>OZ037778.1:13121495-13196495 GCA_964035525.1 Porites cylindrica | reverse complement strand
TGTACTGAAATTCAATAACGAAATGTCACCGCAGTAGTTAATGCTACTTGAGGGACTTTTAGCTTAACGCCCCTTTACATTCTAAACGATCAGCTAGAATGCCATTGAGGATTAAGCCTCTTTTTAGACACCAAGGATTATTGGGTTTTTAGGGATTTAGTTAGACAGAAAAACATGGTAACTAGTTACTCTTGTCTTTTAATTCGAAAGTTTCTTTTTGAGAAGGGGTAAACTGTCTACCTACCCCTCCCTTGACCCATCGCTAACACTAACTTCTTACTTAGGACAAAATGATGGGTCAGGGGAGGGGTAGGCAGACACCCCATTAGAATCTTATACTGATCCGAAGGCGACCTCCGAGGCAGTTGTTGTATCGTCGGTGGTGGTGTACTACGTAGCCCTTGAATTCTGTTATTCATTTTTAGAACAAATAGTGCGATTTCCCTCAAATCCTTGCCCTTTTCCGCCATACAAACTCGTTTAGCCAGTGTGTTAGTCTTTCAATCCACGGTGCAGTTATTACATTATAGGATAAAGAACAGTTGACTTTCCGATCTTCTATTAACGTATGTCCATTTCCATATGAAAAATGCCACCTCCGCAGCATAGGTCAAGGCCTTAACGTGACTTCTGTCGATTTTTTTTAAACCAGGCTGTCGCATCGAGACCTAGTTTAATAACCATTATTCGATACTGACAGCTGCTCTTTAAATTATAATGTAAAAAAGGGTAAATCTTAGTCTATCGAAACAGTAGATTCAGTGAACTCCTTCTCGTTTTTATTTGCAGAAGTTTCCTTATGTCCCAAAAGTACTGGCCACTGTACGTCACGCTAGCATCAGCAGGCCACAGGACGCCATGAACATGTGGATAGAAGAGTTACAGAAAGACCACTTTAGAGTCTGCCTCCGGGAAGTAAAAACATTTGACGGAAAGCACCAAAATATTCAAGCGGTAAGTTGGTCTGTTTTTTGGCTTTTAATTCCGGCTTACCTTCAATACCTATATTTATTTCAGTAATTTGCGTGCGACGTTTGTTGCTGGATGTACTTTCAAAAGGATTATCAAAATACAGAGTCTGTGTTGTCTGCCGTTTTCGGCTGCGTTCTATGAAGGAATGAGTCGACCAAGATGATTTTTTGACTTGCAATACTTTCTCGATGCCTGGACGAGAAACTAATAGAACAGGGATACCTGGATCGCGTATTCCAGGTAGTTAGACGCCCTTTTCGAGTCTACCTGAAAACTACGCCTTACGCCATAGAGAGGACACAAAATGCCATTTGAGCTCTCAGTTTAAGTTGGAAATCGTTATTCGGTTTTGTTCTCAATTGATTTGGTTTAATGAATATTAGCTTAGGCATTGAACGCATTTCTTATACAAATATAGCTATCCTTTGTGCTCAAGGATATAAATCTCCTAAAAAGCCTCTATGACTTTCTAAGCCTTTTGTTAAATGAGTTCAAGTTACTTATAAATAAGGGGCCTCTGCCAGATGCAGCTTTTAATCACAACTGCCCAGCAAGTTCTAAGAATTTTTTGTTTGTTTGTCTGTCTGTTTGTTTTTAGGACTGGTTGGCCTTTACTCAGGGAACTGGTGAGATGACATTTCATGGAAAAATTCAGTTTGAAAACGGTGGGGCTCCACTGGAACGAGATAACTTCGCTTTTTGCAAGGTAATGACAAATTTGGTAGTAGGGCGTGGAAAAGGTTGATATTTGGCCTTTTTCTAGCAACTTATTTGCGTCGCAAAGGGTAGAGCTTTGCCATGATGAACTTGGCGATAAATCAAAGACCTTATTCGGCTTTAGAATTTTGCAAGTAATTCAATCATCATCTCCTGTGGTGAATTAAACATGTGTAGGAAATGTAGAACGTGCCTTCTCTTTTTTTGTCGAGTCTCTCTTCCCTGTCCCCTCCCAGTTATAATGTATGCTAACTTTACTTCTTGTCTCTCCTTCACAGGTTCTTAACTATACCGAGGCGTTTTATGCACCTCCCGTTGTTATGGTTACAGTCAGTCATCTTTACGACAGCAATAACGTGTATTCTGTTACGCCGGAGAACAATGTTCTGAACGCCTGGATAGAAGTAAGATAGCAATATCCTTGCTTTGGTCCGAGGCTTCATTATTCCGCGAGCCTATGCTGTTGTCACGTGATCCAAGCTCCGGCATGTCACTGAAATCTATTTACCAAGAAGCACTTGGAATACGCCTTACATGCAATAAGCAAGCAATATCTTCGAGAGTCATTCGCAAAATTAGTCGCAACTTGAATATAAATAAATTTCTAGATTAAATCAGGCATCTAAGAGCTTGATTCCTGACTGTTTTTATTATAGTTTATCTAACTGAATAAGCTTTTACGATTTGCTATTACAGGAAATATCGATTTCATCTTTTCGCGTATGCGTTAAGGACTTGGCAGGAATGGAAAGCCAACATGATCCAGTTACTGTTCACTACACAGTCATTGGAGGTAAATATTCTAGTCAGAACTAAGATGCAGCGTAGCAGTCGCCTGTTCATAAGTAGTTTTTTTATATCGTAGCTCCTTTGAACCTACTGCAAAGGATGGCTCCAACAATACTTTCATTTAGTGCTCTAACATGTTAACGCGATAAGTGAGAGAAGAAAATAAATTCTTTCTTACTCGAAGAGCACACTAACAAGATTTAGAAATTATAGATATTTGTATATTATTGCAATTGTTTATTTGAAGTTTTGAAACTGTTAACAAATCAAGTGTCACATAAAAAGATTAAATAAATAAATAAGAGAACTTACATTTGATTTGGCCAAGATTTGGCATTTTGAATTGTTGTGCGTATCATTTCTTAACAGATCTTGACCCGTGTATCAATGTTTCCTGCAAGTACTTTGCAGTATGCAAGGCGTTTGGTCCCAGGGACGCGCGGTGCATTTGCGTGGATAATTGTCCATCATTCGAGGAGCCTGTGTGTTCCTCCAATGGAACTACATACGATAACGTGTGTGTGTTCCAGCGAGAAATGTGTCATCTCCGGGCAAACTTCACTGCCTATCATCCAGGAGATTGTACAGGTAATTTTGCTTGTGAGACATTATATTTGAATTGGAGGATTTCAGTTACCGGTATGTTTCTTAAATTAATTTTTACGTTATGTTTTTCAAACAAGAAAGATCTTCATTATAAACAAGCTCACTGCGCTACACATAATCTCACAGTTCAATAAACAGCCTCACGACTTCCATTCGTGAAAGACGTTTCATTTTAAGTTACGTGCAGTGTATATGGAGAACACATAAGATTGAGCTTGCGGTTTATCTTAGGCTGGTGAATTCTATTCAAGTATAAATCTTATTGAAAAAAGCAAAACAAAAAAAAGCAAAGCCTTCAGCAAAGTAGTGGCTTAATTCCTTTGACTTTCTGCTATAAAATGCGGTTTTAAGTTTCCTTTTGAATTAGTATTTGTTTGCGGTTTATCTTCCTTTAAATTAATGTTCTGTATTCAAACATGCTGACCATTTTTGAACCAAACAGTGTTACATATGTGTTGTTTCTGTTTGAAGGATTCCCTTCCCAAAAAGGCCGTCATCGCCTCAGTCACAACCCAGTCTGGGCTGAAGCAGTTTGCGAACAAGTCCCACTGGAACCTTACGTCTTTTATCCTGATAAATCGGTTCACATACAGGTTTCTGTCAATCACGTGAACTTCTCAGACCCAGCCTATGTTCACGAGGCAGTGGTTGCTTGGGTTGAAGACATCATGGAGAACAATTTCACAGTTTGTGTCACACAGGCTGGTAGAAACGAGAAGAGAAATGGAGAAACGTTTGCCACAGTGGACTGGCTGGCATACCAAGGTGCCCGGACGGGGGAGTGTCGGGTGAGATGGACATGCCAACCTGGTGGACAGGGACGAGCTGTCGTACAGTGTCGCTACCCTCGGTGAGTTCAATTTGTGGTACTTCAAGTTCATTTGCAGTGTCCTTTAACTAAATGAGCAATAGTACATGACAGATAGCACTCTTATGGACCTGAAAAGATACTAAAATTCCTCATGAAAGCAAGAGCCATATGGCTCTTGATGAAAGTGATTCCTATAGGGTATAAAGGAAAGAAATGATAAAGAAAAGGAGATTTTCAGTTATTTTTTATTTGCACCCTTGACTAGACCTTCTAATAAAATATATTTACCCAAAATACTTTTTTCCTTCTATACACTTTAAATTATTGGATTTATATAGCTGTCTTGACATCGCATATTTTAAGTAATTCGTAAATGATACCACCTTTCTTTTTCTTGGAAAATATAACAAGAATTTTGGTTTTCATGTTTTAATTCTATTAAAAATATCTTTGAAACTTTTTTCTAAAAATGTTCGTTTTGCCTCTGATTGTCGTCATCACAGAGAAAGTTTACTTCAGCGCCCACAGTCCTAGTGTCAGCGGAGCATGAAAGGCGCGGTGTAAAGCATGATGCCTCCTCTGTGTGGGTTGAAGATGTCAGGACAACCTCCTTCAAGATCTGTGTCAGAGAGTTACAAAACTTTGACGGCGCTCATGAAAGCATTCATATTGTAAGCTGCTTCTTTTATGTGCACTTTTAACCACGGGAACGCTTTATGCTTATTTGACGGTATGGTGGTCCAATTGACCTTCATGCAACACTTTTCTGCTGAAAATTCACCAGTTCAGGCAAAATAGGACATTATTGAAATTATGAAGAATGTTGTTCTAAATAAAAATGTCTTTACGGTTTAAAAACCTTTTTTGCTTGCAGATTTGCCTTGACAGTTTTGTATTGAAACTTACTGTACGACTTTACCTCTTTTGCTTTCGCCTTAAAATTACAATTTGTTTGTGTGGCGCATGTGTGATGCAATTGCCCAAAAAATCGAAAAGAAAATTAGTGCCTTTTTTTTTAAACTTACGTAGCATCAACTTCCGTCTCACACAATTTTCATGGATTTTTTATCAAGTATTTTATATTCCCCCAAAATGAAAAAGGCAATCTGTTAACCTGACAATTAATTTCTTCGTTGGCAGGATTGGATAGCGTTTGAAGAACTTCATCGACCTCTTTTCAGAGAGCATGGTGCTATTTACTTTTCCAATGTGAACAAGCCATCTAAGGATATGAACTATGCTTTTTGTGTGGTATGTTCTCTCTTATCTCCACTGCCGGAATGACCTGTTCTCCAACCGAATTCCCCTCAATTCCACTCGCCGACTCACTTGCGCCTACTATCATTCGAATGCGTTCTGGTTGCGGTTTCCAGTCATCCTCCCTGTTATCTTGGATATACACAGGGAGGTGATTCCCATGTTCAACGCCAAGACCCGCTTTGAATTGAGATAACAAAATTGTCATTCTCCTACAGCTGGGATGTCTTCAAATTCCTGTCTGCTTTGAAATGTTACTTTTAATGTTATATTTCACACTAACCTTGATTAATGCCTCAATTTTTCTTTTTGTCACTCTTCTAAGGATGTTGTCTTCACAAAGCATTACAATGATTCTCCTGAAGTGCTGGTGTGTGCAAACCATACAACGAGTGGAGGAAACCTTAATCCATTGTACAACTCCATATCAGCTTGGGCTGAGGTTTGAAGTTATTTCAAAATAAGAAAAGCAATTTCCCAATCAATCGGCGCGATTTCATTTTATTTTCTCTTAACACGGTCTTTACATAGGATCGTCACGGTGTATGAGATGAGTTTATGACTTTCATAAGTTGCCTCCCTTGCCCTCAGCTATGGGGTTTTCGTATGATAGCAACGGGTGTTGATTAAGCGTGGAAGTGTAGACGGGTTGATTGTTTTTTTCCCCCTTGTTTTTCTTGTTTGTTTTCCTTTTCTCCTAAACAAAACAGAAAACGAAACAAGTGACTAAAACAACCTAGCAAACAAAAAGACAGTGGAACCCGACCCCAATGGCGAATTGGCATTGTACTGACAATTTATACTGTAGGGCTTAGGGGATGTCAAAACGAGCTTTTTTGACTCTGGCCGACAGTGGAATGACAACTTTTAGCAGCCAGTTCTCTCTGATTACTGCATGCGTGTTTTCTCTGTCAGTACATAAACAAGACCGGTTTTAGAGCCTGCATAAAGGAGCTTTTTGTACAACAACATGATCCTCTGTCAGTATCATATGCAGTCTTACCAGGTGAGAAAGCTTTGAAATTGTTATGATGTCATTCGGCATACTGATAACCGATTATGAAACTATCCAATCTCCTTCCCAGAGTCCGCGTTGCTTTGTCCAGCGGAACGGATCCCGGTCCCTGTCGCTGACCAAAAGGATCGCGGTCTCTGGGAACGAGATTGGAAACTATCTTCAATGAAGCCCCTCCTGACTGGGTTGTAACATGAAAAGTAGGTCTTCAATGCAGTCGAGCAGACTCGCGATCTTTTCTTTTTTATTTTTTTGGCATATAGCCACTGCAAGCTACAAAACGTCCTTGTTTTTGTGAGAGCGGTCAGTATATTTAGTTCTTTCTTAAGAGCTGGAGAGAAGACTTCATTCTTAACTTATTTCCATCCATTTTTGTGTTCTAAAGATGTTTGTCCACCCGGATGGAGCTTCTACAATGGTTCCTGTTACTTTACCAGTGAAAAATGTGAGACATGGACCAACGCAAGTTTGATCTGCCGATCAATGGGGGCTAATCTTCCTGCCATTGAAAGCCAGGAAGAAAACGTCTATATTCAGCACAGGCACAATGGTGATAAGGCGTGGATTGGTTTGAATGATATTGCCACTGAAGGAGTATTTGCCTGGGTGGATGGATGTCCTTTTAAATTCCGCTACTGGGCTCAGAATCAACCAAACAACTTTAGAGGGGAAGACTGTGTACACACCCTTGGACCGGGCCATGGATACATGTGGAATGATGTAGATTGTTCAACTTGCCATCAATACACTTGTAAAAAAGGTAGATGTCTTTTTTACTCTTAAAACTAACCTGAGGAAAAATGCCCTATAAAAAACCAATATATAGCTGACAGGTGACCCTACCGGTATTTGGACCCGGGCCTTCCACTAAAGCAGGCCAGCCCTATTCCAACTAGCCTTTCGACGACTCCCTTTTTATGTACAGCGCACCATAATGTGCGAAAGAATAAAACACTGTCAACCACAGAATTTACCTTACTGTATTGTATTTTTTGCCATGTTAAGGAAAGCTCAGCGCTGGTTGTTGCCCACGTCGTTTACGAGTCTTGACAGTAATGTTTCTATATGTTATGTATACTTAGATTTTGACGAATGTACAAGTGGTCCATGTTTGAACGGAGGAACTTGCGTAAACGGCAAAAGAAAATTTAGCTGTATCTGTCCTCGCACTCATAAGGGAAGAATATGTGAAGGTAGGCTTGCAAGTTAAATGTGTTCATTTGCCCTCCTTTTACTAAACTTGTGTCATTTAACGTCGCCTCTCGTAATCAGGATATTTGTTTTTATGTCTCAGAGTTTGATGAATGTTCCAGCAGCCCCTGTTTGAATGGTGGCACTTGCATTGATGGAAAAGACAACTACACCTGCGCATGCCCTTCACCGTATTTTGGAAAACAGTGCCAAGGTAAAATACGTAAACATCTCGGTGGTAAACACAGATAATAAAAAGGGTAAAAAAACAAATAAGAAACGGGCTATTAAGGTCCATTTTTCTTCAATATGTTACTTCAATATAATTAGGTGGTAATGTGCCGCAGACAGTGCACTATTATTGCTTTTTCGATCGTTGTATTTCTATACTAGGAGCCATCTCACGAAATTTGTCAAAATTCAAGCATTAATGGGAACTGCCGCCGAACTGAGTGAAACATGAAAATAACCGCTCAAATCACAGAAAATGAAAAAGAGGGCACGGATGGACAAACTGTGAAAAAGATTAAAACGGATTTGCAATAATTGTGGCTTCCAGTGAAAACTTGTTAGCCTAACAGTTTTTCAAAGTTCATTTTTGCTATTTGTTTGGTCTGATATAATGCTTGGAAGACAGTTTTTTGACACCGAGCTGTGAGCTTTTCTTTACTATAACGTACGTTGAGTTCCATAGCGAATCAGAACGCGTTATTGGCAATATTGAATATATGAAGTAGACAGCTGAGAGAATCATCTGAAAAACATTCACAATCGGTACTATCTCGTCGAACGTCATTTCCGCGATCCTATTTAAGAGTTTGTTTTTCACTCATTTTCCTGCTTATATGAAAAATATGTTTTCACACCGTTCCTCTTCCTATGATCTTCGTGGCAACTACTATCTATCACTTAGTAAACCTAAAACAACTACTAATGGTCTTAACTCCTTTTTCTTACTTTTCAGCTAAGTAGTGGTATGCACAGCCTAATTTTTTCGCACTAGTTTTTTTTGCAGATTTTAAGACTAAAATATAGGGTGTTACCCTTACGTACATTCTTTTTGCTTTCATATGCTTATACTTAAAATTTTAAATATTAGTTTTTCTATGGGTAGACTTTTTTATTATTATTAGCCTTTTTATTATTAATATTTCTTGTAATATATTTACTGTACCTTTATGTGGTGTCAGCACGAAGATATAAGCTCGCTAGCTACTCCAATTAAATTCAAGTAAATCACGTTCCTTTCACACTGTTTAGCGTCATCTGCCCAAGCCTTCATTTTTTGCCCTGCGGATAACACTTTAGCGAGAAAAATGTCTATTGTCTCTTACTTTCGTCCAACAGATACCGATGAATGCAAATCTAATCCATGTTTGAACGGAGGAACGTGTGTGGATGGAGTTTACAACTTCACTTGCGTTTGTCCGAGCATTTATATTGGATGGCGATGTGAACGTACGTGTGTTTAAACTAATTAAAAGTTCCCAAGTATAAACGGTCATTATTATTCATTCAAAATATTTCCCCGATTCTGATTGGCTAAAAGCATGCGCATAATTCACCATAACCAGCTACTGATGACCAAATTTGGAAGAATTTTGCGTTCAATGAACCGATGAGGTCAAAAGTGCAGCTTTCTTGCAGGTTAATGCACCGTTAACCGAGAAGACCTGGCGACAAGGTTGAGTTGTTTTGGTTGTGAAAACAAAAATGGCGGACATTTCACTCGTTTCAAGAGTAAGAACTAGGCGAAATAATAGCTAAAAACATGGTAAGAACAGCACGAAGACAACTCAAAGGGCGACATCTGCTATTTGGAGAATATTTGCGGAGCTGAACAACCCTAAACGTGCACTATCGAAGATGAACTTAACATCGGTAAGCATGTTCTAACCATGTTTTTAAACTAGGAACTATTTTGAATGAATAATAAAACAATTATTGAATTCGGCTTTCGTATAATTCGCTGTCTGTGGCTGTTAAGGATTTAGATTTATTGCTACAGCGAATAAATTTTGAATTGCCAGCAATTTATAAATGGCTTTGTTCACATAGATTAACTCTGAATTTAAGTAAAACAGAATACCTGGTTTTCCAACCCAGACAAAAAGTCAATTCTAACTTACACCCTCCTCTAAAAATTGCCGACCAATATCTTGTGCAGTCGTGCAACGTTAAATACTTAGGATAAGTTATTGATTGCTTTTGTCTTGGCATGATCACATTGACCATATCAGTAGTAAAATCAGCAAAAGTGTAAATATCATCGCAAAACTGAAACGACATGTAAGAACCCAGTCTTTGATAAGTATCTACTATGCACTTGTCTACCCCTATTTAAACTACGGTTGCATTCTGTGGGGTAATAATTACGAAGCTCCAGTATTACAATTGGTAAAACTACAAAACAAAGTTGTAAGAGTTATTAATAAGGTTCCACTTCATGATCATATTACGCCTCATTATTTAAACCTTGGCCTAATTAAGCTTCCTGACATTTTTAAGCTAAATACCTGCCAACTGATTTATGATCACTTTGTAGATAAAAAGCCGTCTAATTCCACGATGGCCTTGGTATCTGAGCAACATAATTATGACACAAGAAGTGCATCCCTGCAACACCTAAATCCCAGTAGCTTTAGAATAAATATAAGAAAATTCTGTCCAACAGTTATAGGATGCTATTATTGGAATGATATTCCTTTATCTATACGTGAAAAGACAAGTAAAAAAAATTGTTTAAAAGAGTACTTTTTAACTATTATCTTGCTCAGTATTGAAAGCCACACCGACTCTCAAATGTTATATTTTTTATGTGTGTGTGTGTGCTTTTCTTTTTTCCTCCCTTTTGTATATTTTTCATAGTTTATAGAGTTTATACTTTTCTATTTTGTTTTCTCTTCTAACCTAAATAAAACTGTAATTTAATCAAGGGCAAGTAATTAGTTTAACTATATCCTTCCCTCTCCATTTATTAATTCTACAAATAGCACCTTCATCTTCAAATCTTGTAATACAATGGCTTGTAAAATAAATAAATGGAGGAAAAATAAACAAATAAGCAAATAATATGAAGAATTATGGAGATCTCTCCATAATTCTTCATAAGATACTCAGCCTCATTTAATTGTTTATTATTATTCATTCAAAATATCTCCCTAATTCTGATTGGCTAAAAGCACACTCATAATTCACCATAACCAGTCACTGATGACCAAATTTGGAAGAATTTTGTGTTTAACGAGGAAATGACGTCAAAAATGCAGCCCGCTACAGGTTAAGGCACCGTTACCGTTACCGGGACGAGGTTGAGTTGTTTTGGTTGTGAAGAAAATATGACATTTCACTCGTTTCAAGAGTGAGAACTACAGCTGGAACTAGGCGAATTAATAGCTAAAAGCATGGCAAAAACAGCAAGAAGACAACTCGGAGGGCGAAATCTGCTATTTCATATTTGGAGAATATTTGCGGAGTTGGACAAGCCTTAGAAAACGTACACTATCGAAGATGAACTTAATATCGATGCAGGTAAGCATGTTTTAGCTATTTTTTAAAACTAGGAATTATTTTGAATGAATAATAAAGCAATTAATGAATTCGACTTTCGTAGGATATGAAAATTAAGCAGATCTCGGAGGGTGTTATCCACCGAGGCCGAAAACACCCTCCTCGATCTGCTTAATTCTTCATATCCTACTCAGCCTTATTCATTAATTACTACTTAATCGCAGATAAGTTTTGCAGCTTTTGCCCAAGGGTTTGTGTTTTCGTTTAGTTGACGTGTCATTCATGGTGAAGTGGAAGGAGAGTGAAAGCTTGCAGCAAGGTCTGATTATAGCCGAATGTCGAATTTCGAGATTTGGAGTCGATGAGTTTTTTTCGTGGAGGGAAAAGCGCCCTGGGGACGAGGTTGTAATTTACTGGCTCGAAACCTGTGACAGGTTCATAAAGAACAAGTTTATACTTTATGTTTTCCCCTGCTCTTCGCAGTTACCTCTTGTCAGCTTTTTGCGAGCAGAATAATTTACTTTAAATTTGTAATCTCGTACGAAAGAATAAATGAAAGAAAGAACAATGAAATTCTTCTTTCGTCCTCTTTATTCCTTTGAGGCCAACTGCTACTTTTTAAATGTTTCCTCTTCCTTTTTTAAGGCATTGGGAAAATATCATGTAAAAGTCTTTGGACCCTTGGCTATACCTCAAGTGGAACATACAATTTGAAAGTCAATGGATATTCATTTCAGGTAAGTTCAATGCGTTTTTCTCAAAGAAAGTTGGTTAGCGAATGGTTGAGGTTGAGGTGACAAATCCGTTAAGTTAGGGTGTTTTGTGAAAGAGACTGCTCTATATTTATGCCAATACCTTGGAACAGGAGAGCTAGAGCAAGTAACAACATACATTCCAGTCTCCAGAGCCCCGTGTCACTCTTGGAAAAGTACTACTAAGGGTTGGGGGACGTGCTCCCAGTTGGCTTCTGAGCTTAATTGGTAGAGCGCTGCACCGGTATAGCAGAGGTCAAGGGTTCGAATCCCGTACAAGCCTGAATTCTTTTCAGGCTTTCTTTTTCCAGCTGCAAAAGTTGCGTATATAACTGCGATGATCTTCCTTCAAATAAAATAGATATTATAGTACACTATTGACATTTCCTGCTAAACCACACTGGTACTAACTTTACACCAGGAAAACCGAAAGCTGTAGGAGTACGTTTTTCACCAAACCATCACCTTTATATACCAATTCTAGCTTTTCTTTTCTTTTTTTTTTCTAAAATATCACAAGCGAGAAAAATTATGATAAAAAAACACACACACATTTAAAAAAAAATTCTCAGTCTGCAGTCTACAGTCTGCATGGCCTGCGTTCTAACATGACCGTTTTTATCGAGATTATTCCAACGCACTTAACCAAATTGAAGTTTAGAAAGAGAATTAAATTTTCGTCGTCGCTTGTTTACGTCCTCCCTAAAAAGTAAAATTAGGCAATTTCACGTCTTAGTCGTGCAAAAACGGCAAAGAAATGTACAAAAAAGTGAGATACACGTGCAAAGTTGTTATTTTGCCTACTAAAACTATTATTGTCTTTGACGTTCTCGTTGCCGTCGCGCCGTGGGATCGTTAACTCCCTATTTACTTACCACTACTACTACTACTACTACCACTACCACTACCACTACCACTACCACTACCACTACCACTACCACTACCACTACTACTACCACTACTACTAGGTAATTTTATATAGTGATTTCTCGAAACCGCTTTCACGAAAATCGCTTGAAATCGTTGCAGCACAAGTTAAGACAGACATGACCTTAACGGCAATGGCTTTGCCAGCCCATTATGTTTCCTTTTTTGAAACTGTAATCCATACCCTACGAGAGGTTACATCAGTCGATTTCCTACTTTATTTTAGGCATACTTGTATTTCGTGTTTTGTCAGCGGAAAACCGGGTCGTTATGTGAACGCCATCTGAAAAAGCTAAATATGTCTCCGACAAATTCATTGTATAAAACCAACTGATAAAGGTTAGCGATCTTATATAATTAGGTGTACTGTGATATGGCTAATGGTGGCTGGACACTCATCGCCCGCTTCTCTAATGGTGACAGTAGAAACTGGATGCAGAACAGCGGCAGCTGGTGGTATGACCGAACAATCTCTTATGGCAGTGTTACCAGTACATCTAACAACTATGACATGATATCACCTGCATTTTGGCTCGTTCAAGGCAATTATATCAAAGTTTCTCGAAGTGATGACAGTTCTAATACAGGACTACTCGAAACTAATAGCTGTACCGGTGGGAGAACGTTTAGAAGCTTTATTACCAGCTTTGGTAACTTCAGATATAGCACCACCTGGAACAGCAACGCATGTCGTCAACGTTGTTCTTTAAATTCCCATAGTGGCTCCTACAGATACACTCAAGGCTTCAGTCACATACACTGTAACGGCAACATTGGAGGCTCGGATTACCTATCTTTCTGGTGTGACTGGGATGGTGGTGATGGAGCCGTGATGATGATTGGTGGAGGAGGTAGTTCATGCAACAGGGCGGACCATGGCATTGGTATCACAGAGGCTAATGATGCAAGCTTCGATACATCGTTTCCTCAGAGCGACTTTGGTGACGATAGCGGCTCCGGAACCTCAAGTTATTCACTCAATCTTTGGTATAAATAGTATAAAATTCGCAGAGGGCTTCAATTAAAATTCGTTAATTTTTCAAATTTTACAATTATTGCATAATTTATTAAATCATCAGGCCGCTTTGGAAATGTTTTGTTATTTACATCATAAAGGGAATAAGCGCTGACCATCACGAAAAATTTAAAAATTTAAGTTGTAAATTTTGCATCTGCGTTCAATCCTGGACTTAAGTACGTGTGCTTTTTCTTCTTCCCCCAACCCATGTTCTATCTGTTTATAAAGAAGGACAACATCAAAGTGAGAGCGCAATAATTGAGATGTTTTCTGCATGACCTTTCCTCTATACAGAGAGTTTGATTGGCCTATGCTAACCAACATTTGCAATTGTAAGATGGGTACCTTGTTTTCAAAATCAGGCAGACAGAAGCAACCATCGTTTTCCTCCTCCGTGCTTTTATTTAGTTATTTTAAGGAAAGTTAAAAATTGAGAATATGGTTGTTTACCATTTACCACAAATTCCCGAAAATTCCTGTTGGGATGTAAATGGTAAACGTTTTGTGGTTCGTCCCACTGGAAAATTCCCGGGACAAACAGAAATTCTCAAAAGGTAGTCCCCTTTTCCCGGTTGGGAGAGTTCCGAAGGGAAATTCGTTTACCACTTACAAGTTTCTTGAGATTCGTACCAGTTTCATGTTGTAACTAGCAGAATCCAGTCTAGCGCTGCGCGACAATCCGGAAATTTTAGGCAAATGGTCAGGGGCACCCAACGACAATATAGTTCAAAACCACTTAAACATAGCTTTGTTAAAGGTATTTTAGTATTTAAACGGTAGATATAGGCATATTTTTATCCCCTAAAAATTTTTCATCCGTTCGGATTTGCTAGCTGAAAGTCTAGTGATCCGAAAACCATGATAGGGATCAAAACTTACCTTTTCGAAAATTTCAGCCAGAAAAAGGTTCCCGAAAATTGTAGGTGAGCTTTTTAGGGTAAAAATCCGTTAAAAATGGGCTATTTTACCATTTTTTAGATGTTCGAGAATCCTAGGAGAGGCAGGCAAGCGAGAAATTTAACAGCAAATGCTCCGAAAATTCTAGATCTCAAATCGTCTTCCGAACAGATATTCTCCGAAAATTGACGTTGGGTGCCCTGAATGGTACACGTACCGTTCTTACCGAACGAAAATTCCCAACCAAAATTTCCGGAGTTTTTTTTATAAATGGTAAACAACATAAATATGTGACTGGATTCTCCTCAGTTGAAACTGTTCGTCATAAGAGGCGACCTTAAGGCAGGTTGTTACCTTTTCAAAATTGTGGATCTGTGAGAATGCTCCTGGCTTTATATTGGCTTTTTCTATATTGACTTGTTTGTCGGCGTTAAATATCTTTCTGGTTAAGCATTTTTTGATTCATTATCCAAAGATCGTGTTTTTTTGGGCGGGAGACTCGCATTTCTCTACACATTAGTGTAGAAATGAATATATGAATTTCATATATTGAAACTGTGGAATCAAGAAATAAATGTAAAGAAGATCACCGCATTAAGTTATGAATATATGAAAATCATCTATGTGAACTGCAGGGTGAAGAATTAATATGAAAGTACATCATCGCAGTTATAGACGCAACTTATGTAGTTACGAAAAGAAAGCGTGAAAGAAAAAAAAAAAAAAAAGAAAAGAGTGTTAGTGCTGCCGGGGTAAACACAGCTGTTATAATCAAACCTTAGCTTAGTCGACATTCCTGTTGCCTTCAGTCTCATGCCTGGCATTCTTACAATCAAGGTCCTCAGTATAAGGAATAGATCAATTCGGCTTAGCTTGGCTGTGAGGCTTGGGGGAATAAAACTAAAGAAATCGTCCTTACGCTCAGCTATGAATAATACATTTCTTCTGTTTTATTCCCCCTAGCCTCGCTGTTAATTTTACATATCGAAAATGGTCTATTTTAACGTATGTTTTAGTAACGTTGAAGTTTATTTTCATCCTTAGAATGCTTTTTAGAGGTTTAACAGAATGTCTCTTTCGTTTGAAAATGTTTTGAAGCAAATAATTAATTAAAAGATTTGTTTAGATGCTGTGTGTGTTTTTTCTTTATGTATGGTATGACACGCCAGGACGTTTAATCCAAACTACCGTGTTGCCTTAGTAAAACAAACATTATGATGAGGAAATAGAAACGTCATTCTATTTCGCGACATTTTCTGTTGCTTATCAGTAGTGTGCACGTGGTGGTTCCCTGACCAATCAGGAGATCTAACGTTTTTAGGTCTTTATGCAAGACTTGTTATCTGTTTTGTGCGGCCCTTCCAACTACTGTCGAACGTCTCCACAACGGCTACCTTGGGGACAGAAGAAAGTGTCCGTTGTGGAGAGGTGGCCGTTATTGGGCGGTAGAGGTGTGGTATGACAATTTTTTTCTTAGGGAGTACAACATGTTTATTGTGCTAAGTGCATACTTACTATATCCCATATTGGTAATAATCCAATAACCGAAATAATAAGTACAGATAAAATACACAAAATGGCTTGAATTATGTTTTGAATCAAAATCGGTTAAAGTGACAAAGCGAAAAAGGTTCGCAACATTCGCTATAAGTATCGTAGACAATTTATGCCTACTGCAGCCGTATAAATGAAACAAATTCAAAATGCGATTGCCTTGATTAATCATTAATGCGCTACACAGATCAAATTTCATGACCATTCTTGACCTTTTCATCAGTCGCTTCAAAAAACTGCCCGTTGTCGAGAGGTTATTTTGGCAGTTACGGACGCGCTTTAGTGGCCCAGATCCGGGTGGTCGATCGTTTCATCAGTATGGAATTTCTGCGCTCGTTTCTCAGACGTTATTTTGCGGGGAAACCACTGGTGACGTCGCGAAATGTTGGCTGTTTTGTCTGTCTTCTCAGGTTTTTTAACGCTTAGTTGAAAATTTTTCCCACTACCCTTCCAAACTTCGACCTGCCGACTGTCTTTATCTTCACGTATATTTTTTATCCTATAGTTTGTTAGAAGTAATTTCTTATTTGTGGCGGATTTTTTGTCCCCACCTTTCCAGAAGAGATGTTATTAGTGATTTTTATCGTTTTTTAAAATTATTATTTTATTTTCAAATAAAAAACGTCACCCTTGTGGCCATTTATCCCAAACAGTTGATATTTTTGGGGGGGTCATCTCTTCATGCAGTAAACAAGTGCGGTGCGGTGCGCTGCGCCGCCCCGCGGAGCTCTCTCGATTTCTTAGACTCGCAATAAACAGTTTTTGCTTTTTGATAAACTATTATTCATCAGAATCATAATGTATATCCTAGCCTAGTTACAAACTGTTCAACTTCATGAGGAAATTGCTTATCACAAAAATGGCATATTTTGAAAAGGCGAATTTATAATTCCGCTATTTTGTCGGAGACTCTCTTACTAACATTTTAAATAGTACTTTGAAACCGGTAAATCGGCCACCGGAATCCCCATGCTACTTCTTCATTCTTAACCCTTTGAAGTTATTACTTACGGCTATAGCCCTCAGCTGTAGCATTCATTAATGTAACAAAATATTAATCGATTAAACGTAACAAACAAAAATGGTTAATTATGCTGGTTTACACATTCTTTATTCGATAATTGTCCTTGTGAAATTGAATGACTGACAGTAAGACATTTCAGACCTTCATGCCACTGTATTGTGACGATGGTGAGAGGCAGTGTCCTGGTTCTACCAGTGATACTTGCACTTTTCTTAGGATCAAGGATCTGTCACACTTTGAAAACGTATGAGCCAAGAAAAGCAGGTTTGTGGGCCTTACGTTTACTTTAAACTGCTCTTAATGCTTTTTAACCTAGTTAATTTTGTAGCAGTATCGCGCAAGGCTAACTTCCCGTGCCTTTATCTCGAGGATGAAATAATTTCAAAATACCTTTCAATTGCTGGCATTCTTAGATAGGATAACCTGTGTGTTCTAAACGAGCGCGTGCTTTTGTCGGTTGCGACAATAACATGAAGAGGGAGCTTACGCAAACACAAAAGTGACGGCAGCGAAAACGTCATTTATAATTCAGTGAATTCTCGCGTTTTCAGCTGAACTACTGAATATATATATTCCATTTGCTTCGATTTGTCAAATGTAGACAATCTTTTCTGGAGCCGAATTCTTTTGGACCACTGACCCAAGTTAAGAACTGAAAAGAAAAAAAAAAACATTCTCCAAAAAACACATAAAACAGAAAGATTAAGCATCATGCATCATGTTGCGTGAGACAATGTGACCTACATCTGTTAGACTGCAAAACAGCATATATTTTTTAGAAAATAAAAGAAACTGTCGTTGATTAAGGCTGTTTGATTATCTCCCCATTTTCTTAGGTACTAAATGATAGAGAGATTTTGAGTCACGCCCAATACGGCAATCGTCAGAATCAAGTTGAGAATTTCTCAAAATAGAAAATAAACAATTCAGAACAATTCTAATGTATAAAAATGACGTACTAAATTTTGCGTAAACTTAATGAACAGTAAACAACAGTAAAGGGAAAGTTGGTCACATGGTGCAAATTCAATTTTCCCGTTTGACGTAAACGTGATTCTAAACCTCTCTATTAAAATCATGTGCAAACAATGTGTTTCTAGCCCTTCCTTGAGAGAATAAATGGGTCTTCACTAATGATATTTATTGTGTAGGCGTAACAAGCAATGCTTCAATATACTCACACCCTATTTTGCAATATCTGGTAGGAGGGGAAGAAAACAAAGATGGGTCTAACCTTTTAGTTCAACATCGCGTCAGAAAAGGAGTTGGTGAGTAATTTCAATTTTTAACTGAGATTCTCGGACACGTGGAATTTTTTTTTCTTTTAGGTATCGGTCAAAGAAAAAAATCAGAGTTGGTTTGCAAATTAATAATCATCCCCTCTACTTGTCTACTTGTTTTATTTTTATTTATTATTTACTGTTGTTTTTGTTGTTTTTTTTTTTTGACAAGACGAGAGGTTGAGTAACGACTTTACCCGGAACAAATTCAATACAACTATGATCGTAAAAGAAGCACTGATCTCTGTTATGGAGCAGAACTTGTATTACAGCTTAGTTCTACCGTTCTTAAAAGTATCTGATTTTGGGAGTATCTCCGCGTGTACGTCTGTCTCCTTTACTACTTAGACTGTTTCCAACGCCCTTTTATAACATTTTCTCGGTAAAAACTGCAGTGAAAATCAACAGCAACAATAGAGACCTTTAGATTTGAGGACGAGGACCACTACGAGTACGAGATTTCATTTAAAGTTTTGTCGCGTACTGTCAAAAAATAGACACCACGGAATTCTTCATTGTACTTTTTTT
Organism: Porites cylindrica; assembly: GCA_964035525.1. Lineage (NCBI taxonomy): Eukaryota > Metazoa > Cnidaria > Anthozoa > Scleractinia > Poritidae > Porites > Porites cylindrica. Next base: position 13,177,647 of record OZ037778.1, on the reverse strand, counting down.
CACCGAAAAGTTAGCACTGCTATCGTTATTGAAGAAGGTCGCGCCCTCTCCCGATGGCAAAATGCTAAAACTTCTAACATTTGATAACTTGTTCCTGCCACTGAAGGTGATGTTACACGAGACGATTCGCAACGACGATTTTTACCACAACACCGCGTTGCAACATTGTTGCGACATTGTTTCAAATAGTTACCATCTTATTCAAACATTGCAACGACGCTGTGTTACGCTAAAAATCGTCGTTGTGAATCGTCCCGTGTAACATCACCGTCTCTCTCGCTAAAACTCGTAGTAGAATGATGACGGCTACCACCTTTTTCCGCCAATATGACGCTGGCTCACGCGCAAGCACTACTTACTATTTAGAAAATCTTGTACTCGGAGCCATTCTCGTCTTAGAATCTAAAGGTCTCTAATAAACAGCATTTAACAACGATGTTTCAGACGCTTTTGTTCAGTTGTTGTTGTTTGTTACTGTAATAATTGTTTTTTTATTGTTATTGTCAGTTGCTTCATCATTTGGGTATTGGCCAGACTGTTGTAAGTTCAGGTATTTTTTCCACCATAGGTAATGACCTGAATGAATTAAAGGACAAAGCAAAAAAAGCAAATTCAGCTTACAAATGGATAAAAGAGAATTGGAAGAAAATTTTTGTAATCATCGTTGCAATATTTGCATTGATTGTTGTCGTGGGGATCTACCGAAGGTGTTTCTCTGATTCAGGGTAAGTTGTAGTCTTTAAAATGACCGTCATATCATACATATATTCAAGAAGTAGGACTGACACAGGCACTAACATACGAGAAGCGTCCAAATTATGCACTGATAGCACACGTACCAGCTCCACGGTATGGCCAGTACCTTACACATGCGTACAACCATATCACCCCGGCAGTGGATAGGACCAGTTCATTTGATTTCGTGAATCTGGCTGGTTAAAAGGCCTTTGTCACAGTGTTCCACTTCAACTCTGTTTTAACTTCCCGGGATAGCTTTTTGGTGCCGTGCCGACACGAAAAGCTATTCGGTATCATGTAGTCCGGTGGCTTAGTGCAAAATTTTGGCGAGATCTATACAGAGCGGACAAAAGTACCAAACTGTGCATGGTTGTAGCTTAGGGCATGTTAGTCAATATTAGGATCGGTGCCCACAGCTACCTCTTTAGGATCTGCAGCAACTGCTCGTTGAAGTTTTTCAACAACCTTCCATGATGGGTGGCCTGTGCTGAAAATTGCAATCCCTTGTTTTTTGCCATTTTTTGATGAAAATCACATAAAAAGGCAAATAGATGGAAAAAGAAACTGTATTTATACTATTATTATTATTATTGAAACCAATGACTAAAACAAGTCAGCTTAATTAAATAGCAATAATGCTATACTGGTGGGTGCCCTGTGCTAAAAATATCAATTCCTTTGTTTTTTGCCATTATTTTGATGAAAATCACGTGAAAGATATGAAAAGGAAAAAAGAGATTGTATAATTTATTATTGAAACCAGGGACAAAAACAAGTCAACTAAATGGAAAATCCAAGGAAGATGTTTTCAGATGTGTACTCAGTCCAAAATGGCCTTTCAAGATGGTAGCCTGCGAAAACATCCGTTTCTCCACGCTCTTCGCCGCTAAGGACGCGCGCGGAGGAACGTCTGCGACTCAGCGACAGAAATTCCATACTGATGACGTAAAATATGTACAGAATCCGGTCAGAAGCCCTGATTGGTCAACGGAGTAGTTTTATATTGTTTTAGCTGTTGTTTACGAATGACAGACAAAAGGCCAACAAGACAGTCAATATTTGTGGAATATAGTCTTCTGTAGAACAAGCATTTGAGTTTTCTGGAGCTCGTTCGCAGATGAACAAAACACTTTACCAAAATCGACCAGGAGAAACCTAAAATTGAATAAATTTACCTTTGGAACTCAATGACTACCGAATTTATTAAGTAAACATTGATTTGCGTCATCAGTATGGAATTTCTGTCGCTGAGTCGCAGATGTTCCTCAGCGCAAAACGTCCCCAGCGGCGAAGAGCGAGGAGAAACGGATGTTTTCGCAGGCTATCAAGATGGCGGCTTGAAGGTGTCTTTTCATGGACTGTAAGTATCTGATAGAATAAATTGCCTGTTTTTTAGGGGAAATTGTGCACAATCTAAATCACGACAGGTTTAAGTAAAGTTTTAAGCTCTTCTTGGCAATAAATTTGTTATTGAAAGCCACATCTTCACTTCACATTTTGTGTCGATTATAAATGACTATACTGAGTTTATTTTCGTATAATAATAATAGTAAAAATAGCTTCTTTCTATAGCGCTCATATCCTGAGCTCATGGTGCTTTACAATGTAAAAGAGGGAAAAATTATATCTCGAGCATGAAATAACATATATTAAAATCTATTTGCAATTCACAAAGAACAAAAAAAGGAAACAAAAATTTATATGTTTTAAAATTATTTTGCTGTTAAAGTTTATCTATTATGATGATAAGTCATGCAAAAAAATGAATATACATTCTATAAGTATAGGTATAAGGTCTGCAGATATTAAAGACGTTTTACAAAAATATTGACTTACTCTCTAAAATTTTCGTTAAAAGATATGTTCTCAGTCCTTTCTTTAAACTAGCTAAAGATGGTGACTTGCGCAAAGCTGGCTAATGGTAGTGAGTTCCACAGTTTAGGGGCTCACATTGAAAAAGCCTTGTCCCCGTGAGTTTTCGAGGTTGTTCTAACCGCTTTTGAGATGCAGACCACAAGTTCCTGGAGTGCCTTTGATAACCAAGTTTGTCCGCTAAATAGCTAGGTTGGAAGGTTATTAAGTGATTTGAAAACTGACAAAAGAAGTTTAAAAACAATATGATAGCTAACAGGAAGCCAGTGAAGGTCAAATAAATAATGCGTTCACAAAGCTTACGAGTCTGAGTAATGATCCTGGGGGCAGTGTTCCTTCAACTGCATTTTCCTACAACCGCAGAGCAAGGAATTGCAATAGTCTATTTTAGATGTAACAAAAGCCATGCACAGCAATTTCGCTAGACTTTTGTGTGATACACTTTCTTATCTTTGATAAGTTCCTGAGCTGTTAAAACGATAATCTGCGAATCTGGACACCTGTGCGTCAAACCGCACGTTGTCATCAAATACTTCTCCCGGACTTTGTTAGCCTTGAATTACTCATATTGAAGTCGCTAAAGGGTGGACGAGTGCAGTTCATTGACAAGATAAGCACGATTTCAGTCTTATCGTGATTGAGTTCCAGCTCTTTTCCACATACCAAGATAAAAATTAGTCGGGATCGTTGTCATATTTACCGAGGATGAGAATCGAAAAGAGAGGATCCGAGACACTCATTGGTTTAACGGTACATTTATCTATAGAACGCTCCTTGATAATTTACTAGAATTCAAGAAAGAGGATTGTGTTCTTGTTGCAATTACGTTTGATATTGAAATCACTTCAGTAGTAAACAAATGCAAAGTGGCATCAATCCTGTCACCTTACGTCCAAGTTAAAAAAAGCAAAAGAAAAGAGAAACAAGCATGTTGAAGCAGACCAGAAACAGCAAGTTGTAGATTGTGGCACCGAACGAGCTTGGAAGACTGACACGAGTGGGACTGCAAAGTGTGTGCCTTTGTAGTATAAGGAAATGTGTCTCATTCTCCACTGCATTTGCTATGTACTCAGTGAGTTCATCAAATGCTCTTGATTTATTTAATTTCTCGTCTTCCTCGGCCTTCCAAGCTGCTCTACTTTCCTTCTTGCGTTCCTCTGACATGTATGCCTATTTTGTAAGTCAGTTAAACTGCGCATATTATATTTTGAATCTATGGCAATCACACCACCGCCAAACATTCTTGTTTTGTTATTAGTTTCAATAATATGTCTTTCCTGTGATTTTCATCAAAATAATGGCAAAAAACAAGGAATTGATATTGTTAGCACAGGGAACCGACCATGGGATATCATTATTGTTACATCATTAAGTTCACTTGTTTTGGTCATTGGTTTCAACAATGATAGCATTAATACAGTTTCTTTTTCCATCTACGTGCCTTCTTATGTGATTTTCACCAAAAAATGGCAAAAAACAAGGGATTGCAATTTTCAGCACAGGCCACCCATCATAGAAGGTTGAAGAACCTCAGCGAGCAGTTGCTGCAAATCCTGAAGAGGTAGCTGTGGGCACCGATCCTAATGTTGACTAACATGCCCTAAGCTACAACCATGCAAAGTTTGGTGCTTTTGTCCACTCTGTATAGATCGGGGCCTTTAGCCACCTGACTAATGTGAACACCTATCCGGATATGTGACTCTCCACTTTAGAGTTTGGTGTAGTACAGCTTCGCTCCGTTACAGAAATCGCGCCGAAATCACTGTATTATGTCTGGACAGAAGCCTTGTCCGGTATGCTTGTACATTTTCGTACCGGCGCAATAGGTCATATGGTACAGTGTGAACAAAGCGTTAGTATTTAAAGGGGCTGTGTCACGGTATTCCAGTACATTTTGTTTAATTTTGCCAATTGCTGATCGCCCTCAATCGCTATGGAGCTTAAAGTAAGCAAAGAAATTACATGTAAATGACAAAGTCAGAGATCCGAGACAAACAAATATGTCTCCTGAGCATTATTTTTGAAGTTGCAAGCAACAGTGATCAACTTCGAAAAACTGTTAGGCTGAACAGCTTTAAAAAACCCTAATTTTAATCCGTGGCATCTCTTGTTTATGTTATGTTATTTTAACCTTTCTTTAAAGTTTTAAGCGGTTATTTTTATGTTTCTCTTAATTTAACGGGCATTTTGTAATTTCCTAATTTAGCTGAATTTCGTGACACAGCTCCTTTAAAGACTGCGTAATGTTGCGAGTCAGGTTGTGCCAGAAAAGGAAATCAGACAGTGTCCAGCGATCATTGGGTAATTCGGTTTAAGGTCTAACTTTTAGAATGAGTACCACAGAAAATTACCCGTGGAGTTTCCGCACAAGACTGTCGGTAAATTATACCTAAATCGATTGCGGGAGAATTTAAGTCCGTCTTGACTTGATCGATATATACCTCATGACGAATACCCTTGGAATTTAATGACCATCTGGCCTAAATTGTTGCTGTCTCTTGCTTTTTTTTAGTTTAATAACATGTACCCTTTAAGTACCGAGACCTTCTCTTACCACGACTCGAGAACAAGAGTAACTTTTAACTGGCCGTAAAACCTTCAGGGTAACCTTCGCCATTCCTAAAAAACCGAGATTAGCAACTTCGTTAAATAGTTTTCAAAAAAGAATTTTAATACACTATTAATATTTTGTCATTTTTTCTCAGCTCTGATGAAGACGACGTTCAACCCAACATTGTCGTTTTAAAAATGCAAAAGCCAGACCCGAAAGGCAATGGTGAATTTGACGACTCGATCATACGGGAAGGGGTCACTCAAGGAAGTAATGAGGGCAACAAGGAAGGAAAAGGTCTCCAAAAAGGCACTCATGACTCTGAGATCAAAGGTCCCACAGGTAAAAGGGTCGAAGACAAGGTGGCAACTACGGGAAAAGCTCGAAGCCAAACCTTAAAAGCCTTAGCCACTTCAAGAAACGTTCATTGCAAAGACGTAAGAGACTTCGCACCCGCGACTTCAAACTCTTTTTTTGAAGATGACGGATTTCATCGTTTTGAGATGGATAGTATTCCTGTTTCTGGATATACTACTTTTCAGCAAAGAGACTTTTCTTTGCTCTACTTTTATTTCTCTAAGCAGCTTTTCAAAGTGAAAGCGCAGGCAGACCAACTAAGCATCCAACCTACGATGATCTGGCAGGGAAGCCTGAGCAAAGGTCCATTTCCATTCTACGAGGAAATACCATTGATAAAAATGTTGGTAATGTCGTCGAAAGCGAAATACTGCGACGATTATGTACCAGTTGCTCACGCAAACACCAACATACCCTTGACTGTTTCACCTTAAAAAGTGCACCTTCTGTGCAAAAGATCGGACCTACGGATATCTTGTTGGACGTGTTTAACCAGTCAATCTGTCGTATCAAGTAACAAGTATATTTCCTTAGCCCACGTGGCTCAGTAATTGTAGCTCTTCGACTACGTTTTTTTTTATTATTTGAGTTCAAAGGCAGATCAAATTATTCAACATCAAACTAACTCAGATTCATGTTTATACTGTTATTTATCCCACTAAACGGTTTCTTGTTAGTACAGTTTTTTCAACACGTCCTTCCTAACAGTGGAAATCAATTTGGTTGCACAGATTTCACAACCAAAGGATAAGGACTTGAAAAAATGCTGTTTTAGAACTCCTTATCTTACAATGCAGAATCTGCAGGTGCCTCCCCTAGATCTGTCACTGTTACTACTGATATTTTCTTTTGCTCAATGCAAAGTCAGGTGATCGATATCTGGCAAAACTCATTTTTTTTTTTTACAAGCAACAGTCATTCAAAGCTGATTATTCTTGACTTCAACATTCTGCTGAAAGACAATGAAAATAAAACCTTTGTTAGCTGGCCATGTTGTGTATTTTAATAGCATTAGGATGGCAGTTAAAGGCCTTCAAGGCCCAGTTGTTCAAAGGCCGATTAGTGCTTAACCCAAAGTTAAATTTAACCCGGGTTTCTTTTTCTTGTGTTTAAAAGCATTTTCTCGGGTAATTTCCTCTGTTATTTTTAACGTTTTCAATAATCAACTTATCGACAAAAAGAATTAAAACTGAAATGATTTTTAAGCTTTCATATCTGAATTTAAATCTCGCACTAACCCTGGGTTATCTTAACCCAGCTTTGAACAACTCGGCCCCCAGAAGCTGAACTCTTATTTGTTTTAGCTTTCAGCTTTATTGGTCTAAATCTCTTCTCCACTAAATATAACTGAAAAAGAAAAAAAAAGGTAAGGTGTGAATGGCACCTGAAGTCTTATGCAGGGCACCTCCCATATAAATCAGAAAAAATCACTCTTAAAAAAAAAATCTTAACCCATTCGCCCCTGAACCGCCCGTAACCGCCCGTGCGGATCCAGCTCCTTTCTACCCATTGTGACGTCATCAGTTTTAACGGTCAAGGACAACTTTCTTCGCTAACTTGTGCAGAGTGAAGAGATCTTTCAAACCATACCAGAATGAGCACAATTCAGTCAAGGACACCGGAGAAACAAGCAAAAAACCACGTGACATTGACCTGAAAATCTCCATGAAAATCTTGTTCCATTACCCACCTACCTTTCCTTTCACCTAATCCTAAGATCCTAAAAGCTTTCCTAAAAACTCTTGCCACCAAAATCAAGCCTACTAAATGCCCAGCAAGAGAAAAAAAAAATGAGGCAAGAAAAGCGAAAAAAGAAGGGAGGAGAGAAAGCGACAAGTCAAAGTCAAGACTGCTGTGTCACTTTTAAACCCCGAAATTTGGCTTTCTGCGCATGCCCCAACTTCGCGAGCTAATATTTTGCATCTGGATCAGAAGGCCGCCAAGTGTTCGACCTGTAAACCAGTTTGTGGTAAGTTTTAGCTCTTTATAGAACGACAGTGACCAGAAAACCACTCGACTAGCTTCAAAACGCGTTTTTCGGCAAAATCTCCAGGAGCGAATGGGTTAAACAATGCTTTTGAAACTATTGTTGCCATTGCCAACCACAATTATGTGCTAGACCCCATGAACAAATTTTATTGGGGTCAAAAACATTTGCTGGCTCATCAGTTTAGTTACAGTCGACTCTCTCTTAACAGATACCTCTATAAGACGGACACCTCTGAAAAACGGACACTAAAATAAGTCTTAGAGTTGGTCCATGCCTTTCTTTACTCCTTTTATTTGACTCTCTATGAGACGGACACCTCTCTAAGACGGAAACTTAGTACCGGTCCCAAAGGTGTCCGTCTTAGAAAGAGTTGACTGTCTTCAATTTTTAAAAGTCTTGATGCTGAGAAACTGACTGGGTTTAATTTATTTACAAATTAGGTTCCATAATTTCATAGTACGATTCACAAAGGAGGACTGATAAGTAACTGATTTACAAAAGGGCATCCAAGACAGAGTAAGGGAGTTCACTTACTGGATTTATCATAAGGGAAACAGTGTAAGTCAGGCAGCTGGAGAACAGGCCCCCAAAGGAGTTTCTCTTTCAAGTTTTGGTATCCAACTCATTGGAATTTAAAAACAACCCACTATGTGTTATAGCAAAGACAAGTCCCTGGTCTAAGTCCTGAAGGATGCAAACAAAAAAGCTCCAAATGACTATTTCTTAACTTCTGGATTTACTTTTGAAACTATTTTCTGTTTGTGAGTGAAACAAAGGGAAAATATGACATGTATTTCAATATTTTAAGGCTATTTCCATGTATCCCCTTCATCAAGAGATCAAAGATACCTTAGGATCATATTAAGTTTTGCACAATGTCACTTTTAAAAGAACAAAAAGTATGTGTATGTTTTTACGTTTTTAATATAGTTTACACAGCAGTTTACAGCACTGTATTTTTACAGCCCCGCACTAGAGAAATTGAGCCTACACATATTTTTAGTCACATTTAAGCAACTCAAACAATGTAGGGCCATCACCAGTGTCAAATACTTGATTTAACTTAAAAGCCACTTTACAACACAATCTGTTAATCAAAAGTAACCACTCACTCTTGGTTCTGAACCTTCCTGTCTTACACAGTGTCATAATGTGAATACCACGAAAGCCAGGATGCAGCCCTGATGAAGTTACATTGTGCTCTGTGTCTCCAGCTTCGGGATTACAACTATTCACAATTATAAACTTTCCACCTTTTATAAGGACTTCATGACAGTTTTCCAAGACTTTGATCATCTCATCATCGGTAAAAATTACAAACAGGTTTTTGACAATGATGGTATCCACTTCTGTTGATTGCGGCACATCTTTCAGGATATTTCCCATAGTAAACGTCATTCGATTATCCGGTATCCCCTCTTTTGCTAAGAACTTTTTGGCACGTTCAATAACATCCGGGAAATCAAATAGAACCCCGTTGACGTGCTCACATCCCGGTAATTTAAGTATGCAAGACAAAAATTGACCCTCCCCTCCCCCGATGTCCATGATCTGTTTGCACTTGCCCCAGGGGTACACGGTGAAAACGCTTGGCTTCGAACTGAGCAGCTCCAACTGAGATAACATATTCATAGCGCGGTCATAATTACGTGCGAATTCGCACCTTCTTTGCTGCGAACCCAGATCTCGTACGAGATTATTCGTTGTCGCTTTTCCAGGTACATACTCCAGGGTGTCAACTTTGTACATGTAGTCGTAGATGTTCATGCCATGAGCAAGCTCAAACGCTGTAACACCATTTTTGACCGCATCAGGAAAAACCAACATACTGCTCCACACTTCATCGCTACCATAATAAGCAACCATGTGTCCGAGACTCGGTCCTTTGTCTCTCCTTAGCAACTCCATGGCCTTATTAGCCTTAAAAGACCTCTCGCCGCTAATTTCCTCTCCAATGCCCCACTGAGCCATGGTTCTCATGATTTTGTAGATCTGTTCGTCTGTGCGACATCCAGTCCTTTTAGCAATCTCCTGAATGCTGACGGATTCGGAGGATTCACATAAAAGTTCCGGGACGCCTAGGGACACCAAAACACTCAAGCAACGGCTCTTCCATATCCCACTGAACATGGATGCGATCACCTTTTCTTCAGTATTACAAAAAGCGCCTTCAGCCGCCTTCTGCGCCGCCATAATTGTCCAGATATAGTCTGCGTGACATTTGTCACGCAATAGTTCATTCCAGTCCTTCACGGTTGGCTGAGTTCCCTGGCCTTGCTTTGTAAAGCCTGCGACTTTTTGACGAAGCATTGCGCAACGTTTATAAGTTCCTCGTGAAATCAAATGTCTAGTTGAAAGCAGGTGAGGCATTTTAATCAACAGTGGTAAGCTTTTCCTTTGGTTACATAGAAATACGTAAAAGTACTTAACAGAAGGGACAGGTCATTAGTCATGTTTTCTTCAGGTTCATTTGCCGCCGGCTGCTGCCGGCGCGCGCCAATTGCTAAGCTTTAACTCATATTACGTAAGCTGTTACATGTATTTCGTCACTCGCGATCACTTTAGCTGCATTTGTTGCTTTATTTGATCAGCAAACTCACAGTACGTGCAGGATAGATCTGAGGTGCTTACTATTTACACGACTACCTGGTTTTCCACCCAGGTGGTCATGTAAATAGTAAGCACCCCAGATCTTGTTCAACCCTAAAGCTATAAAATTTGATGTGGTGGGAGAACGTCGAGCCACTATAAAGTATGTGCAAATCAGCTGAACAGACTGAAAAGAGCAGAAAAATTACATCACCTCAAATCACACCCCATATTATCAGAAGCTTCCCAAACAGAATGGAGAGAAACATTAAATGATTCTACGACGGGAATTTCCAGTTTTCCCATGTAAATGATGTGTCACCTTGGTCTCTCTTTTTGCAGCCCCATTAGCGGCAAAAATGCAAACATGTAGCTTAGACTTTCCAAAAGTTCTTCATTGCTTCATCATTTGGTTTTGTCAAGTTTGTAGTACTTTTCACGCTTGCAGAGCAGCAAGGTTAACCCCCAAACAGGTTGAGGAATAAATTTTAGCTCCTGCCAATTACATTGCAATGATGCAAATAAAATGTCAGTCAAAATTAATCTGACACTGTTGCACTTTAAGAAACCTCTGCACAGTTTGAGAATAATATTAAATATGAGCATCGATCATGTCACAAATCTGGTAAAATATTATCCAATGCTCAGTACATACATACATACATGAACTTTATTAAAGTGTCAAGGTATTTAGCTAAAAGCTAATTGTGGACACTATAAATAAATAAAATGAATATAACATAAGATTAAATCAAGTATACATAAAAATATTAAAAATATATCATTAAAATATTATTAATATATAAAAACAACATTAATATATAAAATTATTACAGACAAACAGCAGCAGTATACGTAAAAATATTAAAAATATATCATTAAAATATCATTAATATATAAAAATAACATTAATATATAAAATTATTACAGACAAACAGCAGAACAAGCAGGGAACAAACAAAGACAAACAATTAGATAGACAAAAAACAAAACAGACAATCAGATAGACAGACAAACAAACAGACAATATAAGACAAACATATAAGCAGCAGTCAAACATAAATACAAAATTCAGAAAGTTAAAAGTCTAGAAAATTTAAATTAGATGAATTAAATAAAGGATAGGGGAGCACACTCCCAATACACCAGGCAGCCAAACAGCAGAAGCCATTATGCATACCCACCACTCTAAGATGAGCATGCACAGCAGCCACACGTACCATCCAACAAGCCAAGCACATTGAGAGCACGCACTCCTCTCCTGAATGCCTGGAGACTAGTCTTACCGCATAGTTCCTGGCTTATCTTGCCCCATATGTGTGGGCCTAAATATCTGATACTGTGCTTGCCATACTTAACAGTATTATATCTTGGAACAGGAAAATCACTTCGTAAGTTATAATGCTTATCTTGCTGAAAAAATATATTACATACATGCTCTGGAGCTAGGGAATTTTTAACCTTATACATTAAAATTAGTATATCTTGTAGCTGTCTGTTCTCAAGACTAGAGAGTCTTCCCTTCTCTAGGAGTTCCTCATACGTAGCATTCCTATCATTATATACAGCACGTAATGCCCGTTCCTGTACTCTTTCTAATTTTCTGGCATCAGATGCTTTGCAAAAATGCCACACTATTTGACAATATGTTAAGTTAGGTGGCAAAGAGGGTTGACCTTTGGGTGACACTTTTGATAACATTTTGTGACTCTCTGATCTGTCAAGGTCACATTCAATTCTACAGTATAAAGTTAAGGCGTTTTGTGCTATCAACTGTAAAATCTAACTGCAATCAAGGTCACAAATAACTTGATCCCTGCAGCCTGTGACTTCTGTAGAAATAGAGGAATCTGCTCGGGGGAGGGCATATACATTGGGGTATATGTAATTGCAGCACGATACTGAACTGCATGATTATATTATCTAGGCATGACTAAGATAGTGGCGTGTACATGCAGTATTTATGTGCCTAACCATCAGACTTCTACTAATTTGGGAATCTCTTGATTATTCTGCTTAGTATACGTGTATCTCTTCATAATGTCCTCTAATTTTTATCAAGATGAGCTGTCCCATGTGCTAGTAGTTGTAAACAGGTCCCTCCCCCTTTCCAGGGTAGCCCTTTTACTGCCTTCAGTGTCCACAACAAAGTCGACTGAGGGCTGATTTGTTCATGTGCGATTTTTGGAATCCCTGTTAGGTTTAATTTTAACAAGTGACGTCGACATGGCCTTCAAACAGCAACATTTGACAGATGAAATGGTGACAAATGAGTCACATGAAGATGGGTTGAAACTGCGTCAGTGACACAGACAATTGCAACAATGATAGTAAAATAATGACAGTGGCATTGCCTCCTCCTCAAAAGCAAAATGTGTGGTTTTGAAATTTAAACTAGGGACATAACATTCCCCCCTTACCCCTTACAGTATCTACTGATACTGATGATGTATAGCCTCATCTCAACTAAACAGTTAATTGCTTAAATGGCCTCCTCCTCAAAAGGCAAAATCAACAGTTTTGACATTTAGACGAGGGACATATGTACCCCTCTTAAGAGGAACTCAATGTAGGACTTGCCTCATGCAACAGAATCCAACACGGTATTGGATTCTGGATTCCACACCGTGGATTCCTGATTCAAGGTACTGGATTCAGGATTCTTTGTGAGTGGAACCTGGATTCTGGATTCCTCTCTTAGTGTGATCCCAGATTCCTTGAGATATATTCTGGGTTCCAAAGACCAGGATTCTGGATTCCACATTAAAGCAGAATTTTTCTGGATTTCGGATCCCACAAGAAGAAATTTTCTGGATTACAGAATTCAGATTCCCTTACCCGGGATGATGGGATGCAGTTAAGTACCTGTCCTTAGAGGTGTGTTTGGTTTGTTTGGGGAAGAGCCTAAGTATTAATTTCTGATCAGTAGACCTTCTGACATCTCTGAAAAGGAAGGGTGGCACCCTAACCTGGCATAACATTTTCTTTATTTTTAAGTAACACTTTAGCTTCTTCCCCAGATCTCAATTTTAAAGCCTCTGACAATGTGCAGGATTCATTGTTATTTCAGCTAAACTGGAAAACAAAGAAAAGCCTTATCAGAGTTATACACGTAAAATAACTAAAAAGTGGTTTTGGACCCTAGTTTATTTTTGATAAATCGAGGAAGTGTAAAAGGTGTTTGTAAGTTGAAAACAAATTATGAGCTGGTGTTTGTAAAAAAATGTCCAAGGAATTTGTACAATACCTTGTTTCAAAGTTCCCAGAAAATTTTTTTCTGTCAATGTGCTCTTATGTGGGGTAAATTGCATAAAAACATGGTGACATCTTCATAAGAACTGTCACTGAACTCACTGGCCGGGGAATATATACTGCTAGGGTCAGCCTTCACTATCTGCTTTGAAAGGTATCTGCTTTATTAATATTATGGTTACAGACAGGCAAGTAAAGCATGTACCAATCAGTACCTGCCATCTAGTGATACGGATGATTTATAGCCTCATCTCAACTAAACAGGTTGCTAAAATGGAGGGAGATCAGGGTTCAGCAAATAATATATCATTTGTTACCAAACTGACAACTGCAAGACATTTGGGATATAGCCATAAGCAAATATTCTGTGCTAAAAAGGTGTATGTGATTTTAATGGACCAAGTGTCTGTTAATTTAACAGGGTACTCTGGTAGCTTAGACAGTTAATAAAATTGTCATCATTGTCATCGTCATGCATCAAGTATCGTGGTCGTCATCATCATCATCATCATCATCATCATCATCATCGTCATCATCATCATCATTAAAGTTATCCGTGTCTACCATCGTCGTTTGGTTTGAAACGTGAATTAAATCCACAAAAGTCATATTTCTACAGTATTCTACCTACTAATTTCTCCCAACCTATATTATAGGCTAACGCTAAATGTTTTAGCTGTTGTATGTAGTTCAAATGTAATTGTTTTGAAGAGGATCTGTATTTTTTCTGGGAGTTTGTCGACCTTAGGTTGGTATTTAATGCTTACCATACGAGCATAGACAAAGTCAAGATGCGTGATAAATTATTATTTTAATTTGTAAAATCCTTTTTAACAAATAGCATCATTTTAGTGCAAGAGTCATACCATTCAGGAGAACTCATATTGTTCGTTGTGAAATCAAATATCGCCTGGAAATTTCGGTAGGCTAAATTTAACATCAACAGCGACAACGATAGGCTGCTAGGTCCCGCAAATGTTGCTAACTTTCTTTACTGGTTCAATTTAATATTAGGTAAGAGCAGACTACAAACGCAGTGCTTTTCTGTTCTGTGACGTTGCCAAAATGGGTGAAGCAAGCATTGAAATGGAACACTCCGAAATCCACTCACCCATCAGTTACTCAATAGCGGGGACTTTAGGCGGACTTTTTTCAGTAACTGTTGGTCACCCCCTCGACACCATCAAAGTCCGTCTTCAGACAACAGCAATCCTTGCCCAAAAGACCAAGTTCCGCGGTACATTTGACTGTATTATGCAGACTGTGAGAAAAGAAGGCGCGTTGGCTTTGTTCAAGGGTCTATCACCTCACTTACTTCTTTCCGTTCCAGTTGCGAGTCTGACGTTCTGGGGTTACGGAATGGGACTGAAACTTCAGAGTAAAGATCAGAACTTCGATGCATTGACCCCGGTGGAAATATTCAACGCTGGTTTAATTTCCGGCACTTGTGTGTCAGCCGTAGTCGTGCCATTTTATCTTGTCAAGTGTCGCCTTCAAGTTCAGCAATTGTCTAGTGCTAGTGCGCAATACAAGGGACCAACCTCGCTAGCTTTTCACATTTTTCGCACCAATGGCGTACGAGGGCTGTATAGGGGGCTCTCCGCAAATCTCTTAACGGCACCGGCAACAGGATGCTATTTTCTTTCGTATGAGTATCTAACGAGGGCGCTTCTTCCAGCGGGTACATCGCGCGATGATGTAGGGTCCCTTCCGGTACTTATCGCAGGAGGTATCGCTGGGACAGTCTGGTGGTTAGTAGGGCTTCCTGCAGATGTGTTGACAAGCCGTATTTGGACGGCACCCGAAGGGAAATATCCCAGGGGGGTTAGAGATGCGTTAAGGGAGTTAGTGCGGAATGAAGGCGTCTTTGCATTGTACAAAGGGATTGTTCCAGTTCTGCTAAGGGCTGCCCCTGAAGGGGCGGCACTTTTCTGGGGATATGAGATCACTTTGAAAGCAATTAACTGGATGTCAAAAACCTTATCTCCGACTTCAGAGTAAGGCACATTTACCGTATTTATTCTAGAGCGCTTCTGGACGAAATAAATGTCTGGGCTGAGTTGCTCAAAGCATGGTTAGCTTTAACCATTGGTTTTGCAGTATCAGAACCAATACGTTGTCAAGGTATTAAACGCTGGTTAACGCCAACCATGCTTCGAGCAACTGGGCCCTGGCTGTTAAGTGCAAACTTGAGTGCCTAATGTTTTTGAACACTAAATGTCTAATATGTCTGAGAGCGTAGTGTAAATGCGCCATTGGTCAAATTTTCAATTCTGATAAGCGACTCATTTTTGAGCAATGAGATGTCTTTGATACATGTAGCCAGATACTGTCTGTCCTTTCTTATCACAATAGCTGTTAAGAGAAGATGTATTTATTACACGTATTTATATAAGTAGTTGGAAATATTTATTTGAACTGTTCATCTGATTTGAATCCGGAACCTCTTCTCGTATGTAGAGCCACGTTCGGAATAGAGAATTAATATTTTACAGCTGCTTGTAATCCCAAACCAAAAGGCACTTATATTTATCATAAGGGACGTACCATTAGAGAAACTATTGGGTGGGGAGGGTGGGTGACATACAACAAATATTGATGCAAGGGAACATTTAAAAAAATCATGCACGCCAAGTAACTCAAAAAAATATTCGTGAACTGGCCTAAAATATTCCTAGAGGGGAATTGTTTACGGAAAAAAATCATGCGGCTCGAAAATCTCCTAACCCACACAACTTTTCTAATGGTCCGTCGCTAATACTAGAGTTACTGGTTGCCCAGTAGTCTCCATTGTGACTTATAAATAAGGATAATATTGCAAATAAACATGATAAAAATCCCAACTAAGTAGAGGCAAACCAGTTGCATGGCCGTATGTAAAACATGACCACAGAGGAAAACATCCCTTGGTTATGGTATGAGCGGTTTGTACCCGGGAAAACCAACAACCTCGGCTAGACCACTCGGCCACGTTTCGTCCTTCTGAAAAATGAGAGGGTGGTGCATATTATGAATTTGTCTGGAATTTTACGATGAACAGAAAATTCGCATTGAATAAAGATGAGCTAAATTACTCAGAGAACCTCTCTTAAACTCAGCACGAAAAAAAGCTGGATATCTGCCTTTTATTAAGTGCGCCTGACCATATTTTTGGATGTAAAACAAACAGTAGGGGCTGTCAATGAAGGCAGAAGCTGAAATAAACAAAAAGCGCTATGCTGTGGCTAAGACAAATAAGAATTTTTCATCGACTCAGTCTCGAGAGAGGTTTGCGTTCGACGAAAGAGAACGCGTCTTAATGTGATGGATGTCCTGTGATTTCTTAGGTGTCATGTGTAATCGAAACACTCGCAACTTCGTGAATTTAGCGGACAAGCCCTTTTGGCTCCATTTTCGGACTGTGTGCAATCGCCTGCGCCTGCTCTAATAATCCATCAATAAGCCACCCAACTTTCGGCATTTTTGGCCTTCTAGAGAACTTAACATAGTAAGGACCATTACTCCTGCTCATCGCGTCATAAGGAGAATATTTACCACGCACCCGCAAAACCAAACGCTCGAGTATCTCTAAAGAAAATATATGAGAGACTTCTCAATCTAAATCGCTCTTGATCGCGTTATAAATCTTCTTGCAAATACAGCTATGAATGCAGTGCCCATCAGAAAAATCCCCACTCCGCTCCCACTCATAAACTTAGTAGCTCGAGTTGTGGTTTTCTCTGGCACAACTGTTACCTGCAAAATAAAATAAGAGTGGGGTTAGTTTTGGATATCTGTTGTAAATCAGACTTTCATCAAGCAAAACTTAATTTTTGAAAGATAAAGGGAAGTGGAACCAATCATCGACGTTCACAGGGTAGAAAGCAATGGCGGATCTAGGAGGAGGTCCTCCCCCCCTCCCTTATTTTAGACCAAACTAAGACCCGAAGGGCTGAAAAGATTTCTTTTGGGAGAAATGGGCCACTCTTATCTAAAAGTCTAGATGACCAACCCCCCGCCCCCCACCCCCCTTATCTCAAGGTCTGGATCCGGTACTGGAAAGAAAATATGTGGCCTGCATGCACTGAAGGATTTTCCTGGCAGACGCGCGAGCAGTAGAATTCTCTTGAGTTGCTTATGCCCATCAAGAAAACCCAAGGATGGTGACTCCAGACAACCATTCTTTCTACAACCACAAGCTAACATAACAGTATAATAGAAGCTGCAAGTTCCGAGACTACGTAAGAGGTCTTTGTGTAACAACACCTTGATTCTTTCTTCCATTTCCGTCGTGATTGGATCTCGGTTGGGGCAGGCAGCGTCAGCAATGACATCACAAGGAACTGAATAATAGATTGGCAGTCGCTTGATTAGCAGGAGTTACAATCCTGATTTGACTTATCACAGTGTCTTCATTATACACCACGGATTCGATATCTCAAAAGCTCAAACAAGAATGACTTACTTGGCTGATAGTAACAGTAGTATATACGGTTGTTATAAGGATCCTCTGATGCTCCATAAGGTGATATTCTGCTATGCGAATTAGTATTTTCTTGGTCTTCGTCGTCAAATTGAAGATATTCCGAAGTAACCTGTGTAGAGGAGAAAATAACCAGTTGACTTTACGTTTAAGTAATTAATGTACATGTACAACAATATGCAATAACTTTCACGATGCAGCCCAAGATAAGGTGCTATTAGGAGAAGAATCTTTCAATCCCCAACCAATCAAATTTAACCTTAAACGTAACCGCTGGCCACCATGAGGGATCAGGCACAGTGAGAGAAGACTAACTCAATAATTGAATTTTTGTTGTTTCTCGAATCAGAAAATAATTGGAAGAATAGCTGACTTTATATATGATGATCTACAAAAGCTGCAGAAAACTCATTTTATCTAACTAGACAGTTGAACAGACAGTTTATATTACTCATTGTCTGGAACCAATTTTACCTCAAAATGTAATAGGCTCCTTTTCTCGTTCAACCTCGTCCCCAGGGCGCTTTTCCCTGGCTCCTCCAAAGCCATGGAAAAGCGCCCTGGGGACGAGGTTGTTTCTCGTTTATAGATGTAACAAGGAATTCGAATTTGAAGTAGGTGTGCTTTTATCTGTTTTATCCTGACTTAGCTAATTCAGTATCTTCTATCGGAGAATTAGAATTCACTAGAGTTGAATTTGAAGCAGAAACTTGCCTTGTGATAGCGGACTTGTTGGCATTCAGATGAACCATAGGTGATCAAATAAAACGGAGTTTTATACGGCAAGGAAATAGCAGCTGACTTCCTTCCCGATATGCTACAACAAAAATAAATCAAGGTATTTTGCCCATATATACCATCAGGAAGATCTCCTCCCAGAGAATTTGGGAAGTCTATTTTCGTGTTTTCATCATCCCATCGAATCCAACCTGAAACAATATTAAGAGATAAATCATAGGGCATGAAAGTTGCCTAAAGAAAATACAGTCAGGGGCAAGTTAAGGTCCCGGCAGGTAAACGCTTGTTTGGTTTGTTTTGTTTTGATTATTTTACTTCAATTTTAGTTATTTTTTAATTAAAATTTTGCAGTCCTTAAGCTTCTCTTACCGAGGACGAGCTATTCAAGCAATCTCATTTAGCTTATTACTTTTTTGAAAGCTTTAAAACGAATAAAATTTAATCGTTTTGAATAAGAAAATATAGCGAGCAGTATCAAATTGAAAACAGTCCCTGCTGGTATTCTCAATTTATCATTTTCAACGTACCCTCGCTTAAGCCAAGTGGACATTTTCCTTCTTTCTTATAAATGCAATACTTTCCCCGAGGCCATGGGATGGATTCACCTGCAGGTGTATCATGGTGCATACAGAATTCCTGTCTAACACCATGTTGGTTCACTCTTCCCGAGAGATGGCTTCCGTTCGATATCAAGTTTGTATTTTGAACATTTTCAGAGTCTTGATATCTAAAACCTTCTCTCCAGTTTTTATCAGGACATCCTGAAGTTGGCTTTGGGAGACCGTAGTCCCCTGATGGCCACTTATTAGGAAACACTGGTAAAGCTGAAAAGAAAAAGTGTGTGTCAGTAGATAGTGGGAGAACTGTTGCACTTGGGTGAATCTTAGGGCGTTGGCCGGAATATGTGAAAAAGAGTAAAGAATCCTTATTTTACGACAGTAGCTCGAAATAGTCATCTGACTGAAAAACCTAAAGCCGAAGGTGCGCTCACTTTATACCTCTCCCCTTCCCCTCTCCATCAGTGCCCCGTCTTACGGGTATTTAAAGCTACTTCAATCCACCGGAAAGGAAAAAAGTCTTTGAGGTCACACCTGAGATTCGAAGTCGGGCGGGACCTCCCGCACAACATGCCGCGCACAAATTGACTGTGCTAATCCTGCCTTCCTGTCAGCTCTAGTATTCAAACGAATTCCCTCCAAATTCAGTCCAAAATAGTCTTTTCAAATTGTGGAATATCTTTCCTTGAGATCATTCATTTGGTGATAATGATAATGATTAATAACGATCATGATGATGATGATGATGATGAAAATGATAAGGATACAGCATGGAGAAGAAGATAAAAGGAGAGAGAAAGAAGACCCACCCGAAACAAGATGCAAATCGCAAAGGTCAAGCAAGTGAATAGCACGCTGTTAGTTTTCTCAGAAAATGGCAGTTTCCTACTTTTTCAAATACACCCACCTAGCCCATGCAGCAATAACGATCCTTTTTGAAGTGGTATTCCATCCAAAGTACCATTTTGTATCACCCAGAAAACATGACGAACACTGCTTCTTGCTAGAGCCTGGTTGTTAAATTCCAACTGAAAATCCACTGCGAGATTTCTGTGCACCGTAGAATTTTTAGTTCCCTCGAGTTTCCTGCACATGTAGGTTAAACGCAAAATATCGTTGTTATCTCGCACAAAACGGTAATCTATTACCGAAGTTTCTCGATATATACGAGGACAAGTGAACAAGGAATTCCACTTTTCCAGTTTGACGTTGGCTCGGTAAAGTGGTCGTGATAACTTCATCAACATAAATACAACATCATTAACAACAACAACAACAATGATAATAATAATAATAATAATAATAATAATAATAACTGGCCAAAATAAGTTGATGACCATTTTTTTTTTATCTTGTTTTAAAGTATTTTCAAGCTGATAACATATAATTACAATTTACCTTATCTACGTAGAGTTTCGTTAAACATTTTGCTTTTCCTCGGCAGTTTTCGGACCCGATTTTTTTTTTCGTACAGATGCAGTCCAAAGAGCAGACAACTTTCCAAATTAAAGGCTTCAAACACACTCGGATTTTTTTGTCTTTTGATATTTTAGTCAGTGGGCTGCTTCGTATTTGCTAGGCTTTCCAATCTGCCAACTATTATCTCAAGCTCTGGAGTGAACTGCATACGAACTTTCCTATTAATAGAAAAATTCTTATACGCATTTCACGTGATTCTTTCAGTTACAAAAAGCGCGGGCTTTAGCCCAATCAGATACGTTGAAATATCTTAAATGAACAGTAAATACAAGAGATGGCTCGAAGTGCGCGCTGTGGTTGGCTTTTCGAATGTAAAATACAAAAGTTACTTGAAAATGCTCCTATCAGTCAACCGGTTATAATATAAAGTAAACAAACAAGTGTCCTACCTCAATCGTATCACCCTCACATTTTGAAAATTAGAATCATTTTTAAAGGCCTCTCGAATCTTAAAGAATAAATAGGAATCAAAATGAATTTCTCTTTTAAAAGCTCGCCGCTTCTGAAAGAAAAAGGGGCATAAAAAGAAATTGTACATTTTATTACAATACCGTAATATAAACAATTTACGGGGAGGATTATGGTTAGATGGCAGTATATATATATATCTTGTGCTGTTCAAAGACTGGGAAGGGAAAGAACTAGGAAGACAGTACTATTAATTTGCTTACCGACTTCTCAATGTTTCCAACCAACATGTTATATTGCGAGCTTCCGGGCACCGCAACAAGATCTGTCCAATTTTTTCGGAATGTCACAGAACCGGGTAATTTTCTTCTTCTCGTTCCTGCCACTGAATGTTACAATTTTTTAGCAGTTTTAGGGCTAACGATAAACCCCACTGAGACCCTCCTATTAGTATGGTGCGACTCTAGTGTGATCATTTAATTAAGGGCCCGGTTCAGACGCCGCTCCACTCTTGTGCCGAACCTAACTGATGAATTAATATATGTACGGCAAAAGAGCGGCGTCTGAATCAATTCGGTACGGCAGTTTTAGTTAGGTGCGCCAAAAGTTCGACAGAATCTGTCGAACTTTTGTCGGACTTAACTTACACTCGACACACGGTGCGCCGTCTGAATCAGATGTCGCGCCACTGTCGCTCCAAAGTCGAACTTATTCTAATCAGTTAGGTTCGGCAAATGAAAAGTACGGCGTCTGAACCAGGCCTAAGTTACATTCTACTTAAAGATAATGGGTGAGAACGGAAAGAGGATTTCTACACTGTTATCGGAATTGACTAACAGGAATATTATCTGTACACGTAGCTATGCAATGAAATTAAAAGGTTTAGCCACCGGGGTACGAGGGGATTCCCTTATCCAAGGTATATGTAGGTGTGTGTGGTGTAAATGGTTTGGTGTGTGAGCCCACTTGTTCTGAAATTTGTTATGGATTGTAGCAATTGCGGTCTGACATGGGGCACAGTTGGGTCTAGGTATGGCTTTAAAAAACGAAATGGGCGCTTCGATAGTAATTCTAAAGCCCTCCTCTGAAAGGCTGACGCTGGAGCGGCCAGTCTAGTCTGGGAAAGGGTATAATAAATTTTGTTTTGGTCTTGAGGTTCGAAGTGGGGTGGGCAAAATCCCATATTTTGGTCTGAGATGGTTTAAGGTTTGCTAGAGATGCAACACCCACCCTTCCAATTCATATCTCCCGTTGCGTGAAATACCTCGGAGGTTTTTGTTTCCCACAATAAAGATGCAAGCTCAAGTTAATCTTGCATGCGTGATATTCTGAAAAATGCTTTTTGCTCAGGCATGCTCCTTTATTAGAGTGAAATTGTTAATTCAGCACTATCTTATTTTGTAGCTAGATTTCTTGATTTTACACTAATAATCAATAATCACAGGCCATAAGTAGTATGGTTATGCCAGCCTGTTTTGGTTCATCTTACCCTCAAAGAAGTGGAGTTTGTTGTACACCAGTAGAGTGAAGACCATGAAATAGATTCTCATATCCACCAGGAAGACGCGTCATGGCTAGTAAGAAGTAAACTATAGACTGGTCTTTGTCCCTCGAATTCAACTTTGTTCAACGCAGGTATTTGCATGCACTGAGTCCAAGTTATGATGCTTGGTCGACCTTTGAGGGTGGTTTGCAAGGGCTCATCTACCTATGTAAAGACAATTTACTACAAATTTCTAACTGGAATACACAAAGCCTTTCATTGTGAACCACACTGAGTGGATGTTTGATTTATAATATTCAAGCAAACTCCAAATTGCTGGGGTCAGTGTTGCTAGTCGGCCGGTGTTGTCATTTCGTTAGATTTTCTGCTTTTGGGCTAAAACTTAAGTCCCCCTATTGTAAAACATAAACTGAGCCTGATTCTATTACCAGTCTTTATGGTTTCCACCCAATTGCCGATGGTTCAGAAATTAATGGATAGGAGCAGAATCCGGATGACAGGAACACTCGTGAAAGTTATTTGAAAGAAGCCATGTAACGAACTTTCTCGATTTGCTTTGTCCTGGCCCAAATGCTGCTCGGTAAGGAAAGTACTCATCATCAAGAATAAATATTGTGATCAGATCTGACAGCAAAATAAATAATATTCTAGTAATGACGGGGTAGTGGTCGAAATTTTTAAAATTGTTTCTACTCATTCGTACCGTCTTCATGGACGAAATCACTAGTTCAACAAAAAACTAGTACTTGGTAATATTTCTTAAATCCGGAACTCGACAGGGTCTAAAAGAAGTTCCGATAAATCAAAAACTTGTGGCCCGAGCGACATTTAGCATTACAAACCATTAGTGACATTCCTAGCGCCTTTCATGGCCAATACTTGTCATTTCGCTTTCACGCACCTTTCAATGGTGTCGAGTTTTCAATTCAGTTGAAGTCTGTGTTTAGATCACTATCCTCAAACACTGTGGCATCAGATTCGCCAGAGATGTACCATTTCATGAGACAAAATATCAGGTAATTTCTAGTGTCGAGTACGGAGAGCAAAAGTCCTCGTTGTTAATTATAAAAGACCAAGAACTTTCAAGACATGGGCACTCTTGGAAACAGATTGTTACCACGGTTCAGTACTTCCATGGTTGCCGTTTTGATAAAACCAAGCAGGTTTGTGAACAGCGGCGACAAACAAAAATACAAACACTGTTGACACCAACTGCTCTTCGGGTCCAGCTAAAGAACACCGTTTTGACATACATACTTTTACATACTTTTATTGTAATTAAACAGCGAACTTTGTCCTACGCCATGAATACGTTTCTATGAAATATAATGCTTCATAAATATCTATTTCTTTCCTTTTCTTTGAAAAAGTTAAACAAACACATTGAACGTGAAAAAAGGAGATTTGTAATTGTTTATATGATAGTAGTAAATGCTTGGGTAACTTCTTGAAAAAGAAAGCAAAACGCGAAAACATATATAAATGGCCCGTTTACTGAATCGTAACGCAATAGCTGCATGTTGGAAAGGCTTTTAGTTCAAGCAGGTGGATTTTCAAGACCTCCAGTATACCGATCCAAATTCCCATTCTATCACGAAAATCAAATCACAAAATTCTTTTTTTTTCTTCATTTGAAATACGTTAATTTTGGGAAAATGACATGAATATATGTCAGCGAAGTCTTAACAGGAATTTGCTGGCTCCCTTTTTCATGTGCTCTAGGGAGACGCTGAAACGAGCTTGGTATACGCCTCTTTATCGCTTGAAATACCATGAATGTCAAATCAGTACATAATTCTTTTCTGCCCCTACACTCGTAATACACTCAGTAGTAGAGAGGGAACTGTCAGTATTTCACCATGCTCAGAAAGTTTCTTTCAATTTACTGATGCAAATATCGTTATATCGTTGAAACTGATTATGCATCGCTTTAAAATTGGGATAAATTAAATGCTGATCAATAGTGCAACCGAATTTAAATGTTGCGATTTCATAAGTCATGTGAAAACAGTTTCCATCGGCAGTTTCTCAGCTATGAATTAAACGCTGCATTTTATCAATAGTCGATTATCGACAATAAGACAGATCAACGGTACATAGGTATTCCTTCTATGCATAAACCTGAGATATTAAGAGAATTATCCACAGTATATAACTATATACTAAAGGAAGAAGTATATTTCCTAATAAACAAAATTCCAGCATATCAGGGCTATGCTAGTTATTCTTACGATTTAAGAAACGAATGTAAAAGTTTATTGCTGGAATAAAACGTGGAACCCCGTGATACCTAGGGTGAAAACTCTTTTAAAATTTCCTTCAATTGTGCTTGTGTTGAGTAGTGGATTTTTGTGACTCTGTTCCAAAGTGCTCAGTGATTGTTCTTGGAAAAACCCACCCTGTTCCAGAGAGATTTAATAACAAATTCTCTTTGGTATCTGACTCAGAGTGTGCGAGAGTATCTGAGACCGGATGGGTCCCCCTCCACAAATTTTCCAATAACTGGGGTGAGGAATGTCATTAATTTCGTTAAAAATGCATCTGGTTCGTTAAATTTAAAACATCAATCTAGCTGTCTTACATTTCTAGAAATTAACAATCGAAGAACTGGTAACAAAAATATGCGAAAGTCGCAGGCTACGTCAGGGTAACGTTGATTGTCGGCTCCCTCCGTTTGAGTGAAAGAGTCAAAAATCGAGAGGAGAGTACTAGAAATAGGAGGAGTAACATCAACGAAGGTTTGTTCAAAGGTTAAGGAAAAGTGCACTCTGACTTGACTATTTTGGGGAAAAAACGGTGAGTACATCAATGAGTATATCAACAACTACACGAGAAAAGAAAACTGAATCTGCCGATGGTGGTACAAGTGTTAAAGAGACATGGTAAAGTGCGAAATTTGCTAGGGATGTTATTAAGAGTCGCCAACAAGTTAGTTGAAGCCATCCGGGGATGGAAAGGACAAAGCTGAATGAAGTATTTGCGCATTCGCGTTTTAACAACCTTTTTAGGACTTGTTCCATGATAACGTTAGTCTTCAATACACTAAACCGGCACTAAAGTGCAAACGACCTGTTTGTTCCCAGGGGAGGGGTAGGCGGCGGGGGTGGTCGGATAATTCGGATTTCAAGTGACGGGGATGATCGATGGACATTTTGGGTTTGAAATTTTTGATTCTGGGATTTTTTTGGGAAGGAAAATAGGGCAAGTATTTTTTGGGGTAGCGGTAGCCGGATTTAAGTAGGGATTTTTTGGCAGTATTCAAAACAATTTGAAGATTTGTGGTAGTGCCCGCGCATCCCGGCCGCGTAGTTCTGCGAATATAGTAGAACCAAATACAGTACATGTCACACCATTTAATGTTTTCTGGAAATTTTTAAGGCTCGGAAGTACGGCATGGGATTTTTTGGTGTTTAATTTTTGTCCATGGATATTTTGGGGGTTTTGTTGGAAGCCCCAGGGATTCTTTTTTTTGGGGGGGGGGGGGTTGATTGCCTTAGGGATTCTTTTGGGTTTTGATTGTTGCCCCCATTCGAGCATCCCCGTCACTTGAAATCCGGAGTACCCCCCACCCCCCTCCACCCACACCTGGGCTATTGTCATGGGCTAATATTTACTATAATTTAATTGTTTGAAATGTTTGTATTCATTTTTGAACTGCTTTTTACGTAAGAGAGCCTCTTTCACGCTGTTATAGATATCTGTAAACAGATGATCATCAAAAGAACCGATTGCTTTCTTAACCCCATTGCTCTACGGGTACCAACAGTAGTTCTCAGGTGGCCGCATTCAGGTTTGATTAAGCTAGACCGCAAGTGGACAAATATCCACTTAACTTGCAAATAGTGACGGCTACTCAACAAAGCATAGGGAGCCCGCACAATCTGTTTGTGTAGCCGATTGTTATTTTATAGTAAATGTTCTGGATTTACCGTTTGCCTCACCTATAGCGATATGTCGCTAACTATGTATATAAATCAATGATAAATAAACGTTGAATTACCTTACCTGTGGTATATAGTCGTCGTTTTGCCTCAAAAGCGGTTTTTTGAGCGATTTTGAAGGAGTTTGAATTCACCGTTGACTGTTCCTTATAACAGAAGGACCTTCTATTATAAGGAACAGTCAACGGCGAAATCAAACTCCTTCAAAATCGCTCAAAAAATCGCTTTTGAGGCAAAACGACGACTATATACCACAGGTAAGGTAATTCAACGTTTATTTATCATTGATTTATATACATAGTTAGCGATATATCGC
Source organism: Porites cylindrica (assembly GCA_964035525.1). NCBI lineage: Eukaryota > Metazoa > Cnidaria > Anthozoa > Scleractinia > Poritidae > Porites > Porites cylindrica. Next base: position 13,150,893 of record OZ037778.1, on the reverse strand, counting down.
TATAGGTGAAGCAAACGGTAAATCCAGTACATTTACTATCAAATAACAATCGGGTACACAAACAGATTGTGTGGGCTCCCTGCGATCCTTTTTGATCGTGAAGAATACATGCCTCTAAATCTTTTTAATCCTTTGCTTAAATTTCATTAAAAGTGCCACATTTCTAGCTATGAAGACGCCACCACTGGTTCACCCCGCAAAAAGCCGTCTGAAAAACGACTGCAGAAATTCTTATTGATCACTAACCAATCCGGGAAGTGCTTCTGATTGGTTGAAGCAAATTACCCTTCCGGCACGACCAATCAGAAGCCCGCATCATCATCGAACTTCTGCAGTCGTTCCTCAGACATCATCTCGTGGGGAAACCAGTAGTGGTGTCGCCAAATCTTTTCTCAGGCTATCGTTTGAGTGGGATAAAATTCTTCCACATGAGCTTACATATAATGCTGTCATTACCAAATCACTGACTTTTTTCATTCCTGGGGTGGAAATTAAGATAATGGAAATGTTTCTAAATTAAGAGGTACTAGTTGCTCGATGATTCGCACCCAGGACTCTGACTAAAGGAATTCACGGCTGATGACCATCGACTCCAACCCAACACTCCGTTCGGAGCCGAAGACGACGTTGAAAACAATGAGAAAGTCGTAGAGGAATCCATCATCTAGATTGCTGAGTCTTATGACTGAAACTATTATAAACTGATGGGCAAACTTTCAAGTCCACCTGATTCATGTGAGCTACGTTTGACTCGCTCAATTGTCGAATGATTGAATGAGCTACATATGAGTGAATTGTATTTCGCAATAGTTCTTTATGCCGTCAAATTGACTTTTACTAGCTATCACTAAACTCGTGCTTCTCCAGACAGCAATGAGCAACGCGTTTATTATCGCCACAATGAGATGCCGTTTCCACTGTTTTCTCCACAGCGATGACGGGTCTATTCTGATAATGCGTCTCAATAGCAATTGACATTCCAGAGAAAAACCACTCAATTGTCAGTGGGACTGCTGTGGTGATCACGAACGACTGTGTGTCGGTGTAAAAATATTCATTCACGTGACGACATGGAGTGCGAAATCGCTCCCAGCAATTCCCATAACGAGCGGCGCAGCACAGGAAACTCTCAACGATTGAAAGTGAAGATCTTCCTTTTCATTTCTCCATGTCCTCTAAAAAAATGTGTTGCGATAAGGCAAGTTTGTACACGGACACCTGAAGCAAACAAAACTTTATCTGGGATCTTAAGTAATGGTGTCATAATTGCGGAGTAATAAAAACCACAGCTTTGCAGGACCAAGCGAAAAACGACAAAAAGAACATAAAAACAAAGTGATATCAAAAAGAGACTTTGCTTTGTCTACTTGCCATAACAGAACACAAATCACACTAATTTAATTTAATTTAATTTTCAAAAACTTATAAGGCGCAAATATCTAGTATATAAATATATTCAAATGCGCCATAGGGGAAAAAACAAACAAACAAACAAACAAAAACAATAATACTACTAATAACAAAAATTATGAATAATTATGATAATAAAAATGATAAAATAAGATGATAATATAGATATAGAATAGAAAAACTAATGGCTAAAGGTTAAAAAGATAAAATCTGTTAGCAAAATCTTAAAAATTATAACCCGAAAATTATTTATAATCTAGTAAGCTAAAAATACAATCTTATAATCTAAGTGGTACAAAATGCTTTTTTAAAAAGGTGTGTCTTCAACTTTCTCTTAAAAGGGTCAACTGAAATGGATTCCCTAATAAATCTTGACACAGCATTCCATAACTTAGGTGCAGCATACAGAAAGGCCCGTTCACCCAGAGTTGCCTTGGGCTTAACATTCGGATAGTTAAGTAGGGTACTGTCGCTAGAACTTCTTAAATTATGTTTAGATACAGGCTTAGGAGTAATTAAAAAACTTAAGTACGAAGGTGCTAAGCCCTTAAAAATCTTAAAAACAATCAACAGGATTTTAAATTCAATTCTGAACTTTACAGGCAGCCAATGTAAATCCACTAATAAAGGAGTAATGTGACAATATTTATTTCATTGCATGTTAATCTAGCACACATGTTCTGCACACGCTGTAGCTTATTGAGTTGATACTCCGGCAGGCCATAGAAAAGACTGTTACAGTAATCGACTCTGCTTGAAATAAAGGCATGAATCAGAGTCTTGGTGTTGTCTTTAGATAGATATTTTCTTATGCGTCTCAGATTATTCAAATAATAGAAGGCAGAGTTAGATGTTTTTGAAATATGGGTTGCCATCGTCAGCTTGGAATCAAACCACGAGCCCAAGTTCCTTGCAGACGACACAGGAGTGATAGTTGCAGTCCCAACACGAAGGCTGTTAATACATACTTTAGCTAGTTGCTGGGATGTGCCAATGATCATGAATTCAGTTTTATCATCGTTCAGTTTCAATTTGTCGTTCAGCACCCAGTTACGAATGTCTTCAATACACCTTTCGACCCTTGGCAAGGCGGCCTCTTGATTAGCATTATCATTAGGACCGGAAGGATAAATAGAGTTGGCTATCGTCCGCATAGCAGTGGATCTCTAAAATCAAAACTAGAATTTCCAGGCTTGGTGAATTTACTTTTTTCAGTTTATTTCCCGTTTTTAAGCGGTAAGAATGATATTTCTTTTCGCCACGAATTAAGTTCGGCACACGTAAAGTTCGATCGTCTGAATCAACAGTCGAACTTAATAGTTTGGGTCGACCTAAATATATATATTAGGTTCGGCACATGTAAAGTTCGACGTTTGAACCGGGCCTTAATTCCCTTAATTTGATATAAGGCCCGAAAATAAAACAGAGTGTTGAAGGTAAACCAAGAATAGCTAAATGCCCTTATCATCACCTCAGATATGGTCCTTAAGGCCACTGTATGTTGATCGGTTGTGGCGAGCCAGGCATACTAACCTGACCTGATGGCATATGTAATAGACTAGGATAGAAATAGAGCCAGTGATAAACGCCCTCAAGATGGATATCAGAAATCCAAAGTAAAGGGATGTTCAGATTGCACGTTTAAGCGATGGTCTGAACAACTTCCAAGTCATTCCTGTATCTTCAGTTTGCTCAGTGGCATTGTCAGTGCCCTCTGGCAAAAATGCGTTTGAAAACATTGGTTGAACTTCGTTGAAGATTGTATACCCAGCGTTTGTAACTTCTTTATTACCGTACTCCTCGTAAATAAATTCGTCAGCTAGACCGTAATTCCATTCTAGACCAGTGCTTTCCAAAGGATCATAACCAGGCGTTGCTATGGAATCTCTGGGTCTTCCTTTACGAAAGGAAAAGACGACTCTCTTTGATTCAGGAAGTTCAAACGCTATCACTTAATCGTGTTCCTTTTACTGACCATTTTTGAGTAACGGAAATAAATAGCCCAGTGCACTAGCCGTGTTTGCACGGTTTTGTCCACAGATAGTTATGATATTTAAAATATTTCATCTTTAAAAAATCGGACTGGCGTTCGGCATACGTCTTTGCACGTCATTCACACTCATTTCATCTTGACTAATAATTGCTCATACGTTATTACTTACGCAACTGAAATGAAAATTGTTCATTGTCCGCTAGTATTTTTAATTAATAACTAAATAGCTAAGTAAATAGTAAGTAAACTCAACCCGTATTTAGTCTGCGGTATCTCGACGCATGCAAGGGAATCCAAGACATTCTTGGATTCTGAATTCCACGCCGTGCATTCCGGATTTCAGATACTTGATTCTGGATTCCAATCTCGACAGTTATGCATTACTGTCTTGAATTCTCCCAATTAACCCCTCGAGTGTTTATATCAGGCTATGCAAACACGGAAAATCTTCCAAATATGGTATGCGCCAGGTGGTTATGAAGAATTACTGGGGGGATTGGAGCCAATCATTTCAACGCAGAGACCCATAGCAAACAGAAATTTTAAATAGCAATGACCAGACTAAGAAATAAATACCACACCCTTGGAGGACGTACCAGGCGAGTAAATTTGCATAGATGCTGGTCACATGAGTGAAAAAGCTCTATACTTCCGTTCTGTTAGATTAGGGTCATCTGGTTATTTGAAATATAATTTAGTGTCGGGTAAGCATGGCGTATCAAGTTCTGTAATTCTTTGTAAAGTAGGGACCGGAGCACATTATTTCATTTTACTTATTTCATCCACGGTCTCTTTTTGGGGGAGGTGATTGGTCGAAAGGCATGCAGCTATTAACGGATTTCATAAGGTAAAACAGTAGAAAAAAATGAATCACATGTTTTTATAAGTCAGTGACGCCAAGTATAAACCTGTTAAGAAGTTCGCATATGAAGGATATCAACTCCCATTGGTCCAAAACGCGAAAACATTTAAATATAGTGCTGCCCTTGTAAATAGTAACATCCATGTGAGGTTTTGCCATCTTTGTCGCAATTGAACTTTGCGGAAGACGATAAAAGTTCCTGAATTAATCCTCAAGTTTAACACGCCTTCCAAGTTAGCAGTGTGGCACTAAAAGAAAAGTACAATGAAATTCAAGCAAAGGATTAAACAAATACAGAGGCTTGTATTCTTCATGATCAAAAAGGATCTACTGTGGCTTCGAAGTGCAATTTAATTTGCAAAAATAAACAGTATCAATTTACGTTTTTACTCAAACGTATTGGATCAAACATGACGAACGAAGGAAAATTCTTGGCTATAAATGAGTTGATTTACTTTTGATGATTGTTGAATTGCAGTCCCTAATTGCAAGTTAAGTGGATGCCTTGTGGTCTAATCGTGAATTGAACAATGTGGCCACCCTGAGAACTTCTGTTGGTACCCGCAGAGCAACATGTTCTTTTGATGAACGTCTATATTAAGTTAACTAAAACAGCGGAAGAGACTGTGAAACAGCAAGCACTTCAATGTTATAATTAAGTAAACTAAATACATTACGATATGTCTCCAAACGACGCCCATGGACATTCATGTCTCATGAACTTTAGTGCAATGGTGAATAATTATGCCATGAACAACGCCTAAGAGTGTTGTTTATGTATGGGTGCTCAACTTTTTTATTTTTTGTTATTTTTTTTCTCAACCTCCCTTTCACTCTTTTATTTTTTAGACTATTAAAGAACATCCCTGGTAAATATCGCACTTTAACGTGCCTTCTTCCCTTTTTTATCAGGAAAGGTCGAATTAGCAGATTTATGCATCGTTGTTAGTTTACTGTCCCATTTTGTACCTCCGTTATGGTGAAATGTATGGAGAAGGCCCACTCTGGGTATACTAATCATCATTTGCTATTACTTTTCTCTGGAAGGGGTGTGTTTTCCCTCGGAAATTCATTGCATGCGCACATTTTGATTAGAACAGGGTCACGCATTCATTCATCTTCGTCCTCCAGTTACAGAGTCAAAGAGGATCAGCGTCACACCCGTAAAGATTTATGGGTTGGAGTACCCACCCCGGGTGGGGGTTCCACTTTAGAAATATTGTTAGGTGTTTCACACGAGGTTAGAATATCAGTTGGCTAGGAATTGCTATTTCTGGCACGGCTAAGGCTAAAATACTAAAAGGTTGGTTTTGTCATTTCTGGAAAGGGGAGTAGGTCTTTGAAACTAACTTTTATCAGAATACTTTTTCTTTTCTTTTTGTGACATCTCGGTCTTTTATATTCATAATTTGCTCTACCAAAATGGCCACCATGACGTCATGTGAAAACGCTCTTCCGTGTGAACGAAGTTTCTGGTCAATTTTTTTAGCCGATCAAAATTATCCAATGTCGTGTGAACACAACCATAAAATGGACAACAACCCAAATGGAGGTCAATTGACTGTTGTTAAATAAAATAGGGCTCAAGGGTTTTAGATGCACTGACCTTCGAGGTTATGTGCTTTTTGGATGTTTTCTGTCAAATAGTTAATAATTCTTTTGATTGCGCGCTGATCCCTTTTGTATAGAGGGTAGAAAACTTTTTATGTCTTCTGTATTTAGCGTTAATTTGGAGCGTGCGCCCACACATCTAGACCCCTCAAAGGGATAGAGTGGATATAGAAAGGAGGGGAGAGGAGTCCCGGGCAGACATTTTACATTCTTGTTGCTTCAGCCTACATCTTTAATGTTTGCAGGAGGAGCTCATCCCGTAGGTTCAAGTATGTATTCTATGCTGGCATCGTACATGCATGAAAGAACTGACACACGCGCTTTAGAGGGGAATGATATTGTGATATAATGTCAGCTATGAGAGTAAATTCAGCTGTAAATTAACTGAACAACAGATACAAATCAAAGTTGATGTCAGTGGCATCAAATCACATTTATACAATTTCTATGACCCAATAATAATACTCTTATTCAGGGACTAGTGACTCCACCAAGGGTCAAAATCGCTTCGTTGTTCAAGCTACAGATGACTGAATGGCAGTTCGCAATAGTCCTTTAAGTCTACAAAACGTTTCTCTATAACTATCAACAAACTTGTGCTACTCCAGACAGTAATGGGCAAGGCGTTTATCATGGCCACAACAAGGTGTCGCTTCCACTGTTTTCGCCACTCTGCAAAGATGGGTCGATTCTGATAGTGCGTCTCAATAGCAATTGACATTCCAGAGAAAAACCACTCAATTGTCATTGGGACTGCTGTGGTGATCACGAGCGACTGTATTATTTGACACGTTTCGTTGTCAGTGTAGAAATATTCATGCAGGTGTATAAACCCGTTCACAGACATAATAGCACTTGCCTCATACAGCATACTCATTATAGCGATGTCGGTTGCGAGCCTTTCTCAACGTGGAGTACGAAAGCTTTGCCAGGTAACTCGTTTTCTTTGAGCAATCTTACGATAGAGATAATCTATTAAAATTACAGTACTTCGCTCTATAACTTCTGCAAGTCCATGAATTATTCCAATCAAGGCGACTGTTTTAACGTCTTTTAGATCTACTTGCAAAACTCTTGCCATTACAGCTGACCCATAATACAGCGGTGCAAGGTATACAAATGTTCTTCCTGGATGACTGATTCTCCACAATCGCTGAACTGCAAAACGAGAAATTAACTTGAAAATAGCAAAGATGAGAGGAGTGAATGTTGCGATAAGAATTTTACCGGTTTGTCCCTGTTGGTTGTAAGCTGGGTAAACTAAGTTAGCGACAAGTAAGCTCACAACGAGAGGTAAGGCAGAACAAGCTACCAACAAAATGGAAATATTTGTTTTCTTTATTCGATTTCCTTTGGAAAAATGTTTCGCGATTTTCCAAGTTTGTACGCAGACACAAAATGTTAAAAAAGCATTATTCGGGATTTTAAGTAGTTGGGTCCACACTGAGATATATATGCCACACCATTGCATAATTAACTGAAGGACGGAATTGAGAACGTAAAACTGGAATGAAATCAAAAAGAGACTCCGTTTAATACCCTCAATTTGATAAGGCCGGAAGTAAAAAAGGGTACTTAAGGTAAACCAAAAGTAGGTAATCGCTACTATCATCACTTCAGATATGGTCTTAGACCATTGGATTTTGATGGGGACAGCCGTCTGATTATGCCGAGTCAGACAAACTAAAACAGTCTGATAGTTTATATAATAAACGAGGATACAAATCGATCCAATTATGAATGCACTTAAGAAAGAAATCAAAAACCCAAAGCAAAGGGATTTCCGTAATGTTCCTTTAAGGGATGGTCTGAACAACTTCCAAGTTGTTCTTTTATCATTCGTTTGCGCAGTTGTAACTTCACCGTCGTCCGGCAAAAGCGCGTTTAAAACTTTCGGTTGAACTTTTCTCCAAGTAAAATGCCTAGAAATTGTAACCTCTCTGTCTTTGTACTCCTCGTAAATGCATTCGTCAACAGGACGGTGATTCCATTCCAAGCCAGTGCTTTCCAAAGGATTGTAAACAAGAGGGGACTCTGACAGGCACAGGCTTTCTTCGTTAGTGTTTATGAAATGTTCAGCTACACCCTGCGTAAGGCCCGTAACGATGCCAGCACACACTTCAAACAGCGCAGTTCCAACCATTGTCAGCTACACTGAAAAGTGGAAGAATCATGTGCAAAACCAACCTTTGCTTCTGACCATCAAATTAGTACTTGGATACTTCAGCTAGTGAGGTCACCTAAACTGATAAGCAGGATTAGCGGTGTCACCGAAGCCTGTGTTACATCACACTGACTGAGCTAATGCACATTACCCGTACTTATACATTTTCGTTGCGCCTTATTTTTTGGTGCAGCTGAATGAATGTATTAATACGTATGCCAAGGATGCGAAACCCATGATTGTTGATTCAGTTTAGAGGTTATAGGAAGAATTAGTTTTAGCAGAGCTTAAGCCAGTATAGACTTGTAATATGCTTAGGTTTGATCCGCGATCGAAAGATTAAATACTCTCTGGTGAAGTTGATATATTTCAGATACTTCTTGTTGTCAAAATACAGCCCTATATAGTTTTGTTTAGTTTGTTACGTTCTCAGACAGTTGTAGAGAAAAGGTACGATAAATAGTTATAAATAATCCAAGTACGAGGGATCCATGCAACATTCTTCCTCATATCTTTGACCAGGAGTTCCAGAGTTCCTTAAAGAATAGCTAAGGAAACAGATCAAATTCACTTTCATACGAACAACAAGGCCATCGTGCTTTTAAATTTTCCTTTTGCATCATCATCAGTCAGTTTATCTTTCCTATCTTCTGGTATATCACCAAGTTCAACGCTGTCAAGGTTGAAGTTTCGACAGCGTTTCCGATGTCAGCTGGTATAAAAACGCACCGAAATCCTCTATTGTATCCCCGGGCTTGACATCGATATACATGTATGTCGAATTATAATGTGAAGCTCAAGCGGATATTGTATTCTCAAGTTTTGGTCGCGACCTGAGTTTAATTTTGTACATAGGTTCTGTACATCTTGATCGCAAAAGGAAAGTTCTCGTTACCCATCTTACCTCGTATACTGTTTCCTGAGAACGATGGGCATGCGCAGTAATAAGGAGAGAATACAATCGAACCTCCGGCACTAACGGCCAGCTCTCTACAACAAACCGGTTTTTCTTTCGCGGACAGTCCATACATTCACTTTTGTTTCAACCTCTTCACAAAGGCCACCTCTCTACGATGGCCACTTTAGTCTGTCCCCAAGGTGGCCGTTGAATTAAGAGAGGTTCAACACTGTAGAATCAAAATGATAGAAAAGTAGAAATTTTAAAAGTATTTTTCATGTATTTTTTAACCTTATAAGACTGGGCTTTTCTCTATGCTTTCTGAGACATGATAAGCTACCAAAATTATACTCGGAATGAAATTAATGCACTCATCGTTTCTGACGTCTAGGTATAATTTGATTGACACAATGACGAAATGTGGCGTCATTATTCAAACCCAAATTTCATCTTTTTTCCCCAAAAAATAGACATAAAACGAAAAATACTTTAAAATAGTAAGGTGTCTGATAAAGTCAGGAAGTTGACTAACGTTGGTAAGCTTTATCATTATCATTGACGTCACTATGGCCTCATTTATTCCAAAAGAAGGAACCGGAGCCATCTGCTATTTTGAATTAATTATTTCATAAAATTAATGTATTTTTTTTAAATAGACAGTTCAAATGTCGTTCTTCAAGAAACAGATCAAACCGGAAAAGTTGTGCCCTAAATAAATCAGTTTGAGAACTTATCAAAGTTAGTTTGGTAACTCTTCATCACAAGGGACTATAGGTTAAAGGCGAGTTGTCAAAGATCTATCGCGCCAGTGCAATAGCTGATTAATGTACATGTGGTATGGTTAGTTTTAACTTAAAAGATTATATTAAACTCTAAAAGAAAAATTAAACACAGTATGTTAAACACAAACAGAAATCGTCGTCAATTTGTAAAGATTATCTTAGCGAACATAACTCGGACGTACTACCTTTTCTTTCTGAACAATTTCACGTGCTCACTAAAGGTTCTAACAAATTTGATTGCCTAATTAAGGAGATGCTCTCGATTCGCGCAAAGGTATCCACTTGAAGAACTTGTGATCCTTTGTTATTATGCTAATTTGTAGACTATCGAAATCAAATCTTCGCATTATTTATTCAGTTTGCCTTGAGAATGGTGTCATGATGATACCGAAACGTCGGCTTTTAACGTTAATATTCGCTTGCTTATGTTTTAAGAAATCGTTTTTGATCAAGATGTTAAGATTTGTGGCTTTATAGGCTATAGACAAACAAATTGCAACCTTTGCTTTTTCGTCTTCTTCTCTCTTTCTCTTTTTCTATTTCCTTTCCACTCTAATGATTGCAAATTTCCTTAGGTTTGTTTTCAAAGAAAAAAAGGGTTAGATCTGCATTAGACGTTTTTGAAGCCGTTCACTAGTAGGTTTCAATGCTTTTCAAGTTTACAGTAGTCGTAAACGTGGTACTAAATAATTATTTGCAGCACTTTCATTCAAGTTCACTTTGAGTTCAGTTAAAAATTATACTCATGCAGTGCTTTTGGACTTTTATGCTGGGAGGTAACGCCATTCTGCAATATTTTCATTTTTTTTATGTATCGATTTGTTGTCAAATGTATAGTGTTCATGAATAGGATCAGTGTTGTCAGGTAGAAATCACAAAAACTTAATATTGATGCAGTTGTTAGTTGTAAAACTGTAGTTTCTGGACAGGCGTACCAGTGTTTATAACAAGACATTGAGCATAAGAGTAGGCTCTGTGGAAGACGTTAATACAAGGATTTACACAGTGTTCTGACGGCCTGTGAAATCCAACCTGCTCAGCATAAGATTTTCATGAAAAACTTAAATTCCCTGGTCGCATAAGAGCAAATGGAAGGCGCAATTCCGCCTGGGACAGTCGTTGTAAAGGTGTAGTATGAAAAACAGTCATTTATGAAAAACGTTTTTATTCAACTTTCAATACCTCCCCCATTATTAAATTAAATTTATTTTATCATGCTTTCTAGCTCAGCTAAAGCCAGCACTATTTAACCTAGATTACTATCCGGAAACCCCTAGCCAAAAGCTAACCCTAATAAAAACTTGTCAGTGACAGAGACCGCTGAACTGCAGCTTTAACGTGAAACCGCTTGTTACCAACGTATGTTTACACACTTTAGCTGGTGGTATTATCCATCAAGTTGAAATAAGTGTATTTTGAAGAATACGGATTCAATGCATGAAAGTGAAATTTTTTGGGCAATGTTTGAGAAAGTATTAAGTGACAATTTCTAACCGAATGTTCCAACCTGTACAACCTTCGTAATAAAACAAAGCAACGTCATTTTAAGCTAATTTAATCGCCAAAAAAGAACCAAATTTAAAAAAAATTCCTGCCAAGGGTTACACTCCAAAAAAATTCTTACAAAGACAGTCGGCTAGGAAAATAAAACCGGGCAGGCCAAAAATTACCCACCCCCACCCTCCATCACATTTCTAATGACCCGTCCCTTACAAAATTGTGACTTAAGGATGAGTAAATGGCAATTCACAGTAGTCTCTCTCTTTGGGGAATCTTCCCTGTATACCAATCAACAGGCTTGTGCTTGTCCAAATCGCTATTGGCAATGCATTTACAATTGCAACAATCAAGTGCCTTTTCCATTGCCTTCGCCAGACTGCCATAATTGGCCTGTTCTGATATCGAGTCTCGATAGCTATACTTAAACACGTGAAGAACCACTCTATAACCAGTGGAACTGTTGTGGTGATGGCAAACGACTGAACCAATTCCAGTACTGTTTTGCCGTCCGTGTAAAAATATTCATGCAAGTGAAGAAAGCCGTTCACGGAGATAATAGCGCTCGCCTCACACAGCATACTCATTATGGCGATGTCTGTCGCTAATCTCTCACGTCGAGGGGTGCGAAAACTTACCCAAGAAATGCGTCGTCTTTCACAAATCTGATGGTTAATGTAATCAATCAATACAACGATGCTTCTCTCTATAACCTCTGCAATACCATGGATTATTCCGATCAAAGCCACGGCTTTTAAAGTATTCAGGTCCACTTGCAAAACTCTTAAAACGACAGCCGACCCATAATAGAGAGGCACAAGCAACAGAAACGACGTTCCTGGATGACTTATTCTCCATAAACGCTGCACACAAAGGCGTGATGAACCTTTCAAAACAACCGTTATCAGAGGGGTGAACACAGCAATATAGATTTTACCTGTTTTGTCTTGCTTGTTATATGCTGGATAAATGAAGTAAGAAACCAGTATAGCTACAGTAAAAGTCAAAGCGGAAGATCCTATCAGCCACAGAAACGTTAGTTTTCTTGGTCCGACGACAGCTCGAAAAAAATGCCTAGCAAGAACCAAGGATTGCACGCTGACAGTAAAAGAAAATAAAATATTTCCAGGGATTCTTTGCAAAGGCGTTAACTCTGATCGAGAAATACCGAGGGCCTGAAGAGCAATGCGATAAGCAGCATCTAAAACGTAAAAAACAGACGATACCAGGAAAAGGTTCCTTTTCAGTCCCATGATTTGATAGGGTCTAAAGAAAAACAGAGTATTAAAAAAAAAAACAAAGATGAATGAAAATGATTTCTATGCACTCAGAAATGGTTTTCAACCATTGGATTTTCGATGGTATGGAGTCCTTCGGTCGAGCCAGGCAGACTAATGTGACTTGATAAGCAACGTAATACACAAGGATAGAGAACGTTCCAACCAGTGTGGCAGCCAATATGGAAATAAAAAATCCAAAGTACATTGAATACCAAAGTGTACGTATTTTCGAAGGTCTGAATTTCTTCCACTCCATTGCGCTTTTTTCTTGTTCATCCTGTGAGTCACCATGGTCTTCTGTTGAGCAGGCGTCTGTAATGCGTTGAACAGCACTTCCGCGGACTTCTCTGTCACCGTACTCTTGGAAAATAAACTCGTCAACGGGATGACTGTTCCATTCTAAGCCCGTTTCTAGAAGATGAAAACCGAAAGTTTCTGGATCAAACTCGACGCCGTTTGGGTCGTAATGTTCAGCTACACTGCGCGTTAACCCAAAAATTATCCTTCCGCATACTTCCACGAGAGCACTTCCAACCATTTTTGATGCCGGTCAGATCAAAATATCAGGGCTGATTCGTTTACGATTGAATCCCGCCTAATTAATCATGTACCTCAGTTTGAGCAGTTGAGGCGGTTATCTTCACTTAAGGTTTCAAGCAGTTATAAAGGATGTTTACGACGCAATGACGATGCAACAAAGGTTTCAAACAATGAAAGAAGTAGTAACTGTTGCTGCCCATGTGCAACTGATGTGATCGTTTGCTAATTATCTGAGAACATTTGCTGAGAAAATGTGTCATTCATTTTCCTTTTAAGTGTCATTCATTCTTATAGGAACTTGAAAAAAAAAAGCGAAAAAATTTAGGTATCCTGCCGTTTCAGCTTCAATCGTCTACCATTCAGATAAAACGGTACTGGTAAAGGCTATTTATCAATTGTTCTGAACTAGCTTAGAGGGAGATGTCTTACTGCGAATGCAGTTCACAACATTAACGATGTTATCGTGCACCCGGTATTCTGCACCAAATACGATAAAGGAGTGTTGCTACTGACACAGATCAAAATCAAACATTTTGTCCCAATTTCATATTCAATATCACATCTAATGATATTGTCGAAAAGAATAGGACGAATACAGAAGCAGCTAGAACATGTGAGCCTTATTGATACAAGAAACGAAATATTTCTGTTAACATATAGTGACAATGTATATATAAAAATAGGGTTTTGTAGAAACAATGGTGTGTTGCATCGTATCACAAGAATGTGCCTAAGACAGAAAAAGGATAATACGGAAGTCACTGACTTTAACGATCGATGGATATTTGACCTGACTGTGTGTGCTTAGGTATTCTTGACCTTGTATGAATTACTCTTCTATAAAGATCTCATCTTGTTATCAAAGCATTGGAACTTTTGACTGTGTATGGCAACAATAGCCCATTTTACAGTTACAGTTGCAAACGAGGCTGGAGTTGACCTTGTTTTGATACAACCCTTCTTGCTTTATTACGCAAAACTTGTTGTAGTTATGCCATTAACTAGAAAATTAGAAAAGGAAGGAGGTTTGTTTCAAAACAAGGTCAACCTCAGCCTCACGTTCGCTCAAAGGCTAGGACACCAAGCCCACAGCTGTAAAGTGGCCTATTTGTCCATTTCTAGACAGATGGGAGAAACAGTGGAAAGCTTCAATGTTTTAATATGAAGACACTTTAAGACAATATTTATTCAAGACATACAGTTACATACTTTCACGCATAAATGTCACTGTTACCTATGTAGCGCCAACCAGTTTTGTATAATGCTTTTTGATTTTTCCATTTCCTCTATTCACGGTTCTGTTATCATGTAACTAATAACAGTTTTTACAATTATCCTATAGTTTTTAGCCATGTAAATAGTTGATATAATGTTGATTATAATTTTGTTTTAACTACTTTAATTGTATTTCTCTTTTAAAACAGACGCATTAGCTACTTAAGCTAAATGCTTAGCAAGCTCCAGGTTTTCGAGTATAAATAAATATAATGTGAATCGGAGCATACGGTTCAAACATCACTCTTTTTAGAATGGATCAGGAATGATAGGACGGATAATTATTCTTGCACTACTAATTTCGGAACAAACTAAACCTTGTTAAAACATTATAATTTCACTATCTAGTGATAAACTGAGGTAAATTTTAAAAACGTTACAGACTATGACCACACTGTATTTCGTTTTCAGAGTCCAGAACTGAGACCGTCAGATAAGCTTTGAGTTCCCAGATATAATGGTCCATTTTCGAGTTCGCTCTGACCGCTGAAGTAAAGAAGTGAAGACGCATTTTTTACAGGCTTAGCCTCCATCTGAAGTAGTAAATTCACAAATTCCAACGAGAAAAAGAACTGTTTATTACTCTGTCACTCTATTGTTTATATTCAAAATTCAAACACTTTCTTGCGGGAATTTCTGAATATTTTACTTTATGTCAAGGTTAACCCTGTATGAAATCAATGTGTCGTTAATGTCTGTATTCAGTGGTAATTTTTAATTCGAAACAGAACTATTCGAGACTCCTATCGCGGGACCTATTGAGTGCTTTAAGCCTTGACTTAATTAGAGTCAGAACGAACTATTATGCCGTTTGCTACGTTCATGTGCGGCGCGTCTACATGTACTACATTTGATAGGATAAATAAAGCTGAAATAATGAAATGGCTGACAACGGAAGTATTTGCAGTATTACAAGTCAGATGACATGATCTAGTCTATGAACCTAAGAGCGCCGGTAGTTTGTTTCTAGATGGAAGAAAAGTATCAGTTTCCAACCGTGAATAATAAATCATTCGATTCCAAATACAGTAGTCTGTTTCCGAAAATCCGTGGATACTAGCTAATTAAAGAGGAAGGGAGCCGAAACTGCCCCAGGCCCGTACAGAATCTCCGCGTATTCTTTCTTTTCCTGTTACGACAAGCTGGTGCTGAGAGTTTTACTAAATGCAGTTGGCAGAATTGTTACAACCTTTCAGTTGAAGTCTGTAGCTAATTTTCTTGCTACAAATACCTTTACGCGCGCACTGACATCCTCGTGATAGGCCGTCATCAAGGTAAAGGCACTCTTGTCCCCTTTCATCCAATAGAAAGTTTCCACCTCTGGAGAAAAAGGGAATGCGTGTAAACCCTTTTTTTTCTTTTCCCATCCTCCTTCGAAAGACACATTGACATTGTTGTGCACTCAGTTTGCTTTTGCGTATAACATTGGAGCGGCCAATCAGGATCTCTCAGAACACTAAATCATTAACTTAACGCTATTAGTTTCAACAGAGTTCCCTTAAGCAATACCCTGTTTCTAGTTGCACGATGTAATTCTATCTTTTTCAAACGCCTGCAATTGACAGCTCTGGCCTTGGCGGAAGGCGGGAGATTAGGAAAGGATTATCAAAGTAAAGTAAAGAAAAGCTTTCGTTTCCCATCATACACACTCTTACCATTAGAGCTTAACCCAGCTAAAACCTCTAAAATTCTTTTCTATAAATGGCCAAATGGCATCTCGCAATACTCGTTAACAGTAGGGAATATTCCCTCAATTGCGGTCAAAAGATTAAGGCTTGACCAAAAGGTTATAGGCAATGTATTTACTATTGCCACTGTTAGTGTATTTTCCACTGGCTTCCCCAGACTGCCATAATTGGCCTGTTCTGATGCCGAGTCTCGATACTTAAACACGTGAAGAACCACTCTATAACCAGTGGAACGGCTGTAGTGATCGCAAACGACTGAACCAATTCCAGTAATGTTAGTAGTCCACAGTGTAGAAATATACATGCAAGTAAAGAAAGCCGTTCACGGAGATAACAGCGCTCGCCTCACACAGAATACTCATTATGGCGATGTCTGTCGCTAATCTCTCACGTCGAGCTGTTGGAAAACTTCCCCAAGGAAGTATTTTTCTTTGAAACAACTGATGGTAAATGTATATTAGTGCAATCAAGACTATAAGACTTTTTTCTATAACCTCTGCAATGCCGTGGATGACTCCGATCAAACAGAGCCACTACGTTCAAACTATTAAGATCCACTTGAAGAAGCCTTAGCACCACGGTAGACCCATAATACAGTGGTACTAGGGATACCAAGTTTTGTTCCAGATAAACGCTGAACAAACAGGCGCGAGGAAGCTTTCAGAACAGGGCTGAATAAAGCAATATAAACTATACCTGTTTTGTCTTGCCTGCTATACTCAGGATAAATGAAGTAAGCAACCACTGTGGCTACAATAAATGTAAAGAGGGTACGCCCTATTATCCAAAGAAACGTTTTTACTTCTTTTTTTCTGACAGCATGGAAAAAGTGCTTGGCAAGAGCCCACGATTGCACGCACATACTAAATAAAAATATCACGTTTCCAAGGATACTATAAATTGAAAATTTGCACAGGTGTTAAATCGGAATAAGAAGTACCAAGGCCCTGAAGAGCAATGCGTTAAGGTATTACGTAGAAAGCGAAGAAAAGTTTAATTTTCATTCCCTTGATTTGATATGATTTAAAGTAAAACTTGGAGAGGGTTAACAAAAAATGAAAGATGAATAAAAACTGCTTCAGTGCATTCAAAAGCAGTTTTCGATCTTTGAATCTTGACCGAAATGGATTCCTTCGGTCGAGCCAGGCGAACTAATATTACTTGATAGTTAAAATAATACACAAGGATAGAGAACACTCCAATCAGGACTGCACTCAGCAAGGAAATTAAGAATCCAAAATACATTGAATTCCAAAGCGTAAATTATTTCCACTCCATGATTCTATTAACTCTTTGGTCCTTGTTTGTCCCATCCTCTTGAAGTTGGTCATCTGGCGAGCAGGCGTCAATAAGTCTTGCAAGAACATTGTCATAAGAAATATTGGCAGCACTTCTACTGATTTCTTTCTCACTGTACTCTTGGAAAATCAACTCTTCATCGGGACTGATAACCCATTCTAAGCCCGTTCTTTCCAGAGGAAGGAAACCAAAGGTCTCTCGATCAAACTCGGTGTCATTTGGGTTGTAGTGTTCAGCATCACCGCGAGTCAATCCAAAAATTATACTTCTACACACATCAACGAGAGTACTTCCTACCATCATTAAGGGACCGCCCTACCACTTTTATTGCTGGCATTTATTATCCAGTTTGGCAGAAACAAACTCCTGTGCAACCCCCCTCGCGAAACGTCCCTCAGCAGCGATGAGCGAGGAGAAACGTCTGCCGTTCTCAGGCTAAGATGTTGATACATGGGCGCTACCTGGGCAACTAAGCATTTTGGAAGATATGTTAAATGAAGAGAAGACATCGTGTTTTGACGAAATCCTGTTGGCAGTGTCAAAGTTTCCAGAACCAGAACAAAATATCTGTAAGCTGCTTGCTGAAAATTCTGCTACGAGCGCTACTATACTGGGGAGCTTTTATTCTCATCTGCACGGCGTCTGAAGACGTGGCTTCTATCCAGGATGGATCACGAAAGGTTTAGCAACCTAGCAATGAACAGACAGTGTCTCTATAGGGTTGCACAGATGTTTGTTTCTCGCATTGAGAACCGCAACTTTAAGAAGTAGCAATCTTAAGTAGGTTTATTCAACATATTGACCATATTGGATAGTATAACACGTGTGGACGTTTATGTTACATTCATTGAGGGTGTAAATAGGGTGGCGCGCAAGTGCAATTCAAGTGGCGAAACGCTGACGTTAATTTTTTTTTTTTTGTACTGGCCAGATTTTTAGCCCTACCACTTTAAAGTGGTCTCCACGTTAGCCGTAATTTTGATGTGAAAAAATGCCGTTGTTGACTTACTCACGATAGTATCACACCCTTTGATCAAGCACCGGTAGCATAAGGCAGTTACTGGCTCAGCTTCAGACTGAGCAGTAATAAATATAACGCCGTTCCGTTGCGTCGCATTAAGGATCATGAAAGCAAAAGGTGGTTACTTTCCTGTCAAACGAAAACCTGGATCCTTGTTTATGAGATCCTTTTGAAAACCATATCTTATGAAAAAGTTGTCTCAATAAAGATTCTTATAATTGACTTTTGAAGTTGTTTCGAAAAGTTAAGCCTCTTACCCCAGTGTATTGCTCTCAAATGAGTAAGTCCTATATAGATTCTAATGGAAACATTTATCTATTGCGTAATACCGGTTTGTGCTAATTGAATAATTTTATCTCAAACAATGTGGTCTCATTTTTCATCAGGATCGATCTAAACCGCGCTTGGGGCCAATTGTGATCAAAAGTTTCTTTTCAAACAGCATAAAAGCAGGTCTCCAACTGCAATCAGTATTTCTATCTAAAGCGCCGGTATCCAGGTCGCCAAGAAGTCATTTACACAAGCTGTAAAACGCTTTTCGGACATTACAGAAAAAGCGCTTCGTAAATGAGAGTTATTACTGCTACGCGCGTAGCGAGCAGCAGACCAGTGTTTCACTCAGATAGCAGTTTGATTCTCGATGTTTGTTAGTGAAACACTTTTCCTTGCTCTCGTGTGGATCAGCAACACAGCTGACCATTTCAACGTTGGCTCAACCACGTGCTTTCTCTTTAGCGTCCTTTTGCGAATTTCACAACCCACAAGCTAGAGACTTGACAGTTTGTGTTGTAATAATTTGTACTGCTTTGCTACCGTGTTTCTTAAGGAGTTGTGTTGTTTTTTTTTCTTTCAAAACATCATTGATTCAAAATCATTGTTGACTGCAAATCATGTGAAAGGAGCGACGTTAAGTGACCTACAGACAAAATCACGAGTTGAGCCGATTTTCTCTGTTCTGTGACAAACAAACTGAACTGAGCGAATGTGCGCGGTGGGAGGCAATATTTTCTCCAAGAATTAAAAACTAATGATAACTAAACCCTTTGCTCGCAGCACCTCACCTTCCAAAAGGAACCACTAATTATAAAAAATGACAGAGGTCAGACAGCTGACAGAGGCTAAACCGCAGGTTTAACAAGTACATGTGAAAGGATTTTACGTACGTATATTTTGCACTTAAGCTGGGAGTGGGGGCTACTCTTGATCAATATTTACGTATTCAAGTGAGCCGCTGATGGTTTTAAAACCCTGACACCAATTACGACAGAATTTCTAAAATACATACCCCGTTTAGGACAACACCCTCAATTTTATTACCCGTTTAGGAAAAAAGACAAAATGCCCGACATTTTGTTTTGAATTAAGCCATTAACTAATGGCAATTGCAATAGAACAAATTTACTTTATAGTCATTGCTTTTTTATACTTGGAGTCTAAACA
Organism: Porites cylindrica; assembly: GCA_964035525.1. Taxonomy (NCBI): domain Eukaryota; kingdom Metazoa; phylum Cnidaria; class Anthozoa; order Scleractinia; family Poritidae; genus Porites; species Porites cylindrica. Next base: position 13,131,133 of record OZ037778.1, on the reverse strand, counting down.
AATTTCATCAAGCAAATCAAATCAATCGTGCAGGCCGAATACCTTGTTTATAATTAGGACAGGATCCCACGAAATTTGCAGAGAGTGATCGAAAAAACGGACCATACGGCCTTTTCAGCGGCTCATCCTTGTTTAGTCCACATAAGGGAGTGCACCCCCGGGTATTAAAATAAACAATAAGACATTAAGGATAAGAAGAATACTGAATCGATGCATGAAAGAGAAAGTTTGGTCCCTGTTTAAGAAAGTATAAGTAGCGACAAGTTCATACCGGATGTTCTAAAAACTTAAGGAAGAGACGGCCCTGCAGCACCCAATGCCTTTCACATGTTGTTTACCGAAAACGTAACCAACTGCAACTTGTAATGTATTTAGTTAAAACTAGTATCTGTATTATTATCGCACTTTTTGTTTAGATACGAGGATACATTAATGGCTACACTTGTAATATGCTTAGGATCCGCAATTGAAAGAAATACTGAAAAGTTTCTCTGGTTAAGTCGATAAATTTCAGACACTTTTTCTGGTAAAAATATAGCCCTAGTATATTTTTTAGTTTGTTGCAGTCTCAGACAGTTAAGAGAAAAAGTACGATAAATATTTATAGTAAAATAATCCTTTTAATCAAAAGGGATCCGACATTTTTCCACATGTTTTTGACCAAGAGCTATAGACTTCCTTAAAGAATCATAAATTATCAAATTCACTTTCATATGATCAACTAGGCCATCGATTTTTTTTGAATTCTCTTTTTTCATTATCACTGGTCAGTTTATCTTTCTTATCCTTCAATATATTACCAAGTTCAGGGCTGTCAACAGTTGAAGTTTCGATCGTATTTCCATAGTCTCTTGGTATAAATTATAAACGGGAGGAACTCCCTTGTATCCCCGGCTTTCAAATCGATATACATGTAAGTCGATTTATAATGTGAAGCCCAAGCCGTTTTATTGTACGCCCAAGTCTGGTCGAAACCTTAATTTAATTTTGAACATAGGTTGTCTACCTCCTGATTGCAAAACGAGAGTTCTCGCTACCCTTCTTATTTCATATTATTTCATATATTGATTCTAAAAGAGAAGTCAGACTCAAAATAATAGAACGAATAGCAATCTTTTTTTGGCCCCTTCGGACCTAAGTTTGGTCTAAAAATAAGAGGGGCGGGGGGGGGGGGGGGTCCCTCCCCTGGATCCGCCACTGCAACCATTGCTTTTTTTCTCTTCTCCTCCTTTCCTTCTCCTCGTTCTTTCTTTTTCTCCTTTCGTTTTTCTTCATGGCAGCGATTTTGGAGCTGATCGAGCTCAAGAAACCTCCCTTGCCAAATCCAACACTGTTTTGAATGTTTTTTAAAGCTATTTTTGAAAACTGTTTTTAACCTTTTAAACACTACCTACAAACCCATGGCACTGCAATGAGTACAAAGACAGCAGTTTCTTTTGCCAATATTTTCATGGCACATATTGAAACAACAATTCTAAGCAGAACCGTTATTAAACCTACAGTTTGGAAGCGTTACATTGACGATATCTTTTCCCTCTGGGACATCAGTAAACCAGACATCGAAGCCTTCATCGAACAAGCGAACTTACACCTCCCAACTATCAAATTCACGGCCGAAATATCTGACACTGAGACTGTGGTTTTAGACACGATTGTATACAAAGGCACAAGATTCAAGGAAAAATCTATCCTTGATGTAAAGACACATTTTAAAAAAACGGAAACCTTCCAGTACACACATTTCACCTCTTGTCACCCGCCAAGTGTTAAAAAAGGATTTTTCAAAGGAGAAGCCTTGAGAATCCTACGAACAAACTCCTCAAAACTACGTTTGAGGAAAATATTTCAAATTTCAAAAAACGCCTGATTGACAGAGGCTACCCACAAACTATGATAGAAAACTTTCTATCAGATATAAAGTTCACAGAGAGGGAGTCTGCTCTCATGAAACATAACAAAGAGGAAAAAGAAATATTGCCTTTCATGACACAGTACCAGCCCTCAGTGTCTACTTTAAAAGAAGTTTTAATGAAAAACTGGAATCTTATACAAAACCAACCGTTACTTCGCCAAATTTTCAAAGAACCACCTATCATTTCCTACAAGAAAGGAAAATCCCTAAAGGACATGCTCGTTAGACCTAAGAATATAAAAGGTTTACACGAGGTTTCACGCCGGTATAGAGGTGCGGCCTGTCACCCCTTGCATTTTCTCATTTTCATTCGAATGACTGCAAATTTCCTTAGGTTTGGTTAAAAAAAAAGGTTAGAACTGCATAAGACGTTTTTTAAGCCGTTCACTAGTAGGTTGCAATGCTTTTCAAGTTTACAGCCCCCCCACCCACACAGTAAAACTTAATATTCAGTTGTCAGTTGTAAAGCTGTAGTTTCTGGACAGGCGTACCAGTGTTTATAACAAGAGATTGAGCATAAGAGTAGGCTCTGTAGAAGACGTTAATACAAGGATTTACACAGTGATCTGACGGCCTGTGAAATCCAGGCTGCTCCCACAGCATAAGATTTTCATGAAAAACTTATTAAATTCCCTGGTCGCATAAGAGCATTAATGTAAGGCACGATTCCGCCTGGGACAGTCCTTGAATAGGTGTACTATCAAAAACTGTCATTTATGAAAAACTTTTTTAATTCTTAATACCTCTCCCATTATTAAATTTAATTTATTTTATCATGCTTTCTACCTCAGCTAAAGCCAGCACTATTTAACCTAGTTTAAGATTACTATATAGAAACCCCTAGCCAAAAGCTAACCCTAATAAAAACTTGTCAGTGACAGAGACTGAACCGCAGCTTTATCCTGAAACCGGGAGTTACAAACGTATGTTTACACACTTTAGCTGGTGGTATTCTCCATCAAGTTGAAATAAGCGTACTTTGAAGAATACGGAATCAATGCATGAAAGTGAAATTTTGGGCAATGTTTGAGAAAGTATTAAGTGACAATTTCTAACCGAATGTTCCAACCCGTACAACCTCCGCAATAAAACAAAGCAACGTCATTTTAAGCTAATTTAATGGCCAAAAAAGAACCAATTTTTTTTTAAAAAAATCCTGCAAAGGGTACACTCCAAAACAAAATTCTTGCGAAGACAATCGGCTAGGAAAATAAAACCGGGCGAGCCAAAAATTACCCACTCTCACCCCCCATCAGTTTTCTAATGACCCGTCCCTTACAAAGTTGTGACTTAAGGATGAGTAAATGGCAATACACAGTAGTCTCTCTCTTTGGGGAATCTTCCCTGTATAGCGATCAACAGGCTTGTGCTTGTCCAAATCGCTATCGGCAATGCATTCACAATTGCAACGGTTATGTGCCTTTTCCAATGCCTTCGCCAGACTGCCATAATTGGCCTGTTCTGATACCGTGTCTCGATAGCTATACTTAAACACGTGAAGAACCACTCTATAATCAGTGGGACTGCTGTAGTGATCGCAAATGACTGAAGTAGTTCCACTACTGTTTTGCCGTCAGTGTAAAAATATTCATGCAAGTGAAGAAAGCCGTTCACGGAGATAATAGCGCTTGCCTCACACAGCATACTCATTATGGCGATGTCTGTCGCTAATCTCTCTCGTCGAGGGGTGCGAAAACTTCCCCAAGAAATGCGTCGTCTTTCACAAATCTGATGGTTAATGTAATCAATCAATACAACGATGCTTCTCTCTATAACCTCTGCAATACCATGGATTATTCCGATCAAAGCCACGGATTTTAGAGTACTCAGATCCACTTGCAAAACTCTTAACATGACAGCCGACCCATAATAGAGCGGCACAAGCAACAGAAACGACGTTCCTGGATGACTTATTCTCCATAAACGCTGCACACAAAGGCGTGATGAACCTTTCAAAACAACCGTTATCAGAGGGGTGAACACTGCAATATAGATTTTACCTGTTTTGTCTTGCTTGTTGTACGCTGGATAAATAAGGTAAGAAACCAGTATAGCTACAGTAAAAGTCAAAGCGCAAGATCCTATCATCAAGAGAAACGTTAGTTTTCTTGGTCCGACGACAGCTCGAAAAAAATGCCTAGCAAGAACACAGGATTGCACGCCGATACTAAACGAAAATAAAATATTTCCAGGGATTCTTTGCAAAGGCGTTAACTCTGATCGAGAAATGCCGAGCGCCTGAAGAGCAATGCGATAAGCAGCATCTAAAACGTAAAAAACGGACGATACCAGGAAAAGCTTACTTTTCAGTCCCATGATTTGATACGATCTAAAGAAAAACAGAGTATTAACAAAAAACCAAAGATGAAGAAAAATGATTTCCATGCACTCAGAAATGGTTTTCGACCATTGGATTTTCGATGGGATGGAATCCTTCGGTCGAGCCAGGCAAACTAATGTGACTTGATAAGCAACGTAATACACAAGGATAGAGAACGTTCCAATCAGTGTGGCAGCCAATATGGAAATAAAAAATCCAAAGTACATTGAATACCAAAGTGTACGTATTTTCGAAGGTCTGAATTTCTTCCACTCCATTGCTCTGTATTCTTGTTCATCCTGTGAGTCATCATGGTCTTCTGGCGAGCAAGCGTCTGTAATGCGTTGAACAGCACTTCTGCGGAATTCTCTGTCACCGTACTCTTGGAAAATAAACTCGTCAACGGGATGACTGTTCCATTCTAAGCCCGTGCTTTCCAGAAGATGAAAACCGAAAGTTTCTGGATCAAACTCGACCCAACTTGGGTCGTAATGTTCAGCTACACTGCGTGTCAATCCAAAAATTATACTTCCACATACTTCCACGAGAGCACTTCTAACCATTTTTGATGCCGGTCAGATCAAAATATCAAGGCTGATTATAGTTTACGATTGAATCACGCCTAATTAATCATATACCGTAGTTTGAGCAGTTGAGGCGGTTTCACTTACGGTTTCAAGCAGTTATAAAGGATGTTTACGATGCAATCACGATGCAAAAAAAGGTTTCCAACAATGAAAGAAGTAGTTGCTGTCAAAAGTTGTTTTTCTTAAGTTTTAAATACTAGATTGTACATTGAAGTCGGTCACGGAACTTCCTAGTGGACGAGGTTTCAGATACTGGTGTGTTTAAATAGTTATTGCAAAGCCGGCGAAACCGAAATGAAATGTCAAAATGTCAAAAACGTCTGTAAACCCGTAAGTCTTAAGAACAGCTAGTGATGTGCAATGTGATCGTTTGCTGATTATCTGAGAACATTTGCTGAGAAAATGTGTCATTTATTATTCTTTTAAGTGTCATTCGTTCTTTTAGTAACTTGAAAAAAAATAGGCAAAAAACATTTAGGCATCTTGCCGTTTCAGCTTCAATCATCTTCCATAGCCTGCATTCACATAAAACGGTACTGCATGCTTGTTAATAAGAGTATTTATCAATTGTTCTGAACTAGAGGTATATGTCTCCCTGCGAATGTAGTTCACAACAATAACGATGTTATCTTTCACCCGGTATTCTGCACCAAATGCAATAAAGGAGTGTTGCTACATGACACAAATCAGAATCAAACATTTTATCCCAATGTCATATTTAATATCACATCAAACGATATTGTCGAAAAGAATCAGAAGAATACAGAAGTAGCTAGAAGGGAGCCTTATTATGACAAGAAACGAAATATTTCTGTTAACATATTTGACAAGGTATAAAAATAGGGTTTTATGGAAACAATTGGTGTTGCATCGTATCACAAGAATGTGCCTAAGACAGAAAAAGGATAATACGGAAGTCACTGACTTTAACGATTGATGGATATTTGACCTGACTGTGTGTGCTTAGGTATTCTTGACCTTGTATAAATTACTCTTCTCTAAAGATCTCTGCTTATTATCAAAGCATCGGAACTCAATTTTGACTGTGTATTGCAACAATTTGTCTATTTCTAGACACTGGGAGAAGTAGTCGAAAGCTTCAATGCTTTAATATTAAGACACTTTGAGACAATATTTATTCATACAGTTGCATACTTTGACGCTTGTCACTGTTACCTAATGCACTACCAACCAGTTACGGATAATGTTTTCTGATTTTCCCATTTCCCCTTTTCTCAGTTCTGTTATCATGTAGCTAACAATGGTTTTTACTATTATCCTATAGTTTTTAGCCATGTAAATAGTTGATATAATATTGACTATTTTGTTTTAACTAATTTAATTGTATTTATCTTTTAAAACAGACGCATTAGCTCCTCAGAAGCTAAATGCTTAGCAAGTTCCATGTTTTCGAGTATAAATAAATAATGTGTATCGGAACAAATATCACTCTTTATTAAAAACTGAATCATTGGATAATGCAATTCTAGCATTTTGATTGGCTTAGCCGTTATGGTATATGAGCTATTATACCATGCTCTCCATATATGGTCGGTGTACTCGTCAGTTTAAAATTGGAAGCTAGCTGAGATTTTATTTCGCGAAGGATAGAACGGCGCCCGAAGCAAATCGTTTTAATTCATTTCTTAGAATACTAGAAATGCAATTTCATCGAAAGACAAAAGACAAAAACAAACAAAAAAGCCACAAGAGCTTGTTTGAAAGTTTGTCGAAAAACACATGAAAACACATGGAACTAAAGTACCTTGACCAGCTACGAAAGAAGACAAGTGTTGTTTCTTCATGATCGCGAAGCCATTCGCCGATCGAGTCACTCGCCGATAGATAACTGCAGCTTGTTTATCCGACGTCAAGAATATAAATCACAAGTAACCAGCTTCAAATACAGGCTATGCAGCCATTCACTAGAGCAATCGAGGCGGCAGTATAGCTTCTTTTCTCGTTCAGCAAAACCAGCTTGTGGCTTCAAACAACTTAATACCTTATTATTGGGTAGCCTCAACCTCGTTCCCAGGGTTTTTCCCTTCTCCTGGGGGGCGCCCCCCACGAGAGAGAAAAGCCCTGGGAACGAGGTTGCGGTAGCCTGAGGACTGTATGTAAACAAAATGGCTGACCAGATCAGACTAGCCACTTATATTCAACTGAAGGTTGCCTAATTTGTTGTAACTAGTTACTTAGTTGTACCTTAGTGTTGATTACAAAAGCAATTGTTACTAAAATTAGACATGCCGTCTTAAAAATATTCGAGCAACTTTAGCAAAATGTTTGGGCAATTTTTTCAATATTGAGCAACTTTTGAGCAACTTTTTGGCATATTTCTTAGCAACCTTTTAACTTTTTCGGAGCAGAATCTGGAAAGGCCGTATCTACATGTACTACATGTAGTAGTAATAGGATAAATAAAGCTGAAATAATGAAATGGCTGACAACGGAAGTATTTGCAATGATTACAAGTCAGATGACATGATCTAGTCTGTGATTTATTATATGAAACTAAGCGCCGGTTGTTTGGAAGAAAAGTATCAATTTCCAACAATAAACAATTATTCGATTCCAAATAGTCTGTTTCCAAAAATCCGTGGATGCTAAAGAGGAAGGGAGCCGAAACTGCCCCAGGCCCGTACAGAATCTCCGCGTATTCTTTCTTTTCCTGTTACGACAAGCTGGTGCTGAGAGTTTTACTAAATGCAGTTGGCAGAATTGTTACAACCTTTCAGTTGAAGTCTGTGGCTAATCTTCTTGCAGCAAATACCTTTACGCGCGCACTGACATCCGCGTGATAGGAAGTCATCAAGGTAAAGGCACTCTTGTCCCCTTTCAACCAATAGAAAGTTTCCACTTCTGAAGAAAAAGGGAATGCTTGGACACCCTTTTGTTTTTCTTTTTCCATCCTCCTTCGAAATACTCATTGACATTGTTGTGCACACAGTTCGCTTTTACGTATAACATTAGAGCAAAAATCAGGACGGCTATCTCTTAGAACACTTTTTTTAAAATCAAGAAAAGCTTTCGCTTCCCCTCATGCACACTCTTACCATTAAAGCTTAACCCCAGCTAAAACCTCTAAAATTATTTTCTATAAATGGCTAAATGGCATCTCGCAATAGTCCACAACAGTAGGGAATCGTCCCTCAATTGAGGTCAAAAGATTCAGGCTTGACCAAGCAGCTATTGGCAATGTATTTACCATTGCCACGGTCAAGTGTATTTTCCACTGCCTTCGCCAGACTGCCATAATTGGCCTGTTCTGATACCGAGTCTCAATAGCTATACTCAAACACGTGAAGAACCACTCTATAATCAGTGGAACTGCTGTAGTGATCGCAAACGACTGAACCAATTCCAGTGATGTCTTGTCCACTGTGTAGAAATATTCATGCAAGTGAAGAAAGCCGTTCACGGAGATAACAGCACTTGCTTCATAAAGCATACTCATTATGGCAATATCTGTCGCTAATCTCTCGCATCGAGCGGTTCGAAAACTTCCCCAAGAAAGACGTTTTCTTTCATAGATCTGATGGTAAATGTAGTCAATCAAGACTATAATACTTCTTTCTATAACCTCTGCGATGCCGTGGATGGCTCCGATCAAAGCCACTGCCTTCAAACTATCCAGATCCACTTGAAGAAGCCTTAGCACGACGGCAGACCCATAATACAGTGGTACTAGATATACAAAGGTTTTTCCGGGATGACTTATTCTCCATAAACGCTGAACAAACAGGCGCGAGGAAGCTTTCAGAACAACTCCAATCAGAGGGCTGAATAAAGCAATATAAACTTTACCTGTTTTGTCTTGCTTGTTATACGCAGGATAAATCAAGTAAGCAACCATTGTGGCTACAATAAATGTAAAGAGGGTAGATCCTATTATCCAAAGAAACGTTTTCACTTTTCTTGCTCTAACAGCCTGGAAGAAGTGCTTAGCAAGAGCCCACGATTGCATGCACATACTAAATAAAAATGTCACGTTTCCAAGGATACTTTGTACAGGCGTTAAATCGGAATAAGAAGCACCAAGGCCCTGAAGAGCAATGCGATAAGCTACGTAGAAAGCGACGATAAAGGAGGATATCAAAAAAAGTTTAATTTTCATTCCCTTGATTTGATATGATTTAAAGTAAAAGAGATTGTTAACAAAAAATGAAAGATGAATGAAGACTGCTTCAGTGCTTTCAAAAGCAGTCTTTGACCATATTGAATCTTGACTGGAATGGATTCCTTTGGACGAGCCAGGCAAACTAATATTGTTTGATAGCTCAAATAATACACGAGAATAGAGAACGCTCCAATCAGGACCGCACTCAGCAAGGAAATTAAGAATCCAAAATACATTGAATTCCAAAGCGTACTTAATATAGATGGTCTGAATTGTTTCCAATCCATGATTCTATTAACTCTTTGGTCCTCGTTTGTCTTATCCTCTTTAAGTTGGTCATCTGGCGAGCACGCGTCAATAAGTCTTGGCTGAACATTGTCATAAAAAATATTCCCAGCACTTCTACCGATTTCTCTGTCACCGTACTCTTGGAAAATCAACTCTTCATCGGAACTGATGACCCATTCTAAGCCCGTTCTTTCCAGAGGGTAGAAACGAAAGGTCTCTGGATCAAACTCGGTATCATTTGGGTTGTAGTGTTCAGCAACACCGCGAGTCAATCCAACAATTATACTTCCACACACTTCAACGAGAGCACTTCCTACCATTATTGATGTGAAAAAATGCCGTTATTGACTTACTCACGACAGTATCACACCCTATTGATCAAGCACCGTAGCATAAGGCAGTTACTGGCTC
>OZ037778.1:13106495-13116495 GCA_964035525.1 Porites cylindrica | reverse complement strand
AGTGACAGAGACTGAACTGCAGCTTTAACCTGAAACCGGGTGTTACAAACGTATGTTTACTCACTTTAGCTGGTGGTATTATCCAAGTTGAAATAAGTGTATTTTGAAGAATACAGAATCAATGCATGAAAGTGAAATTTTGGGCAATGTTTGAGAAAGTATTGAGTGACAAGTTGTAACCGAATGTTCCAACCCGTACAACCTCCGCAATAAAACAAAGCAACGTCATTTTAAGCTAATTTAATGGCCAAAAAAGAACCAATTTTTTTTAAAAAAATTCCTGCAAAGGGTGCACTGCAAAAAAAATTCTTGCGAAGGCAATCGGCTAGGAAAATAAAACCGGGCGGGCCAAAAATTACCCACCCCCACCCCCTCATCACTTTTCTAATGACCCGTCCCTTACAAAGTTGTGACTCAAGGATGAGTAAATGGCAATTCACAGTAATCTCTCTCTTTAGGGAATCTTCCCTTTATAGCGATCAACAGGCTTGTGCTTGTCCAAATCGCTATCGGCAATGCATTCACAATTGCAACAGTTATGTGCCTTTTCCATTGCCTTCGCCAGACTGCCATAATTGGCCTGTTCTGATATCGAGTCTCGATAGCTATACTTAAACACGTGAAGAACCACTCTATAACCAGTGGAACTGTTGTGGTGATCGCAAACGACTGAACCAACTCCAGTACTGTTTTGCCGTCAGTGTAAAAATATTCATGCAAGTGAAGAAAGCCGTTCACGGAGATAACAGCGCTCGCCTCACACAGCATACTCATTATGACGATGTCTGTAGCTAATCTCTCACGTCGAGGAGTGCGAAAACTTCCCCAAGAAATGCGTCGTCTTTCACAAATCTGATGGTTAATGTAGTCAATCAATACAACGATGCTTCTCTCTATAACCTCTGCAATACCATGGATTATTCCGATCAAAGCCACGGATTTTAAAGTATTCAGATCCACTTGCAAAACTCTTAACATGACAGCCGACCCATAATAGAGAGGCACAAGCAACAGAAACGACGTTCCTGGATGACTTATTCTCCATAAACGCTGCACGCAAAGGCGTGATGAACCTTTCAAAACAACCGTTATCAGAGGGGTGAACACAGCAATATAGATTTTACCTGTTTTGTCTTGCTTGTTATACGCTGGATAAATGAAGTAAGAAACCAGTATAGCTACAGCAAAAGTCAAAGCGCAAGATCCTATCATCCACAGAAACGTTAGTTTTCTTGGTCCGACGACAGCTCGAAAAAAATGCTTAGCAAGAACCCAGGATTGCACGCCGATACTAAACGAAAATAAAATATTTCCAGGGATTCTTTGCACACGCGTTAACTGTGATGAAGAAATACCGAGGGCCTGAAGAGAAATGCGATAAGCAGCATCTAAAACGTAAAAAACGACCGATACCAGGAAAAGTTTCCTTTTCAGTCCTATGATTTGATAGGATCTAAAGAAAAATAAAGTATTAGCAAAAAACCAAAGATGATCAAAAATGATTGCTATGCCCACAGAAATGGTTTTCGACCACTGGATGTTTGCTGGTACGGAGTCCTTCGGTCGAGCCAGGCAAACCAATATGACTTGATAGGCAACATAATACACAAAAATAGAGAACGTTCCAATCAGGGTCGCAGCCAATATAGAAATAAGGAAACCAAAGTACATTGAATGCCAAAGTGTACGTATTTTCGAAGGTCTGAATTTCTTCCACTCCATTGCTCTGGTTTCTTGTTCATCCTGTGAGTCATCATTGTCTTCTGGCGAGCAAGCGTCTGAAATGCGTTGAACAGCACTTCTGCGGACTTCTCTGTCACCGTACTCTTGGAAAATAAACTCGTCAACGGGATGACTGTTCCATTCTAAGCCAGTGCTTTCCAGAAGATGAAAACCGAAAGTTTCTGGATCAAACTCGACGCAATTTGGGTCGTAATGTTCAGCTACACTGCGTGTCAATCCAAAAATTATACTTCCACATACTTCCACGAGAGCACTTCCAACCATTTTTGATGCCGGTCAGATCAAAATATCAAGGCTGATTATAGTTTACGATTGAATCAATATATACCGCAGTTTGAGCAGTTGAGGCGGTTACCTTCACTTAAGGTTTCAAGCAGTTATAAAGGATGTTTACGACGCAATCACGCTGCAAAAAAGGTTTCCAACAATGAAAGAAGTAGTTGCTTTCTTTTGAGACAAAAGTTGTTTTTCTTAAGTTTTAAATACTAGATTATACATTGAAGTCGGTCACGGAACGTCCTAGAAGACGAGGGTCAGATTCTGATGTGTTTGTATAGTTATTGCAAAGCCGGCAAAACCGAAAGCAAGAATGTCAAAAACTTCTGACAATTCGTAACTCTTAAGAACAGCTAGTGATGTGCAATGTGATCGTTTGCTAATTATCTGAGAACATTTGCTGAGAAAATATGTCATTTATTATTCTTTTAAGTGTCATTCGTTCTTATAGTAACTTTAAAAAAATAGGCAAAAAAAAATTAGGCATCTTGTCGTTTCAGCTTCAATCATCTACCATTCACATAAAACGGTATTGCATGCTTGTTAATAAGAGTATTTATCAATTGTTCTGAACTAGAGGTGTATGTCTTACTGCGAATGCAGTTCACAACATGAACCATGTTATCTTTCACCCGGTATTCTGCACCAAATACAATAAAGGAGTGTTGCTACTGACACAAATCAAAATCAAACATTTTGTCCCAATGTCATATTTAATATCACATCTAACGATATTGTAGAAAAGAATAAGAAGAATACAACTTGTAGCTAGAAGGGAGCCTTCACTTATTATGACAAGAAACGAAATATTTCTGTTAACATATTTGACGAGGTATAAAAATAGGGTTTTATAGAAACAATGGTGCCGCATCGTATCACAAGAATGTGCCTAAGACAGAAAAAGGATAATACGGAAATCACTGACTTTAACGATTGATGGATATTTGACCGGACTGTGAATGCTTACGTATTCTTGACCTTGTGTGATTTACTATTCTCTAAAGGTCTCTTATTATCAAAGCATTGGAACTTAATTTTTAAATTTGACTGTGTATGGCAACAATTACTTTATTTCTAGACCCTGGGAGAAAGAGTGGAAAGCTTCAATGCTTTAATATCAAGACACTTTGAGACAATATTTATTCATACAGCTACATACTTTGACGCATGTCACTGTTACCTATGCAGCACCAACCAGTATCGGATAATGTTTTTTGATTTTCCCATTTCCCCTTTTCTCAGTTCTGTTATAATGTAGCTAATAATAGTTTTTACAATTATGCTATAGTTTTTAGCCTTGTAAATAGTTGATATAATATTAATTATTTTGTTTTAACTAATTTAATTGTATTTCTCTTTTAAATCAGACGCATTAGCTACTTAAGCTAAATGCTTAGCAAGCTCCAGGTATTCGAGTGGTGATAAATAAATAGTGTGTATAGGAGCATACGGTTCAAACATCACTCTTTATAGAATGGATCAGGAATGATAGGACGGATAATTATTGTTGCACTACTAATTTTGGAAACAAACTAAACCTTGCTAAAACATTATAATTTCACTTTCTAGTGATAAACTGACTCAGAGGTAAATTTTAAAAACGTTACAGACCATGACCTGGTCAGAGTTCAGAACTGAGACATGCACAGAAGCTTTGAGTTCCCAAAGGGCTAATTCGAGACTCCTATCGGACCTATTGAGTGCTTTAAGCCTAACTTCGAGTTAGAACGAACTATGATGCCGTATGCTAGGTTCACGTGCGGCGCGTCTACATGTACTACATGTAATAGAGCTAGGATAAATAAAGCTGAAATAATGGAATGACTGACAACGGGAAATATTTGCAATATTACAAGTGTATGACATGATCTTTTGTGTGATTTATTAATATGAATCTAAGCAAAAGTAAGTATCAGTTTCCAGCAATAATAAATTATTCGATTTACATATGTTCCGAGTCCGTCTGTTTCCGAAAGTCCGTGGATACTAAAAAGGAGGGGAGCCGAAACAGCCCCAGGCCCATTCAGAATTTTCGCGTATTCTTTCTTTTCCCATTACGTCAAGCTGATGCTGAGCGTTTTACTAACTGATGCAGTTGGCAGAATTGCTTACAGCCTTTTAGTTGAAGTCTGTAGCTAGCCTGCGTAGCATGGCGATTTTGTCGAACCGGGCGCAGGAGAGCAGGAGCGCCTCAATCTCCTCGCGGTTTCTCAGCCATCGCCCGCCTTTATTACTTAGCACTCCCAACCAAAACCGCCATGCTAAACAGGCTAGTCTGTAGCTAATCTTCTTGCTGCAAATACCTTCCGGCGCGCGCACTGACATCCTTGTGATAGGAAGTAAGATCAAGGTAAAGGCAGTCTTGTCCCCCTTAAACCAATAGAAAGTTCCCAGTTCTGAAGAAAAAGGGAATGCGTGCAAAGCTAGCCTTTTTGTTTCTTTTTCTATCCTTCTACGAAATACGCATTGACATTGTTGTGCACTCAGTTCGCTTTTACGTATAACATCATTGCAGCAAAAATCAGGACGGCTAGTCTCAGAACACTAAATCAGTAACTTGAGGCTATTAGTCTAAAAATAAGCTCCTCTAAGCAATACCCCGTTTCTAGTTACACGGTCAGTAATTATATGTTTTTCGAACGCCTGCAATTGACAGCTCTGGCCTAGTCGGAAGGCGGGAGATTAGGGAAGGATTATCAAAGTAAAGTCAAGAAAAGCTTTCGTTCCCCCTCATGCACATTCTTACCATTAAAGCTTAACCCCAGCTAAAACCTCTAAAATTCGTTTCTATAAATGGCTAAATGGCATCTCGCAATAGTCCACAACAGTAGGGAATCGTCCCTCAATTGCGGTCAAAAGATTCAGGCTGGACCAAGCAGCTATTGGCAATGTATTAAACATTGCCACGGTCAAGTGTATTTTCCACTGCCTTCGCCAGACTGCCATAATTGGCCTGTTCTGATACCGAGTCTCAATAGCTATACTCAAACACGTGAAGAACCACTCTATAATCAGTGGAACTGCTGTAGTGATCGCAAACGATTGAAGTAATTCCAGTGATGTCTTGTCCACTGTGTAGAAATATTCATGCAAGTGAAGAAAGCCGTTCACGGAGATAACAGCACTTGCTTCATAAAGCATACTCATTATGGCAATATCTGTCGCTAATCTCTCGCGTCGAGCGGTTCGAAAACTTCCCCAACAAAGTCGTTTTCTTTCATAAATCTGATGGTAAATGTAATCAATCAAGACTATAATACTTCTTTCTATAACCTCTGCGATGCCGTGGATGACTCCGATCAAAGCCACTGCCTTCAAACTATCAAGATCCACTTGAAGAAGCCTTAGCACGACGGCAGACCCATAATACAGTGGTACTAGATATACAAAGGTTTTTCCGGGATGACTTATTCTCCATAAACGCTGAACAAACAGGCGCGAGGAAGCTTTCAGAACAACTCCAATCAGAGGGCTGAATAAAGCAATGTAAACTTTACCTGTTTTGTCTTGCTTGTTATACGCAGGATAAAAGAAGTAAGCAGCCACTGTGGCTACAATAAATGTAAAGAGGGTAGATCCTATTATCCAAAGAAACGTTTTCACTTTTCTTGCTCTAACAGCCTGGAAGAAGTGCTTAGCAAGAGCCCACGATTGCATGCACATACTAAATAAAAATATCACGTTTCCAAGGATACTTTGTACAGGCGTTAAATCGGAATAAGAAGCACCAAGGCCCTGAAGAGCAATGCGATAAGCTACGTAGAAAGCGAAGATAAAGGAGGATATCAAAAAAAGTTTAATTTTCATTCCCTTGATTTGATATGATTTAAAGTAAAAGAGATTGTTAACAACAAATGAAAGGTGAATGAAGACTGCTTCAGTGCTTTCAAAAGCAGTCTTTGACCATTGAATCTTGACTGGAATGGATTCCCTTGGACGAGCCAGGCAAACTAATATTGTTTGATAGCTCAAATAATACACGAGAATAGAGAACGCTCCAATCAGGACCGCACTCAGCAAGGAAATTAAGAATCCAAAATACATTGAATTCCAAAGCGTACTTAATATAGATGGTCTGAATTGTTTCCAATCCATGATTCTATTAACTCTTTGGTCCTCGTTTGTCCTATCCTCTTTAAGTTGGTCATCTGGCGAGCACGCGTCAATAAGTCTTGGCTGAACATTGTCATAAAAAATATTGCCAGCACTTCTACCGATTTCTCTGTCACCGTACTCTTGGAAAATCAACTCTTCATCGGAACTGATGACCCATTCTAAGCCCGTTCTTTCCAGAGGATAGAAACCAAAGGTCTCTGGATCAAACTCGGTATCATTTGGGTTGTAGCGCTCAGCAACACCGCGAGTCAATCCAACAATTATACTTCCACACACTTCAACGAGAGCACTTCCTACCATTATTGATGTAAAAGAATGCCGTTGTTGACTTACTCACGATAGTATTACATCGTAATGATCAAACACCGTAGCATAAGGCAGTTACTGGCTCAGCTTCAGACTCAGCAGTAAAAAATATTACGCCGTAGTATCGTAAAGGATAATGAAAGCTAAACGTGGTTGCGTTCCTGTGAAACGAAAACTGAGATCCTTGTTTATGAGATCCTCTTTGAAAACCACATCTTAGTCTCAATAAAGACTATTATAACTGACTTTTGAAGTTGATTCGAAAAGTTAAGCCTCTTATCCTAGTGTAATGCTCTTAAATGATAAAGCCCATTAAATTATGTATTTAGATTTTAATGGAAACATTAATCTATTGCATAGTACGGTTTGTGCTCACTGAATAATTTTATCTGAAACAATTTGGTGTGATTTTTCATCAGGATCGATCTAAACTGCGCTTGGGGCTAATTGTGATCAAAGGCTTCTTTTCAAATGAACAGCATGGAATCAGGTCTCCAACTGCAATCAGTAGTTTCTTTCTAAAGTGCCGGTATCCAGGTCGCCAAGGAGTAATTTACACAAGCTGTAAAAGGCTTTTCGGACATTACAGAAAAAGCGCCTTATAGATGAGAGCGATTACTGCTGCGCGCGTAGCGAGCAGCAGACCTGTCTCACTCAGATACCAGTTTGATTCTCGACGTTTGTTAGTGAAACACTTTTCCTCGCTTTCCGGTGGATCAGCAACACAGCTGACCATTTCAATGTTGGCTCAAGCACGTGCTTTCTCTTCAGCGTCCTTTAGCGAATTTCACAACCCACAATCCAGTTTGCGTTGTAATAATTTGTATTGCTTTGCTACCGTGTTTCTTGAGGAATGTTGTTCGTTTTTTTTCTTTCAAAACATCATTGATTTAAAATCTTTGTTAACTGCAAATCATGCGAAAGGAAAGCATTAAATTAGCAATATTTTTTAAACTCGTGTTAATTTCCTATAATAAGGTAGTTAAGCTTTAGCCAGTACAAACCACAGCGAAATGCCAACCTTACCGAACAGCTGACAGAAGCTGAACTGAAGGTTTAACATGTACATGTGAACGGATTTTACGTACGTATGTTTTACACTTAAGCAGGGAGTGGGGGCTACTCTCGATCAATATTTACGTATTTAAGTGAGCTGCTGATGGTTTTGAAACCCTGACACCAATTACGACAGAATCCCTAAAATACATACCCTGTTTAGGACAACACCCTCAATTTTATTACTCGTTTAGGAAAAAAGACAAAATGCCCGACATTTTGTTTTCAAGCCGGTTAACTATTGGCAATTGCAATAGAACAAATTTACTTTATAGTCATTGCTTTTTTATATATATACTTGGAGTCTAAACAAATTTCCTCAAGCAAATCAAATCAATCGTGCAGGCCGGATACCCTGTTTATAATTAGAAAAGGATCCCACGAAATTTACAGAGAGTGAAAAAACCGACCATACGGCCTTTTCAGCGGCTCATCCCTGTTTAGTCCGCATAAGGGAGTGCACCCTCGGGTCTTAAAATAAAGAATAAGACATCAAGAATACGAAGAATTCTGAATCAACGCATGAAAGAGAAAGTTTGGTCCCTGTTTGAGGACTTCTAAATAGCGACAAGTTCTAACCGGACGTTCTAAAAACTTAAGGAAGAGACGGCCCTCCAGCATCCAAACAATGCCTTTAACATGTTGTTTGCTACTGTTCGAAAACGTAACCAACTGCAACTTGTAATGTATTAAGTTAAAATTAGTATCTTTATTACTATCGCACTTTTTGTTTAGATACTAGGATATATTAATGGCTACACTTGTAACTGCTTAGGTTTGATCTGCGATTGAAAGAAATACTGAAAAGCTTCTCTGGTTAAGTCGATAAATTTCAGACACTTTTTCTTGTAAAAATATAGCCCTAGTATATTTTTTAGTTTGTTGCAGTCTCAGACAGTTGAGAGAATTAGTACGATAAATACTTATAACAAAATAACCCTTTTAATCAAAAGGAATCCGATATTTTTCCACATGTTTTGGCCAAGAGCTCTAGACTTCCGTAAAGAATCATAAATTATCAAATTCACTTTCATATGATCAAGCCGTTTTATACACCCAAGTTTGGTCGAAACCATAACTTAATTTTGAACATAGGTTGTGTACCTCCTGATTGCAAAACGAGAGTTCTCGCTACCCTTCTTATTTCATATTATTTCATATACTGATTCTAAAAGAGAAGTCAGACTCAAAATAATAGAACGAATAGCAATCTTTTTTTGGCCTCGGGCCTAAGTTTGGTCTAAAAATAGGGGGGGGGGGGGGGGTGGAAGGGTTCCCTCCCCCTGATCCGCCAGTGCAACCATTGCTTTTTTTCTCTTCTCCTCCTTTCCTTCTCCTCGCTCTTTCTTTTTCTCCTTTCCGTTTTCTTCATTACAGCGATTTTGGAGCTGGTCGTGCTTGGGGACGGACCATTAGAAAAGTTATGGGGGGGGGGGGGGGTTGGGGAAAAAGAGAAAAAAAAATTCACGCAAGGGAAAATGCGAAGAAAAAAAAATCATGCAAAGGAGAAGGTAAAGAAAAAAAATTCATGCAGAAGGAAGGTCCAATTGTGACTTTTTCAGAAAGTCTGAGTTTCTTTCAGAAAGTCTGAGGTTCAGAAATCAACAATATTACCAGGCACAATATGAATAAACAAAAATCACTTTCTTCTTATGAAAGGAGACAATTATATTAGAACCTTGTTTTTGTTTTAAATTGCAGCTAGTGTACCTACAACATACACTGTATACCGTATTATAATAAAAATAATAAAATAAAATTTGTAATAAATAAATATTAGAATTTGGTAGCTTTGTAAATATTCTATAAAATTATTTGCAAGTTAGTATTTTCGATCCTAGCCACCAGTATTTAAACAGCCTGCTTCGCTCTTTGTACCTAGCTAAGACTTTACCGTAATAACAACTGACGAAGAGCGCTATAGTTCCAAAACTGCAGTCTTGCGTAAGAATTCATAGCAGTCGCATAGACGACTGTTAAGCTAAAACTTAAGGAAATACCTGCGAAGGAACAACAAGACATCGCGCTCTAGTTCAAAGACTCACTTATGTTAACAAAAACTAAAAGGACTGTGTGAGCGCTAAAAGAATTATCTTGACTGACGCACGGCATATTTCTCCAAACTTGGTGTAGCTTTAGTTTTATCTACAGTGTACAACTCAAATCTGAAGATCGCACTATCCGTGGAAATTCAAAATCCTGCAAACCACACTACAGAGCTGGGCCCAGAGTCATACTCACATGGCAGGAAATAATCACATTCACGGACAAAGACACTTGCATGCATGCATATAGTTATTCAGGTACAGTCATTTCGGAGAAAACCAAAAAAACTAAAATCTTTATTCAGCCGTAATAAACAGAGTTCAAAGGATATAAAACACTTTACAACTGCATCTGAAATCAAATCCTATCAGGGACACCTACAGAAGCATAAACCACAGGAAATAATTACTCAGTATGCATGTAACAAATCGGCTTCATGACCTCTAAATATAAGACT
>OZ037778.1:13093995-13101495 GCA_964035525.1 Porites cylindrica | reverse complement strand
TAGAGGTGTATGTCTTACTGCGAATGCAGTTCACAACATGAACCATGTTATCTTTCACCCGGTATTCTGCACCAAATACAATAAAGGAGTGTTGCTACTGACACAAATCAAAATCAAACATTTTGTCCCAATGTCATATTTAATATCACATCTAACGATATTGTAGAAAAGAATAAGAAGAATACAACTTGTAGCTAGAAGGGAGCCTTCACTTATTATGACAAGAAACGAAATATTTCTGTTAACATATTTGACAAGGTATAAAAATAGGGTTTTATAGAAACAATGGTGCCGCATCGTATCACAAGAATGTGCCTAAGACAGAAAAAGGATAATACGGAAGTCACTGACTTTAACGATTGATGGTTATTTGACCGGACTGTGAATGCTTACGTATTTTTGACCTTGTGTGATTCACTCTTCTCTAAAGGCCTGTCTCTTATTATCAAAGCTTTGGAACTTTTGACTGTCTATGGCAACAATTTCTTTATTTCTAGACACTGGGAGAAAGAGTGGAAAGCTTCAATGCTTTAATATTAAGACACTTTGAGACAATATTTATTCATACAGTTGCATACTTTGACGCATGTCACTGTTACCTATGCAGCACCAACCAGTTTCGGATAATGTTTTTTGATTTTCCCATTTCCCCTTTTCTCAGTTCTGTTATAATGTAGCTAATAATAGTTTTTACAATTATGCTATAGTTTTTAGCCTTGTAAATAGTTGATATAATATTAATTATTTTGTTTTAACTAATTTAATTGTATTTCTCTTTTAAATCAGACGCATTAGCTACTTAAGCTAAATGCTTAGCAAGCTCCAGGTTTTCGAGTGGTGATAAATAAATAGTGTGTATAGGAGCATACGGTTCAAACATCACTCTTCATAGAATGGATCAGGAATGATAGGACGGATAATTATTGTTGCACTACTAATTTTGGAAACAAACTAAACCTTGCTAAAACATTATAATTTCACTTTCTAGTGATAAACTGACTCAGAGGTAAATTTTAAAAACGTTACAGACCATGACCTGGTCAGAGTTCAGAACTGAGACATGCACAGAAGCTTTGAGTTCCCAAAGGGCTAATTCGAGACTCCTATCGGACCTATTGAGTGCTTTAAGCCTAACTTCGAGTTAGAACGAACTATGATGCCGTATGCTAGGTTCACGTGCGGCGCGTCTACATGTACTACATGTAATAGAGCTAGGATAAATAAAGCTGAAATAATGGAATGACTGACAACGGGAAATATTTGCAATATTACAAGTGTATGACATGATCTTTTGTGTGATTTATTAATATGAATCTAAGCAAAAGTAAGTATCAGTTTCCAGCAATAATAAATTATTCGATTTACATATGTTCCGAGTCCGTCTGTTTCCGAAAGTCCGTGGATACTAAAAAGGAGGGGAGCCGAAACAGCCCCAGGCCCATTCAGAATTTTCGCGTATTCTTTCTTTTCCCATTACGTCAAGCTGATGCTGAGCGTTTTACTAACTGATGCAGTTGGCAGAATTGCTTACAGCCTTTTAGTTGAAGTCTGTAGCTAGCCTGCGTAGCATGGCGATTTTGTCGAACCGGGCGCAGGAGAGCAGGAGCGCCTCAATCTCCTCGCGGTTTCTCAGCCATCGCCCGCCTTTATTACTTAGCGCTCCCAACCAAAACCGCCATGCTAAACAGGCTAGTCTGTAGCTAATCTTCTTGCTGCAAATACCTTCCGGCGCGCGCACTGACATCCTTGTGATAGGAAGTAAGATCAAGGTAAAGGCAGTCTTGTCCCCCTTAAACCAATAGAAAGTTCCCAGTTCTGAAGAAAAAGGGAATGCGTGCAAAGCTAGCCTTTTTGTTTCTTTTTCTATCCTTCTACGAAATACGCATTGACATTGTTGTGCACTCAGTTCGCTTTTACGTATAACATCATTGCAGCAAAAATCAGGACGGCTAGTCTCAGAACACTAAATCAGTAACTTGAGGCTATTAGTCTAAAAATAAGCTCCTCTAAGCAATACCCCGTTTCTAGTTACACGGTCAGTAATTATATGTTTTTCGAACGCCTGCAATTGACAGCTCTGGCCTAGTCGGAAGGCGGGAGATTAGGGAAGGATTATCAAAGTAAAGTCAAGAAAAGCTTTCGTTCCCCCTCATGCACATTCTTACCATTAAAGCTTAACCCCAGCTAAAACCTCTAAAATTCGTTTCTATAAATGGCTAAATGGCATCTCGCAATAGTCCACAACAGTAGGGAATCGTCCCTCAATTGCGGTCAAAAGATTCAGGCTGGACCAAGCAGCTATTGGCAATGTATTAAACATTGCCACGGTCAAGTGTATTTTCCACTGCCTTCGCCAGACTGCCATAATTGGCCTGTTCTGATACCGAGTCTCAATAGCTATACTCAAACACGTGAAGAACCACTCTATAATCAGTGGAACTGCTGTAGTGATCGCAAACGATTGAAGTAATTCCAGTGATGTCTTGTCCACTGTGTAGAAATATTCATGCAAGTGAAGAAAGCCGTTCACGGAGATAACAGCACTTGCTTCATAAAGCATACTCATTATGGCAATATCTGTCGCTAATCTCTCGCGTCGAGCGGTTCGAAAACTTCCCCAACAAAGTCGTTTTCTTTCATAAATCTGATGGTAAATGTAATCAATCAAGACTATAATACTTCTTTCTATAACCTCTGCGATGCCGTGGATGACTCCGATCAAAGCCACTGCCTTCAAACTATCAAGATCCACTTGAAGAAGCCTTAGCACGACGGCAGACCCATAATACAGTGGTACTAGATATACAAAGGTTTTTCCGGGATGACTTATTCTCCATAAACGCTGAACAAACAGGCGCGAGGAAGCTTTCAGAACAACTCCAATCAGAGGGCTGAATAAAGCAATGTAAACTTTACCTGTTTTGTCTTGCTTGTTATACGCAGGATAAACGAAGTAAGCAGCCACTGTGGCTACAATAACTGTAAAGAGGGTAGATCCTATTATCCAAAGAAACGTTTTCACTTTTCTTGCTCTAACAGCCTGGAAGAAGTGCTTAGCAAGAGCCCACGATTGCATGCACATACTAAATAAAAATATCACGTTTCCAAGGATACTTTGTACAGGCGTTAAATCGGAATAAGAAGCACCAAGGCCCTGAAGAGCAATGCGATAAGCTACGTAGAAAGCGAAGATAAAGGAGGATATCAAAAAAAGTTTAATTTTCATTCCCTTGATTTGATATGATTTAAAGTAAAAGAGATTGTTAACAAAAAATGAAAGGTGAATGAAGACTGCTTCAGTGCTTTCAAAAGCAGTCTTTGACCATTGAATCTTGACTGGAATGGATTCCCTTGGACGAGCCAGGCAAACTAATATTGTTTGATAGCTCAAATAATACACGAGAATAGAGAACGCTCCAATCAGGACCGCACTCAGCAAGGAAATTAAGAATCCAAAATACATTGAATTCCAAAGCGTACTTAATATAGATGGTCTGAATTGTTTCCAATCCATGATTCTATTAACTCTTTGGTCCTCGTTTGTCCTATCCTCTTTAAGTTGGTCATCTGGCGAGCACGCGTCAATAAGTCTTGGCTGAACATTGTCATAAAAAATATTGCCAGCACTTCTACCGATTTCTCTGTCACCGTACTCTTGGAAAATCAACTCTTCATCGGAACTGATGACCCATTCTAAGCCCGTTCTTTCCAGAGGATAGAAACCAAAGGTCTCTGGATCAAACTCGGTATCATTTGGGTTGTAGTGCTCAGCAACACCGCGAGTCAATCCAACAATTATACTTCCACACACTTCAACGAGAGCACTTCCTACCATTATTGATGTAAAAGAATGCCGTTGTTGACTTACTCACGATAGTATTTCACCGTAATGATCAAACACCGTAGCATAAGGCAGTTACTGGCTCAGCTTCAGACTCAGCAGTAAAAAATATTACGCCGTAGTATCGTAAAGGATAATGAAAGCTAAACGTGGTTGCGTTCCTGTGAAACGAAAACTGAGATCCTTGTTTATGAGATCCTCTTTGAAAACCACATCTTAGTCTCAATAAAGACTATTATAACTGACTTTTGAAGTTGATTCGAAAAGTTAAGCCTCTTATCCTAGTGTAATGCTCTTAAATGATAAAGCCCATTAAATTATGTATTTAGATTTTAATGGAAACATTAATCTATTGCATAGTACGGTTTGTGCTCACTGAATAATTTATCTGAAACAATTTGGTGTGATTTTTCATCAGGATCGATCTAAACTGCGCTTGGGGCTAATTGTGATCAAAGGCTTCTTTTCAAATGAACAGCATGGAATCAGGTCTCCAACTGCAATCAGTAGTTTCTTTCTAAAGTGCCGGTATCCAGGTCGCCAAGGAGTAATTTACACAAGCTGTAAAAGGCTTTTCGGACATTACAGAAAAAGCGCCTTATAGATGAGAGCGATTACTGCTGCGCGCGTAGCGAGCAGCAGACCTGTCTCACTCAGATACCAGTTTGATTCTCGACGTTTGTTAGTGAAACACTTTTCCTCGCTTTCCGGTGGATCAGCAACACAGCTGACCATTTCAATGTTGGCTCAAGCACGTGCTTTCTCTTCAGCGTCCTTTAGCGAATTTCACAACCCACAATCCAGTTTGCGTTGTAATAATTTGTATTGCTTTGCTACCGTGTTTCTTGAGGAATGTTGTTCGTTTTTTTTCTTTCAAAACATCATTGATTTAAAATCTTTGTTAACTGCAAATCATGCGAAAGGAAAGCATTAAATTAGCAATATTTTTTAAACTCGTGTTAATTTCCTATAATAAGGTAGTTAAGCTTTAGCCAGTACAAACCACAGCGAAATGCCAACCTTACCGAACAGCTGACAGAAGCTGAACTGAAGGTTTAACATGTACATGTGAACGGATTTTACGTACGTATGTTTTACACTTAAGCAGGGAGTGGGGGCTACTCTCGATCAATATTTACGTATTTAAGTGAGCTGCTGATGGTTTTGAAACCCTGACACCAATTACGACAGAATCCCTAAAATACATACCCTGTTTAGGACAACACCCTTAATTTTATTACTCGTTTAGGAAAAAAGACAAAATGCCCGACATTTTGTTTTCAAGCCGGTTAACTATTGGCAATTGCAATAGAACAAATTTACTTTATAGTCATTGCTTTTTTATATATATACTTGGAGTCTAAACAAATTTCCTCAAGCAAATCAAATCAATCGTGCAGGCCGGATACCCTGTTTATAATTAGGAAAGGATCCCACGAAATTTACAGAGAGTGAAAAAACCGACCATACGGCCTTTTCAGCGGCTCATCCCTGTTTAGTCCGCATAAGGGAGTGCACCCTCGGGTCTTAAAATAAAGAATAAGACATCAAGAATACGAAGAATTCTGAATCAACGCATGAAAGAGAAAGTTTGGTCCCTGTTTGAGGACTTCTAAATAGCGACAAGTTCTAACCGGACGTTCTGAAAACTTAAGGAAGAGACGGCCCTCCAGCGTCCAAACAATGCCTTTAACATGTTGTTTGCTACTGTTCGAAAACGTAACCAACTGCAACTTGTAATGTATTAAGTTAAAATTAGTATCTTTATTACTATCGCACTTTTTGTTTAGATACTAGGATATATTAATGGCTACACTTGTAATTGCTTAGGTTTGATCTGCGATTGAAAGAAATACTGAAAAGCTTCTCTGGTTAAGTCGATAAATTTCAGACACTTTTTCTTGTAAAAATATAGCCCTAGTATATTTTTTAGTTTGTTGCAGTCTCAGACAGTTGAGAGAATTAGTACGATAAATACTTATAACAAAATAACCCTTTTAATCAAAAGGAATCCGATATTTTTCCACATGTTTTTGACCAAGAGCTCTAGACTTCCGTAAAGAATCATAAATTATCAAATTCACTTTCATATGATCAAGCCGTTTTATACACCCAAGTTTGGTCGAAACCTTAATTTAATTTTGAACATAGGTTGTGTACCTCCTGATTGCAAAACGAGAGTTCTCGCTACCCTTCTTATTTCATATTATTTCATATACTGATTCTAAAAGAGAAGTCAGACTCAAAATAATAGAACGAATAGCAATCTTTTTTTGGCCTCGGGCCTAAGTTTGGTCTAAAAATAGGGGGGGGGGGGGGGTGGAAGGGTTCCCTCCCCCTGATCCGCCAGTGCAACCATTGCTTTTTTTCTCTTCTCCTCCTTTCCTTCTCCTCGCTCTTTCTTTTTCTCCTTTCCGTTTTCTTCATTACAGCGATTTTGGAGCTGGTCGTGCTTGGAGACGGACCATTAGAAAAGTTATGGGGGGGGGGTTGGGGAAAAAGAGAAAAAAAAATTCACCCAAGGGAAAATGCGAAGAAAAAAAAATCATGCAAAGGAGAAGGTAAAGAAAAA
Source organism: Porites cylindrica (assembly GCA_964035525.1). Taxonomy (NCBI): domain Eukaryota; kingdom Metazoa; phylum Cnidaria; class Anthozoa; order Scleractinia; family Poritidae; genus Porites; species Porites cylindrica. The sequence continues at coordinate 13,095,082 of OZ037778.1, read as the reverse complement.
AAATTCATGCAGAAGGAAGGTCCAATTGTGACTTTTTCAGAAAGTCTGAGTTTCTTTCAGAAAGTCTGAGGTTCAGAAATCAACAATATTACCAGGCACAATATGAATAAACAAAAATCACTTTCTTCTTATGAAAGGAGACAATTAGAACCTTGTTTTTGTTTTAAATTGCAGCTAGTGTACCTACAACATACACTGTATACTGTATTATAATAAAAATAATAAAATAAAATTTGTAATAAATAAATATTAGAATTTGGTAGCTTTGTAAATATTCTATAAAATTATTTGCAAGTTAGTATTTTCGATCCTAGCCACCAGTATTTAAACAGCCTGCTTCGCTCTTTGTACCTAGCTAAGACTTTACCGTAATAACAACTGACGAAGAGCGCTATAGTTCCAAAACTGCAGTCTTGCGTAAGAATTCATAGCAGTCGCATAGACGACTGTTAAGCTAAAACTTAAGGAAATACCTTCGAAGGAACAACAAGACATCGCGCTCTAGTTCAAAGACTCACTTATGTTAACAAAAACTAAAAGGACTGTGTGAGCGCTAAAAGAATTATCTTGACTGACGCACGGCATATTTCTCCAAACTTGGTGTAGCTTTAGTTTTATCTACAGTGTACAACTCAAATCTGAAGATCGCACTATCCGTGGAAATTCAAAATCCTGCAAACCACACTACAGAGCTGGGCCCAGAGTCATACTCACATGGCAGGAAATAATCACATTCACGGACAAAGACACTTGCATGCATGCATATAGTTATTCAGGTACAGTCATTTCGGAGAAAACCAAAAAAACTAAAATCTTTATTCAGCCGTAATAAACAGAGTTCAAAGGATATAAAACACTTTACAACTGCATCTGAAATCAAATCCTATCAGGGACACCTACAGAAGCATAAACCACAGGAAATGATTACTCAGTATGCATGTAACAAATCGGCTTCATGACCTCTAAATATAAGACTTAGTGCGGCAAAAACAAGATTTACTCAGTCAAAGTTTAGAATGCTACACGTCTTGCACTGTGTAGTGTTAGTAAATTTCGCGCGAGAGAAAAAAAGAAAGAGAACCACTGA
>OZ037778.1:13083995-13088995 GCA_964035525.1 Porites cylindrica | reverse complement strand
CAAAATCAAACATTTTGTCCCAATGTCATATTTAATATCACATCTAACGATATTGTAGAAAAGAATAAGAAGAATACAACTTGTAGCTAGAAGGGAGCCTTCACTTATTATGACAAGAAACGAAATATTTCTGTTAACATATTTGACAAGGTATAAAAATAGGGTTTTATAGAAACAATGGTGCCGCATCGTATCACAAGAATGTGCCTAAGACAGAAAAAGGATAATACGGAAGTCACTGACTTTAACGATTGATGGATATTTGACCGGACTGTGAATGCTTACGTATTTTTGACCTTGTGTGATTCACTCTTCTCTAAAGGCCTGTCTCTTATTATCAAAGCTTTGGAACTTTTGACTGTCTATGGCAACAATTTCTTTATTTCTAGACACTGGGAGAAAGAGTGGAAAGCTTCAATGCTTTAATATTAAGACACTTTGAGACAATATTTATTCATACAGTTGCATACTTTGACGCATGTCACTGTTACCTATGCAGCACCAACCAGTATCGGATAATGTTTTTTGATTTTCCCATTTCCCCTTTTCTCAGTTCTGTTATAATGTAGCTAATAATAGTTTTTACAATTATGCTATAGTTTTTAGCCTTGTAAATAGTTGATTTAATATTAATTATTTTGTTTTAACTAATTTAATTGTATTTGTCTTTTAAATCAGACGCATTAGCTACTTAAGCTAAATGCTTAGCAAGCTCCAGGTTTTCGAGTGGTGATAAATAAATAATGCGTATAGGAGCATACGGTTCAAACATCACTCTTTATAGAATGGATCAGGAATGATAGGACGGATAATTATTGTTGCACTACTAATTTTGGAAACAAACTAAACCTTGCTAAAACATTATAATTTCACTTTCTAGTGATAAACTGACTCAGAGGTAAATTTTAAAAACGTTACAGACCATGACCTGGTCAGAGTTCAGAACTGAGACATGCACAGAAGCTTTGAGTTCCCAAAGGGCTAATTCGAGACTCCTATCGGACCTATTGAGTGCTTTAAGCCTAACTTGGAGTCAGAAAGAACTATGATGCCGTATGTTAGGTTCACGTGCGGCGCGTCTACATGTACTACATGTAATAGAGCTAGGATAAATAAAGCTGAAATAATGGAATGACTGACAACGGGAAATATTTGCAATATTACAAGTGTATGACATGATCTATTCTGTGATTTATTAATATGAATCTAAGCAAAAGTAAGTATCAGTTCCCAACAATAATAAATTATTCGATTTACATATGTTCCGAGTTGGTCTGTTTGCGAAAGTCCGTGGATACTAAAAAGGAATTAGGGAGCCGAAACAGCCCCAGGCCCATTCAGAATTTTCGCGTATTCTTTCTTTTCCCGTTACGTCAAGCTGATGCTAAGCGTTTTACTAACTGATGCAGTTGGCAGAATTGCTAACAACCTTTCAGTTGAAGTCTGTAGCTAGCCTGCGTAACATGGCGATTTTGTCGAACCGGGCGCAGGAGAGCAGGAGCGCCCCAATGTCCTCGCGGTGTCTCAGCCATCGCCCGCCTTTATTACTTAGCGCTCCCAACCAAAACCGCCATGCTAAACAGGCTAGTCTGTAGCTAATCTTCTTGCTGCAAATACCTTCAGGCGCGCGCACTGACATCCTTGTGATAGGAAGTAAGATCAAGGTAAAGGCAGTCTTGTCCCCCTTAAACCAATAGAAAGTTCCCAGTTCTGAAGAAAAAGGGAATGCGTGCAAAGCTAGCCTTTTTGTTTCTTTTTCTATCCTTCTACGAAATACGCATTGACATTGTTGTGCACTCAGTTCGCGTTTACGTATAACATCATTGCAGCAAAAATCAGGACGGCTAGTCTCAGAACACTAAATCAGTAACTTGAGGCTATTAGTCTAAAAATAAGCTCCTCTAAGCAATACCCCGTTTCTAGTTACACGGTCAGTAATTATATGTTTTTCGAACGCCTGCAATTGACAGCTCTGGCCTAGTCGGAAGGCGGGAGATTAGGGAAGGATTTTCAAAGTAAAGTCAAGAAAAGCTTTCGTTCCCCCTCATGCAGATCCTTACCATTAAAGCTTAACCCCAGCTAAAACCTCTAAAATTCGTTTCTATAAATGGCTAAATGGCATCTCGCAATAGTCCACAACAGTAGGGAATCGTCCCTCAATTGCGGTAAAAAGATTCAGGCTTGACCAAGCAGCTATTGGCAATGTATTAAACATTGCCACGGTCAAGTGTATTTTCCACTGCCTTCGCCAGACTGCCATAATTGGCCTGTTCTGATACCGAGTCTCAATAGCTATACTCAAACACGTGAAGAACCACTCTATAATCAGTGGAACTGCTGTAGTGATCGCAAACGATTGAAGTAATTCCAGTGATGTCTTGTCCACTGTGTAGAAATATTCATGCAAGTGAAGAAAGCCGTTCACGGAGATAACAGCACTTGCTTCATAAAGCATACTCATTATGGCAATATCTGTCGCTAATCTCTCGCGTCGAGCGGTTCGAAAACTTCCCTAAGAAAGTCGTTTTCTTTCATAGATCTGATGGTAAATGTAATCAATCAAGACTATAATACTTCTTTCTATAACCTCTGCGATGCCGTGGATGACTCCGATCAAAACCACTGCCTTCAAACTATCAAGATCCACTTGAAGAAGCCTTAGCACGACGGCAGACCCATAATACAGTGGTACTAGATATACAAAGGTTTTTCCGGGATGACTTATTCTCCATAAACGCTGAACAAACAGGCGCGAGGAAGCTTTCAGAACAACTCCAATCAGAGGGCTGAATAAGGCAATATAAATTTTACCTGTTTTGTCTTGCTTGTTATACGCAGGATAAACGAAGTAAGCAGCCACTGTGGCTACAATAAATGTAAAGAGGGTAGATCCTATTATCCAAAGAAACGTTTTCACTTTTCTTGCTCTAACAGCCTGGAAGAAGTGCTTAGCAAGAGCCCACGATTGCATGCACATACTAAATAAAAATAAATATCACGTTTACAAGGATACTTTGTACAGGCGTTAAATCGGAATAAGAATTTTCATTCCCTTGATTTGATATGATTTAAAGTAAAAGAGATTGTTAACAAAAAATGAAAGGTGAATGAAGACTGCTTCAGTGCTTTCAAAAGCAGTCTTTGACCATTGAATCTTGACTGGAATGGATTCCTTTGGACGAGCAGGTATTAGTTTGATAGCTCAAATAATACACGAGAATAGAGAACGCTCCAATCAGGACCGCGCTCAGCAAGGAAATTAAGAATCCAAAATACATTGAATTCCAAAGCGTACTTAATATAGATGGTCTGAATTGTTTCCACTCCATGATTCTATTAACTCTTTGGTCCTCGTTTGTCCTATCCTCTTTAAGTTGGTCATCTGGCGAGCACGCGTCAATAAGTCTTGGCTGAACATTGTCATAAAAAATATTGCCAGCACTTCTACCGATTTCTCTGTCACCGTACTCTTGGAAAATCAACTCTTCATCGGAACTGATGACCCATTCTAAGCCCGTTGTTTCCAGAGGATAGAAACCAAAGGTCTCTGGATCAAACTCGGTATCATTTGGGTTGTAGTGTTCAGCAACACCGCGAGTCAATCCAACAATTATACTTCCACACACTTCAACGAGAGCACTTCCTACCATTATTGATGTAAAAAAATGCCGTTGTTGACTTACTCATGATAGTATCACACCGTAATGATCAAGTACCGTAGCATCAGGCAGTTACTGGCTCAGCTTCAGACTCAGCAGTAATAAATATTACGTCGTAGTATCGCAAAGGATAATGAAAGCTAAACGTGGTTGCGTTCCGGTGAAACGAAAACTGAGATCCTTGTTTATGAGATCCTTTTTGAAAACCAAAATAAAGACTATTATAACTGACTTTTGAAGTTGATTCGAAAAGTTAAGCCTCTTATCCTAGTGTAATGCTCTTAAATGTTAAAGTCCATTAAATTATGTATGTAGATTTTAATGGACGGGAAACATTAATCTATTGTGTAATACGGTTTGTTGTAATTGAAACAATGTGGTCTGATTTTTCATCAGGATCGATCTAAACTGCGCTTGGGGCTAATTGTGATCAAAGGCTTCTTTTCAAACAGCATGGAATCAGGTCTCCAACTGCAATCAGTACTTTCTTTCTAAAGTGGCGGTATCCAGGTCGCCAAGGAGTAATTTACACTAGCTGTAAAAGGCTTTTCGGACATTACAGAAAAAGCGCCTTATAAATGAGAGCGATTACTGCTGTGCGCGTAGCGAGCAGCAGACCTGTTTCACTCAGATACCAGTTTGATTCTCGACGTTTGTTAGTGAAACACGTTTCCTCGCTTTCCTGTAGATCAGCAACACAGCTGACAATTTCAACGTTGGCTCAAGCACGTGCTTTCTCTTCAGCGTCCTTTTGCGAATTTCACAACCCACAATCTAGAGAGACTTGACAGTTTGCGTTGCAAGAATTTGTATCGCTTTGCTACCGTGTTTCTTGAGGACTGTTGTTCGTTTTTTTTTTCTTTCAAAACATAATTGATTTAAAATCATTGTTGACTGCAAATCATGTGAAAGGAGCGACATAAAGTGACCTACAGACCAAATCACGAGTTAAGCCGATTTTCTCTGATGTGTGACAAACAAACTTAACTGAGCGAATGTGCTCGATCGCCCGATATATTTTCTCCAAGAATTAAAAACTAATCGTCACTAAAGACTCTGCTCGCAGCAGTTCACCTTCCAAAAGAAACCACTAGTTATAAAAAGAAAAAAAAGCAGCAATTTTAGGGTACGAATAATTAGCATTTATGCAATGTCAAGTTTCCTTATTCTATGGAGTGATCACAAGGAGGGACTTTACGTTTAATGAATTTCATTTCTCCTTTAACTCCTGTTCGTCCACTTAACTTCAGAATTATACTCATTCTCATTGTTATTATACATTGTAGTCACCATCTGTCTTCTCATTGGCTAAAAGCCTACAGTTAATTCTGGGAAACAGCG
>OZ037778.1:13021495-13078995 GCA_964035525.1 Porites cylindrica | reverse complement strand
GACAGCTCGAAAAAAATGCCTAGCAAGAACCGAGGATTGCACGCCGATACTAAACGAAAATAAAACATTTCCAGGGATTCTTTGCACACGCGTTAACTCTGATGAAGAAATACCGAGGGCCTGAAGAGCAATGCGATAAGCAGCATCTAAAACGCAAAAAAAGACCGATACCAGGAAAAGTTTCCTTTTCAGTCCTATGATTTGATAGGATCTAAAGAAAAATAAAGTATTAGCAAAAAACCAAAGATGATCAAAAATGATTGCTATGCACACAGAAATGGTTTTCGACCACTGGATGTTTGCTGGTACGGAGTCCTTCGGTCGAGCCAGGCAAACCAATATGACTTGATAGGCAACATAATACACAAAAATAGAGGACGTTCCAATCAGGGTCGCAGCCAATATGGAAATAAGGAAACCAAAGTACATTGAATGCCAAAGTGTACGTATTTTCGAAGGTCTGAATTTCTTCCATTCCATTGCGCTTTTTTCTTGTTCATCCTGTAAGTCATCATTGTCTTCTGTTGAGCAGGCGTCTGTAATGCGTTGAACAGCACTTCTGCGGACTTCTCTGTCACCGTACTCTTGGAAAATAAATTCGTCAACGGGATGACTGTTCCATTCTAAGCCCGTGTTTTCCATAGGATGAAAACCGAAAGTTTCTGGATCAAACTCGACGCAGTTTGGGTCGTAATGTTCAGCTACACTGCGTGTCAATCCAAAAATTATACTTCCACATACTTCCACGAGAGCACTTCCAACCATTTTTGATGCCGGTCAGATCAAAATATCAAGGCTGGTTAGAGTTTACGATTGAATCACGTCTAATTAATCGTATACCGTAGTTTCAGCAGTTGAGGCGGTTTCACTTAAGGTTTCAAGCAGTTGTAAAGGATGTTTATGATGCAATCACGATGCAAAAAAGGTTTCCAACAATGAACGAAGTAGTTGCTGTCTTTTGAGACAAAAGTCGCTTTTCTTAAGTTTTAAATACTAGATTGTACATTGAAGTCGGTCACGGAACTTCCTAGTGGACGAGGGTCACATACTGGTGTGTTTGTATAGTTATTGCAAAGCCGGCAAAACTGAAATGAAATGTCAAAAACTTCTGACAACTCGTAAGTCTTAAGAAGAGCTAGTGATGTGCAAGGTGATCGTTTGCTAATTATCTGAGAGCATTTGGTGAGAAAATGTGTCATTTATTCTTCTTTTAAGTGTCATTCGTTCTTAATAGTAACTTCAAAAAAATAGGCAAAAAAATTTAGGCATGTTGCCGTTTCAGCTTCAATCATCTACCATTCACATAAAACGGTACTGCATGCTTGTTAATAAGAGTATTTATCAATTTTTCTGAACTAGAGGTAAATGTCTTACTGCGAATGCAGTTCACAACAGAAACGATGTTATTTTCATCCGGTATTCTGCACCAAATACAATAATGAAGGGCTACTAAAGACACAAATCAAAATCAAAAAAAATTTTTCCAATGTCATATTCAGTAATATCACATCTAACGATATTGTCGAAAAGAATAAGAAGAATACAGAAGTAGCTAGAAGGGAGCCTTATTATGACAAGAAACGAATTATTTCTGTTAACATATTTGACAAGGTATAAAAACGGGATTTTATAGAAATAATGGTGTTGCATCGTATCACAAGAATGTGCCTAAGACAGAAAAAGGATAATACGGAAGTCACTAACTTAAACGATCGAAGGATATTTGACCGGACTGTGAATGCTAACGCATTCTTGACCTTGTAAGAATAACTCTTCTATAAAGATCTCTGCTTATTATTAAAGCTTTGGAACTTTTGACTGTGTATGGCAACAATTTCTTTATTTCTAGACATTAGGAGAAACAGTGGAAAGCTTCAATGCTTTAATATTAAGACACTTTAAGACAATATTTATTCATACAGTTACGTACTTTGACGCATATATGTTACTGTTACCTATGTAGCACCAACCAGTTTTGGACAATGTTTTTTTGATTTTTCCATTTCCCCTATTCTCAGTTCTTTTATCACGTAACTAATAACAGTTTTTACAATTATCCTATAGTTTTTAGCCATGTAAATAGTTGATATAGTCTTGATTATTTTGTTTTAACTAATTTAATTGTTTTTCTCTTTTAAAACAGACGCATTAGCTACTTAAGCTAAATGCTTAGCAAGCTCGTTTCGAGTATAAATAAATAATGTGTATGGGAGCATACAGTTCAAACATCACTCTTCATAGAATGGATCAGGAATGATAGGACGGATAATTATTCTTGCACTACTAATTTCGGAACAAACTAAACCTTGTTAAAAGATTATAATTTCACTTTCTAGTGATAAACTGAGGTAAATATTAAAAACGTTACAGACTTAATGACACTGTATTTCGTTTTCAGAGTCCTGAACTAAGACATTAGGATAAGCTTTGAGTTCCCAAATATAATAGTCCAGTTTCGAGTTCGCTGTGACCGTTGAATTAAAGAAGTGAAGACGCACTTTTACAGGCTTATCCTCCATTAAAGGAGCTGTGTCACAAAATTCAGCCAAATTAGGAAATTACAAAATGCCCGTTAAATTAAGAGAAACATAAAAATAACCTCTTAAAACTTTAAACGAAGGTTAAAATAACATAACAGAAACAACAGATGCCACGGATGGGCAAAACTGAAGAAGACTGAAAAGGATTGAAGTTAGGGTTTTTGACAACTGTTCAGCCTGACAGTTTTTCAAGGTTGATCCCTGCTGCTTAACTTCAAAAATAATGCTCAGGAGACATAGTTGATTGTCACTGATCTCTGATTTTATCATTTACATATAATTTCTTTGCTTACTTTAAGCTCCATAGCGATTGAGGGCGAATAATTGGCGAAATTAAACAAAATAGACTGGACTGCCGTGACACAGCCCCTATAATGTTTGTATTCAGCGGTAATTTTTAGTTCAAAACTGGTAGGTACTTGATGTATCGGGACTCCTATCGTGGGACCTATTGAGTGCTTTAAGCCTTGACTTAATTAGAGTCAGAACGAACTATTATGCCGTTTGCTAGGTTCATGTGCGGCACGTCTACATGTACTACATGTAGTAGCGATAGGATAAATAAAGCTGAAATAATGAAATGACTGACAACGGACGTTAAACCTCAGCTAAAACCTCTAAAATTCTTTTCTCTAAATGGGCAAATGGCATCTCGCAATAGTCCTTAACAGTAGGGAATCGTCCCTCAATTGCCTTCAAAAGATTAATGCTTGACCAAGCAGCTATTGGCAATGTATTTACTATTGCCACTGTTAAGTGTATTTTCCACTGACTTCCCCAGACTGCCATAATTGGCCTGTTCTGATACCGAGTCTCGATAGCCATACTTAAACACGTGAAGAACTACTCTATAACCAGTGGAAGTTTTGAAGTGATCGCAAACAACTGAAGTAATTGCGGTACTGTTTTGCCATCCGTGTAAAAATATTCATGCAAGTGAAGAAAGCCGCTCATGGAGATAACAGCGCTTGCTTCACATAACATACTCATTATGGCAATATCCGTTGCTAATCTTTCACGTCGAGCGGGGCTCGAACTATTTATCCACGGTACAAAATTCGTCAGCTTTAAAAATGCCTAATACTAATATAATAAAAATATTTAAATAAAAAAGCTGCTTTCCACGAATGCCGTGCCTTACAGTTCTTTGAGTAATCGTTTAAATTGCCCAAGGGACTCTGCTTCCCTTAAGTTACAAGGAAGACTGTTCCAGAGAATGGCGCCACTATAGCTGAAGCTGTTTTTGTAATAGTTTGTGCGCGGTAATGAAACATTGAGTTTATTTTCAGAGTCTCTTAGGTTATATGCGACTTCTCGCCTTTCAAATTTAGAACTAAGATAGTTTGGAGCCAACCCGTGCAGAGACCTGTAAACCATCGTAGCTCTTTGAAATTGTTTCTGGCAAGCTAGGTTTTTCCACCCTAGAAGTTTGAAAAGGTGACCAGCATCTACGTCATAGCTTGAGTAGGTCAAAACACGGGCTGCTCTGTTTTTCGTAAGGTTATCCCACAGTTTCCCCAAACAATGTTGCAATAATCAAAGTGTGGCTGTATTAAAGCTTGATATATTAGTTGTAAGGTCGCCTGAGGGACAAGGTGCCTTATTCGTTTTATGGCCCCAATACCAGAAGCGACTTTCTTTGTTACTTTCTCGATATGGCCACTCCAATCAAGTCTGTCATCGATGGTCACTCCAAGTGATTTTGCAGTAGTGACCTGGCTAACTTCAAAATCATTAACTGCAAATGTCGGGGACTCTGTGAGAGTACTTAGCCTCTGCCTAGATCCGATAAACAAAAATTCGGTTTTAGTCATATTTAGAGTAAGTTTGTTTGCTCTCAGCCAATTGTGAACATTTTCTAAATCTTGATTTAGATGCAACTGAATATTGTCTGCATTATCACCTGCGTACGTAAGGTGGGTGTCATCAGCGTACATCCTCGGCTCACAATTTGAAAGACAGTTTGGAAGATCGTTGATGTATAACAGAAATAATAATGGACCTAAAATCGTCCCCTGGGGAACACCACAACTTAATAAACAGCTTTGAGAGAGCGATCCGTTGATGGAGCACATTTGAGTACGATTCTCAAAATACGACTTAAACCATTGGTGCGCGTTACCATATATGCCGTAATTGCTTAATTTTGATAAAAGGATCTCATGGTCAACTGTGTCGAAGGCCTTTTTGAGATCTAAGAAAACAACGGCGTTGATTTTACCGCGGTCAATATTGTACGCCCAAGTGTCCGTGGCCTCAAGGAGAGCCGTGACAGTTGAGTGAATAGCGCGAAAGCCTGATTGATATTTACAGATTATATTGTGCTCTTCTAGGTAGGCATATAATTGATCATAGACGATTCTTTCAAAGACCTTGGTCATAACTGAGATCACCGAAATTGGACGATAATTATTTAAGTCGTCCCGATCGCCTTGTTTAAAAAATGTCCCCAAGAAAGTCGTCTTCCTTCATACAACTGATGGTAAACGTAGTCAACCAAGACTATAATACTCCTTTCTATAACCTCGGCAAAGGCGCGGATGACTCCGATCAAAGCCACTGCTTTCAAACTATCCAGATCCACTTGAAGAAGCCTTAACACAGTGGTACTAGAAATACAAAGGTTTTTCCTGGATGACTTATAATCCTCCATAAACGCTGCACAAGGAGGGGTGAAGATCCATTTAGAACAACTGTAATAAGACGAGTGAACACAGCGATATAGATTTTGCCTGTTTTGTCTTGCTTGTTATACGCAGGATAAATGAAGTAATCAACCACTGTGGCTACAATAAAGAGAGTAGATCCTATATTATCCAAAGGAACGTTTTCACTTTTCTTGCTCTGACAGCCTGTGTGATAAGAAATGGTGATACCACTTGAGGCTCTCAAGTTTTACATCATTAAATTGTCTTTCTAAGTAACAGTACTTTTGAATAACGACGACCATACAGATCAGCAAAAACTTTTAATTTCTTTCATTTTTGCATACAGGACAGGGGCGAATCCAGGATATTTAGGAGGGGGTGCACTCGTCTCTTGCTGTACTTCAACACCAATAAACCACATAGTTTTTTTTTTTTTGCAGAATACCGGTTGTATTAGAAAACCGCAGGTCATCTCAGGAGGGGGGGGGGTGCGCACCCCCCTGCACCCTCCCCCTAGATCCGCTCCTGCAGGAACTATGAGAAGACGAAGTTTTGTTATTGAAATAAGGGTGCTGTAAAACAACAATGACGTAAAATAGTGAGATTTAAATCAACATCGACGTTAATTAAGATGAGTTAAATTAACGCTATTTTTTAAAAAATCGCGTTAATAAAGTGCATCCTTAATTTCCTATAAGAAGGTAGTTTAGCTTTAGCCGGTACAAACCCCAGAGAAAAGCTAACCTTAACCGAACAGCTGACAGAAGCTGAACTGCAGGCAACATGTGAACGGATTTTACGTACGTATGTTTAACACTTAAGCTGGGGGTGGGGGGTATTCGACCAATATTTTGGTATTCAAGTGAGCCGCTGATGGTTCGAAACCCTGAGACCAATCAGAATGACGACAAAATTCGTAAAATACATACCCTGTTTAGGACAACACTCTCAATTTTATTACCCTGTTTAGGAAAAAAGACAAAATGGCCGACATTTTGTTTTAAAGCCATTAACTATTGGCAATTGAAATAGAACAAATTTACTTTATAGACACTGCTTTTTTATATTTGGAGTCTAAATAAATTTCATCAAGCAGATCAAATCAGTGGTGCAGGTGATACCCTGTTTATCATGATCAGGACAGGGCCCCACGAAATTTACAGAGAGTGAAAAAACCGACCATACGGCATGTCCAGCGGCTCATTCCTGTTTAGCCGGCATAAGGGAGTGCACCCTCGGGTATTAAAATAAAGAATAAAACGTTAAGGATAGGAAAAATACTGAATCAATGCATGAAAGTGAAAGTTTCGTCCCTGTTTGAGGAAGTATAAATAGCGACAAGTTTTAACCGGATGTTCTAAAAACTTAAGGATAGAAAAAGACTGCCCTCCAGCACCCAATGCCTTTCACATGTTGTTTACTATGTTCGAAAACGTAACCAACTGCAGCTTATAATGTATTTAGTTAAAATTAGTATCTTTATTACTATCGCACTTTTTGTTTAGATACTAGAATATATTAATGGCTACACTTGTAATGTGCTTAGGTTTGATCCGCGATTGAAAGAAATGCTGAAAAGTTTCTCTGGTTAAGTCGATAATTTCAGACACATTCTCCTTGTAAAAATATAGCCCTAGTATATTTTTTAGTTTGTTGCAGTCTCCATTTTTGCACGCTGTATCGCCACACAAAAGCAAGCAGAATTGTACTGGCTGGCAATGATGCTCGTTTATTTTCAGCACTAGAGTAAACTCAGTAAAACAAGACGGTCCAAAAATCTAGGAATATCGACGCCGCAAGCGCTAATTAAGACCGTCGTAGGACGCCCTTACTTGACATGTGATTTATACTGGCCTTATACAGCATATTGCAATACAATTGCACAACGCATTAGGATCTTTCCAAACTGACAGAAACCAGGACAAACAGAGGAAAGGGGAGAAGTGTCGAACCACTACCAAGAACCAAAAAGAACAACGCAAACAATAATGTTTGACCCTAGGCCCGGCCCTAGGCGGGGGTTGGACTGGGAAGGGAGAGTTGAAGTTACCGAGATTATAAAGGGATTTCTTTTTTGTTTTGAACTTTTTCATCACGGGATTTCTTTGGGGATAGGAAACTTTGGAAAGTATAAGTATCTATAGACATTTTTGGTAGCTTGATTTAAGTAGGAATTTCAAAGGGTATTCAAAACAATCTGATTGGTGTAGTACCGCACGCGCACAATGCTGGCCGCGCAGTTCAGACGGTCAGATGAGAAAAATTAAAATTCAGCGGATGGTATGATGAATAAACCAACCACAAACATTTACTTTTCTTTTTTTGGCGTTCCATATCACTTAATCCTTCACAGAAAAATTTCAGGGCTTGGAGAAATTAGGGCTTGAAAATTTGGGGGGTTAATTTTCGGTCCTAAGATTTTTTTGCTTTCGTCGGGAATCCGACAAGTCTGGTAAAACTGCATGGTAAAAAAAAAAAAAAAATTCAGATTGTCGGTTCATTCAATGGCGTATCTACAACATGTAAGTTAGAAATCCGACTTTTTTCACACCTTAGAAATAATTTACGTACGCAATCAAGTCTAGAATTACGGCCCTCTCACGTGACACGTGACATGTCATTGTGAGAATGAAGTCAAACAAGGACACAAGGTACAAACAAACGAATTGTAGACCTGATTATATACTAGACAGGATAGATAGTTGGTGTAGATTTTGAAAACTTCGCTGTTTCGTGATAAGAACTTGACCCACATGCCGGGCCCACATGTTTACACTAGCGAGGCGAGTTCAACTACTTCACCTGAAGTCCAGAGAAATACTGAAAATAGTTCTTTACGGCTGACAAAATGGCATGAAACATCTTCTTTAAATATGAGCTTAGCTAGATAAAAATGTAGTCACAACGGTGGATTAAAAGCGTAAATCTGAGCAGAAATTAGACACAACTTACATATTTCGCTTCCCCCTCACTTAAAGCAGGCAAATTGAACCTTTTTTACGAAAAGACGAGATTCTTGAATTACCGAGACGGCAAAATACGAGCAAAATGTTCTCCGTAGTCCCGACTACGCGAAACAGCTCAACAACTCACCGTAGCCGGAGGACTACGCGGGAAAAATGAACAGTCACGTGGTTTTGATCATGCGCAGTAGCATGTTTATCCGTAGCCGTAGTCCGTAGTCGGAGTATCTTAAACTCCCTATTTTCGGGGGATCGCTACCCTTGGGATTCGCTAACCAAGTGACTTCCGGAGGTTCGCTACTTTCGAGGGGTCGTTGCTTTCGGAACTTTCCGGTAGCCATAAAACGAAAAAAACCCAAAAATAGTCAAGTGTCTGATAAATTCATGAAGTTCGTTAACATTGGAAAGCTTGAACATTAGCATTGACGTCAACATGACCTTATTAAAAGAAGTAACTGGACCCATCGTCATCTTAAATCTGCCATTTTGAATTAATTAATTTTTTTTTTTTTCCACGATACCTTTTAATAAGAACTAGACAGTTCAAGTGTCGTTCTTCAAGAAACAGATCAAACCGGAAAAGTTGCACCTATCAAAACTTATCAAAAACTGGGGTTAGGTATCGCTGTTTAAACAAAGTTATGAGTAATCAAAGTCATCGCGGGCACACACGTCCCCTACTCCACCTCCCAGGTAGCATTAAGAAGTGAAACTAATTAAGGACGAGTAAATGGTAATTCACAGTAGTCTCTATCTTTGGGGAATCTTCCCTTTATAGCGATCAACAGGCTTGTGCTTGTCCAAATCGCTATCGGCAATGCATTCACAATTGCAACAAGTAAGTGCCTTTTCCATTGCCTTCGCCAAACTGCCATAATAGGCCTGTTCTGATACCGAGTCTCGATAGCTATACTCAAACACGTGAAGAACCACTCTATAACCAGTGGAACTGCTGTAGTGATCGCAAACGACTGAAGTAATTCCAGTGCTGTTTTGCCGTCCGTATAAAAATATTCATGCAAGTGAAGAAAGCCGTTCACGGAGATAATAGCGCTCGCCTCACACATCATACTCAATATGGCGACATCTGTCGCCAGTCTCTCACGTCGAGGAGTGCGAAAACTTCTCCAAGAACTGCATTGTCTTTCATAAATCTGATGGTAAATGTAGTCAATTAATACAATGACGCTTCTTTCTATAACCTCTGCAATACCATGGATTATTCCGATCAAAGCCACGGATTTTAAAGTATTCAGATCCACTTGCAAAACTCTTAACATGACGGCCGACCCATAATAGAGAGGCACAAGCAATAGAAATGACGTTCCGGGATGACTTATTCTCCATAAACGCTGCACACAAAGGCGTGATGAACCTTTCAAAACAACCGTAATCAGCGGGGAAAACACAGCAATATAGATTTTACCTGTTTTGTCCTGCCTGTTATACGCTGGATATATGAAGTGAGCAACTAAGATACCCACAGTAAACGTAAAGGCGCAAGATCCTATCATCCAAAGAAATACTGTCAGTTTCCTCGGTCCGACAGGTCGACAAAAATGCCTAGCAAGAACCCAAGATTGCACGCCGACACTAAACGAAAATAAAACATTTCCAGGGATTCTTTGTACAGGTGTCAACTCTGATCGAGAAATACCGAGGGCCTGAAGAGCAATGCGATAAGCAGCATCTAAAACATAGAAAACGAACGATATCAGGAAAAGCTTACTTTTCAGTCCCATGATTTGATAGGATCTAAAGAAAAATAAGGCATTAAAAAAAAACCAAAGATGAGTAAAAATGATTTCCAAGCTCTCAGAAATGGTTTTCGACCATTGGATTTTTGATGGTATGGAGTCCTTCGGTCGAGCCAGGCAAACTAATGTGACTTGATAAGCAACGTAATACACAAGGATAGAGAACGTTCCAATCAATGTCGCAGCCAATATGGAAATAACAAAACCAAAGTACATCGAATACCAAAGTGTTCGTATTTTCGAAGGCCTGAATTTCTTCCACTCCATTGCGCTGTTTTCTTGTTCATCCTGTAAGTCATCATGGTCTTCCGGCGAGCAAGCGTCTGTAATGCGTTGACCAGCACTTCCGCGGACTTCTTTGTCACCGTACTCTTGGAAAATAAGCTCGTCAACGGGATGACTGTTCCACTCTAAGCCTGTGCTTTCTAGACGATGAAAACCGAATGTTCCTGGATCAAACTCGACGCAATTTGGGTCGTAATGTTCAGCTACACTGCGTGTCAGTCCGAAAATTACACTTCCACACAATTCAATGAGAGCACTTCCAACCATTTTTGATGCCAGTTAAAATATCAAGGCTGATCAAGTTACGATTGAATCACACCTAATTAATCACGTACTTAAGTTAGGGGCTTAGCAAGCTCCATGTTTTCTAGAATAAATCAAGTATGAGTATGAGTATTCATATATTGCTCTTGGAAAAAAATGGATCGGGACGTTGCTTAACGTTGTTGCAGTACGAGTTCGGAACTGACAAACTAAGTGATAAACTGAGGTAAATTTTTATAAATGTTACAGACCTGCCCACTGTCAAGAACTGACACATGCAAATTAGTTTTGAGGTCCCCGCCAAGGGGCTAATTAAAAACACCTATCGTACCCTATATTGAGTGCTTTAAGCCTTGACTTAATTAGACGATCAGGACAAACAAACTATGATGCCGTTTTCTAGGTTCATGTGCGACCAGTCTACTGCATGTTGTGCTAGTATAAATAATTTTGAAATGATGAAATGACTGACAAGTGAAATATCCTCTATTTATAATATTAGAAGTGTATGACGTGCGATTTATTAAATGAATCTAAGCGGTAGTTTGTTTCTCGATGGAAGAAAAGTATCAGTTTCCATATAATAATCATTCGATTCACTTATGTTCCGAGTAGTCTGTTTCCGAAACTCTGCATACTAAAGAGGAAGGGCGCCGAAACGTGCCTTCGTGCCACCGAAGCGTGCCTCAGGCCGGTTCAGAATTTCCGCCTACTCTTTCTTTTCCCGTCACGACAAACTGGTTGTTGCAGTACGAATTTCGGAACAAACTAAACCTTGTTAAAACATTATAATTTTCTTTTCTTGTGATAAACTCAGGTAAATTTTATAAACTTTCCACGCCATGACCACAGTATTTCGTTTTTAGAGTTCAGAACTGACACATGCAGACTGAAGCTTTGAGTCACGGCCAAAAGGCTAATTGAAGACTCCTATCGGACCTTTTGAGTGCTTTAAGCCTTCACTTACTGTAAGTCACGGCTTGAAGCACTCAATAGGTCCGATAGGAATCTTTAATTAGCCCTTTGGCCTGGACTCAAAGCTTATTTGCATGTCTCAGGCGCAGAACGAACTATGAAGCCGTTTGCTAGCTTCTACTGCAGGTAGTGCTAGTGACATAATTCTGAAATGATGAAATGATTGACAACTGAAATATTTGTACTACCTTATTATAGGAAATTAACGCTCCATGAAATTAAGGTACTGGAAATTAACGCGACTTAAATTAACGCGAATTCAATGGCAAACGACTTTCGAATAAAGAAAATTAACGCGAAAGAGGAGGTAGAATCTCATAATAAAGGAAATTAACGCGATTAAGACACAGTTGGTGGTGACGGTGACGATTCGAAATCTATCTTGGCCGAAATCAAAGGAGAAGATATTGACATCACTTCTGGCAGCGACAACGATGAAGATGAACTCGAAATATTGTAAACCTTCGCCTTAGCTTTTGTGAAAGATGAAAAAAAAAAGGGTAAATGGAAAGAAAGAAAGCTTGTAGTTAATGTTTTTTAGGTGTCAAGAATGTCTGGACAGGTTCCAAAATTGGGGTCAAAATAATGGAAATTAAGAGCGCGGAAATTAACGCTGCCCTTAATTAACGTCTTGGAAATAAACGCTCAACAAAATTAACGCGAATTTGAACGATTCGCGTTAATTTCATGGAGCGTTAATTTCCTATAATAAGGTATAACAAGTGTATGACATGCTCTGCTCTGTGATTTTATTAACATGAATCTGAGCGGTAGTTTGTTTCCAGGTGGAAATGAAGAAAAGTGTCAGTTTCCAAACAATACTTATTCGCTTCACTTTTGTTCCGAGTGGCCTAGCTGTTTTCGAAATTCTGCATACTAAAGAGGAAGGAAGCCGAAACTGCCTCGGGCCGTTTCTGTAGAACTCTGTACTAGTTAAATCTTCTTGCTGCAAATGCCTATGCGAGCTCTTATCCTCGTGATAGGCCCTCATCAAGGTAATAAGGCACTCTTGTCCCCTTTCATCCAATAGGAAGTTTCCAGTTCTGGAGAAAAAGAGAATGCGTGCAAACCCCTTTCTTTTCTTTTCCCGTCCTCCTTCGAACTACGCATTGACATTGTGGTGCACTCAAATCACTTTTACGTATAATATTGAAGCAAAAGTCAGGACGTTCTCTCAGAACACAGAATCAGTAACTTAACGCTTACAAGTGTCCGTTTAATACGGGTTGGCAACAATAGAAATGACCATTTCAGTTACTTTTTAGGTGTCCGCGTCCCCTTAATAGAGGTGTCCGCTTAATAAAGGTTTCATTTAAAGTAAATAAGGGAAATAAATTTGGGGACTTCGGCTACTGTCTGCTTAATAGAGGGTGTCCGCTTAATACAGGTTTCACTGTAGTGCTTTCAATCTAAAGTGGCGCTATCCAGGTCGCCAAGGAGTAATTTACACAAGCTGACTAAAACGCTTCTCGGACATTAAGGAAAAAGCGCTTTATAAATGAGAGCGATTACTGTTGCGCGCGTAGCGAGCAGCAGACCTTTTTCACTCAGATACCAGTTTGATTGTCGACGTTTGTTAGTGAAACACCAGCCGCACTTTTCCTCGCTTTCGTGTGGATCCGCAACACAGCTGACCATTTCAACGTTGGCTCAAGCACGTGCTTTCCCTTCAGCGTCCTTTTGCGAATTTCACAACCCACAATCTAGAGAGACTTGACATTTTGTGTTGTAATAATTTGTACGGCTTTGCTACCGTGTTTCTAAAGGAGTTGTTCGTTTTTTTTTTCTTCAAAATATCATTGATTTATAATCATTGTTGACTGCAAATCATGCGAAACGAGCGACATAAAGTGACTTACAGACCAAATCACGAGTCAAGCCGATTTTCTCTGATGTGTGACAAACAAACTGAACTGAGCGAATATGTTCGGTGGCCTGCAATATTTTCTCCAAAAATTAAGAACTAATGATAACTAAACCCTCTGCTCGCTGCACTTCACCTTCCAAAACTAGTTATAAAAAATACAAAAAGCAGCAATTTTAGGGTACGAATAATTAGCATTTATGCAATGTCAAGTTTCCCTATTCTATGTAGTGATCACAAGGAGAGACTTTACGTTTAATGAATTTCATTTCTCCTTTAACTCCTGTTCGTGAACTTAAATTCAGAATTATTCTCATCATCATTATTATCATTAACATAGTTATCATTACTATATGGGTGATAAGAAATGGTGATACCGTATGAGGCTCTTAAGTTTTACATCATTAAATTATCTTTCTAACTAGTAGTACTTTTGAACAACGAGGACCATACAGTTCAGCAAAAACAATGAATTCCTTTCATTTTTACATATAGGAACCATGAGAAGACGAGGTTTTGTTATTGAAATAAGGGTGCTGAAAAACAACAGTGATGTACAATAGTGATATTTAAATTAACATCGACGTAAATTAAGACACATAAGATAAACGCTAGTTTTTTTAAAAATCGCGTTCAAGATAAAGTGCATCGTTAATTTCCTGTAATAAGGTAGTTTAGCTTTAGCCGGTACAAACCCCAGCGAAATGCTAACCTTAACCGAACAGCTTACAGAGGCTGAACTGCAGGTTTAACATGTGAACGGATTTTACTTACGTATGTTTTGCACTTAAGCTGGAATGACGACAAAATTCGTAAAATACACACCCTGTTTAGGACAACACCCTCAATTTTATTTCCCCGTTTAGGAGAAAAGACAAAATGGCCGACGTTTTGTTTTAAAGCTATTAACTATTGACGATTGAAATAGAACAAATTTACTTTATAGTCATTGCTTTTGTAAACTTGGAGTCTATAAAAAAATTTCATCAAGCAAATCAAATCAATCGTGCAGGCCGGATACCCTGTTTATAATTAGGACAGGATCCCACGAAATTTCCAGAGAGTGAAAAAACCGACCATACGGCCTTTTCAGCGGCTCATGCCTGTTTAGTCGGCATAAGGGAGCGCACCCTCGGGTATTAAAATAAAGAATAAGACATTAAGAATAAGAAAAATACTGAATCAATGCATGAAAGTGAAAGTTTGGCCCCTGTTTGAGAAAGTATTAAATAGCGACGAGTTCTAACCGGATGTTCTAAAAACTTAAGGATAGGAAAAGACGGCCCTCCAGCACCCAATACCTTTCACATGTTGTTTACTATGTTCGAAAGCGTAACCAACTACAGCTTGTAATGTATTAAGTTAAAATTAGTATCTCTATTATTATCGCACTTATTGTTTAGATACTAGGATATATTTATACTCGTAATGGCTAGACTCGTAATATGCTTAGGTTTGATCCGCGATTGAAAGAAACACTGATAAGCTTCTCTCGTTAAGTCGATAATTTCAGACACGTTCTCCTTGTAAAAATATAGCCCTAGTATATTTTTTAGTTTGTTGCAGTCTCAGACAGTTGAGAGAAAAAGTACAATAAATACTTATAAATAATCCTTTTAATAACAAGGAATCCGACATTTTTCCACGTTTTTGACCAAGAGCTCTAGACTTCCTTAAAGAATCACAAATTGTCAAAATCACTTTCATATGATCAACAAGGCCATCGTTTTTTTTATTTTTTTTAATTTTCTTTTTTCATCATCACTTAATCAGTTAATCTTTCTTATACTTCAGTATATTACCAAGTCCAGGGCGGTCAACAGTTGAAGTTTCGATCGTATTTCCATAGTCTCTT
The DNA here is from genome assembly GCA_964035525.1 of Porites cylindrica. Taxonomy (NCBI): domain Eukaryota; kingdom Metazoa; phylum Cnidaria; class Anthozoa; order Scleractinia; family Poritidae; genus Porites; species Porites cylindrica. The sequence continues at coordinate 13,063,844 of OZ037778.1, read as the reverse complement.
GGTATAAATTATAAACGAGCGGAACTCCTTTGTATCCCCGGCTTTCAAATCGATATACACGTAAGTCGCATTATAAAGTGAAGCCCAAGCCGTTTTATTCTATACCCAAGTTTGGTCGAAACTATAGTTTAATTTTGAACATAGGTTCTCTATCTCCTGATTGCAAAACGAGAGTTCTCGCTACCCTTCTTATTTCATACACTGATTCTAAAAGAGAAGTCAGACTCAAAATAATAGAACGAATAGAAATTTTAAGTTCACTTTTTCAGTTGTTTAAACCTAATCAGACTGGGCTTTTTCATTTCTTTCTCGGACACAATATGGCTACCAAAAGTACACGAAATAATTATGAGCTTGCATTGTAGGGTCTGACAACTATAGGTATAATTTGATTAACAGAATGGTGAAGTCATTATTTAAACCCAAGTTTCATCTATTTTCTCTTAAAATAGCCATAAAACGAAAAATACCTAAAAATAGTAAGGTGTCTGATACAGTCATGAAATTCGCTAAATTGGAAAGCTTGAACATTAGCATGATGTCATTAAAAGAAATAACTGGATCCATGGTCATCTTAAATCTACCATTTTGAATTAATTAAATGCTTTTTTTTCCACGATACCTTTTAATATGAACTAGACAGTGCAAATATCGTTCTTCACGAAACAGATCAAACCGGAAAAGTTGTGCCGTAAAGAAATCAGTTTGAGAACTTATCAAAAAATGGGGTATCGCTTTTTAAACAAAGTTATGATCAATCAAAGTCATCGCGGGTACACACGTCCCCCACTCCACCTCCCAGGCAGTTAAACTAAGGATGTGTAAATGGCAATTAAAAGTAGTCTCTCTCTTTGGGGAATCTCCCCTGTATAGTGATCAACAGGCTTGTGCTTGTCCAAATCGCTATCAGCAGTGCATTCACAATTGCAACAATTAAGTGCCTTTTCCATTGCCTTCGCCAGACTGCCATAATTGGCCTGTTCTGATATCGAGTCTCGATAGCTATACCTAAACAGGTGAAGAACCACTCTATAACCAGTGGAACTGCTACGGTGATCACAAGCGACTGAAGTAGCTCCAGTAATGTCTTGTTCTCCGTGTAGAATTAATGATGCAAGTGAAGAAAGCTGTTCACGGAGATAACAACGCCTGCTTCATACAGCATACTCATTAAGGCAATATCTGTTGCTCCCGAATCTTTCACGTCGACTGCGGTTCGAAAACTTCCCCAAGAAAGACGTTTTTCAAAGCAGAAGAACTAATTTATGTCAATCAGTTTTAATCCAAACATTTTTCTATGCTGTAAATAAAAATGTGCTTATTGAAACAACGCCTCAATGCAAACTCGAATCGAACTGACGGCTACGAGACTTATACTTCTGACTATAAATGGCTAAATGGCTTTTCGCAGTAGTCTTTAACAGCTGGAAATCGTCCCTCGATAGCAATGACAAGGCGTTCACTTACCCATAAAGCTATCACAAATGTATTTAATGTAGCAACTATCAGGTGTCTTTTCCATTGCCTTCGCCAGACTGCCAGAATTGGCCTGTTCTGATACCGAGTCTCGATAGCTATACTTAAACACGTGAAGAACCATTCTATAACCAGTGGAACTGCTGAAGTGATCGCAAACGACTGAAGTAATTGCGGTACTGTTTTGCCATCCGTGTAAAAATATTCATGCAAGTGAAGAAAGCCGCTCACAGAGATAACAGCGCTTGCTTCACATAACATACTCATTATGGCAATATCCGTTGCTAATCTTTCACGTCGAGCGGTTCGAAAACTTCCCCAAGAAAGTCGTCTTCTTTCATACAACTGATGGTAAATGTAGTCTATCAAGACTATAATGCTCCTTTCTATAACTTCTGCAACGCCGTGGATGACTCCGATCAAAGCCACTGCTTTCAAACTATCCAGATCCACTTGAAGAAGCCTTAGCATCACGGCAGACCCATAATACAGTGGTACTAGAAATACAAAGGTTTTTCCCGGATGACTTATCCTCCATAAACGCTGCATAAGAAGGCGCGAAGATCCTTTTAGAACAACTGTAATAAGAGGACTGAACACAGCGATATAGATTTTGCCTGTTTTGTCTTGCTTGTCATAAGCTGGATATAAGAAGTTAGAAACCAGTATAGCTACAACAAATGGAAATGCACTCGACCCTAACATCCAAAGAAACGTTGTCAATTTTCTAGCTCCGACAGCTCGGGAAAATCGCCTTGCAAGAAGCCACGATTGCACGCCGAAACTGAAAAGAAATAGCACATTTAAAGGGACTGTTTGCAAAGGAGTTAATGCGGATTGAGAAATACCGAGGGCCTGGAGGACAATGCGATAAGCAGCATCTAAAACGCAGAAGACGGAAGATACCAGGATAAGCTGTCTTTTCAATCCTTTGATTTGATGTGGTTTAAAATAAAACAAAGTATTACCAAAAAACCAGAGATGAATAACAATGACTTTCGTACACTTAGAAATGGTTTTCGTCCATTGGATTTTCAATGGTATGGAGTCCTTCGATCGACCCAGGCAAACTAATGTGACTTGATAGGCAACGTAATACACAATGATAGATAACGTTCCAATCAGGGCTGCAGCCAACACAGAAATCAGAAATCCAAAGTACAAAGAATTCCAAAGAGAATATATTAGCGATGGTCTGAATTGTTTCCACTCCATCGCTCTATTTTTTGGTTCCTGCACATCCTCCTCAAGTTGATCTTCTGGAGAGCACGCATTTATCAGCCTTGCCTGACCAATATAATCCGCACTTCTAATGACTTGTTTGTCACCGTACTCTTGGAAAATAAACTCCTCATCGGAATCGATGTTCCATTCAAAGCCTGTTCTTTCTTGGGGATTGAGACTAAACAGTAACTCTGGATTGGACTCGTTGCCATTTGGGTTGTAATGTTCAGCAACACTGCGAGTCAGTCCAAATATTATACTTCCACACACTTCAACAAGAGAACTCCCAACCATAATTACTAACAGTCAAGATGTTTAGATTGACCTGTTCACGATGGAGCTGTTTACTGTTTTAATGACCACCGATTGCAGAACCAGTCGTGATGACTTTTATTAGTTTTCTAGCAGCTATACGTTGGCGCTGTAGGCCGATCTCAAACAGTGGGTCAACGTTTCCAAAAGCAAATGCTAGTTGCTGTCGAGTGTTGCTGGTTTTATACTTGGGTTTTAAGCATTGCTATATGCTCCTTCTCAAATTTAAGGCAGCATATATTGTACATTACCACCGTCTAGAGATGGTTGCGAACCCCATCCGCCCCGGAATTGTTTTGATCAGGATCGGTCGAAAACTGCGCTACGTACGTGGTGACCGATTTATGTTTTCTACTCAGCAGCACGGATCCAGGTTTGTAACAATTTTACCAATCGAAAGCTAACCCAACACTGTTTGTTTTTATGGATAACAGCAAAGTTATAATATTGTAATTTTCACGCCCTGTGTTGAATTTCATTTGCACGTGCTGCTAGACTCATTATATATTCAGTTTCGTTTGTACCTTCGGGGCACTTGATAGAGATTAAATGCCTGTTCAGTAACCGCTTGAACGTGTGGTTCGCTGTGTTATTACATGGTGGCAGCGGTGACCGCTTCTGCTTCGTTTTTAACCGTCTACGTGATACAGCATGCCCGGTGGTGATACCTCCAATGGACAGTCTGGTGCGGTAGCGCCGCCATCGTCGACTTTTCATCAGATTACTCCGCCGAAGTACCGTGACTTGAAACATAGTGGAGAAATTGCCGAAAACTGGAAGCTTTGGAAGGAGAAATATAACAATTATATTGTCATTTCTCGTTCGGATCGGGAAACCTCGGAGTTTCAGTTGGCGATGTTCAAACATACGATCGGAGATGATGCGTTGAAAGTTATCAAAACATTCAACTACGCCGAGGGGGAGAACTCGAGTGATTGGCGCGTTTTAATGGAAAAAATGGAGAAGCATTGCATCGGCGAAGTCAACGAAATTTACAAACGATACTTCGGGAAAAGTCCAAAGAAGAGCTCCAAAGGTTGGAACGTCTTAAGGTAATCACTCCTGTTGACGAACCGACCGAGTGGGTTAGTCAGATTGTTGTAGCTGTAAAGAAGTCCGGTGAACTGCGTGCTTGTATTGACCCGCGACCACTTAATACTGTCTTGAAGAGGGAACGTTATCAAATTCCTGTCATTGATGATTTGTTTCTCGACTTGACAGATGCACGTGTGTTTACAAAGGTTGATTTAGCCTCTGCTTTTTGGCATCAGGAGTTAGATCGCGAGTCTAGTATGCTCACGACATTTGCTACGCCATATGGGCGATATCGTTGGCTCCGTTTGCCGTTTGGTCTCAGTGTTTCGAGTGAAATTTTTCAGAAACGTTTCCATCAAGAGTTACAAGGTCTCCCGGGTGTAAAATGTATTGCAGATGATATTCTCATCCATGGCACGTGCGAGGCTGATCATGACAGCAATCTAGATGGATTCATGCGCAGATGTCAGCAGAAAGGTATCAAGCTCAATGCCGAGAAGTTAGAGTACAAGTGCAAAGAGGTTCCATTTCATGGGCACCTGCTAACCACAGAGGGTCTAAAGCCAGATCCAGAGAAAGTGAGAGCAATCGTCGAGATGCCACGTCCAAAGTACCGAGAAGATATTTTACGCCTGAATGGAATGGTCAGTTATCTCAGCCGTTTTCTACCCCACTTATCTGATTTGATGAAGCCTCTACGAGATCTTACCCATAAAGATGCAGCATGGTGTTGGGATGATTTGCAAGAGAAGGCTTGGAATGATGTCAAGACATTGATTGCATCAGCACCCGTTCTAGCCTACTATAAGCCCACTGAAGTGCTTGAGATCCAGTGTGATAGCAGCCAGAGTGGTTTAGGTGCAACTTTAATGCAGAATGGTCACCCAATCGCGTACGCTAGTAGAGCCTTAACAGAGACAGAATCTCGCTATGCGCAGATTGAAAAGGAGATGTGGGCAATCGTGTTTTCAGTAGAGAAGTTTAATGACTTTACCTTCGGTAGAAGAACTGTTGTCCATACTCATCATAAGCCACTTGAGTCAATTTTCATGAAACCACTTCATCGCGCTCCTAAGAGGTTGCAAGGAATGTTGATCCGTTTGCAAAAGTACGATTTGGTGGTACAGTACGAGAGGGGAAGCAGAATGTTCTTAGCGGACACCCTCTCTAGAGCTTATCTTCCCTCGGGTGCGCAGATTGAGTCAGAGTTTGAGACAATCAACATGATGAATTACTTGCCAATATCTGAAGCCAGGCTACTGCAAATTCAGCGGGAGACAGAGCAGGATGAATCGCTTCAAGTTCTAAGGGCAGTGATTCAGCATGGCTGGCCTGAAAATAAGAGTACCCTACCGCTTCTAGCCTCTCCTTACTTCGATATGAGAGAAGAGCTGTCCGTACAGGATGGTCTGATTTTTAAGGGAAAAAGGGTAGTGGTACCCAAGGCTGCTAGGAATGGTCTCCTAAAAAGTATTCACAATTCGTACCTTGGAGTTAATGGTTGCCTTAACAGAGCGCGTGAGTGTTTTTATTGGCCTGGGATGACAGGAGATATCAAGAACTATGTGTCAACATGTGAAGCCTGCAGAGAGTACGAACAGGGTCAAAGGAAGGAAACACTCATCAGCCACGAAGCACCTAGTCGACCGTGGCAGTTCGTTGCAGCAGACCTATTTGAGTTAAATGGAAAAAGTTACCTTGTGACTGTGGACTATTTTAGCGATTTCTTCGAGCTCGACCATCTGGGAAGTACATCCTCTGTCTACGTCATCAAGAAGCTTAAAGGTCATTTCGCGAGACATGGTATTCCCGAGCAACTCGTTACTGATAACGGGCCACAGTTCGTCTCGAGCGATTTCCTGAAATTCTCTAAAGAGTGGGATTTTGAGCACAGAACCAGCAGTCCGCATCATAGTCAGTCGAATGGAAAGGCTGAGAGCGCCGTTAAGCAAGCGAAGAAAATTCTGTTAAAGGGCAGCAAGACTGGTTCAGACGCTTTTCTTGCTTTACTGGACCACACAAATCAGCCCAGCACAGCGGCTATTTAGCAGAAGGACAAGAAGTCTCCTCCTGATGACTGCTGCATTATTAAAGCCATCTGTTTCAGACGAGGACGTGACACATACCAAGCTTCATCGCCGCCAACAGCAACAAGCCAAGTACTACAACAGAGGCGCACGAGACCTCCAGCCCTTAGAGCCCGGAGATACCGTGCGAGCTGAGCCCTGGCGCGCGGGAAGAAAAGATGTGGCAAAAGGGTGTCGTAAAGAGTCGCATTGACAAAAGATCTTACGAGGTTGAGCTGCCTCAAGGACTCCTTCGACGAAATCGTGTTGAACTACGCAAGTCCAATGAAGCGCCTATCAAAGTTGAAGATGACGACGTCATAGAGGCGCGCGAGCAGTCATCCGCAGAGACACGCGAAGATACACGCGAACAGGCACCTCCAGATACACGCGTGGAAACATTCGACCAGCCGGACGCACCTAAGTTGCCCAATCCTTTACAGGCACCGAGAAGGTCCACGCGCGTCCGTCAGCCGTCCAAGCGTCTACAGGACTATGTGCTTACGTAAGCCTAAGAACCCTTTCCAAAGAACTGAATTTCATTTTTTTTCTGTTAAGGACGGTGCCCACTATTGTTACTGCGCACATTTTCTGCACATGCCAAGGTAGTCGCGCGCGACGCGATAGAAATGCGCAACACGCAGGACACGCGGACTGGTTTTGTCTCCTGTAGGTTTGGGAGGTTCGGGTTATTTCTTGTGGAAAAGATGCGTCGTTTTACAGATGAAAAATAATTTCTATTTACCTTATCAGTTCTTTGAAAACCGAAGAAGTATGCGCATGTTGCTATTTCTACGTATGATCGATCTTACCGAAAATTTTATAGTCAAACAAAAGTCAATTCTAAAACATCAAAAGTTATTGCGTCAAGATGTTACGCTTAGAGCTTGGGTATTAAAAAATCCCTTAATAGGCAAGGATCAGTAAATCAGAAGGAAAATAGCTGTAAGTCCTCCACTTAATCGAGAAACTGCAAGCTTACCTTTCACTCGCGTCCTTCGCGTTTTATCGGATAATCGGCTATAAGCACTTTCCCGAATATTTCTTTAATTTTGTAAGACTTTATGTAATTATTCACCAGAAGATAGATTTAAAGCGTTCGAGTACACACAGATGTCCCTTTTATTGAGAGTCCGAGCTTTTATTTGTTGAACAAACAAGAAAAAAACTATCACAAGATTGTTTGGATTGCTGAGATCGAAGTTTCAAAAATAGCTGCGGACCGCAAAGGAAACGCTTTCATCGTGGAAAAAATGATAAAAAAATTGTTATGCTTTTTACTATTATCATTGTTATTTAAGCATTTTGGCATTACTAAGCATTGAAATTATTGACCCATTGGCAGCTTGTCCTGTAGATAGTATTTCTTAAGGTTCAATTTCACGCCACACATAATCTGGACATTTAGACATGGCTGCCATTTGGCCGTTTCCAAACTAAAGATGGAAGGTAAAATAAAGTATTTCCATTCTAAGACTTTCTTAGGTTAGGTTTAACAGACGCTGTTAAGTCTAAAATTAACATTTAGAGACGAAAAATAGTGAATTATCATGACACAGAATGCTACAGTAAAAAAAAATCAAAACGATGAGGGTACATAAACGCATGCGGTACAACTACTTTCACACTATTCAGCTTTTTTAAAAGAGAGCTCATGTATGGAACTTGAGTCAATGCAAATCATTTGTGTCATATGAGACTTGTGGCAAAGCCTGAAAGAGATAGGGCAAAGCACAGATATAAGCTCATTGAATGTATGTAAGTTTAATAACATATTCGATCGAGGTACCCGGTAAAATGATAAAAAAACGAAGGTTTACAATCCATATTACATCTACCGTTCAAAAAATCTTGAGGACATGTACAGGTAAGCAAACGATTGAAGGAGTACCTGTCTTAGAGTCCCTGTCGACTAATTTCCACTACACTACAGTAGTTTGTTTACAGCACCAGCCATGGATCTTGTCAGCTCCCCATACTACTCTAGGTGCGCTGCAAGTAATCTCTAATACCGTGGAGATTGCTCTTCTCCAAACATTTTAGTTAAATTTTTGAGACGGAGAAGCTCCAGTTGAATGAATTAGTATAACTTGTTTTCCTTAGAGTCCATGAAATGTCCTGCTTGACTTTCTGTTTTTGCTCTCCTCCGTGTGTTGTTGTTTTCTCTGACTGTTAGCCATTGTGGATATTCCAGAGTACTCCGCGTTGAGTGAAGCAATAGTGAAACTGACCGGGGAGGGGATGGGGAAAATTGTAAATAACCGGCCCAAAGGGATTAAGTTAAGGTCGAAACCAACCAATTTAACTTTTAAAAACGCGTGGTAACCCCTACTTTTTATCTTACCAAATGTCGTTTACACTATTTTTGAGGCAAACGCGTCGAGAGGGGTAACTGCTGATAACTTCCCACTGGTACTGATATTTCAAAAAAAAAAGACGTATAAAGAGCAGTTGTTATGTTATCATTTGTTGCTTATTTTGAAACCTTGTTGCAATTATCATTGCATTTGAGCCAGTTCCCGTGTACACTGTGAAATTTTGGAAAAAATAACTTTTTATCTTTTTTCTAAAAGACGCCTATTCAGCGTTTTTCTCCATATTGAAGCGCAGTTATCTCTGAAAAATGCGTGGTTACCCCCAGTTTTCTTTTTGGATTTCAATAGCCCCTGATATGACCTACTTGTCTCACATAGTCATTATCTGGGAAAAAATACTTCCCATTAGTGGGCACCGTCCTTAAGTTGTTTTCTTATTTCTCTATAAAAGGGAGGGTGTTATAATATTGTAATTTTCACGCCCTGTGTTGAATTTCATTTGCACGTGCTGCTAGACTCATTATATATTCAGTTTCGTTTGTACCTTCGGGGCACTTGATAGAGATTAAGGGCCTGTTTACATGGAGTGGAGGACCCCGGTCTAGTGGGGTTGGTTTCTTTTGTTTTCACGCTCTGGAGGACACAAAACAAAAGAAACTTACCCCACTAGACCGGGGTCTCCCACTCCATGTAAACAGGGTCTAAATGTCTGTTCAGTAACCACTTGAACGTGTGGTTCGCTGTGTCATTACAAGCAACACGAGCAGTCGAAAGCATTTCGTCCCCTGAGCGTTTCCCTTGGATTCTGGGATAGCTTTCGAAGGTATTTAGCTTATTTATAGTATTCTGCTTATAGTTTCCTGACCTAAAGGGTTCTAAAGGCTAGGTTTGTGTACAGTTACGATATCTTTAATTCAACGACTTAATTTTTTGGAAATTTCAATATTGGAAATTCCTTTCTAGTACAAATTTACTACGTTTATAATTAATGCACAATATAGAAAGTTTTTAAAACTCTTTTCTAAACTCCCTTTACCGTAATTTTATTTTTCAGTTGTTTTTTCCAAAAAACCTTTTTTCTTGGCAATGTCAAATGTCTTAAAGGCAAATATATGATGCACGCCAGTTATGTAGGAAAAAGAAAATTGTAGCCGGTGCGGGTCTGTCTCAAATGAATCATGAAAAACTTCAATTGAAAGTTGTTGTCACGTCAATAATGGAGACATCAAAAACATTTCGAAAATCCGTAGTGGAGCATTTTATTTCTCCTTACTTGATCTCTGTTATTTAAAATTATTTCCAAAATTACCCGGTTCAGGGCTCCTGCCCGGTCCCTATCTTTCCGGGTTGGTTCCAGTAATGTTTGAGACCAAGAACATTTATATGGAAATCATTAAGATGTTTCGAGACTTACTAACCGTCGTCAAAAGGTGGCAATTGTTTTATATGGCTACAGACTAAAGACCAATGAGAGTGTTATTTCGTTTTCAGTGAGTTTGGAACTGAGACAACTGGAAAGTGCAAGCGTGCTGATCGGCCCCTTATTAAAGGAGGTAATTAAAACAGCTATCTAGAGTGGGTGGAAGTCTACTTTGACGGTTTCTAATTTTAAAAAATGGCTTTTGGAAAGTAAAACGTCAAGGTTTGGACCTTTTCGCGATCGCAAACTCCCTAAATTATTCGAACATGGCGTTATTTTTCTAACAATTAGGAAAACGAACAAAGGAATCCGGTCGTGTTACACATCCGTGATGCATATAAATTAACACTCAAAGGATTAACTAACTTGCGATCAGGCGGATTTTTTTTTTTTTGCGGATGAATGATGTACTGGTTAAATGATCTGAAATCACTTGGGTCAGTTATTTTAAAACGCTTTTAACTTGTTGTTCTTTGACCCGCAATTTTTTTTGTTTCCAACGGTGAGTGCTCATACAGCTAATCAAGCATTGCGCGTGATAATTGAGGCATTTTTCGTATAATTATCATCTGCAGTTTCTCTCGTCTCTCTTCAGCTAAGGACGAGTAAACGGTAATTCACATGCAGTAGCCTTTTACTTCTGGGCATCTTCCCTGTACAGCGATCAACAGGCTTGTGCTTGTCCAATTCTTCGCTACCGGCAATGCACAATTGCAACAATTAAGTGCCTTTTCCATTGCTTTCGCCAGACTGCCATAATTGGCCGTTTGTGATACCAAGTCTCGATAGCTATGGTTAAACACGTGAAGAACCACTCTTACTCTCTTACTCTCTCTAGAATTGTTAATAAATTACTGACCAACAATGAAACGCGAGACGATAATAACCGGCGCGTACATAAAACATTGTGAAATCAACAACGGTTAAGCGTCGACTTGAACATAGTTTTAGCATCGTAAAACAAAGAGAAACTTCCATTTCTCTTCGCACCACAGCAGATTCAAGAAGAGAACAAAACAGGTAAGATTTTCTCTTATTTAATTTCTATTTGCAGTTTACAAATAAGAGCATGGGTTCCCTATGTCGTCGTACTCCTGCAAAATAAACTCCTCATCGGAATCGATGTTCCATTCAGGGGCACCCAACGAGAATTTAGTTCAAAACCGCTAAAACATAGCATTGTTAAACGTATTTTGGTATTTAAACGGTAGATATAGGCATATTTTTATCCCCTAAAAATTTTTCATCTGTTAGGATTTCCTAGCTGAAAGTCTAATGATCCGAAAATTATAGGGATCAAAACTTACCTTTTCGAAAATTTCAGCCAGAAAAAAGGCTCTCGAAAATTCTAGGTGACCTTTTTAGGGTAAAAATCCGTTAAAAATAGGCAATTCTACCATATTTTAGATGTTCGAAAATCCTAGGAGAAGCAGGCAAGCAAGAAATTTTAAAACAAATGTTCCGAAAATTCTAGATCTCAGATCGTCTTCCGAGCAGATATTTTTCCGAAAATTGTCGTTGGGTGCGCCTGTCCATTGTAAGCCCGTTCTTTCTATGGGATTGAAACCAAATAACTCTGGATCAGACTCGTCGTCATTTGGGTTGTAATGTTCAGCAACACCGCGATTCAGTCCAAACATTACACTTCCACATCCTTTAGCATAACTACAGTCGAAATATTTAGATTGACCTATTCACGATGGATTGAGTTGTATACGGTTTTAATGACCAGTGAACCATTTCTAAGTGCTGATGTCTTATGTTAGTTTTCTGGCAGCTATAAGTTTGCGCTGTAGGCCACTGTCAAACAGTACGAGTGGGTCAACATTTCCAAAAGCAAATGCCAGTTGATATTACCCTGCGAGCAGAGTCTCCGAGAAAGATCGAAGGAGACTCTAAAGGGTTCTAAAGGCTAGGTTTGTGTACTGAGTTAAGAACTCCAATAGGATTTGATTACCAATTAAGACCACAGTTTAGATATTTTGGCTAATTACAATTCAACGTGTTAATTCCTTGGAAATTTCAATATTTGAAATTCCTTTCCAGTACAATACTTTATTTTAATTAATGCACAGTATAGAAAGTTTATAGAACACTTTTCTAAACTCCCTTCACCGTGGTTTATTTTATTCTTCAGTTGTTATTTCAGAAAGGGTTCTTTTCTAAGCAATGTCAAACGTCTTTTAGGCAAATATCTGATGCACGCCAGTTCCGTAAATAATCATAATAATAATAATAATGACTTTTTTAACGTGTCAAGCAAAAATCTAGCGGAGGGGCTTCCCCACTGGTAATGAGGGACCCCTAACTTTATAAAATACAAAACGAATCAATATAGAGTCGAAACTAGAATCTAGTAAGAGTTAGAATTAAAACTACCAATGATATCTCACTAACATGCATACTACAAAAACTCCATTTATACGCATCAAAAGTCTAAAATCTTGTAATTAAAATCGTAATTAAGAAAAGTTAAAATTACGAATTGCAAAGGTAGCAGCCACTACATCCATCTAAAATGTTACTTAAATCAAGGCTGCGTATCCGGGTCTTGAAATTCCTAAGACTGGCAGCTGATCTGTCCTTGCTTGGTATCTTGCTCCAAAGTCTTGGACCTAGGTATCGAATTGAATGTTTTCCGCGCGTAACTGTGTTAAAACTAGGTTGATAAAAATCTTTCTGCCGTAAACTGTAAGTGTGGCTGTTGGTCAGAAACATGTCACAAATAGTCCGCGGGCACAAATTATGTTTAACCTTATACATAATTAGAATACATCTGTCCTGTAGTCTCCTACTATACAACGATGGTAGCTTTGCTTTCACTAACAGCTGTTGGTGGCTAAACTGTTTATCTTTAAATACAGCGACCAGTCCACGCTCCTGTACTCTCTCCAATCTACGGGTGTCCGAGGCTCTACAAAAATGCCACACTAAGTGGCAATACGTTAAATCTGGGAGAATGGCTGCCTGGCTAGATTTCTTACAAACATATTACTTAATCGAAATTAAAATTCAGACCACAATCAATAGCTACGCCTAGGAGCTCTAAATTGTCTGATTCCATTATATCTTTGCCATTGACAGTTATACTTGTTTTGTCACCATAGTTCACACTTTTATTCTGAATGTTCATCGTCTGGTATTTTTTCAGGTTACCCTGAAGAAGATTCGAATCGTGCCAATTAGTTCCTAGAGTGATACTCTCTTGAAGTTTCGCGACAATAGTATACATGTCCTTTCCTTTCACGTAGATCTGGTGATCGTCCGCGTACATTGACAGCCCAGAATCTAAGTTATATGAAAGATCGTTCTGAAATATGTTCAATAAAAGCGGTCCTACTACCGATCCCTGAGGGCAACCTCATTCCACATTTCACCATGAGCTGGTTACCGATCCAATGCACACTCTCCCTAAGCGACTGGTAGCTGCGCGGCAAATCCAGTGCTCTGTCCGGGAATCCGTAGGCTTTTAACTTACATAGCATAAGAGGTGGGTGTAAGCTATCGAACGCTTTGGACATATCCGTTAATAATATTCCCACTTATACTACTACATGAGAAATTTCTGCAATTTGATTGGCTTAGAGCAGTGGTATTTCAGCTTAATTTGAAATGCCTACATGTGAAAATTACAAACCTTTTGCGGGTAGTAGTATAAACAAATAATAGCATGATTTGTACGTGATATTTGGCAAAAATACCACTCATGATATTTCAAAATTGTCTGAAATTTCACTCGCCTAACGGCTCGTGAAATTGTGTATAACAATTTCGAAATATCACTCTTGGTATTTATGCCAAATATCACTTCAAATCATGCTATTACCTATACTAATAGACGATTGTCCCTAGCAAATTTCCAATCTTCCACTCGGCCAATCAATGATGTTTCACAACTATTTTGCTTTCGGTAAGCCGTGAGGCCATCACCAAGACGATCATCATACTTCCGATCATCATAGGTCTGTGATGCACTCAAAGGATTAACCGACGAATGAAGTACTGTAAATTTTTTGTTTTTCGCTGTCCCGCGATTTTTGTGTTTCCAACAGTGAGTGCCCATACACCTAAACACCAGTGAGCGTGATCATTGCGGCATTTTTCGTATAATTATCATGTGCAGTTCCTGTCGTCTCGCTTCAGCTATAGACGAGTAAACGGTAATTCACAGTAGCTTTTTACTTCAGGGAATCCTCCCTGTACAGCGATCAACAGGCTTGTGCTTGCCCAAATCGCTATCGCCAATGCATTTACAATTGCAACTATAAAGTGCCTTTTCCATTGCCCTCGCCAGACTGCCATAATTGGCCTGTTCTGATATCGAGCCTCCATAGCTATACTTAAACACGTGAAGAACCACTCTATAACTAGTGGAACTGCTGTAGCGATCACAAACGACTGAAATAATTCCAGTGGTGCCTTGTCCTTGGTGTAAAAATATTCATGCAAGTGAAGGAAGCCGTTCACGGAGATAACAGCACTTGCTTCGGATTGCATACTCATTATGGCAGTATCTGTTAATTGCTAATCTCTCACGTCGAGCAGTTCAAAAACTTTCCCAAGAAAGTCGCCATCTTTCATAAATCTGATGGTAAATGTAGTCAATCAAGACTATAACACTTCTTTCTATAACCTCTGCAACGCCGTGGATGACTCCGATCAAAGCCACTGCCTTCAATCTATTCAGATCCACTTGAAGAAGCCTTAGCGCCACAGCAGACCCATAATACAGTGGTGCTAGAAATACAACGGTTTTTCCCGGACGACTTCTCCTCCATAAAAACGGCAAAAATAGGCGCGAAGATCGTTTTAGAAAAACTGTAATGAGAGGAGTAAACACAGCGATAGAGATTTTGCCTGTTTTGTCTTGCTTATCATACGCTGTATATATGAAGCCAGAAAACAGTATACCTACAATAAGTGGAAAAGCTCTCGACCCTATTATCCAAAGAAACGTTGTCAATTTTTTCGATCCAACAGCTCGCAAAAATCGCCTTGCAAGAACCCAACATTGCACGCCTAAGCTGAAAAAAATCAGCACATTTGTAGGGACTATTTGCAAAAGCGTTAATTCGGATCGGGAAATACCGAGGGCCTGAAGGGCAATGCGATAAGCAACATCTAAAACATAGAAAACGAAAGATACCAGGAGACGTTTTCTTTTCACTCCCACGATTTGATGCGATTTAAGGTAAACAGAGTATTAATAAAAAAAAAACGAAGATAAAAAAAATGATTTCCATGCACTCAGAAATGGTTTTCGACCATTGGATTTTCCATGGTACGGAGTCCTTCGATCGACCCAGGCAAACTAATGTGACTTGATAGGCAACGTAATACACAATGATAGATAACGTTCCAATCAGGGCTGCAGCCAACACAGAAATCAGAAATCCAAAGTACAACGAATTCCAAAGAGAATATATTAGCGATGATCTGAATTGCTTCCACTCCATCGCCCTATTTTTTGGTTTATCCTGCGCATCCTCTTCAAGTTGATCCTCTGGAGAGCACGCATTTATTAGCCTTGCCTGACCAATATAACCCGCACTTCTCATTGGAATCGATGTTCCATTCAAAGCCTGTTCTTTCTCGGGGATTGAGACTAAATAACTCTGGATTAGACTCGTTGTCATTTGGGTTGTAATGTTCAGCAACACTGCGAGTTAGTCCAAAAAGTATTCTTCCGCACACTTCAAAAAGAGAACTTCCAACCATACTACAGCCAAGATGTTTAGATTGACCTATTCTCGATAGAGCTATTTACCGTTTTAATGACCACTGAACCTGATGTCTAAGTCCTGATGTCTTATGTTAGTTTTCTGGCAGCTATATGTTGGCGCTGTAGACCGCTCTCAAACAGAGGGGGCAACATTTCCAAGAGCGAATGCTAGTTGATGTCGAGTGTTACTGGTTTTATACATGCAGTTTAAGCACGGTTACATGCTCCTACTTTAAGTTCTAAAATTACCCGGTACCTAATGCTGCCGGGTTGGTTCCAGTATAATATTTTAGACCTAGAACGTTTGTATGAAAAATGAAATCATTAAGATGTTTCGAAACTTATTAAACGTCGTCTTAAAAAGTGATAATTATTTTAATTTGTACAGTTGAATTTATACGGCTACAGACTAAAGACAAGGGTTATTGCGTTATTTCGTTTTCAGTGAGGTTAGCATGAACTGAGACAATTGGAAAATGACAGTCCCTTATTAAAGGACGTAATCCATTTCTAAGTCCTGGTGTCCTATATTAGTTTTCCGGCAGCCAGACGTTGGCGCTGTAGGACGCTCTCAAACAGTGGCTGGGTAAACATTTCCAAAAGCAAATGCTAGCCTGTCGAGTGTTGTTGGTTTTATAAATGCGCTTTAAGCAAGGTTATACACTCCTTCTCAAATTTAAGGCAGCATACATTGTACATTATTATTATTCATTCAAAATATTTCCCTGTTTCTGATTGGTTAAAACCACACGGCGCATAATGCACTATAACCAGCTACTGTTGATCAAATTTGGAAAGAATTTTGTCATAGTGACCGAGGATGTCAAAATGACGTCAAAAGTGCAAACGGATGACATCTGCTATTTCGAGTATATTTGAGGACCTGAACAGCCTTTGCTTTGACCAGGATCGATCGAAAACTGTGCTACGTACGTGGTGATCGATTTATGTTTTCTACTCAGCGGCAGGAATCCAGGTTTCTAACCATTTTACTGAAGCTAACCCAGCACTCTGTGGTTTTATAGATAACGGCAATTCAAGCAGTCGAAAGCAATTTCGTCCACTGGGCTTTTCCCTTGGATTCTAAAAAAGCTTCCGAACGTATTTAGTTTTAGTATTCTGCTTTAGCCCCCCTGTAAGGGAATCCGGATTCCAAGAAATTTTTGCTTGTGGAATCAGGAATCCTGGGCATTGGAAACGAAATACAGCTCAAGGAATCCGCAATCCTTCTAAAGATTGGAATCCAGTACCTGAGAATCCGGAATCCACGGCGTGGAATCCAGAATCCAAGACTGTCTTGAATTCCCTGATCGGGCGACTGCTCATATTTTCCTGACCTGAAAGGGTTCTAAAGGCTAGGTTTGTGTGCAGTCAGGATATCTCTTTTGGTTGACAATTCAACGAGTTAATTTATCGGAAATTTCAATAATTGAAATTCCTTTCCAGTACAAATTTACTATATTTGAATTAATGCACAATATAGAAAGTTTTTAAAATTCTTTTCCAAACTCCCTTTAACGTGCTTTTAGTTTCCAGTTTTTATTTCCAAAAAACCTTTTTTCTAGCCAATGTCAAACGTCTTAAAGGCAAATATGCGAGGCACGCCAGTTCCGTAAAGGGCGTTGTTGAAGAAAAAGAAAAATGTAGCCGGTGCTGGTCTGTCTCAAATGAGTCATGCAAAACTTCAATTGAAAGTTGTTGCCACGTCAATAATGGATACATCAAAAGCATTCCGAAAATCTATGGTGTAGCATTTTATTTCTCTTTACTTGATCTCTGCTGTTTAAAATTATTTCCAAAATTACGCGGTCCCTATGTTTCTGGTTTTGTTCCAGTACTGTTTGAGACCAAGAACATTTATATGGAAATCATTAATATGTTTCAAAACTTACTAACCGTCGTCAAAAGGTGGCATTTGTTTTCTACAGATGAATTTATTCGGCTACAGACTAAAGACCAGTGTTATTTCGCTTTCAGTGAGTTTGGAACTGAGACAACGTTAACTGGAAAATGCATGCATGTTAATGAAGACAGCTATCTAGAGTGGTGGAAGTCTACTTTGACGGTTTCTAATTTTAAAAATTGCTTTTAGAAAGTAAAACGTCAAGTTTTGGTTTGGACCTTTTCGCGATGACAAACTCCCTAAATTATTCGAATACGGCGTTATTTTTCTAACAATTAGGAAAAAAGAACAAAGGGATGGTGGTATTGTGCCTTAGGTACAAGCACTGTATAAATTAACACTCAAAGGATTAACAGATCAATCAGGGGCACCCAACGTCAATTTTCGGAAAATATCTGTTCGGAAGACGATTTGAGATCTAGAACTTTCGGAACATTTGTCGTAAAATTCTTGCTTGCCTGCCCCTCCGAGGATTTTCGAACATCTAAAAAATGGTTTAATTGCCTATTTTCAACGGATTTTTAGCCTTAAAAGGTCGCCTAGAATTTTCTGGAGCCTTTTTTCTGGCTGAAATTTTCGAAAAAGAAAGTTTTGATCCCTATAATTTTCGGATCACTAAACTTTCAGCTAGGAAATCCGAACAGATGAAAACTTCTTAAAGGATAAAAATACGCCTATATCTACCGTTTAACTACTTTTCTAAAATACGTTTAACAATGCTATATGTTTAAGTAGTTTTGAACTAATATTATTCTCGTTGGGTGCCCCTGATGAATGATGTACTGGTTTAAATGATCTATAATATCAGTTGGGTCAGATTTTTAAAAACACTTTATAACTTGTTGTTCGCTGTCCCTCAAGTTTTGTGTTTCCAACGGTGAGTGCCTATACAGCTAAACAACCAGTGCCCGTGATCATTGACGCATTTTTCGTATAATTATCATGTGCAGATTCTTTCGTTCTCTCTTCAGCCGGTAATTCATACTACTAGCTATTTACTACTGGGAATCTTCCCTGTACAGCGATCAACAGGCTTGTGCTTGTCCAAATCGCTTTCGGCAATGCAGTAACAATTGCAACAATTAAGTACCCTTTCCATTACCTTCGCCAGACTGCCATAATTGGCCTGTTCTGATATCGAGTCTCGATAGCTATACTTAAAATGGTGAAGAACCACTCTATAACCAGTGGAACCGCTGCGGCGATCACTCCAGTAATGTCTTGTTCTCCGTGTAAAAATATTGATGCAAGTGAAGAAAGCCGTTCAGGGAGATAACAGCGCCTACTTCATACAGCATACTCATTATGGCAATATCTGTTGCTAATCTTTCACGTCGACTACGGTTCGAAAACTTCCCTTCCGTTCTTCAAAGCAGAAGAACTAATTTATGTCAATCAGTTTTAATCCAAACATTTTTCTATGCTGTAAATAAAAATGTGCTTATTGAAACAATTCGTCAATGCAAACTCAAACTGACGGCTACGAGACTTATACTTCTGACTATAAATGGCTAAATGGCTTTTCGCAGTAGACTTTAACAGCTGAAAATCGTCCCTCGATAGCAATGACCAGACGTTCACTTGCCCATAAAGCTATCACAAATGTATTTAATGTAGCAACTATTAAGTGCCTTTTCCATTGCCTTCGCCAGACTGCCAGAATTGGCCTGTTCTGATACCGAGTCTCGATAGCTATACTTAAACACGTGAAGAACCATTCTATAACCAGTGGAACTGTTGAAGTGATCGCAAACGACTGAAGTAATTGCGGTACTGTTTTGCCATCCGTGTAAAAATATTCATGCAAGTGAAGAAAGCCGCTCACGGAGATAACAGCGCTTGCTTCACATAACATACTCATTATGGCAATATCCGTTGCTAATCTTTCACGTCGAGCGGTTCGAAAACTTCCCCAAGAAAGTCGTCTTCTTTCATACAACTGATGGTAAATGTAGTCTATCAAGACTATAATACTCCTTTCTATAACCTCTGCAACGCCGTGGATGACTCCGATCAAAGCCACTGCTTTCAAACTATCCAGATCCACTTGAAGAAGCCTTAGCATCACGGCCGACCCATAATACAGTGGTACTAGAAATACAAAGGTTTTTCCGGGATGACTAATCCTCCATAAACGCTGCATAAGGAGGCGAGAAGATCCTTTTAGAACAACTGCAATAAGAGGAGTGAACACAGCGATATAGATTTTGCCTGTTTTGTCTTGCTTGTCATACGCTGGATATATGAAGTTAGAAACTAGTACAGCTTCAATAAATGGAAATGCACTCGACCCTATCATCCAAAGAAACGTTGTCAATTTTCTAGCTCCGACAGCTCGGGAAAATCGCCTCGCAAGAACCAAAGATTGCACGCCGAAACTGAAAAGAAATAGCACATTTAAAGGGACTGTTTGCAAAGGAGTTAATGCGGATTGGGAAATACCGAGGGCCTGGAGAGCAATGCGATAAGCAGCGTCTAAAACGTAGAAAACCGAAGATACCAGGATAAGTTGTCTTTTTAATCCGTCGATTTGATGTGGTTTAAAGTAAAACAGAGTATTAACAAAAAACCAAAGATGAATAAAAATGACTTCCATGCACTCAGAAATGGTTTTCGATCATTGGATTTTCAACGGAATGGAGTCCTTCGATCGACCCAGGCAAACTAAAGTGACTTGATAGGCAACGTAATACACAATGATAGATAACGTTGCAATCAGGGCTGCAGCCAACACAGAAATCAGAAATCCAAAGTACAACGAATTCCAAAGAGAATATATTAGCGATGGTCTGAACTGCTTCCACTCCATCGCTCTATTTTTTGGTTTATCCTGCGCATCCTCTTCAAGTTGATCCTCTGGAGAGCACGCATTTATTAGCGTTGCCTGACCAATATAACCCGCACTTCTACTGACTTGTTTGTCACCGTACTCTTGGAAAATAAACTCCTCATTGGAATCGATGTTCCATTCAAAGCCTGTTCTTTCTCGGGGATTGAGACTAAATAACTCTGGATTAGACTCGTTGTCATTTGGGTTGTAATGTTCAGCAACACTGCGAGTCAGTCC
Source organism: Porites cylindrica (assembly GCA_964035525.1). NCBI lineage: Eukaryota > Metazoa > Cnidaria > Anthozoa > Scleractinia > Poritidae > Porites > Porites cylindrica. Next base: position 13,043,304 of record OZ037778.1, on the reverse strand, counting down.
AAATATTATACTTCCACACACTTCAACAAGAGAACTTCCAACCATAACTACTAACAGTCAAGATGTTTAGATTGACCTATTCACGATGGAGCTGTTTACCGTTTCAATGACCACCGATTGCAGAACCAGTCCTAATATCTTATATTAGTTTTCTAGCAGCTATACTTTGGCGCTGTAGGCCGCTCTCAAACAGTGGGTTAACATTTCCAAAAGCAAATGCTAGTTGCTGTCTTGGCTATATGCTCCTTCTCAAATTCAAGGCAGCATATATTGTACATTACCACCGTCTAGAGATGAATGCGAAACCCCATCCGCCCCAGAATTGTTTTGATCAGGATCGATCAAAAACTGTGCTACGTACGTGGTGATCGATTTATGTTTTCTACTCAGCAGCAGGGATCCAGGTTTATATGGAAAATAAAATAATTAAGATGTTTCGAAACTCACTAAACGTCTTCTTAAAAAGTGACAAGTGAATTATTTTTCTTATTGAATTTATACGACTACAGACTAAAGACCAGTGTTATTGTGTTATTTCGTTTTCAGTGAGTTTAGCATGAACTGAGACAATTGGGAAATGATAGTCCCTCGATCATTAAAGGACGTAATCCAAGACAGTTATCGAAGAGTGGGTGGAAGTCTACTTTGACGGTTTCTAATTTTAAAAATGTTGCTTTTTGATAGTAAAACGTCAAGCCATTCCCAGTTACTGTAATCAGGGGAGTAAATAGAGCGATACAAAGTTGACCAATTTTTTTATTGCATGTTGTACGCAGAATAAATAAATATTGCCATAAGTATACCTACAATAAAAATAAAGGCACCCGATCCTAACTATCAAACAAAAGTTGTCAGTTTTCTTGCTCCGACAGCTCGAAAAAATGCCTAACAAGAACCCATGATTGCACTCCGACGCTGAACGAACAGGGAATCTTTGCGCAGGTGTTAACTCTGATCGAGAAAAACAAAGAGCCTGAAGAGCGATGGCGATAAGTAGGATCTAAAACGTAGAAAAGGCAAGATATCAGGAAACGTTTCCTTTTTAATCCCATGATTAATTTTGATAGGATCTAAAGAAAAACAGAGCTTTGACAGAAACCAAAAATGAATGAAAACTGTTTCAATGCATTCGGAAATGGTTTTCGACCATTGGATCTTCGCTGCAACGGAGTCCTTCGGTCGGGCCAGCCAAACTAATGTGGCTTGATAACAAACATACTACACAATTATAGCGAACGTTCCAATCAGGCTCGCAAATATTCTCTTCATGGTTCTCTGGCGAGCACGCATTTATAATCTCTTGACTTCCATTGTCACCGTACTCTTTCTCTAGACCAAACTCCATTTCATTTGGGTTGTAATTTTCGGCAACATTGCGAGTGAATCCAAGAATTATTCCTCCAAACATTTCAATGAGAGCACTTCCAGCCATTATTAATGTCAAACTATCGAGATTGACGTTTTTACGAGTTGAATCGCACTGAACCAGGAGCCGACGACTGAACTTAGAATCACTTTTCTTACACAGTCAGTTGTAGGTGGTCACTGGCCTTAGCTTCCCTTAAGCTTTCCGAAAACAGGTAGCCCAAGCTCGAAATATGAGCATCGGCGAGCATCGGCATTGTTGCGTAACATTCAAAATATAAGGATTTGTATGGGAAAAAACCAATCGTTTCTCTAACCTACGAAAATGAAAGGATTTCAATAAAAAACGGCTTACCTTACTTAAAATGTGTGTTAAGTCTCTCCTGTGTGGTCCACGGGCCATTTTATAGAGAGAAAACCGTTTACATAAAAACCCATAAAACGGCCCGTGAACCACACAGGAGAGACGTAACACATTTTAAGTAAGGTAAGCTGTTTTTTATTGAAATCCTTTCATTTTCGTTCGTAGGTTAGAGAAACGATAGGTTTTTTCCCATAAAAATCCTTATATTTTGAATGTTACGCAACAATACCGATGCTCGCCGATGCTCATGTTTCGAGCTTGGGCTACCTGTGTTGAAAGCAACAGTTAGAAGTTTAGTTTTCACTGTGTTCTCGAGATCGGTGACGAAACAAGAATATGATGCTGACCTGTGGAATGAAAACTGAGGATTGTGCTCAGGATGAGTTTCACCATACAAAGCAAACCCTCCCTTCATATAAACTGGTGAAGGCCTATTTGACTGAGCTTGTGGTGTATTTGCTGTTGATTGATGATAGCAAAAACTGAAATTTCTTTTTTTAAAATTTGATGAAGGAATGAAATATAATCCACTACTATAAGGTAAAATCATTTAAAATTCATATCGTGCGTTTTAATTTCAGAAGAGAGTACTTTCAGTATTAATGAAAAGATCAAAGATAGATCATAACACGCCGGCATTAAAATTCCAACCGTAAAGTCAGGGGCACGCAACGACCGGATGTTTCCAAATACGTCAGAAGTGCCTCAAACTGTTTTCTCCTTACGTTAGAGGCCTGTTTGGTTAATTTGGAGCTGCCCTAAAAACTATTTATCTGTTGGGTGTCTTAGGGGAACTCTCGAAAGTTTTAGGTAGCTATTTCGTCTCATCCGAAACTGTTAACTATGTGATAGGTCCGATCTTTATACCGAAATTTTCAGGAGACGTTTTTTTTTAGCAATTTAACCCAATATCTTGGTAAAGATGGGAAGAACACAACCTTAGAAAATCGTAGGTAACAAAGTAGAAAAACTCCGAATATCTTAGGCGAATGGAACGGTTATCCTTAAATTTTTAGCCTTTTTTGAGCTTTAGAAATTTCTAGGCAATGATTGCTCTTTCGAAAAGCTACTTTGTAGAAAAAAAAAGTCGTTGGGTGCCCCTATAAAGTATCCACATGAAATGTGCACTCACTGATATAAAAATTACAAGTTGTCAGGGAATGCTGCTGGGCTAGTGTTATAAATATTTGAAGCAGAATTTTGTCTGAGTCGTTTAGAAGTGGACATCACGGAACAAGCAGATCTGAATTCGTTGGTCTGCGGCAGGTCATGAAAAACTGACGTCTCCTTTGGAGCAGTAACAACTACTGGTCGCACTTGAGTTCGCTTTGTTGCTCTTTCTGTTTGTTGGTAAGCACTCAACTGCATGTTGCGTGATGCGAAATGCTTCCCATGAGCAAGTTGCGTTTTCTGAAAGAAAATTGGAAAATTTCCCTCTAGATGTCGATTATAGTGTGCCAATGGCGGTGCATGCATACACCAGAAACACTGTAGCAAAGAAAATTTAGCCTAATTGAGCATAATGAACCGCTTTGAAATCTTCTAACATCCTTAAGTCTGCGAGCGAATCCTTGAACAGTTCCTCATTTTCTTAAGTGTTTACTCCGAAAATTTGACAATAACTCTCGCGTATTTTATCTAACTTCCCTGATAGTATAAAAAATTTACAAAACCATGTTGAAAACTGAGTTATGGTCAAAAGTTCCCTAACACCAGGTTACTAAATTAGCAACAATTCAATGTTCAAAACACCCTTATATAAATAATAGTAGCTTTCAATGCTACTACATTAAATGTAAGCCAAAAATCCCTCGTATTTGGCTGGCCGCTTTATGCAGAAAACACTAACAACTATTAACGTACCTGATCAGCCTGAAGCCGTCTTTTCAGGGGTTTTGAAGATGAGTTCGTCCTCAGGGACTGATTTATCAAGGCCTTGTACAGGTCTGAGTGGGCCAGGAGGGGATTATACGTATTGGATAATTCAATCTAAAAAGTACCCCAAAACAAATGCTTACGTCTCCTAACTGAAAATTCACGAAATCGGAGGCTAAAATGACTCTATAGATAAACAAATGAATAAAAGCAATTTTATTTTCATTGTATATATATGTGGAATGAGATTGATCATGAGTTTACATTTTTTCCGTTACTGATTCATTTTCTTCGAAGATATACACATTAGCGATAATATTATTTTTGTCCCACCAAAAACTACACAGTAAAAACCCACGAGTAAGGAACTACTGTTTTTTCCCAAGTTAGCCTTGACAGGTTCTTAACGTAAATGGACAAAGAATTAGCTCAAATTTAGGCTATTTAGCAAATAGGCTACATTGTAGCTAAGAGTATATAATGGTAAACACTTAACAGGTTCTTGTAGAGGGAGGCCTAACATGCACATTTTAGCCAGCTGACTCACGTTATTAAAACCAGGTTCTTACTCGCTGGTTTTTGCTGTACTCGAAGTAGTGTTCTATTTTACTTACAGTCGTAAATGTGTGATCCTGAGTTTTGAGTTGAACGAAGGTAAATAAGCATACTTCATGCTTCAAGAAGTTCAACTAATTATAAGGACCTTTTCAAAGTTTTTGTTCATTTTCCCTTCTTGAGATAGACATAATGTTATTATATACACATTGAGAAATACTCACCAAAAAGCTATGTCGTAAATTTTCGTACGCAAATTAGTTCTAGCCAATCAGAGGAGCGAACGATGGTTTTCACACGGGAAAAAAATGATACGTCCAATCAGAATTGCGAACGATGTTTTTTCACGTGTGAGAAAAATGATACGTCCAATCAGAAGCTACAGAGGTGTGTGAGTTTCGCGCCAAAATTCCCGCCTTTTATTGCAGCTTGCAGCGCCGCTTCGCACACATTTAACGAGAAAAGTTTTACTCAAAGAGTTTTTCTTGCTAAAAAAGTGAAAAACATTTCGGAAATGGAGTGGAATAGTTTCGTTTGTTTCACTGTCGAAAAAGAAAACGGTAGAGAGCCGGCAAAACAACAGCGGAAAGGGAAAAATAGAACGAGACGTAAGCTTTTGTTGTGCATTTTGTCGGAGCTACTTTACCTTTCATTTAAGCTTAAGCTTATATTGAAACCGGCCATTTTACTTAAATTCACTCATTTTCAATTGCGCATTGAGAACAAACAGTTAAGATTACTTATAGTTCTTGGATTACCTCATATCCTTACCGTCATTTATATTTTTATCAAACGTTTTTACTAAAAAGCTGATACTTTCGTTTTCGTTTTCATTTTGCGGTAAGTGTGTAGCGGCAAATTTTAGCATTTTGAAAGATTAAAAAAAAAAGGCCGCCAAAATGATGAATGTCTCAGTATGTATATAATAAACACAATACCACATGGAAAGTGCCTTGTACGATATTTACGCGCTCGTTGATTTTGTACCAGAAATCTTACTCGTTCGCTGCGCTCACTCGTTCGATTTCTGATACGTCAACTGGTGCGTAAATACCGTACGCCAGCACTTTCCATGAAGTATTCTCTACATGTTTATATATATATATATATATGGAAAAAAAAACTTTACCTGGTCAAGACATGAGGCTACAGCTGATAAGGCTCTGTCGCTAGGTCCCTCTACAGAAGATTGGAAATCATTAGGTAACATCAGCTCACTAACAGCAATGGACTTCAGCAACAAAGAGTTATTATCAGAAGGAAGAAACAAGTAGTGTCCTTCTGGAGACAAGGGTGTCACAGGTTTCTCAACACCAGGTAATGTCACAGGCTTATAACTTGTCTTTGCCAACAAGGCGACGCCCTTTTTGATTTTAAAGAAAAACAGAGAAAAGGATTATTTGGTTAAGTAAAAGTAGCCCGGGGGGACGAAGCTAAAAATGACTGAGATCGGAAATTACACAATAAAGTTCACGTCCATTAAAGATAACCAAAAAACAATGTTCTTCAAGAAAACAGGGATATGGTTTCAGTTGTGGATGAACTTTAATCGGAATTTTTTTTATTGTGTTCTATGGCATCCATTGATATGAAGAGAAACTCTCGGAATGAAGTTTAAGGGATACTTATAAAAAAGCAGCACCTCATTAGCAACCAAACCCTTGTCACCCGTTTAAAAAGAAAATGTAAATTGTACCCTTTCATTTAACACTGAACACAGGGCATGGAAATGCTGTTGGTTACTTTCCAGATCCTCCCAGTCTAGCTTCCAGCACAAGGTGGGTCGAACAATGAAGGGCTGCCACAAAGAAAAAAAAAGGCGAAGTAACAAGTGCTTATTAAACTCGAATCTGTGTCCACAGTTATTGCTGTTTTTCAGGCTGGTCTCAAGAAAGTCGTTGGGATTGTTGACATGTGTTGTATGCGGTATGCTGAAAGGACAAATGTAGAAAGTGTTTAATTTGGAGGAAACGAAGGAGGGATATAAAAGAATAATGAATGAATGATAACAACAACAACAAAACAACAACAAATTTTATTGAAAATTGGAAAATAACTAATTACATTACTTTCCCACCCGCAAATAGCTTATGAACTAATCGAGGCGGGGGGAGCTGAAGACATATTACAAAACAAGAATTATATATAGATGGACTAAATAACAGTGAAGACACTACAATACAGTAAATAGAGTTTAAACTAACATAAAACAAGGCATGTACATAACGATTACGAAGAGAGGTTAACCTAAAGTATTAAATAACTTAATAAGACGGGAGACTTCGACATAATCATCTTCTGACCGCAAAAAATTTAGTAATAATTCCTTTATTTTTTTACGAAAGGACGAACGTTTAAGTATTTTAATCGAATACGGAATAGAGTTCCAAATTTGGGCACCGATTCTCGTGAAAAAGGCATACATTTTATCGGTTCTAGAGAACTTAACATAAAACGAGTCGCTAGAGACAGATCTTGTTCTGTAGTTATGAATCTGACTTGTTTTAACGAACTGATTGAGAATACTAACTGGTGCTGTCTGTCTGTTGATATCATACAATAAATAGCTACAATCTCTGAAAAATATGCTAGGCAGGGGAAGGCAATTTGATTTGAGAAGGGTGGCAGGAAGGAAGGGAGAGAGGAAGGGTGGAAGGAAGGAAGGAAGGAAGGAAGGGAAGGAGGGAGGAAGGGTAGAAGGAAGGAAGGAAGGGAAGGAGGGAGGAAGGGAAGAAGGAAGGAAGGAAGGAAGGGAAGGAGGGAGGAAAGGTAGAAGGAAGGAAGGAAGGGAAGGAGGGAGGAAGGGAAGAAGGAAGGAAGGAAGGAAGGGAAGGAGGGGGGAAGGGTAGAAGGAAGGAAGGAAGGGAGGGAGGAAGGGTGGAAAGAAGGAAGGAAGGAAGGAAGGAAGGAAGGAAAGAAGGAAGGGAGGGAGGAAGGGTGGAAAGAAGGAAGGAAGGGTGGAAGGAAGGAAGGAAGGAAGGAAGGGTGGAAGCAAGGAAGGAAGAAAGGGAGGGAGAGAAGAAGGGTGGAAGGAAGGAAGGAAGGAAGGAGAGAACGAAGGGTGGAAAAAAGAAAGGAGGGAAAGAAGGAAGGGTGGAAAGAAGGAAGAGTAGAAGGAAGGAAGGAAGGAAGGGTAGAAGGAAGGAAGGGAGGGAGGCAGGGTGGAAGGAAGGAAGGGAGGGAGAAAGGGTGGAAGGAAGGAAGGGAGGGAGGAAGGGTGGAAAGACAAAAGGAATGAAAGAAGGAAGGGTGGAAAGAAGGAAGATTAGAAGGAAGGAAGGGAGGGAGGAAGGGTAGAAGGAAGGGAGGGAGGGAGGAAGGGTAGAAGGAAGGAAGGGAGGGAGAAAGGGTGGAAGGAAGGAAGGGAGGGAGGAAGGGTGGAAGGAAGGAAGGGAGGGAGAAAGGGTGGAAGGAAGGAAGGGAGGGAGGAAAGGTAGAAGGAAGGAAGGGAGGGGGAAGGGTGGAAGGAAGGAAGGGAGGGAGAAAGGGTGGAAGGAAGGAAGGGAGGGAGGAAGGGTGGAAGGAAGGAAGGGAGGGAGGAAAGGTAGAAGGAAGGAAGGGAGGGGGAAGGGTGGACGGAAGGAAGGGAGGAAGGGTAGAAAGAAGGAAGGGAGGGGGAAGGGTAGAAAGAAGGAAGGGAGGGAGGAAGGGTGGAAGGAAGGAAGGGAGGGAGGAAAGGTAGAAGGAAGGAAGGGAGGGAGGAAGGGTGGAAGGAAGGAAGGGAGGGAGAAAGGGTGGTAGGAAGGAAGGGAGGGAGGAAAGGTAGAAGGAAGGAAGGGAGGGGGAAGGGTGGACGGAAGGAAGGGAGGGAGGAAGGGTAGAAAGAAGGAAGGGAGGGAGGAAGGGTGGAAGGAAGGAAGGAAGGAAGGATGGAAGGAAGCAAGGAAAGAAGGAAAGCCATAGTATAAAACAAACATTGGAATTACCCTATATTATGCTTTAGTAAACTCACCATTCCGAAGAGCTAACTCAAGGAACATGCAAAAACAAAAAGAAAGCAGATAAACAAAGAACAAAATTAGTAAAGAAACAAACTGAGTCACTCGGTGGATGCGCTTTCAAACAAAAGTTTGTACGCTAAAATTTTCCCGTAAACCTGTTTTTAACAGTAGCACGCTAAGCAATAACAAAATGTCAACCTTTCAATCAATGAATCAATGTCAGCTTACCACAGATTCACATATTGCATCTGTCTTAACGAGTTTTACTGCAGCCAAATTGTACACTGGATAGGTCAATACAGTAGGTTTTGTAAGTGCTACCCCTTTACTCGTTAGATTTGTTGACTCTGAGCCCACCGTCTGTGGATTAAATTGAAACAAAGACGATGAGTTATTTAAGTTACTGCAGGAGGCAATGCTGCATGCCTTGCTACGATAATTCCCCAAACCATCTACTCTCCTAAGAAGGGCACTGGAGGGCAAACAACGCAGTGGGACCTTGAAAAGAAAGAATATTAGCTTTTTGAGTGATGTAATTTCCTTGTTTTTCTTGCCCGCCTGTGTCGTTTGCCATCCAGCAAGGTATTTTTAAACCATGTGACCGGTTCTCTGCAAAGGCCCATTGCTGCTTCACATTTAAGATGAATAATTTTGACACTGAACTAAAATCGTGGCTTGGACGTGAAGAATTTTCAGAGGCTATGTTATTTCTCAAGGTATAACCTCGGTACTGGTTTTCTGATTGTTAACAAGGAAATTCTCTGCTTTCATATTTTAACCACTGATTATCACGTTGCTTTACGCAGTATTTCGGACGATAAAGGTATTGAAAGCGAGGATTAAAATATTAAGGACAGCATATGTTGAAGGCTTGCTGTGAGTTTGTGACTTGAAATGAGACTCACAGATTTTAAATTGCAGTAACAAATTGTTCATAATGACACGATATAAAATTTCAGATTCACGCACGAAATGACAATTTTTCATAAATACAGCACGCTTTAACTCCAGCCTTGGTATCATAAACTTAGAGAGAGTTGCAGCATTGCTGGCTAATTGAAAATCTGCGGTAGTGAACTGGAGATTTATATATAACACTTACATAATTAAACTGGTAAGGTAAATGCACAGGATCCAGCAAACATTCGTGAAGATCGCACTTTAAAGAAAGGCCTGTGTCGACCATTTCCTGACTTTGATCACCTGATGTCATATAAAAATATTCAGATTTTATAACGTAGCTAATTAAACGGCTTAACGGAATTTCGGTTACAACATCAAAAAGAAATAAATGAAGATGAAGATGATACTGCTTATGATCACTGTGATGACAGTAGGGAGCTACAAGAGACGAAGACGACGACGGCAGTGAAAGAGTGGTTAACAAAGTTAACTTGCGTCGATTCAAACTTTTTCGCGTCTATTTGGACCGCCTAATTTGTCAAATTCAGGCGATTTTCCTTGAGTTGAATTAGAAAGGGCTTTATCCAGGATCAAAAAGAGAATGGAAAATTCGTCGTCGTATGTTCAGGTCCTCCATGAAACGTCGCGTTGGTATGTTTCACGTCGTAATCGTGCAGTGGACGTCAATGAAATGATGAACGTGCAGAACTGTTGTTTTACTTGTTTTGCTCATAAAGCCAATTCAGTTTTTTGACATTGTCGCTGTAGTCGTCGCGTGGTTGAGTAAGCTCCCAGCTAGTAATAGGGAGTTTAAGATACGGAGACTACGGACTACGAACTACGGCTGGACGAGCGTTGTCCTTTGTTTGTAGCACTGGGTTGAGTCGTGCAAATATAGAACGTTAAGATTGCACTGCAGGCAGCAGACTACGAGGGAAGAGGCGGAGAGGGAAACAACACGCAAAGATTTTCTTGTTTTCATCACGGTTCACAAAAATGCAAGTCAGTTTTGCATGTGATCTTATCTTTAGAACTATGAACAAATTCTTCCATACTTGAAGGAAGCAATTACGTCGGGTTAAATTGGTGAACAAAGTTTTGGTTACACAGGTTTTGTTTTTTTCACCCATGAATACTTATTTCAAATATTAAAGAAATAGACAGAAATAGTAATAGCTCATTTATTAGATTTAGAAGATGGACTTCTCCGACTACTGATCTGATGTAGTTTGAAGTACTGAAATACCGAGTTTCGATTGTCTCGAAGATGTTTACATCATTTTCATTCAGCAAATGCGATACAAAAACTCGCATAAACAAAGGTTACACAGGTAGAAAGACACACTAATCAGTTCGAACAAACATTGAAACTTTTCAAGTGCGAAGAGAAAGTAAATTACCTGCATGATTTCTCTTCTCCTCGGCCGTCAATCTGAATTCTGCGCACAAACAGCTAAGCTTATTTAAATATGAGCTTAACTAGATATTGAAAATGTAGTGACAACCGTGGATTAAAAACGTAAATCTGAGCAGAAATTAGACACAACTTACATATTTCGCTTCCCTCTCACTTAAAGCAGGTGAATTGAAAACTTTTTTACGAAAAGACGAGATTCTTTAATTGCTGAGACGGCAAAATACGAGCAAAATGTTCTCCGTAGTCTCGACCACGCGAAACAGCTCAACAACTCACCGTAGCCGCAGGACTACGCGGGAAAAATGAACAGTCACGTGGTGTTGATCATGCGCAGTTGCATGTTTAACCGTAGTCGTAGTCCGTAGTCGCCGTATCTTAAACTCCCAAATAACGAAGACGACGACGACGACAACGATGATGCTGATGATGTCAATGGATGCTGATGACAATATGGGCTCCTGCGATAACGAAGATGATGGTGGTGGTGGTTGTGGTGGTGTTAGTGATGACGCTGATGGAAGTAATAATGATGAGGATGACACTCATGGTGATGATGATGGTGATGAGGATATTATGCTTATCATTTCATTTCATTTTATTGGTTAATTCAGATTTACAATTTTATTTTCTCACTGCCCACAAATAGCAAAGGCTAGGAGGGCTGTGTCTAGAAAGAACAAAATACGCACTCCAAATGGTATCCAATTGACATGCCAACAAAAAGTTATTTATATACATTGTACAAAAGGTAAAGAGAGGAAGAAAAGTTACATTAAACAATAACGCTGAGGTTAACTGGAACACGGAATAAATCAGAAGCTTACAAGTACACTATTAAGATGATGGCAAAGATAATAAGTGGGTGAGTTACGGACGAATGTGAATTTGTTGCATTTGTCCTAATAACGTAGATCAGGTTCGCGCGCGTTTGTCTGTGAAAGGATTTGTAGTGAGCAATTATGTATTTTCTTTTTAAAGCTATGCTTTTGGGGTTTTCTAATACTCGGAGGTATATGCACTGCAATGCAATGTCATGACAATTAAATTGATGATAGTGGCTAGTGTTTATTATGACGGTGATAGAGATGTTAATATTGATGATGTAACTAAAAAGATTATTTAAATTTGTTCGTTGCTTAGGATTAAGCGGTGAAATGGAAGACGCTGTACTATAGATCACTATATGGGAGTAAGCTGATGACGACTGAACCCTGATGATGAAACAACTTTACTACTGACTGACAACAAAAATGGACCTTCGATGCTTCACATTTTTTAAACTTACTTTCATTATCCTGGTTAAACGCGCCGGGCAGAGACAATCGCAAATGCTCTTGATCTGTGCCACAATCAAGCAGCCATGTCTTGAAAAAGTTTTGAAAACTGACGATATCTGCAGAATGGAAAAGAGCATTATTTTTCATAACTTGAGAAAATTACTCTTAATGACCTACACACAAGATAATGATCAGAGAGAGTAACTATAGGTATGTGATTTGCAAGCCGTTTGTTTAGGGTGTTTTTTATATATTTGATTGCCTTTAACGACACCTTAGCCTCCCACGCAGGCGTTTCTAGGGGAGCTCGTTTTTCATCCCAAAAACGAACTCCCCTAAAAACGCCCGCGTGGGAGGCTAACGACACCTCAACTTTGCGTCGCGGGAAAAATAGGTCGGGTCACTACTGGCCATGTAAAAGCAAGGTTTTTAGTTACGCAAATTACATTTTTAAAGTGTCACTGATCACGCATCGAAGATACGAAGATTACTGGCCATAGCCCCATATGGAATACAAATTGTAAGTTAACATTTGCCCGTCATCGCTTCAACCAAATTGATTTGTATAGTAACCTTTTTTGTAATATTAATTTCGTTTTCCTGCTACGACTACGACACATTCGGACGCCACGATTCAACGATTTGTATCGTCTAGAGCAAATAAATTCCAAGTGCGTGAAACTCCGTTAGTGGCTAATCTTCAACTATAAAAAGTAGCCCCTTCACACACTGTAGAGAGGCAGCATGGTTCAGCGTGATTTGTGGATTCAGCCTTTATCCACAAGATAAGTCAAATTGCTACCTTACACCTCCCTTTTCAATTGCTTTTGTTGATGATACGAATAGTATCTTGTTTTAGTTCATAGGGACAGCGTTAATGAACAATAAGTCAGCATTTCTGACTCTCAAACTGGGTGCCAAGGTAAAGTCACGCTCTGAACACTTTTGGATTTATTTTTCTTGCAACGAGCCAGTTGGTCTGCCTGCAGCAATATTTGTGTTTTTTCAAAATGTTACTGTTTTTTGTGATTTATTTAACTACAGTGCCTTAGGGATTAGCTAAAAAAGCTAGGGTGACTCGCCAGGCCGCGATACCTTTCTCCAAGGAGACAACGTCCACCAGGCCACAACCCATCAGTCCCTCATCTTCTGTTCCAGGAGAGCTGTCTTCCTCTTGAAACAAAAGAGCGAGGATTATTTAAACTAGTTGATGTTGTTGTTTGAAATACCTTTTTATTAGGACATGAGTTTTGTTTGCTTTCTTTTAATCAAACAGCTACTGTAATGGATCGTCCGTAAAAAAGAGCTGTATACCTTCGGTAAACTGCATCTCATTTTTGGGACTTAGAATATAATCATGGCAAAGAGGGTATATACACGGTTTGTCGGCCCGTGTCAATGAAGCACCACGGATCATACGAATTGTAACAAACTGTGCCCTGATGTAAATGTGCTCAGAATACGGAACATTAGCAATGCTGACCTTTTTTAAGGAGAGTGCGATCGGTCAACTGCTCTTAAAGCAGTGTTGTTAAGGTCCGAACTGGCAGCGCAGCACTACTGGACATGGTTGAAATTAGCTGAAGTTATGGAGTAGCAGATGAGGCAGTGTTATCTAATACTGATGAGATGGGTTGAAAAAGTGAAGCGTAGCCAGTTTTTTGGGTTTGTCTTTTGTTCGAGATGGCACTGATTTCTAACTATAAAACTTTTATGTTCTTATGGAAGAAATCAGTAGGGTTGTTTAATTATTTACTGTTTTTCTCTCACCAGAGCGGCTGTCTTCTTCCTCCACACTTATTTCGTCCGAACTCTGCACCATAACTACCTGAATTTTCTGAAGTTAAAGTGAATTGTAACAAATATAATTTTCCTTGTATAAATTTGTCTAGTATAGTATTGTGTTGGTATTTGCAAACACCTGAATAAATTAATCGGGACTGACTTGATATCACTTAATAGAGTTGTCTTGCACTATCGTTATAGCATTATTTTTATCGTAATTGTTATAATTACTGTGCCAAAACCAACGCTCACAGAGCCGCTCGGCGTCGAGATAGTTCGTTTCGGCCAAAAAGGGGCCCAGCGTACACAGCAGGGATTAACAAAGGAAACAAGGGGGGGTTGTAACTGGAAGTTAAACATGATTAAGTTCACTTACGGCAAATGTCTTAATCTGAAACTCAGTATTCAGTTTAAATGAGTTGTGAGTTTAGTTTATCGGAACCGGCGATTTTAACCAACCTTCAGACTTTCAAGATCGAGGCTCTTCGAAAACTTTTCGATATGTTTTGTTACAGAAGCTGCTGCCCTACAAGTGAAGAAGATGATCTCCAGCTGACAACTTGAAGTACTCATCTAAAAAAACAAAGTTTCAAAAGACAGCAGCAAGCTTACCCCCTTCTCTGGTTTTTGTAAACCTTCTTTCCGCTCAGTGGCAGCCACGATGCTACTAGAAAACTCTCAGTCTACTCTCAGTCTACTAGAAAATTTTAGCAGAAAAAGGCACCCCTTTCGAACTTTCCATTGACTAATAGTAACTGTTTCACATTACCTACTAACAGCAAATCTTCTTGTCATTTTCAGCATTATTATTTTAAAAAATGCACTTTATTTGAGTGTCAATGTATTTAGTACGAAAGTACTAATTGGGGACACTATTTTTTACGTCTCTTACGGGAGACAGGACCGCCATTTTACCTATTGGTCCGGCTCCGGGAATCGAACCCGCGATCTCCCGCTCTGCAGTCACACCCTTTACCGACTGAGCGAACACTGCCGCGATTAAAATAAAATAAAATAAATAATGTAGGCCAAGAGGGAATAATGGGACAGATAGGGAATCTCACGGCGTTGGCCGGGATATGAGGTTGTAATTAAACGTAAGTCTAATTCCTGGGATGTCGCACATTAAAATTAATTCAGTTTTGAAAACGTCATCATCAAGTCCAGCTCCATGCGCGACGCCATTGCCTTTACTGTCATTATAACACTAACAGCAACATCTTGTAACGTCAATGAATGAAATTTACAGACCTCGCCGGAAACCAACTTCCGATCAATTTCAAGGGCTTAATGGGTCCAAAAGTAACTTTGGTGAAATGCCCACTCCCATATCCCAAGGGTCGAGACTGGGCTTTCTCTCTCTGTCTGTCCCACTTTTCTGTCTTTATAGTATAGTCTTAAGATCCGTTTTTTTTAGTTTTGAAAAATTCTCCAAGTCCCTTTTATAGACTGTTAATACTTAGATGTCGATTGACATACTTCGCTTCTTTTTTAAATACATCAACTCTTGAGACACCTACCCTTTTGTGTACCTGAAGCCTGAAAAAGGTACCTAGCTTACGCTGATCAGGAATACATGTTATTTGCAATAACATAAATTCAGATGGAGTGGTTATATGATATAGAAAATTTCTAACCTGCCTTAGACTTTGCGATTGTCGCCTAAACTGAGCAGCAGTCTCTCGAAGGCCCTGTAAAATAAGGTCTTATAAAGAAATGAGGGCCTTATTAGTTATGTAAATTAAGTATATAGTATAAGCCATAGTAAAAATAACTCGAAAGGAAAGCGCAAAATGCTGTTTAATGTATTTCAAGCCTTTAACTTTATGGATTGCCCTCGCTTCATCGAAGGATAATTGGTAAGTTATGCTGTAATATAACATGTACCTGGTGTGCACGGACAAGTCGATTTTTCCTTGGCAAGAAGCTTTAGTTCCCCGAAGGAGGAGTGAAGCCTAGAAAAGTTCCCTCTAACGTGTTGCAAGGAAAACAGGTTCTGAACAGGTTAAAAATGACAAGAGCAAACGTGAGTGAAACTATAAGTAAATTGCGACTGAATGTTTTATCATTAGAAATGGCTTAGATGTTAGTAATGAGAGGCCTTACAGTTTGCCTGTTATTCTCAGTCGATATGAGGCTAAAAAGGATCTTTGGATTTTACTGGTGCGTTCAGTACCAAGGAATTGTAAATGATAACAACTCGATACTACATTTAAGTCACTTATTTATTCACAGTCGATAATAATAATAAAAACACCGCACAACGCGGATGGCCATAGTAAAAAAAATCTTGGAAATCAATTAATTACTGGCTTATATTAGTTACTGTATTTAAAAGCTGAGAAAGGTTAAGTTAAAGATAGGTAAGTCCTCGTCGGGGAAATAACTGACGTACATGCGACATTTCAAGTTATTTGTGATAACGTTATGGCTGTGAGTATAAAACATATAGCTTTTGGCAATACATATAAGGAATTCAAAAAATAAATAAAGTCCGACTCACTTCAACAAATTTTGTAAGCGCAAACAAACCAAAGAATGGTGTTCTGCAAGGTCCGCTCAGATGTGTTACAAGTGAAAAGAAATTCACTAGAGCGTCATGTAGGTATTCACAAGTATCTGCGTCAAATGGAGGACTATAATCCACAAGTAACACTCGAGCTATGAAAAGAAATTAAGATAGCATAAAAGATTAAAGAGTGTAGTTTTACATCCATGCCACATCTTAGTCAATTCTGTGTACTTAAGGGTGGGATTCGTCAGGGAGAACCAAAATAGACCTTTTCACGGTTTTTTCAACTTTTTAAACTATATGGACCAGGTAGGGAAAATTCGTCGACAACCAATAAAAAGAGTTTGGCGAAATTTCCAAATTTCAAAGTGATACGACTTTAGCGAAAAAGATATAGCTCAGTAAAGTTGCGAAAATATACAGAAGTTTGTATGGTGGGGGACAAGTTTGTGTCCCCCCCCCCCCCCCCCCTTCCACCATACAAACGTCTGTAACATTTCGCTACTTTAAGGAGCTGTATCCTCATTAGCTTTCAAAAAGTCACTTTCAACCTTAAGGCGCTCTTTTCAGTGGTGTCGATGAATTTTCCCGAACTTGTCCATGTCAAAAGTTGGAAAAAAAAAACGTGGAAAGTTTAATTGCTTTAGCACTTTTGCATTCGTTTGGATTTTCTTGGTTTTCGTCGCGATCGCCTCTTCCACGTTTGTTGTCCGCCATGTTCAACAGAACAGTACACGAACACCGGTAATAATTAGAATAAATTATATAGGGTGCGGGAAATGTTTCTCTCCTCAGGACTCCTCGTGAGTTTCTTATCGCGAGGCTACCAGTCTACTTGCCGAACATAATTCGAGAAGCCGCGTTCCGAACGTAATTCGGAGGAGCCGAACAAAATTGGACTAAACTCAAAAAAACTGCCAGCCTAGTTATAAGTGAAATACTCCCAACACAATTCTAAAAGAGCTGAACATAGTTTATTGCATTTTTTATTGAAGTTAAAAGAGCCGAACATAATTCCATGCAACGCTGGAACATAATTCTGTAGTTCGGCCGAATGAAAAATCAAACACCATAACATAATGTGTTTTCTAAATTTGACCCTAATAACGCTCCATAGAAAGGTCTATTAGATTCTCTATCTCAGGTTGGTTAGATTCTACCCTAGTACTTTTCGCACGCCAGCTCATACAGCGAAAATGTAGCCTCTGCTCGCAGGGTAGTTAGATTCGTATACGTACGACGAAAGAAATGAAAACTCAAATGACTCTCTCGCGTTCAAGCAAAAGTGCGAGAAACAGCGGAGCCAATTAATCCTAGAAACCATATCACATCATTTTAAATTCTCATTGCTTGGCGGAGGTTTTTAACATGTTTAAATATCAAGTAAATTCAGCTTCCTGTCTCAGCATGATTCTCGTGACCTCTCTTTTTTATGAAATTTTAGGAAGAAATTTGATTCAACTAAAAGAGACTCGCACTTATCATGAATCCTAAAAAGTCGGATTTGTATTCATTAGAAGAGGGAACTCTTTAGATTCACAATCGATTCAAAGTTTACCAACCATGTGAAAATCGAAATCACTAAACCGCGTTATTATAATTATGAGCGAGTCTTACCAGCTAAAACCAGGATACATTTTTCAAATAAATAAGAAAATAAAATAATAAACTTTAAAATTTTTTTAATCAGTATTTTTTTCAATTGATAGCTCATTCACAGGCTGACTTTTCGTCAATTTTGGTTTTTTAGGAGTTGGAAAAAAACAGGTGTAAGCTTACTTCGGAACAAAAAAACTCTCGGAGCAAGCTCGAGAACTAACAACGTAAACAAAATCGACGTGGCGATGTCTCCGGCGTCATTACATACCTGGTTGTCTTACGAATGCTGTTCTTCTGGGTTGTTTATCTACAGTTTTCTCCATTTTAACTGCATCGTAGAAGCTGAAATGGGTTATAAAACGTTCAAGTTTTCCTCTGAAAGATAGAATGACTATAAGCTTATTGAAGTGAGTACAAATTACGTTTTTCGAATCCTGAGGTAATTCATGTGAAAAGAACACAACTGAGTATTTGGTAAGATCTCAGACGATAAGTGAAACCTTAAGCTTAATACGTTTAAAATAACTGACGGCGAATGGACAGGTCGTTTATAAGACTAAATATTCAATCAGTTTGAACAGGAGCCTATGGGCTCCTGGTTTGAAAGAAAACCGCCCTCAATCTTTTCTTACCTTACATTTCACAAACCTCAGACTGTGGTTATTTCCTCTCAAGCTTAGCGAAGAATAGTGAAGAAAACTGGTAGTCAAATATGCATGCAGAGGATTGTATGAATCGATGTCTGTTGTGAGTGAAGTTTGTTCCCGTCGGATCTTGCCCACTTTTTGGCGGGAAACTCCTGTTTCTGATCAAAGAGTAGTTTCTTCCTACGTTACTTTTACCGCTGGTCTGAAATACGTTGGGCTCATTCAGCAACACGAGATCACCGCCATCTTGAAAATTTCTTTGTGAAGGAACTTGAATACGTATATATTTCCCACAAAATGAGGGATGTAAAAGGATATTTGAGTAGAAAACAGAGCGAAGGGGGACCTTTAGCATCGGATTGGGTTTCTCTAGGAGAGTTATACGAAAAAAGGTGAGGTTTGTTCGATTTTCTGACAGTTTGATGAACTCAGCTGATACACTGGGATTGCTTAGTCATGTGTGCTTGCTAAGGTCTGTGTCTAGTAATCGAGTCACAGAACACGTTTTTGGGTTTGAAAAAAACGTAACTACACAGAACTAAATTATTTTTGTAAGTTGTGCTAATAGCCTGTTTGGTAGTGGTTATCGAGCAGGCCGTTTGCAATGACGTACATTTGCTCCACTGTCGTTGAGCTTTAAATAATAATAGTAAGCTTACTCTAAACTAGACGTATGTAAACTCCGTGAGCTCGGGCCTTCTTATGAAAAAAATTTCAAATGAGAAAACTTCACCTAAGAAATCTTGGGCTTCAAAGGCAACGTATATCGAAATAACAACAGTCTATATACATGTATAAACATAAAGGTCGGTACACACTAGGTGACAAGTTACAGCAACAAGTCGCAGCGACAGATTACTCCGTGTGTACAGGTCGCCCAAGCAAAAAGCTTATACTTCTGTAATGATTCTTTGTACATGAAAAAGTGTCTTTAATAGCATTTAGTTGAGCCAATACCTGCGGGTTGTGTTAATTATTGAATTGTGTACATTTTTTCTCAGTATTATATACGAGTCATATTTAGGGATTTTTCTATTTATATTTTCAATTAGCTTTGTATTTTTATCCATTTTTCCGAATATCAATATGCAGCATTGATCCTAGTTAGCCTGTTTTAGATTTTTAGCCTTCTTAGTTCTTAGTTTTTAGCTGTCAATCACTTTTAACAGGAGTCTCTGGCTCAGTAGACTTCGTAACCACTCCCTGTGTATTTGACGATGAATACTTTATTATAGGAAATTAACGCTCCATGAAATTAATGCGAATCGTTCAAATTCGCTTTAATTTAAGTCTCGTTAATTTTGTTGAGCGTTAATTTCCGCGACGTTAATTTAGGGCAACATTAATTTCCGCACTCTTAATTTCCAGTATTTTAACCCCAATTTTGGAACCTGTCCAGACATTCTTGACACCTAAAAACATTAACCACAAGCTTTCTTTCTTTCCATTTACCCTTTTTTTTTCATCTTTCACAAAAGCTAAGGCGAAGGTTTACAATATTTCGAGTTCATCTTCATCGTTGTCCCTGTCAGAAGTGATGTCAATATCTTCTTCTTTGATTTCAACCAAGATAGATTTCGAATCGTCACCGTCACCACCAACTGTGTCTTAATCGAGTTAATTTCCTTTATTATGAAATTCTACCTCCTCTTTCGTGTTAATTTTCTTTATTCGAAAGTCGTTTGCCATTGAATTCGCCTTAATTTAAGTCGCGTTAATTTCCAGTACCTTAATTTCATGGAGCGTTAATTTCCTATAATAAGGTAAATAATCTTACATTATCTTATCTTAACTGAAAGGTCCTACAAAGTTCAGCTGTAGCAGAGGCTCGTGACCAATAATAGGAAAAATAAGTTTAAAAACGTGCAGTCAAATTAATCTCAAAGTGGACCAGGGTGGCCCAGTGTTTTCTGTAGGTGCTCTCCCCAGGGGGGCAGACCTTAGTGTCCACATTATAGAGATGTCCCTATAGCAGTGGTACAGTCGTAGGAATTGTAGAAATTAATTGGTGTCTTTGAGACAAGATGCACTGTACAAGATAGAGAAGTGCCTGTACATGTATTAATATCAATATTAATTTCTGTCTGTAAAGATGTCTGTAGATTTGATCTCTTGACAGATATGCCAAAAAGCACTTACATACATGGAATACTGTGAAATTCTGAAAATAAGCCACTCCATGTACGAATCCCTCTAATATAGGCCCCCCAAACTCATAATGCAAAAAAATGTCTGATAAATTGCCCCTCCAAATACATGCCCCCCGGGGCTTGTACTAGGAAATTGTCCTCAAATTCAAAATAAAACAAAGCAAAAACTGTACAGTGACACACAAATTTTTGCATTTGCCATATTCTTGGTCTACATGGACAAAGTACTTGCATGGCTGAGTTTTAGAAAGATCTACGTCCTCAAGGCGAGTTTCAGTAATTAGTTACTACATGAGAAATTTCTGCAATTTGATTGGCTTAGAGCAGTGGTATATCAGCTTAATTTGAAATACCTACATGTGAAAATTACAAACCTTTTGAGGGCATTAGTATAAACAAATAATAGCATGATTTGCAGGTGATATTTGGCATAAATACCACTTGTGATATTTCAAAATTGTCTCAAATTTCACTCGCCTAACGGCTCGTGAAATTACGTATAACAATTTCGAAATATCACTTGTGGTATTTATGCCAAATATCACTACAAATCATGCTATTGCCTATACAAACTTGCTGCAAATTACTGACATAAATTTCCTTCCAACTATAAGCTTTGAGGCATATTTTGCTCCCAATACAGTTGTATAAACCTAGCTGATTTTGAAGTGCAAATTTCCCTCCGTATATAAGCCCCTCCAAAAATAAGCCCCTCAAAAAGGGCCTTTGAAAAATATAAGCCCCAGGGCTTATTTTTGGAGTTTTACAGTATGAATTCACACTTCCTTTAAACATAGGACTCTGTACCTGTTTTTTTTTTTTTAAATCCTATTGTATGAGAATCTGTAAAATAATATCTTTCAGGTTGTGGCATCAACTAACTCTCAAACTTACTGAGGTTGTTAAGAATGACTACTTTGCTCAAAATGGAGGGCTTGTTGAGGTAACTGTCAAGAAAACATACAGCTGTGAAAAATGTTGTGAACAAATGTGGCTGTTTCAGATGGAAATTGAGGGAATTATTTTACACTTGTATTAAGCACTTGTGCAATCCATTGACTTGTACACCTTTTGCCATAAAATGACATGTACATGTTCATATCTGATATCAGGCTACTTCATAATTAAAAAAAAAAACAGAAAAATTTCCTAATTTGATCACATCACTAAGCTAAGTTTTAACTTAAACGTGCAATTTCTTTTCTTCGTACACTGTGTATGTTTTAGTTAATTCTTTATCTCACATAGTTTTTATTTTTTCTTTTGTTTAAACTTCATTAGCATACACTACCATACTCAAAAGCAAAAACAAAAAAAAACAAAAAAAAATTACCTGAGATAAAATTTAACTACAACATATACATGATTGTTTTTTAAGAGGTCTTCACTTACGTATAAGTTCTAGTATGCAAAGAAAGT
>OZ037778.1:12878995-13016495 GCA_964035525.1 Porites cylindrica | reverse complement strand
GGGAATGGAAGGAAAATGTTAAATATTTTTTAAAATTTTATTTGTTAAGGTCAGGGAAACGTTTAAGAATAATCAGGGATTTTTTATTCTGGTGTGTCTTGCTGCTAGTTACATGTACATGCACTCATCTTAACCATTCTTCCACAGGTGACTTAAGTAAATTTGAACAGCTCAAACGTCATTGGCAGAAACAGGTAATTTAGACGTCAAATACTACTACAATTTCTAGATAAATGCTTTTTTGTCTGTTGTACAGTGTGTAGCAATACACATACAAAATACCAGAATCGTTTTCAAGTGGATTGAACAATAATTATTGTTTGTCAACCTAAAATCTACCTGCTCCACTTTACAATAAAATTGTTCAGCTTACCCAATCTGCCCACTTGACAAGCTTCAACTTTAAATGCTCGTCAGCTTAAACTTAACCTCAGCTATCGTTGCAAACCTTGAAACAATGACACTGAACACTGAACATTCTTATTTTAACTTCTTTAGCTTATTTACAGCAAAATAATTATGAGTACAATAAAACAATAGAACAATTAACAAACAGGTAATTAAGAAAAGAAGCCTAAATAATAACTTAGGTAAGAAGTTTGAACTATCTAAAATTCTGTGAGACTGATGAGGTGGATAGGTCATACTATTCACAAACTTCAAAAAACTCATAGAAATACTGTAATTCCTTTAATTATGATGCAAGGTATGGCTTCCTTCAGTTTGAAGTTATATTATTGCATACAATAGTTATGTATTATTGTACAGACTTGCAGTATCGTAGTACTGATTAATTACCATTTCTCTTCTACAGGCTGACTTAAACCGCAACTACAAGAGCCTGAGACAGAAGATTAGTCTGCTCTGTTTGATGGAGGTTTGTTAGCTTTTATTCTATTATTATTATTTCTGTTCCTTTTGCATGTACTGATACACGGACATTGTACCTTTAATATTTTAACGTTGGTGAAGTAGAAGAGAGGAGTCTGTTCAAAAAAGATGTTTTGCAGGGTTGTAAAGAGAAGCAAGAGGATCTTCAAAGACTCTTGAAATGACATTTATATATCATCAATTTTACTCTGTTTTCTACCTGATCACTGTATCAAATCAATGTTATGCATCCTGGTTTTGTTGTTTCCTTTACAAATGTCGAGCTAAAATTGTTCTTTCTCTCTTACAGCTTAACTCATGATTGTTTTTCTTTGTTCTTGCTTATTTGTTTGTTTGTTTTTTTATATCGTTTTTCACAGTTGACATTTAAAAGGCCATCCAATGACAGAAACCTGACATTTGAAATGATAGCAAAAGAAGCACAGCTGCCCCTTGAAGAGGTTAATTAACAGTCAATTTTTTACATTGCTGTCACTAAGGTTTCACGTTTCTTTAATCAGGGACAAGAGTAGATGACACATTTGTCTTAAACGTGCGCTTTTGTCAACGATTTCATTCATTTATCATTTAAGTCAGCTTAAACGCTTAATCCTTATTGCACGCGTATACTGCAGTCACCAAGCTTCACAGACTTCTTCAAGAGTTCTTCTAGTTTAATATAAGTTGTCTACTACACTTACAAATTATAAATACATCGTGCAGATAATGTACATATACATGTCAATCAATTCGTCATATTTTTTATATCTATATTGGCGTAAAACTTTCTTCCATTTATAGGAACATATTATTTCTACAGTATTGTGTATGTTTGTTTGGCCTCTTTTAGCCCTGATTTTATTGTAACTTTCCTTTTTCCAACCCCAGGTTGAACTTCTTGTGATGAAAGCTTTATCACTTGGTTTAGTAAAAGGTAAAAAGTTGTGATAAACATACCATGTACCTACATAGAATGTATTCAAGGAGTAGCAGTATAAAAATATAGTTTCATTTTTTCACTTCGTAAAAAAGATTTGATCACGATATCACTCTTTGAATTCTGAAATAAGATTATAAGTGTGTACGTTTTCCACAGTAATATAATTATTTTGTAATTTGTTATACCCAACAATTTACCTTCTCTTTTCTGAGGCCTGTTCACTTTACCTAAGAAATCAAAACGCCCTTTTTAAAAGTCAAGGGACGTTAATTTTGAAAACTTAAACTTTATTTGAAATATTACAGAGAAACAATTTGCCAAACAAAACGTGCGATTTTTGAAAGCTAAATTTCGGTTGAGAATCAAAATCTCTTTTGGAAATAAAAATTGTACCTAAGATATCCATAGCAAACACAAAACTTTATTTGAAAAATCGAAAATGTCTGTTGAGAATCAAAATACAATCTTTGAAATCAATATTGTATTTATGAAATCAATAGGAAAACTTTATTTGAGAGACTGGAAATCTCAGTGAAGAAGCCAAATCCCTTCTGGGACATAAAAAAACATGTTCAGTTACGAAATGAAAATCAGAATTTTTGTGCGAAGTCCAACTCCAGTTTTGAAAAATGAGAGCTTCCTTTATGAAATCAAGAGATATATTTTAAAAATGAAAACTTTATTAGAGAAATCGAAAGTTTTAGTTTTCACCAAATCAGGCAGTGGATAGAAATTTTCGCGAGTCCTGATTGGCTCCCGTAACTCGGAATATCCTTGGATATTCACTGTTTTGGGACAGGATTCAAAATAGCTTCTCGTTTCGCGACAGTTTCGAAAGATGAAATTGTAGCGGTAAATGAAGCAGCTGCGCCAACAAATACCAAGAAAGTGGCAAAATTTGGCTTGTTGTTAATTTGCAACGAAATGATAAAAAGTGATCCCCGAAACACTGTCAATTGAAGCGAAAACAAATTGTAACAAAGTGACATCTTTTTTTACAAAAAGTTCCTTTTTAATTTTTCTCCAGCTGATTTGGTAAATACTAAAACAATTATCCCCCTCAGGGTTGGTTCATAGCGCTAGATAAATAGCGCTGGATAAATCCCTCGACGCTTCGCGTCTCGGTATATCCGTCACCACTATTCACCTCCCCTTCGGGGGATAGTTGTATACTCTTCCCCTCCCCTTCGGGAGATAGTTGTATACTATTCACACTTACAGATGTGTAATTTGTCCTCAGGCTCCATTGATGAAGTGGAGCAGATGGTTCACATGACTTGGGTTCAACCAAGAGTATTGGACTTGACCCAGGTAAATATTGTCACATTACACTTTAATCACACTCACTGGTGCATTTATGAAAAATAACTGGACTTCTTTATTTTCAGTGATCTCTATCGCGATAGCTGACCTTCCTCAGTTCTGCAAAGAAATTGTTGCGGCTTGGTAGGGGAAATATTGTCTAAATGGTTCGCCTCTTACCTCCCTTTTACCAAATACAATGTATATCCCTGGGGGAAGGGGTGTGGCAAGATTATAATGTACCCGTGTCAAGAGAGGGGAAATGAAAATCGCGGCTTTTAGCTTATAAGTATGCGTATCCATTGAAGTAGGTAGCCCATTTCTTATGACTTTCATATGCTAGTAAAAGAAAACTTAAATTCGTGCGGAAGAATGAGCGCCTAGAGTGGATTTCAAAAACAGAGGCGCTGTTCGAGAAATGAGCCCGCGCCTTTGCGGCGGAAATCAAGCGCACTTTGAAAAAGAGGATAAGCCACAGCCTGTCGCAGCAGCGAATTCGTGCGTTTTGAAGCGTTCTTCTTTCTGGTAACCAAATGCGTCATTATTCAAAAGAAGGTGAGAAAGGGTTATGGACTGAATAAGTAGGTGTTCATACTGTTCTTGGTCTGTCTGTTATCTGTAGATTGGCCATATGAGAGACCGTTTGTCAGAGTGGTGTGAGAAAGTCAAGACCCAAGTCTATTCTGTTGAAGACCAAGGTCCTGAGCTGCTCGTGTAAATTTGTTACTTCTCTACTTCATTTGTAATAAAGAAGATATTAATAATAAACTTTAATTGCCGAGAAATGTCTTAGTATGTTTTCTAGAGTTAGAATTAACCGTCCTTTCATTGAATATCTAAGTCTGATGTAAACACTCATTTAAGCTTCATGTTCCCTTAAATAGCAATTATTAAGTCAGTTATTGCTATTGGCGGAACCCGGGCTTCTTTTTCTGGTATTCTAAAGCATTTTCTCGGATAATTTTCTCTGTTATTTTTAGAGCTTCCAATCGTCAACTTGTACACGAAAAGAATTAAAAGTGAAATGCTTTTGAAGCTTTCAAATCTGAATCCAAATGTCGCACTAACCCTGGGTTATCTTAACCCAGCCTTGAACAACTCGGCCCTGTTTGCTGGGATACCAAATAATGACAATTCCAGTTTGGGATGAATTTGGCCACAAGAGTGGCCGTTCATGTGATCTAAGCATATAAAGCTAGGACAATCCGGATACATAAGAAGATTATCTATAGTTTTCTAACTTTGTTATTGCAGTGAGCAGGTCTAGAGGCTTTGTGCCTCGCCTTCATGTCTTAAAAATACACATTTTACGTCGCGGATGGCGGGAACCCCCCTTTACTGGCAGCTGGAGAAATGAAGTATTAATCAGTCACATTTACTTCTTTCACAATTTTTTTCGTTTGTGTGTTGTTTTTTCTAATTTCCTCAGGTGGAATCTAAGTATCCAAAACGCTCTGTTAATTTATTAGTGACCCTTGGTTATTCTGGGGCCAGGGTATGATAGTTCAAAAAAACAACAAAATTCACTGAAAAGCAAATTAAATGCACTCTTTGTTCGAAAAACAAAAAAAAGTTACCTTCCCACTCCTCCCCCCTCCCCCTCTGCCCCCTTCCCCCCCCCCCCCCCCCCTTCCAAGAAACTTGTTGCTATTGGCCAGACTGCTGGAAAGAAATAAATAAAGCAAGGAAGCTTTTGTCGGGGAGGGGAGGAGAGGGTCAGCATCGTTATCCTCCCCCGAAACATACCAATTCAGCGAAAGCAGTTCACTGATTTTGTCTCCGATAGCAATTAACCTGGTCGTTAGGAAGGGGTGAAAAATATGTTAGTGTTAAGTCTCTACACACTACTTTCTCGTAAAGTTCAGTTATTGTCTAGAGTGAACGTAGTTTAGAAACAGAGTCCGGAATTAGTCTGATCTTCTCCCACGCAACTGTATTTTGATATTTCATTGAAATGACCGGTGACTCAAGCAACTGTTGACATGAAACTAGAACGCTCCTGGCACTTCATTGCAGGTCCCACTATAAACATCCTCTTTTAAAGCACGTAACATAAAACCAAAAGCAAAACAATTTTACCTGTGACACAAAAGAAACGTTTCCTCGCCACCAATTCGATGCAGAGAGGAAAGAGAAAGAAATACCCTCTTTAAGCAAAAAGGATCTGAGCAATTTTTAAAACTAAGCCGGTAAAAGAGAAGACTACAAATTTTTGGAGAAGAGGAATAAAGAGGGCTTGTCATCCAACGAAAAATGTAAGAGATTTGTTTACAAAACCTTGCCATTTGTTCTTTAACATTCCATCTCTTGAAAGTAAAAAATAATGTTTTAATTCACTTTTCGGGAGATTCAGTGATCGTCTGAGTACATGCAGTTATGATTAAAATAAGGTGTACCATCTACCACAGGGATATTATTTCACGATGTTCATCACTACATGTGGATTTATCAGATTAGACATCAACGGGATCAGTTGTACTTTGTTAGTTTAGTAGAGTCCTCATTAAGAACAAATCATCATGTCGGTCGATCAGGAGATCAGAATGCTCTCAAGGGTATTCCAAGGTACTGCCATGAGTATTTCCTGGAAATTCGTACCCAAATTCTTCAAAAATGTACTCGTAGGTTTAGGTACTGCTTCGATTCTTGAGAGATACCCTGTAGTATGTGGGAGTCCAGAAGGGTTATGAGGGGTAGTTCAGGGGTATGGTTGCTAAGGGGCAGTGCTGTTTTTCTCTGTCCTTTCCCTCTCTGACTCCGATTTCCGATTCTGCTTTTCATTTAGTTTCTGATTTTTCTGTACTTTTTGTTTGTTTTCTCCTTTTCGGATGTTCAGACCTTACCACTTACAGCAGCTGAATATGTAAAAAGGCCTAAGTGGAGGGCTGTCTTGTAGTTCAGCCTCTTTTATTATCATTTTGGTTCGATTGCACCCGAAGTTCTTGTTGCGAATTGAGTATTTTTTTTCCGTTTCATTTTTAGCGATGTAGACTTGAATCCCATCATGCACTCATCAGTTTGGTGCGTTGTTCTGACTGTTCTACTTTTACTGCTCATAACACAAGATGGTGATGGTAAGCTATCTATCTTCTGCTGTCAGAATTTGAACAGTTTTAGCAGGCTAGCCAGCCCCTACAAGTTCTCAGGTCGAACATGTTCTTTCTCAAACCTGTACCCTACAATAATCCGTGACGTCACATGAGCGAGATTTGCCTGGAACGCCGTTCTTGTCCCCTGGGTCTTCAGTTCCAGACTTCGAGAGCAAACAGGACCAGAGAGGACGCCTGGCAGCCATGCCCGCGGTCTTAGTTATTTGAATTGTTCATATTAAACCGTTCTCAAAGTGAAAACATAAAAAAGTTACATTTTTGAATATCTTGTGAAAAAATGCCTCGCTTAATTCTCACCATCAAAGTCATTTCATTTTAGTATGAAAGCAACATGAAACACTCACGGCAGTGTCTTGTTATGGTATATCAATTCCCTTTATGTTTCCTCTAAAATACCCTTCTAGGTATTTGCTATGGGATGAAACACAGTCTCGCGTGTGCGATATACTGTGTCAGAGAACAAATGTTTGAAATTTTATATTTCATAATGTCATCATCTGCGGAGCTTAAGCAAAAATATCATTTTACGGCATTATTTTTAGATCATATTACATACTGCCCTTTATAGACCGGGGTACCATGGGCGTGTCTTATCATAAAGAACACGTTGTTCCACCACGAACGCAAGATGGTTTCATACTGGAATCTAAAAACGAAAGAGATAAATTCGGTCCTCATGTTTCTCGGATTAAGTTGCTATTTTTCTTATATAAATCATCGCGTTCATTCCCATTTCACGGTAAAACCTGTATAATGAGGATTCGGAGGATTTAAAGCTTTGTTGCAAATCATTACCCTTCCTCGAGGGTCCTTAATAATTTTTTCGGGACCCGGGATTTCCCTTATTTGAAGCTCGCCGGGATTCGGGATTTTAAAGCAAAGTTGGGGCGATTTTCGGGATTGAAAGTATGCCCTTGAGGTGGGATGCCAAAAATAACCATCTGGATTACGGGATTGCACGAAATTTGGGGTCCGAATGACGGGATTGAAGAACCCTGTTGGTGACCATTTTCCTCTCGTTCATTTCTTTCTTATTCTATTTCATTATTTAGGGAACGCAGGAGAAGAAGATAAAGATTCTTCTGAGGATGACACAGACCTACAACCACAAAGGGTGATAAACCATTTTTCTTTTCCTGCCAATTTAAATAATTGTTTCTTTAATGTCAGGTCGGAGGGCATTTGTGAAAATATTCTTATACGCAAAGTAGTTTACCTACCTGCTGCACACTTGCCATGAATATTTAATTTTGTTCATCTTGCTAACTTGTCCGCAAGAGATCGAGAGGAAAAAGGAAAAAATTAAAGTGAGTAGACACAGCCATCTAATGATTCCCCAAGCCTTGGGTGCAGTGATTTCTTGGATGGTAATGATTGGTCGAAGAAGGAGCCCATCAAATGGAGCCTCCATCTCCATTAATTTCTTGAGTCAACCCTTTCCCGAGTAGATTTATAAATAGAACGGCTAGTTTCCCGCGAAAAGTGTCATATTTCTGTGAGTCTCGTATGTCACCGTGAGAAAATAAAATTGGATGAAGTCGAACTCAGAAGCCCGTCTTTCGACCGTTTTCCTTTATTTCTTTAAGTCCGTTTTTACAATTTTACAGCCGCTGGGATCTGGGTATCATGAAATAAAAGTTAATGAATTACCCGACTGAGACTGAGCATGAAGCGATGTGACAAAGGCAGCGAACTGAGGATCACGGAAAGGTTATCTTTGCGAGTGTTTTTTTTTGCCGTCATACATTCCACATTTAAGCATGCACCTTGAAAAGAGTCGACGATTAAACGTTCTGTGGACGATTTGAAACTTTTCGATGATCAGCGACGAAAAAGTGCCAGGATCATATGATTTTTGTCATCACCGAGGAGTGGATTTCGCCAGTTAAGCACTGCGTGCAAAAGCGAAGACCTAAGTAGCAAGTAACGAGGAATGCCTCAGTTCCGAAATTTGAGAAATTGCAGTCTTCCTTTACAACTGACTTGTACCACCATGAGAGTTGCCTGATAAAACTAGCGCTTGAAAATTTGATCAGAAGACAACAGTTGCTCGACCGTGAAGTTAACCAGAGTTAACTCAACCGTAATTTGCTAACGGAGGAATTTGTGACATCGCGCTCCAGTCCAAATACCCACTTATCTCAAGAAAAGCAAAATGGATTGTATCTGCGCCAAAAGAATTATGACTGACTAACAGGACAATTTTCAGCAGTTAATGTAGAAGTTTAGGCTCAATTCCTTCCTTCGAATTCGCATCTGTAGATCACTTTTTTGCGAGAAAACAATGGCTGGGCCCGGCGTTACAAAACATACCAGGGAATCATCACACTAGCTGACGGACAAAACAAACACAAGGACTACAAGTATTTATCCAGATAAACGCATTTCGGAAAAAAAACCTTGAAAAACTAGAAATTTGATTAATATTGAGTCATTTAGCCGAAATAAGAACCTTGACGCTCAAAAAAATTGGCTAAAGAAAACGAATCCTGTCAGAACTACAGACTGCAGGTAGTAGTTAATCATTATGCATGTGATAGACCACATTCATGGCCTCTTGATGTTACACAAGCAACCAAAATTAAGATTAACATAGTCAGAGTTTAAAACTTTCCACAGTATAATCTACCCGCTAGAAAGAAAAAAAGGAAAATCTCTGAGGGATGAAAACGCTTAAGTCACGTTTCACTAGCTCATGATTGTGTTTGGCCTGTCAACACCGAATTTCCTGCTGTTTGATTAAGTACAATAGCAGTGTCATTTCGTGGTTGTGATTGGCTCTTCCCACCGTCGGCGCGCGAAGTCTCCCCTAGGAACCGTTCTAATTATAAATCTACTCGGGAAAGGGTTGACTCCAAGGGCTTGTATGGGAGATGGAGGCTCCATTTGATGGGCTCCTGGTCGAAGGTATCCAAGGCAACCATTAACCAATCGTATAAGCAAAGCTTGTCCACTCAAACTATCCCAGAAATAGACCAATTTCGATATCTTAAAATTGCTGTGACTAAAGGTGATGTCTTTTGTTTGTTATTGTTTCTGTTGTTGTTATTATTTTTCCCCTTGCCTCGCAGCCAAGTATGAATTAAACTTATCGAAATTGGTCTTACTGTTGCATCGAAAGCTTGTACCCATTTAAGGTGGCTCGATACAGTTTTTCAGGGCCAATACCTCCAAAGTTTGAGCATAAACTACGTCGCCAAAAACAAAGTTTTAGAACAATTGCCACCACCGTTGTATTAGATAAAGAAGAAAATTTGTTATGATCAGGGTTGCAACGGCATCGGAGTTGTCATAGCAACGAAATGACGCTATTACCTATTTTACTTACAGCAGTATATCTCGGCACTGGGAACTGTTTTTCCAAAATCGTTCACGGGAGCTTTTTTCTCCAATAGCGGCCTCGATGTTCGTGAAGTTTAAGCCAAATCTGTAAGAGCGTTATCGAGATATTTTGGGATAAAGGTTTTGTGGTTAGAAATACGGTAAAAAATGGATAATCTTGATGTTCGGCTGTTATCTGTAGAAATTGAAGGGCTTTTGACATGCAATTTCACCTCATAGTAGTTTCAATCTTTTTAAAAACGTGTGTGAAAGACCGTGGAGATAGCTCTAGCCGATTGCTTGAAAGAAGGGTTTTATTAGCATGAATCGAGGCGCTATTCTTAGCATTTTGGTAAAGATTTTGGTCTTCTTTAACAAATTAGCGAATAGTTTTTAAACCCCTCGATAGAGTTTTTTTAAAATTTAAGATTCTTGAGATTAACCTCTCTTTTATATGACCTTTTAGTTTCAAGATTATTGATACATTGTAAGGCAGTAAAATAAGGACTACAATTCGTTATTACTTTTTTATCGGAAGTTTCGTTATTAGAAGTGAAAGCCTCTCATTATTCAAGGCATTGTCTCCAAGTTTCATTTTCACGTGAAGAACAGTAACTAACAATGCATTTGACAAATTCAAAAATGCTAGCTATTGTTATGCGCGAAAATATGAAACTTGGAGACAATACCCTGAATAATGAGAGGCTCACATTTGTAAACACAAAATTTCTGCCAAAACATTGGCGAATTGTAACCCTTATTTTACTTCCTTACAGCATATCAATAATCTTGAAACTAAAACGTCATATAAAAGGAAGGTTAATTTCAAGAATCTTAAATTTTTTTAAAAATCTATCGAGCGGTTTAAAAATTATTCGCTAATTTGTTAAAGTAGACCAAAATGTTCAAAAACCGCTAACAAAAGCGCCTCGATACATACTAATCAAACCCTTCTTTCTGCAATCGGCTAGAGCTATCTCCACGGTCTTTCACACACGTTTTTAAAAAGATTGAAACTACTATGAGGTGAAATTGCATGTCAAAAGCGCCTCATTTTCTACAGATAACAGCCGAACATCAAGATTATCCATTTTTTACCGTATTTCTAACCACAAAACCTTTATCCCAAAATATCTCGATAACGCTCTTACAGATTTCGCTTAAACTTCGCGAACATCGAGGCCGCTATTGAAGGAAAACGCTCCCGTGAATGACTTTGGAAGAACAGTTTCCAGTGCCAAGGAATACGTCTGTAAGTAAAATAGGTAAGAGCTTCATTTCGTTGCTATGACAACTCCGATGTCATTGCAACCCTGATAATAACAAATTTTCATCTCTATCTAATACAACTGTGGTGGCAATTTTTCCAAACTTTATTTATGGTGACGTAGTTTATGCTCACACTGGGTAGGTATTGGCCTTGAAAAATTGTATCGAGCCACCTTAATTACCCCTTTTGAATGACCGTCCATTGAATTCGTCAAATTTTGAGAATTTGCGATATAACATGACTTGCGTTAAAAAAAATCTTGAAACGATGAGGCATTCTTTATGCTTGTCTGAGCTTTCTAAAGTTGTATTTTAATATAAGCTTCAATTTACATCGCTTAATAAATTCCTTTTCAGTCTGAAATTCCTCGTCACCACCGTAGTCGAGAAGCACACAGGCGTCACAACAGGAGAGCAGAGCGTGGTCGTTATCGGTCCGCCCTAGCTGTGGCCGTTGGCTGTGCTGTAGCAGGTGGCTGGATTTGCTTGGCAACGGTTGTCTATGTCGTACGATACATTCGCGCCAAACGAAAAGCTGCTGCGCGGGGATCATCCAATGACGATTTGCTATAATTTTAGCAATAATTTAAGGACGGATATTATGACAAAATATTGAAATTAATACATTGTCTTGTAATCGTGATCAATGGTATATTATGATCTATTATTATTGAGCAGACTAAGAAATGGTATGATAAAAAATTAACATCGAATTAAGGTCTTGGCAGTAATTGTAAAAAAAAAAAATACTTGTTTAATTCTGCGACTGTCCGCGAAGTGTTTTAGCGGTTTTGAAACACGTTTTTTTGACTGACAAATGAAAGTTATTTAACTTTTATTTAACTGTTCGAATAATTTATGGATCAATGGCCTTTATATTTTTAGCGCAAAAATGAAAGAATTGACAAGTAATTTTTGTTTGTAATTAATTTCAATCTGAGGAAGCTGTGTATAGTTAACCTTGATGAAAGCAAAGTGTTTTGTTCTTTTGGTGTAGTTTTACGAGCAGCTAGAATTGTTGTTTAAACATAAATTCTCTTGAATTCAGTTTTAGCTTTTGTTGTATATAAGAACATTACTGGGAGACAATTGAATAAAATAAGACAGTTGGGTTTAAAAGGCTGCAGATAACTGATCCAAAGCGTTATTCAATAATTATGGTTTATACTGCCTTATTATCATCGCTTCCGTGGAGAATTTAAATGGTAATGGTAATGGTAAATGATAGACTCTTCCCACACCGTTAACAATGGTACCAACTGCTCGTGGCCTGGGGAGACAAAATACTTACGTCAGTGATTTGTATCCAAATGTCTATACAAACGTCCAGTGTGTCTACACTGTGAAGCAGAATTAGAGCAAATAAGGTCTAATACAGAGTGTTGGGTTGCCTGCAGGACATTTTCTCGTTTTTTGAAGTACTGACCGTGAAAAAGTGAAAGAATTAGGAAAACAAGAACGTTTATAATGAAAGATATCTGAGCTTGAGTCAGCAAAACAAAACTCCTGCAAGAAAAACTCCAGTTAGTTAATTGAAAATTTAAAAAGCCTGATTCTTCGCGTCCGTTGGTGTCAAACTTTTATTCGCGTAGTATCTCTAAAAACACAGTAAATACAGACTTGCTCATTTGGTAGAACCCTTCACTGGAGATTTTTAAATCACTCTACGTTTTTACGAGTCGGATTAGGGTTCCTCGTCCAGCCCCTACGTTTGCGAAATTTAATACTTCTCTTCTCCTTCAGCATTTTCACCGAGCGAATGTAACCCGTCTGCTTTGGTTTGCCTTTTCTTCCCATATGTTGCTATATTATTTTTTTTAAAAGAAAAAAGAAAACAAACCAGAAAAACTCAGTTTTGCTCCTAGTAACATGCAAGCTTTAGGGCATTACTGTTGTTCCAAAAATATTAAATCATTAAATATCCTTCGTCATTCATATCCAGATCTAGTAGCCCAGAAAATCAGGTAATAACCCTTGTTATGGCCTCGTGCAGAATATAACAGACCTAATCTAACCTGCAAGTTCTGACTATACCAGGAATTAGTTTGTTAAGTGCTTACAAGTTCACAATCACTAACAATTTCTGCTGACATTCCCCAAAAATAAGTCAGGTTAACAAGGTGTCATGAGCAACACTGTTTCTGTTTCAAGACAATGTTACTGTCATCATATACCAGTAATTACGGACAGGTGCTGTCTATTTTGCCCAGCCGCGCATGGCCCAACTTGAATTTATTAGTAATGGTCTCTAGGATATCGAGTGACTTCATTCTCCCTTAAAAAATCGTCGATAAAACGTGCGCTTTTGGTGAGTAAATCTGCAATTTCCCTGACACCTTATAATCTTTCAAATAGGAAATATTTATTCTCCAAATATTGCAAATATTAACCGTATAATTTTGGAAAATACTACCAGCGCAACAAGTGGTCGTTATACAATTCGTTAGGCCTGAGAGAGTTTTCCGTTAAAATCACAGATCGAGCCATGATTTGATTTAATTCTTTTTCTACAGGACACCCTTGCCCAGAATCATTTTCTTTAACGATTTTCGGGAAAGGCTAAGAAGTCAGTAGAAATTTGTATAAGTTAAAATATACCGGTAGTTTTAACTACAAATATGAAATGACATTTAATGCTAGTTCAGTCGTGTTTATAATCTACTAACCGGTGGATCTCTCGTGTTCTGTTTGTTGAATTTCTAACTACGTCTGTTCCAATTCAGTTGTGATTTTCTTCTTGATTTTGTACTTACCTATCAAGTTAACGCGTTTTTAACAAAATTGTTGAAGAGATCAAGAAATCTGACGAACCGAATTACATGTC
This sequence comes from Porites cylindrica, assembly GCA_964035525.1. Classification (NCBI taxonomy): domain Eukaryota; kingdom Metazoa; phylum Cnidaria; class Anthozoa; order Scleractinia; family Poritidae; genus Porites; species Porites cylindrica. Next base: position 13,002,859 of record OZ037778.1, on the reverse strand, counting down.
TTTCCGTTCCGGGATACTGATTACAATCACTGATTCTCGAAACGCAGGGCGCGTTAAGTTTTAATTTTATTGATCCCGCCAAATTAGTTTTGTACTTGATAAAGTCAATGAATGTTGGCATTTTTTCTTCCTTAATTTCAATGTTCAAAGTGTAAAGCGGGACTGACTTTAACTTGGATCAATCCTTAAAACATCTATGTTCTGTTTTGTTGATAAATGAACTGGGGAACGACTCCTGTCACGAAATTTATCAAAATTCAAATGATGGGTAAACTGGAATTTGAAGCCTACCTGGGTATGGCGCAGGAATTGTCTGACTCAAAAGAGTCTGTGCTAAAACAGGGGGGAGCTGATTCAGATTGCGCGAATATTGAAACTTGAATGCTGTCTTCAAAACAGCATGGTGTCAATTGGTTTTCTTTCATTGTTTATGTTTTGTACAAATCCCTTTGTAAGATTAAAAGCTGCCAGAACTTCACCCCTAAGCGAGACGAGAGCACGTTCGTCTCTTTCAAACGAGAATTCCCCCGAGACGAATGAGCGCTGCCGGCGTTTTCAAAAAAACGAAATTCTGATTCATATCTCGTGCACAGAATCTGCAGATTTCTATTACTTTTTGACAGTGTTTCACAGGTATAATTATTCGTATTTGGAGTTAACCTTTATTAACAAGACATAAAAGTTATCTTAATGACAGATATTACTATCACTGAAAGCCACAAATCAAAAGCCAAACAACTATTGTTTTTGAGGCTCAAACTTGACCCATAGTTTCTGTAACCTGGCTAAATTGGATGAAGGAGCTTCAACACTTACTTTAAGCTGGAGGCAGTTTCTCGACTCTTGGATTTGAGATTTATGACCTCGTCTGCATGACCAGTCAGAAATTTGTGACGACTTTCTTGACGCAGAGATTCTAATTTCTCACCTTGAATACAAGCTTAGTCCTTTTTCTCTTCCCTCCTGATCAGAGGAGAAGGTGTGGTTTTCAAAGGGGGCCAAGAGCCTGACAAACATACTGTTTCTTTAGTATAGAGACGTACAGTGCCTGTACGTATCACACAGTAATGAATCTGTCAGGTGTTTAACAAATATCCGCAAAAGGAGAGGCAAATATTAGCGAGCATTTACCGAATCAAATAGGGGTTTTAGGTTTCACACACTACTATATGAATCGAAGCATTATTTGGCACAAGTTAAGGATTAAACAAGGAGGAAATCTATGATAGAAACATTCCGACTGAGCCCAAAATACTACCTCAATTAATGTCCTGCTCTGCTTCCAAAACGAAGGACTTACAGAACAGTATGATGCCTTACGGTTCATTATAAAGTTTAAAAGCTAATTTAACACTTATTCAATATCTCTTTCAGTCTATACCAGTAGGTATCAGGGATGGAAGTTGGCCTAACTTTGCTTTGTTTCTGCTTTATTTCATTTCTTAGTATAACAGGTAAGTTTTTTTTAAAAAATGTAGTTTACTGACACAAACTGCATTAATGCTTCAAAATGCGAAAAGGGATCTTTCGAGGAAGTTGTGGCTAGATAGTACTAGGGAGCTGAAGCAGCGACAACGGTGACATCAACGAGAACGGCAAAAAAAGCAATAGGTTTAAATTAGCAAAAAAACAAGTTTGCACGTGCATCACGCTTTTTTGTACATTTCTTAATTGCCGTCACTGCACCACTATGACGTGAAAATGCCAAAATTCACGTTTCGTGGAGGACGTAAAAACAAGGCTCTTTTCCTGGCCTTCGATACAGAGCTATAGCATTCAGCGCCAGAAATAGTTGCCAACATTTGACGAATTGAACGAGATGGAATAAGCGCCATAAAGTTTAAAGCATTGCGACTACACATTTTAAGTGACGTTTTTGTAGCCGTCGCCGTCGTTGTTGCTTAAAGGGAACCTCCACTCTTACTACAGAATAAGTTTAAATCGAATAAAATTATGTTGATAAACAAATTTGTTCGAAATTTGTCTTTAAAAAAGTGTTTATATCAGGAAAAGTGAATTTTAAAATCGCTTATTTTCACTTTCAAATTTCGCGGGCGCCGCCATCTTGAATAATTGTGACGTGTTACGGTTGCTCTATTGTTCTGACACAAAGAGCTTTTGTTTAATAACAATAGAGCAACCGTAACACTTCACAATTATTCAAGATGGCGACGCCCGCAAAATTTGAAAACAAAAATAGGCAAATCTAGAAGTTATTTCTTTCGGATACAAACGCTTTCTTTAAAAATATTTTAGATTGACTTGACTGTAACAGTTATTTCCTGTGATTTAAAGTTATCTTTTTGTTGAAGTGGAGGTTCCCTTTAAGCTCCTTTGTATTACACCAACCTCGCTCCCAGGGTTCTTTCCTACTCGACCCCTCTCGCTCCGACATTCGTGAAGGAGAGGACCCAGGTAACGAGGTTGGTATTGCACCTAAAACATTTCAGTCCTTAAATTAAAGAGTTAGTAAAGCTGTTAAAAACGCAATAGTAGGCCAATCAGGCTGTAAAAAGGAGAAAGAAAATGTTTTTATTTCCTGATCTAAGCTGAAAACCACATGATTAAAATTGACAAATAGAAACACCAAGTTTGAAGCCTCTCTCCACGAACGGCTCCTGAAATAGCAAGAGATACTAGGTTTCACGTTGGACGTGCCCACAAGTTGACCGTTTTGAGCTACAAAGATATGAGAACGAGTGAGAAGCGCGAGAAAGTCACCACTTTCCCTTCTAACCGATTAACAGGCAGCAAACCAAACCAAAACGGACTTTTAGAAAGTATAGACTGCAAACTGCATTCTGTCTCCTCTCATAATGTTATCCATGGCCTTACGACTGCTCAGCGGAATAGTTATGTCTTCCTCTTAGTGCTGCAGGAGCCTTTGAGGTTCTGGGCCAATTTATGAAGTGTTCTTCTAAAACCTAAAACAGTTACTTTGCTTTTGCCGGAAATGAACCTTTTAGTTTCTTCAAACAGTGGGGTTGTGCAGCTTGGCTGTAAGCTTAATAAAGGTCTTTTTCGTACTTTCCAAAGACTGGAAAATTATTTGAGTTTACCAATATCAAAATTAGGCGCGTTTATCCGAAGGAATGGACTGATTAGAATTTTTTTTTTTTTTGGGGGGGGGGGGGTGGATTGGTTCTGTCAAAGACAAAATCTCAAACCACTAGCTCTCAAACGTTACGACACCGTTAAGCAGTGACCTTGGTATCTATTTCCCACTTATTGCTGCAAACCTCGAATTATAAAACCTATCTCTCTCATAAAACAAAAACTATGCTGGTAAGATATTGTCACACATCATCATCGGCTTCTCTTTTCCTTACAGATGCAAAACTCGAATTAATCTCTTCTGACAAGACTCCTTGTGGCAAAAGTTCAGTAAATTACAATGTCACTCTAGCGAAAGGCGCAAAGGCGGGAACATACTACAAAATGGCAACGGTTGACAAAATGGACGACTGCATAGGGCACTGCTGCGGTTCTAAGAGATGCGACGTCGCCTTTATGGTGAATAAGAACTGTTATTTAGTAAAATGTCACAACTCAGACTCTTGCGAACTCAAGCGGTCTGAAAATTCAAAGTTTGACACAATGCTCTCCATGGTTTCAAAAACAAAAGGGAAAACGATACAAGGTAAGCGGCAATATGTTCAACACATTACAAGCGGCACTAGTCTCTTTTCTTCCTTCTACTGGCCCATTATTTGATCTTCGGGAGGTTTTGCGATACACGTATTTCTAATAATTATTGTGACCACACAGGACCAACTAACCTGGTCATAATAACTTTGATCGAAGCAGTATTGTTATTTTATGATAAAGTGGAAGCCACGAGAACTGTTTATCTAAATGAACTAAAAACTGTCATTAAACAGTCTTTTAAGTTGGATAATCTCAGAGCAAATTTATAGGACCATCAAATAAGAGCTAGCGAAAGGTATGGGGTCAATCAATTTGCTTGACTTTTTGTATCTAGAGAACTTTTTACAGCTTTAGTTTTCTCCTTTTTTTTGCTTAGGGGAAAGCAAAGCCGAGCCCGCAGTGGAGGAAAACCTTCAAGAGAAGGCATCAGGAACAGAGACTACCGAACCTTTTATTGTAGATAATAAAGACGACGATATGACAACAGTTACTGCTTTTGGGGTAAGTTTTTTATTTACTTGATTATGTATTCCAAGACCTGGCTCCTCTCAAAAATAAATCAATGCTTAAATATTTATAGTTTTGCGTTTGATCAGTGGAGCATTCTTTAACTCGTCGTACCATGTGATTCTTAAGGTAGATTTCTACTGTCGCGTAATTTACGTATTTAATTTTATGCCCTTAAAAAAAGTAGAGGCACTCTATGAAAGCCGCAAGTGAACGAGAAAGTTGAGCGAAATTCAACCTTTACCTTTACGCGTAATGTTCCATACTTAGTTCTATTTTATATACGCGCGTAGAATTTACGTGCGCACGCACGTAAAAATTACGCGACAGTGGAAATCCACCCTAAGTTTAAATTCCACCTAGTTATCCAAAGGCGGCTCACAACGGTTCGCTACGATTTTCAGACAATTTTGTAAAACTTTGTGCAATGAATTTCCTCTCAGCTCTCCTTTTAGTAAGCACCTGTAGACGAAAATGAAATTGCATATTGGATTGCTGGGCACTCCGTAATAAAATGCAACTTCTAATAAAACTTGTAGCATTTGATAACTTGTTTCAGTCACTACGAACTAATTTTCGCTAAAACCCGTAGTAGAATGACTGCGATGGCTATCGCGTTTTCCCGCCAAAATGACGCTACGTCACGTGTGTGCACTACTAAGCATTGAGAAAATCTCGGTCTCGTAGTCGTCCACGTCTTAGAATCCAAAGTCCTCTCTATTCATAAAATACTAATGCATCTTTTATTGCTAGACTGGAAAGACGAAACGATCCAAGCGGTCCTCTGATATAATTGACATGGTCGTAGCCGTTGGCTGTGGTACTGTAGCAGTAGCAGTTGGTGTAGCTGGAGTCATTGTAATGACGAGACGTTTGATTGAAAACAACAAAGCGTGACCTGTTTTCTGATCCTTCCTCTTTTCATAGACTTAAGTGTGACACCGGAACGGAAGGAACATTTGTGTGTTTTCAAAAAAAGAAAGAAAGAAAGAAATGGAAAGAAAAGTATAAGTATAAGCGAAGGAATCAAGAAGATCACTTTTCAACATCAAACCAAGGAAAGTTAGTAAGAAGTATCTTTAGGACGGAAAGGGAAAAAACCCAACTTTTGCAAATAATCTCTCTCCCAATTTGTCTTCTTTTTCTTTCTATCTTCTTAACGAGTTTGTTTTCTTTCTTTGCGTTTACAAGAAGTAAAAGCTTTAAACGCTTTTTGAAAACGATTTTGGAAATGTCCTTTTGTGGATATATTTTATTTGACATCATATGGCATGGCGTCGCAAGGAAAAGGTGGGAGTAAAGACCAACGTAAACTTTTAAAATTTGACAAATAGACCTTTATCACAATAACCTCTATTAAACTTTGCACTTGCTTTATGATTAATGGGATAAAAGCAACGTCACGTGGTATTTCAGGGGCAGACTAGTGATAAAATAGTTACTAAAACGAGTAACAATGGTCGAATTTGTTGATTCTCTCAAAACGAGACGACGATTTTAGTCTCGCAAAATGTACAGTTCGAATTCCGACAAGTTCAGTAGGTCGTTACTGCTTGTTGTGAGAACATCTACGGTCACTACTGCAACCAAAAAAGTAACAATGATCAATTCCACTCATAATTTACCATTATCGTCTTTAAGACAGGAATTTCTTCATTTTTTGTTGTCCAGAATAAACAAACGCGGCTGCGATTTCTTGTATGACATATTTTATAGCGAAGCTCTTGCGCGCGCGAAGCACGGGCACCATGAATCTCTATGGGCGCAAGAAATTTTGGTAATCACGTGACCCTCCGTACGTCCGTACTTCCGTCCACCCCCTACATGTAAGCCAATTTCAAATGTCATATTTACTAGCACTATACTAAGACATAGCAGGAGCCCATGGACATGGAAAATGACAATAGCCTGTCAGTTATATGCGGCATCCATATAAAGATGAATTGACGGCTGACAAAACCGAGTATTTTTTTTCCTACTAAATTTTAATGTCTACACTGACGCGGATAACAAAGAAAGAGCTAGACCGAGAGATAAAAAACAAAGGAGACGACTTTCGTGGGAAGAAAATTATAATGTAGCAGCGGTAAGAAACTGAGAAACGCTAGCGGCCACCAAGGTGAAAACGCCATTTCCTCCACAAAACGTGTAACTAGGAAGTTTCCCGTTGTAGTCGTGCAAAACAACGGCAAAGAAATGTACAAAAAAAGTGTGCTGCACGTGCAAAGTTGTTTTTGTTTTTGTTTTTTTCTGAGCAACAGTAAGACGGGCAACAAAAAACGTGCAACTTGTTTTGCAACATTGCTGCAAAACGAGTTGATTAGCGATGTTGCGTGTTTGACCACTGACGTTCGAACTTGTCTTGCAACAAATAAGGTTGCAAGGTTTTTCTCGTTGGTGGTAAAACGCACAACATCGCTATTCAAGTCGTTTTGCCGTTTTCGTTGCCATAGCCGTTAGCGTTACACAATTTTATCTATTGTTTGAGAAAGAGAGCTCTGCTTTTAGCCCTGCAGCTGGCTAACTCTATATATTAACTTGTTTGCCCCATAAGAAATCACGTGACTTCGATTTATCCCATCAATCTTTAAGCTCGTACCAAGGTGGTGGGTATCGCAAGTAAGGTCTATTACGGCAAAAATTTAATCCATTTCTTTTGTGAAACAATTACTGAAATAGTTTATTTGTCTAGCGTAATATGACGAAATTATTGGTTTTTAACAAATCCCAACGCGTGCGATATTTTTCAGTATCAGTATTATTTCATACAAGTTTAATTTGTTGGCGCCTAAAACGCTGTTGTCGCCTTAGACTGCTCTTGATCAATGGCGGAGGGACTCTTGAGAGGTCGACTCGGAGCATGCGCAGGGACACCACATCAGGTGGTGAAGCGCTTTTTTATCTTTTTAGTTCTTTTTAAGTTGCTGGCTTGAACTATTACTGATTCTCAATGACATGAATCTCTGGGAAATGCACAAATGTGGTCACGGCAATGCAATCCAGTGATAAATTGAGCTCAGTTTTTTCTGACTGCAAGTCTCTCAAATGAAGCACAGTGTAAACTCGACATTACCAACCTCTATTCCTAACAAACAACCCGGTGTGTGAGGACGATATTCTTTGGCCCAATTGCCCTGAAATATAAAGAGTATGGCATTGTTTTAATGAAACGTTTTCACTTACACCCACCTTACGCTTCGTTGTATCGGCTTCTAATGTTAGTAACTCTTGACTGTGCTGTAATAGTAAGGTAATATGTTGCAATTGTATAGAACTAGTATTATCAACTAATATTAAGGACATTATTCACTTCAAAGCGCCCTCTTTGTTTGCATAATAAAACGATACGTGAGTGAGCTACTGTAAAAAACCAATTCCAGTTTTTAGCTGTTTTAATTTTCATCTTTTAGCTATAATTTTATGATAATAAATTAATACCTTGGAGATGCTTTCGCTAACTCGTGTGTTTAAGGACGGTGTCCACTATTGTTACTGCGCACATTTTCTGCGCATGTCAAGGTAGTCGTGCGCGACCCAAAAGAAATGCACAACACGCAGGACACGCGGACTGGCTTTGTTTCCCGTACTTCTGGGAGGTTCTAGTTATTTCTCGTGGAAAAAATGCGTCGTTTTTCAACAGATGAAAAATAATTTCTATTTACCTTGTCAGTTCTTTGAAAACCGAAGAAGTATGAGCATGTTGCTACTTCTGCCGTATGATCGATCTGACAGAACATTTTATAGTCAAACAAATGTCAATTCTAAAACATCAAAAGTTATTGCGTCAAGATGTTACGCTTAGAGCTTGGGTATTAAAAAATCCCTTAAGAGGCAAGGATCAGTAAATCAGAAGGAAAATAGCTCTAAGTCCTCCGCTTAATCGGGAAACTGCAAGCTTACCTTTCACTCGCGTCCTTCGTGTTTTATCGGGTAATCAGCTCTAAACACTTTCCCGAATATTTCTTTAATTTTGTAAGATTTTATGTAATTATTCACCAGAAGATAGATTTAAAGCGTTCGAGTACATACAGATGTCCCTTTTATTGAGAGTCCAAGGCTTTTATTTGTTGAACAAACAAGAAGAAAACTATCACAAGATTGCTTGGATTGCTGAGATCGCAACTTCACAAATAGTTGCGGACCGCAAACGCTTTCATCGTGGAAAAAAGCGTAAATAATTGTTATGCTTTTTACTATTATCATTGTTATTTAAACATTTTGGCATTACTAAGCATTGAAATTATTGACTCATTGGGCAGCTTGTCGTGTAGATAGTATTTCTTAAGGTTCAATTTCGCGCCACACATAATCTGGACATTTAGACATAGCTGCCATTTGGCTGTTTACAAACTCTGAGATGGAAGGTAAAATAAAGTATTTCCATTCTAAGAATTTCTTAGGTTTAAAAGACACTGTTAAGTCTAAAATTAACATTCAGGAACGAACTATAGTGAATGATCATGACACAGAATGCTACAGTAAAATAAATAAAAAAAATAAAAAAATAAGTTTATACATTAGGGTAGTATTCAGCTTTTTAAAAGAGAGCTCATGTATGGAACTTGAGTCTATGCAAATCATTTATGTCATATGACACTTGCGGCAAAGCCAGAAAGAGATAGGGCAAAGCACAGATATAGGCTCATTGAATGTGTGCAAGTTTAATAAACATATTCGATCGAGGCACCCGGTTAAATGATAAAAAAGGATAGAAGGTTTACAATGTATATTACATCTACAGTTTAAAAAATCTTGAGGACATGTACAGGTAAGCAAACGATTGAAGGAGTACCTGTCAAAGAGTCCCTGTCGACTATTTTCGACTGCAGTACAGTGGTTTGTTTACAGCCGGCACCAGCCTTTAATCTTTAGCTCGCCATGCTACTCTATGTGCGCTGGAAGTAATCTTTAATACCTTCTCCAAAAATTTTTGTTAAATTTTTGAGACGGAGGAGCTCCAGTCGAATGAAATAGTATAATCTGTTTTCCTTAGAGTCCATGAAATGTCCTTCTTCACTTTCTTTTTTTTTGCTCTCTTCCGTGGGTTGTTGTTCTCTGACTGTTAGCCGTTTTGGATATCCCAGAGTACTCGCGTTGAGTGAAGCAATAGTGAAAACTGACCGGGGAGGGGAAGGGAAAAATTGTAAATAACCCCCAAAGCGATTAAGTTAAGGTCGAAACCAACCAATTTAACTTCTTAAAACGCGTGGTAACCCCTAATTTTTATCTTACCAAATGAAAGTAATAAGCCTACTCAGCAAACGATCAATTTTTGGTTCGGGGAAAATGTCGTTTACACTATTTTTAAGGCAAACGCTTGGAAAGGGGTAACTGCTGATAACCTCCCAGTTGTGCTGATATTTCCAAAAAAGGCCTATAAAGAGCAGTTGTTATGTTATCATTTGTTGCTGACTTTGAAACTGTGTTACAATTATCATTGCATTTGTGCCAGTTCAAGTGTACACTCTGAAATTTGGGGAAAAAATAACTTCTTATCATTTTTTCTTAAAAATGCCTATTCAGCGTTTTTCCCCATATTGAAGCGCAGTTATCTCTGAAAAATGCGTGTTTACCCCCAGTTTTCTTTTTGGATTTCAATAGCCCCTGATATGATCTACTTGTCTCACGTAGTCATTATCTGGGAAAAAAATACTTCCCATTAGTGGGCACCGTCCTTAAAGCCTTCTTCTAATCCTCACCAGGGTCCAATATCTTATTAAAAATCAGTGATAGGTTCTACCTTAGCCGCTTTATCCGGTCCTGTCCGGTCTTTAGTTTCTCATTTTTAGTAGTGGAGCTCGGACTCGTTTCCCGAGCCGCGACTGGTAATCAGTCTCAAATAAACTGCACCCGGGAGAGCTTGTCCGCGGGCGAACTAGAGACTAAATAAACTCTTCTTGTTTACGAACTAACTCTTCCACTATTTTGCACTTGGCCTTCAGAATTATCGTTTTTCTTACTTAAGGACATTACGGCTTTATGAGGAATTTTCCGCTGGAATGTCCCAAAAAGTCGTGCTCCATTTACTTTTACGAAAAATTGGATTTACACAAATTTACTCGGTGCAAATATGGTGCAAAAAAGTGCAAATTTGGGGAAAATTAAAAGCAAAGATGGTAAACACCGCATTTGCTTGCCAGTTTACATGGGGTTGTAAATTTTAGGGCAAATGCGGTATTTACCATCTTTGCCATTTATTTAACCTTAGTTTGCACTTTTTTGCACCAAATTTGCACCGAGTAAATTTGTGTAAATCCAATTTTTCGTGCATTCCAACCAGATTTTCCGGAAACGTTTTGTAAATGGTGAGCAACCACAGTTTCTATGGAAACTGTAATTGAAATCGCAATAAACCAAATTTCACTTACCAATGAAAGCATTATTGCGGCCACTTTTAATTTTAAATGCACGAAAAATGCCAAAACAATGTGTGGAAGTTCGTCACTCCCCTGGTCAAAAGTAAAAGGAAGCTTTCGAGAGGTTTTCAAAGATTATTTCAATGTGCTCAATATCTGTCTTATCATTGGCTAAGAGCCTACAGATAATTTTACTAATCAGCGCCACTCGAGGTTAGAGAACAATTATTAAATTTGGTTTTTGTGGCGTCCGGAATAATTAAGGTCTTGATTACATTCCGGGTATCATAAAAACCTCATCAAATAATTTAATAAATTAAAACACCGCGCCAAGCACAAAGTAAACTGCACATTTCGAATTAAGGAGTGTGAGTTTCTCTGTTGACTTCGAGATTCTAATTGAGTGTGTTTGTCGTCTTTAAATAGTTCTAAAACTCAATGGGCAACTTTTCCGAGAGGCAGATTTTGCTTTGGCATGTTATGGCCGAATCCAAGGCCATAACATTAGTGTACAAGGTTACTCTTTGAAGGTGTTTTCGGAAAAAAACAATTTAGGTTGGAAAATGGTTGATCTGAGAAATGATTTGAAGTTTTTCGTGTTGCTCTTTTCAAGAAATATTGAAAGATATTGAAACTTATGTCATACATCACAAATAATAAAAATTGCAAACAAGTTATGCAGCCAATTCCAGGAAGTAATTTTACCCCGGCAAGTTATAAATACGTAATTAATCACAAGGCAAGTAAATCATGTAAGATTGAATATTTTTTTCTATTGATTTTGCGGCCCACTTAATTTTTTTGGCTTTTTTGTTTGTAATCTAACATGGCGGACTACATGATTCATAACCTGATTTGCTCATCATATGACGTCATCAAGGTACATTAACAACCTTCTTTATCTTAATTTATTTATATTTATAAAGCATTATTAGTTCTGAAAATGTCATCAAGAAAACTTTGAAATTCTCGAATTTCCGAAGAGGCTGGGGAAGCTATTCTCTCACCGGACAAAGATATAGTTTTCTCAGACGTACAGTTTTCACGCTGCTATGATACGCCAATTTTTTTAGTGAGGACAAAAGAATATAGATTTAAACTGCGTGGTAACGATCATTATTTCACCACGATTTAGGATTGTCCCTTTCTCCAGCTTCCTACGGATACAAAGTTAAGCAGGAAAACGGAGAGAAATAGAGGGGAAAAAGACTACACACAAACTAAACAAGTATTTGACGTTTCATTTTCTAGGTGTTTTTGACTTAAGGATCATTCTACTGTTTTCTTTGTTTCGATCCAGATCTTCACAATATCCGGTGCTCTTCACTGGTTATCCGCTGCGTTTTTGCTTAATTACCCTCGTTAACCAGGCCCATTTGCGCATAGGGTGATTTTACTTAACCCGTGAAGTAGGTAGTAGAATACTACGCACTATCTAACTATTGTAACTAACTAACTCTGTTGTCTTCTTTCGTTTATTTGTAGCTATTTTGCACTAATTGTTACTATCTGCTTCACGGTTCAAGTAAAATCACCCTGTTTGGAGAGTGGTAAGCCTGTTACGGCCTGGTAAAGCTTGGTGAGACAGGTTTGACAGCCAGAAAAGCCTGGTTGGTTGAACCAGGTTTCCATTCTGAGCTATTTTTCTTACAGGGCATAATCCTTGCGGAGGATTGCGCGACAAGCCGGACTCAATTGCGATATTAAGCTAGCAGCCATCATTTAATTTTTGCATAAAGCATGCAGCCATGTAAAGCATAACAATGTTTAAAATGGAAACTATTTTCCAAGGTTAGAGTAAATACTCCTTAGTTTTCCCCTTGTTGTATATCAAGGATTTCTCAAAACCCAACATCTTAAAAACTGAGTCAGTTAGCCAATCAATGCAACGCCAAAAAAAACTTTAAGGTGGTAGACAGTCGATCCAATGTGAGCTGCTCCTTCCGATGTTTACTTTATAATTTTTCTACTTATAGCAATTCACGGTGTGAAATAACTTTCTAAAAGTGGAAACCACAAGCTGAGATAACTGACGCGTGAATCCCTCCTCCATTTTGTTCTTTAACGCCTGTCTGCACAAATCCTTAAAACACATGGCACCTGTTAGTTGTGAATTGAAGGCTCTGGAAAGAAGAGATAACTCTTCTGATTTGATGGAGAAGTATTTTTCCTCTTCCTTGCATTAACTACAAAATAACCGTTTTTAAAAGAAAAAATGCAGCTTTTTTTTATTATTATTTTCGTATCTTTTAAGACACCATCGGTTGTTTTGGGTTGGGGTGATAGATAATCAAATGTAACAAGTTTCAAAGCATTTTTCCCAAGGTGTTTACCTTTGATGCCAATGAAGCGTAAAGTGTTTTATTGAGAACACTCCTCCTACCTGCTTGACTATCAAAGACAGTTATCGCAACTGGTAAAAAGCGGAACAAGTTCTTTGGTTCGTTAACCTCGTCAAATTCTGTCTCTGTTCTTAAGACAAGTTTGACAGGCCTCAATTGTGGATAAAAGGACCTTTGGCGCCTTTTCATGCCAGGTTTGCGTCATCGAGGTTCTGAAGCTAAAAGATCTTCTAAATTTAGCGAGAAAGCTCACTCGATTATCATGAAAAATTCATTGATTTAAAGTAGTCTTCTTCCTGACTTTAAGTTAGAAGGGTTGACGTAATTTTACAATCTTATTGGTTTTATGTTTCAAAACCTTCCAAAGAAAAATTTCCTCACGATGAAGAAAACCAGATTTTACCGGCGTTTTGTGTAGGTAAGTAAAAGTTTTGTTGTGTTTCGCTCCAACGCAGCCCTTCCCCAGATTTATCAAGACGTGTACTTGTTGTCTAATTTAGGCAGAATTATGGTCAAAGCTGTTAAAGGACAACGAAGGTACAACTGCTTCCTAGACCATCCATCTACCAAAATGATAATTCTCTACGCAATCTATTCCACACTGCTTGTCTTCAAAAATAGTTGGCTGTACCTTTTGTCGCGAAGATCGTCGTAATCAGTCAATATTTTCCGAGCGCATGAACGACAGACGGTAGATAACACCCACTCGAAACTATAGAGTAAACTACGGTATCAAATTGTCGCCGATCGCCGCCGTCAGGGTTTGTTTTCAAGTTAAGGCTGGGTATTAATTGTCCTTGCTTGTTATAGGTCCAGGACTGGCTCAATATTATCAAAGACGACTTTCATGGGTATAGCTCTAGCGTATTTGTATTTTCATTTATTTCATCATTAATTTTATCTGCGACTCTTCACTTTCGTATCAATAAAGATTTCTATTCTGAAGCAGTAATGAGGAGAAAAAGAAACAAGTTGCAGATCGATTCGACTGAGCTCTAGGCTTCTAATATCTTAAGGCAAGCTAGTTGTAGAATTCGTTGTCCCTTCATGATTCTTATTTATTTTCCAAAATGCTCTAAAGTTTTGACTGGCACCATGTTTTTCCTATATATCTTGTTTGGACGTTTAAAAATGGTTTGGACTGCAGGTATGTAGGGTTTACTTCTTTTGACATGCAGAAACTGATCAGAGTATAACAATTGGAGATTTTTTGAAGGAGAAAATTTTCTTAACTGCAAAACAAGTTGTCCATGTGACTTAATATTGAATATAATATTGTCCATGTAACTTATTTTGACCTGGTAGAAGCAGTTGTAGATATTGACTTCTGTTGCTACATGAATCGTCTTTGACTTTCGGTAAAGCGGCAATTAAATACAAACTGTCTGCATAATTTATAGTGTTCTCTAAACAATGAAAGATTGATTGAAAACTGCAAGAAAAAAGAGCAGTTTTATTCTTTATAGCCTTTTTCTAGCGATTCAAAGAAGCGAAATCGGTAAAAGGGCACTATTTCTGTTTTCAAAAGGAGTGAAATTGAAGGAGAGGGGAGGGGGTGCTCTAAGAGGTCGTATAGCTCGTAGTTGAATTTTGCCTTCCTTTTTGAATGTCCAAGATAGCGGAAGCCCAATCGAAATTGTGTGCATAATTTAGAAATACCTGCATTCTGAAGTGCAATGACCATTTCCTATGATTACGTCCGGCCCATGCCAGAAGCCTAAAGTTTCCAAGTGAGCTACTGGGTTGTGAAACATTAGAAAGCTACAAAAATTTTATCCTGTTATTAGTGCGAATGAAAGTATCGTTAAAAGTAATATATTTATGCATCTTTTTCACGATATCAAGGTTTCTTATAAGGCTATAGCTACTTAATTATTTTACTCCTCTAAATAATTTGAAACTTATTTTTGTGTTTTTAGATAACTGAAAAGACATCCAGAGGATTTGTGGTAAAATATGGATCTACCATGGCAATTTCTTTTGTACTTGATCTTACTCAGGTCGATAGCAAGAGGTCAAAGTATGTGTGTCGATTGTGCCTTTGTAAAAGTTTCACTGTTAAACACAGCTTCCTATTCAGAGTCTTCTTATCTTCCTGTCTCAATCACCTGGAGCTTTTGTCTTTTCTTTTCTTTCTTTTCTTCGGTCTCGTTCAATATCATTGTCACTTGATTAAAGGAAATATGAAATGTGGTTTTAATCTGTGGGTGAGGATATGTACACTACATCGTAACATTATGATAGTGTGACCAATAAAATGAAACTTCTTCGGTGCTTTCTTGAATAATGCAGCCGACTTTTTTTCTTTTTTTCTTTTTTTTTTTTTTACAGAAGATGATTGATACTGTTATAAGACCGGGAACAACCTTCTCAAAACGAACTCCCTCCGCTCTTCAGTGCTTTTTGTTTGCTTTTTATAAGCATAATACCTTTCTTTCTTTCGCTCCCGACAGCGACAGTCTTATGAAGAGCTGGCATTATTTTTGCTTTTTAATATAAATCGCCCCATGTAAGCGCATCCAAGACAGTCTTGGATTTTGGTTTCCACGCTGCGGATTTTGGATTCTTTGTTAATTAGTAGCACTTGGATTCCGGATTCCGATCGTTGATGGTATTCCGGATTCCTTACGCTGTATTCCGCATTCCAAAGCACAGGATTCCTGATTCTACAGGAAACATTTCCCGAATAGACCTCTTTACCGATACGGCGGCCATATTGAATTAATTAGATGTAAGGAGTATTATAGGATGTCCAGGGGGCACCCGCTCAGCATTTGTGCGCGCCTTTCGGGCAAAAAGAAAACTTTACTGTATATTTCTCGGGAAAAAAGTGGTCATTATTACATCCAAACACGTCACAACGATCTTTTTGCCTATTACAATTTTTCCCTAGGAACACTTTAAGAAAAATTGGGCCGAAAAGCGCTCGTAAATACTGAGTGAGTATATCTGATCGTGCTCATGCCACCTGATACTCCTTAAATCTAACTGATTCAATATGGCCGCCGTATCGGTAAAAAGGTCTATTCCGGATCCCACAAGCAAAAATTTCCCGGATTCGGGAATCCGTATTCCGTTCCATAATTATAGGCGACCATAATAAAAGGCGAATATAAAAACATGAACTTAATACTAGGAAAATCATAAACATCGCCCGTCAAAAGCTCAATGATTGAAGGATTCCTTCTTTGTCACATATGAACTCTCTTAATCTTTAAAGTCTTCCAGATGTTTCTGATGGACCAAAAAGGCGAAAACGCGCAAGTTCTAGATACTGTTAAGCTTCCCACATGCACACATTTGGATATAAAACATGACGTCACTTTACGTGGTGGAATCAAGTCCGGGAATTTTACAAAGCTTGGTTACTTGAGAGACATGCAGACGTGTATAGACGCTTGTTGTCAAGATGAAAAATGTGACGTAGCATTTATGCCCGGTCATGTGTGCTATTCAGTGAGCTGTTTCAATGAAAAGC
Organism: Porites cylindrica; assembly: GCA_964035525.1. Taxonomy (NCBI): domain Eukaryota; kingdom Metazoa; phylum Cnidaria; class Anthozoa; order Scleractinia; family Poritidae; genus Porites; species Porites cylindrica. The sequence goes on along the minus strand of OZ037778.1, from coordinate 12,986,528 downwards.
TTTGTGAGAGTATTCCAGCCGTGCCCTCCATTGCAGCCAATAGGAGCGTAAGGATTTCTCATGTGGTCCGTGGTGGCGGAAAGGGAGATGATGTAGAACAGTTTAAGAAAACGCAGGGGATGTCAAGATACAGTAAGATAACAATTTCATACTCTAATTTTAACTTGCTTATTTATTGCTGGACGTTGATTAGTGTAACCTTCTAGACGGACAAACTGAACCTTCCTACTAGTCTAGTCTTAGTACCCAGCTCGCGCCCATATTTAAATATTTAGTTTATTGAATGTTAAAAACAGGTTCAGCTCGGTAAATGCTTTCAAACGTATAGTGATGATAGGAGTGACATCACTTAGCTAAGAGAAACTAAATGGACTAAGATTAGGTTGCAGAACCTATTCAAGCCCGATAACGCCACGGTCCTCGTGCCTGTTGTGACGTATCGGTTCTTTGAAAGTTTTAGTTGACAGTCCAGATCGAGAACTACACAAAAAATATCATGTATAAAACTGTTCTGCTCAGTTTTCCAACCGGTGGAAGCCAAGAGGAGCCCAGTTGAAAGAAATTGAAAAAATAAGCGAAAGAAACAAGAAAAAATGAACGGAAAACTCCCTCTATCTTTTAAATTTCACGAACATCGGACCAATAATTTAAAACTTGAATTGCTTTCTTCACATTCTTGACCCAAAACGCTGTATATTTCCAAACATAGCTTTTACCTTGCAAAGAACATGTCCCGGAGAGTCTGCAATTGGCGTCAAAATTAGTCGAGACACTTTGCCCTGAAGGGCTTTTCTGTAGTTTTACCAATTTCAAAAGGAGAGGATAAAGTTTCCCCTCCTTCGTCCCCTCCGTGCAATGTTGTGTCACTGTTCCAACTACCTGTGAGAAACAACAAACACCCCAACTTTAAAAGGTGGGGAGAGGGGGCGGGGGTGTTATGGATTGTTTTGTTCTCTGCAATTACCCTACTTGAGTACAAATAGGGTAACTTCTTAGCGTATCAGCTATCATGAATTAATTAAAACTTGCTTATCAATTTTATTTTGTCTCTTTTCTTCCTCGCAGCTAATAAAAACAAAGATCAGTGCACACCTAGTAGAATAATCATAAATCACACTCTAAAAGGAGGGAAAACAGCTGGCGAACTCAAGGATTTAGGCCTGGTGGAAAGTGTTGAAGATTGCATCGACAAATGTTGCGATGAAAAAACCTGTGAAGTTGCATTTTTAGTCGATAAAAAGTGCCACTCTGTAGAGTGCTATGGAGATGAACTTTGTCAAATCGAACCTGTAGAAGATGACAAATTTTCGCCCACTGTTGTATATATGAACGTACGAAACGGCAAAAGAATGAAAGATAAAGGTTAGTTAATTAGTAAGTAGGTTATTAATAACGTGGGTTAAGCTAGATTTTTACAGATTTATTATTTTAGTGGTGATTATTTCAGGGAAGGCAAGAGGGCAAAACAAACTAACCACAAGTTAAACAAATATCTACGGGCGTTGACCCGCTTAAAAAGGGGTCCAATAATTGCGTGTCTTACAATTACCGACATTATTGGTGTTGTACAACGCAACCTTCTTGTTAGCTTAAGGTGCTCACCAAAAGTCAGATGGCCAACCGAGAAAGTCAATGTATTTGGCTTTTTTCGACTGTTTTCGATAACAAAAACCAACATCTGGTATTCAAGAGGCTGCGCGCGGCCAAGTTAGTGGTCAGCGCGTCGGTCTCGCAATCCGGCGGTCCCGGGTTCGAGTCGCGCATCAATTGGCCACTTGCTGGAATTGTTCTCAGTCGTCCCACTTGGAGATCAAATCCTCGGCCTCGCTTGTAAATAGCTAACTTTGTTGCCTCCTGCCAATTGTTACTCCTGTATTTGTTTCTAAGTATTTGAGAGGAGTGCCTCATGTAAACTAGCTGGATAAGCTTAGTGCACTTTGTATTGTAAACAAACTCATTTTATTTATTCAGTATTTATTTTTATTTAAGACTGATCTAGCTGGACAGTCCTGACTATATAATATAGCGGAATTCTCTTGTTTATGACTGGACTTGTCTGTCCGGACAGTTTATCTTTAGTTTGCTAAGAAGGAATGAGTCATATCATTGAATTCTTCCCTTCCCTTTAATTTTTCCCTTCAACAGAAACGTGTAGTTCGCCATGTGTGTCAGGAGTTTGCACGGCCAAAAACAAGTGCACATGTGATCGGGGATTTGAGGGTTCCGATTGCAACCAAACGGCTACCACAGGTAACAAATGTGAAGAGAAATTAAAGTTTTAAATTAACCCCTTCACTCCAAAAAAGGCCTAGGTGAAGAAACAAAACAAAAACAAACAAACAAAGTTTAAATTTTTGGAAAATCCTAAAACCCTAATACTCCTTTTCAAAAGTTCTACCAAATATAAACGTTTTCATTGGAGTGGTAACAATATTCAAAAGATTTTACCCAGAAGAGAGGCAACCTTTAGAGTGAAAAATCATCTCGCCATAACCTGGTTTAGAAGTGAATGGGTTAAACATCATGTGGTACAACCTCAGTGTAATAAGATTTGTGTTCGATTTATTACATTTGATTTACTTGATTCTGAAACTGAGATATGCTCTCTTATTCCCATCAGTTTGCTAAAAAACTGAAAAGCACTAGTATGTCTCAGGAGAACACTATTCTAGACGCATGCTTATTTCGGGTAGGCAAATTGGTCAGATTTCAATCCCAAATGCATTTATCCAAAATTTGCCAAGTTCAGGCCCCAGTAGTCCAAAAAGTGGATATTTTTGTGCCCCAGCGGAGGCCAGCACCTATCGTGCTGCTTTCGAGATCTTCTTATACCAAGGAGTTTACCTGCAAACTCGACTGTTCGTCGTACCTGTCTGGCTATTGCACGAGAGACCATGAAAGCAGCGATAGATGCTGGCCTCCGTTGGGCATAAAAATATATTTTATTCCCAATCAGAGACAAGCATTGGAATGAGTCGTGGAACCGTGTCGTTAAGAGTGGCATCCCGGGGGCTCCGTCGACCGTTCTTGAAAACTTTCGCCGCCGTATTTCTCGACCCGACAGACCGCCCCTGGGACTGCGAGTGTGCATCTTAACACTGTAGCGCTTTCTTTACCAGTTGTAAGAGTTTTTTTGCAACATTTTGCAGCACAATAATCAGTATTAATAACAACTGCGTTAAAAAAAATTCCCTGCAAAACACACACAGGTTGTAGTTTTGGGCTTCAGACGGTTTGGTTTGCTCAGCATAGCTAAGACCATAGCAATCATTAACTCTGTCTTGTCAGTTGCAAAACTGATGATAAGCTTAATAAACTAACAGGATTCTGTGGGTTCTCTGGATGTGGTGATTATGGAAAATGTTCGTTCAACGACACTTGCATTTGCGAAAAAGGATACTTTGGTCACCTGTGCAATGAAACACGTAAGTGATTAATCTATAACATATTGAGGAAGGGATCAATGGTAACAACTTCAACGGAAAATTTATTTATGCGAGTTTTTAAAAAAGGCAATATGTAGCTGTTTCCCGTTTGCCAAAACCCACAGATTTTTTACCTTCAGCTCTGTGAGAGAAGGGTCTAAAACAAAATTGTGTTTACTTCAGTTGGTGCCTTTAAGAGTACAATTCATCTTTTCGAAACTCCTCTAAAGGTTTGTTTTATTACTTTTAGTTCTTTTCTAATTTTATGGTCTACAAAATAATCTCTGTGTTGACCGATAATTTATGTCTTGTGGACTTGCCAGTCAATAAATTGTTTTACTCCCGGTCATGTTATGGACTGCAATTAAATTTTAGGAAAATACTTTACCATGTTTTTAATACATATATTTTCAAATGAAGCCTGAGTGTAGAAATCAATTTTCTGATGGATCATTTTTTTGCTCCTCCTGTTCGGGTCACCTACTTTGAACTGCTTTGAAAAATTCAAGCCCAAGGAGTAATAGCTACACTACTTTGTTTACCTTTGTGAGAATATGTGTGGGAGAACAAAAATTCCTGTTTTGAATTATTCTCTACAGTTACCTGTAACCCACCTTGTGAACATGGAAGATGCATCGACAATACCTCAAATGCTACAAAATGTTATTGTGTAATCGGTTGGGAGGGGCAGTTCTGCAACAAGTCAAATGGAGGTGAGAGTACGCGGTCTAAACAAGCACTAGCTTACAAGAGATTAAAGTTATGGATGCTGCAGGCAATGGTTTTCACGTGCTCAGCTGATTTTGCCAATTTTTGATTCAAAATTGAAATCTAAGTGAATTAATTTAAAATGTTTAGTTTAGAAAGATTCTTTTCGCCACTTAAATTTTGGTGACAGTTTTCACTTTTTTATTTCGTGTTTTGATGAAATAGTTACTGTGCCTCCCTCGCAGTTACTGCTAGAACAATGCATCTAAAAGAGGCTCACTCATGGTATATAGGTTATGGTTCTTTTTTCGACGCAAAGAGGCCACCATGGCTAAAGTAAAGCACGCCTGAAACACCCGTAACTTTAGTTCAGTTCTTTCAACCTTGGCAGGATTAGCTCAGCTAGTTAGAGCGCTTTTAGAGCGCTTGACTGCGCTCGATTCCCTAAGCTGGACTAAAACTCAGGGTCATGATATAACTTTAGAAACATAGGTAATGCGTTGGGGGCTCGGATGACCTCGTAAAATGGCAGTCCCGTCTCCAGAAGGAGAGGTAAAAATAGTTTCCTCAATTAGTACTTTTGAGCAAAATACATACACACTCGACGAAAGTGCTTTTTCTTTCAACAGATGTCATTAAAAAATTACACTTTTTCTTTTCATATACATTCGTTTTTTTGTTTTTTTTTTAAATTTTCTTTTTTTTATTTCATTTAGATAAAAGACTTTATTCTACTTCAGGAGGCGAAGTATTGTTCACAAAATTGGATCAAGAGGCCGAGATGGATATAAAGGTAACAACAACAACAAAGGCCCGGGGGGGCTGCTTTGGGAGATAAACGTAATGAGAGCAAGTGACACGTGCACCGGCCTACGGCCACGCCAGTACCTCACGCATGCGCGCAGGCATATCACCAGGCACAAGGTAGCCATGGACAGCTGCTTCACCCTTATTAGGGCTCATCTTCATAGTACAGCTGTCAGACCTCTGTGCGTTCAATGGCCTAATAAGGGCGAAACAGGTGTCCATGACTACTAGTCTTCCCAGGTGGTATGGCTGTGTGCATGCGACCAGGCCCATGGGTTGGTGTACTTGTGTCACTTGCTCTTGTTGCACTTACTTGGGAGATTAACAAATTGTTCTGGTTAGGGCTGAATCGATTATTTTTTATTAGCAATGTTGCCGAAATGGTGTCACACTGATTTTAAACATGAATACCTCGCAGGAAAATAATAAGGATGCGCGAGGTAGATTTATAAGCATAAAATGTTTACTTGCTATGGCATTATTTGCAATCACTGCAAAAATGTGACCACCGAAGAGACTATATAAGGCTTATTAAGGCTCTTGCCAGTACACAGCAAAAGTAAACCCAGTTTTCCTCTGCCCCCTCTACCTTGGTCATCATATCGTCTCAGCTAACTGATTCTCGGTTTTAGCCAGAGAGGGCAATCCAATTCAGTTATTTTATGTTCATTTCTCTTTTTATAGTAAGCGGTTTTGTACAATTATCGAAAGCGCTATATGGATTGAGACTAGTAGACTTAATGTACGGTAAAACGGGCAACTTTTGCGCGTTTTAGCACCCAAGAATCAAACCAGTTTTACAACAAATCAGGTTGCTTCGGGTTGCGAAAAGTTGTTACAGAAAGGAGAGGGTAGTTCTACTTTTTGTGCCAAAAAAATATTTTAAAAAACCATGCATGTTGCGCTTTTTACGGGTCCAACGCAAACTTGTTTTCCAGCAGGTGACGTAACTCCCGTCTACGGTGTGACTCTCGCGTTGTTTTATCCAATCAGAACTCACTTTCATGCAAATTGCAGCAACCTGATGTGTTCCAAAACATGTTTCCTGGTGGGTGGTCAAACGCGCCAACATTGCTTACAAACTTGTTTTTGAAACAAGTTGTACGGTTTTTGTTGCCCGTTTTCCCCCAGCCTTAGACATGGTTAGTTACTAGTACGACACAATAACAAGGGGTAATCTCTGGCTCTCTTTTTTCATTTCAGATTCATCAGATACCTTCCAAAGGAGCGGAGTCCATTTCAGCACTTGCTGTGGCCATCGGTTGTGGTGTGGCAGCAGCAGTCGTGGGAACAGCCACTGTCGCATTTATCGCGAAAAAAATACTGGGTAAAAAATCTACAAATTACGAGTTGCTAAGAACACCTATAAGACATAAGACATGAAAAAAAATGTATAATATATTCACCATCAGTATCACAGCTATTTCTTAGTATTGATACAAGGTGAGCAAGGAAGGAATTTAGGAATTATAGTGTTTTCTTTGGTAGGCTGACTGCAGCACTTCGTTTAGTTGTCTAAGTGCTACAAATTTTTTATTCAAATAGTAACTTAAAGGAGCTGTGTCACGAAATTGAGCCAAATTTGGAAATTACAAAATGCCCGTTAAATTAAGATAAACATAAAAATAACGGCTTAAAACTTTAAAGCAAGGTTAAAATAACATAACAGAAACCAGAGATGCCATGGATTGAAACGGATTGAAATTATTATAGGGTTTTTGACAACTGTTCAGTCTAACAGTTTTTCAAAGTTGATCCCTGCTACTTGAAACTTCGAAAATAATTCTCAGGAGACATATTTGTTTGTCTCGGATCTCTGATTTTGTCATTTGCCTGTAATTTCTTTGCTTACTTTAAGTGCCATAGTGATTGAGGGTGAGTGATTGGCAAAATTAAACAAAATGAACTGGACTGCCGTGACACAGCCCCTTTAAAGTTAAGTAAAAATTTTTCTTCATAAAATCATAAGCAAGACAACCTAGTGTAACTGTGGACTGGAAGCTCTACTTCCTTTATGCTTTGCTGTTATGATATTTAAAAGATTAATCGTCAGTAGATTAACAAGTCCAGCTCTAAAAAAAGAAACAATATATACTCCAATTTGGCGTTGCCGCGAAGTGTGACGTCATTGAAGTGGCCATAGCCTTATGCTTCACTAAGAGTAAACAGACAAAATCATTTTTGTAAAAAAATTTGTAAAAGGAAACAAAAAAGATGAAGGCATCAACAGATAGTTAAAAAATGATATAATTAAAATCTTGAATTCGCATTTGGCTGCTACGGGGACCTGTGACGTCATTGAAGATGTCCTCCATTAAAAAATTTCAAATCTATGAAAATAATGGTCAACGTCTTTCAGGCGGCTTGAGGTATATAATATGCCTTGATTGGACCTTTTGCAAGATAGTATTGTTTTATACCTTTTTGCCCAAGAAAGGGCGACTTAACTTTCATTTTTGATTAAAATATAGTTACGTCGGTGATGTCGTGATATCTCGTTACCATAAAACACGACTGCCACCGTACTTTGTCAAAATCCAGGTCAAAACCTTTTAGACAGTATTCAAGAAAACTCGTAGGGGTGCCCATCCCCTTTTTTACAGAAGTTAAATTGCACGTCATAAAGTGTTGAAAGAAACACTTTTTTAAGGAAATTTAAGGCCTTGGTTGTCATGGAAGCGACTACAATTAGCACCGTACTTATAAAACAACGTTCAAAACAGCAATTTCACCAGCTACCTAGGAGTACAGCAAAATGGTGCTTATATCAGGTTCAATCTCGTTTTGTTGTTGGTCCGGCCAAAGATTATAAAAGTCAACAAAAAGCTGGCTTTCCACGTAATTTGTTTAAAACAAGCAGTTACACTAGTTGATCTTACAATGATTTTTAACACCTCTGCCTTTCGATTACTGTGGAACGATAAGCTAGTGGAGGCAAGTAGGTCTATAATTAAAAGCTATCTTTACGGCCAATTGTATATAAATATAAATTCTATGCTTGTAAGCAGTGTAAAAATGTTTATTAAATAAAAGACACGATTAAATCGGCATTCGTTGTTCTTGCTATTCTTACTATAGAAGGCGACAAGTTTCCATGGCAACCAAAGCTGCTTCAGAAAGCTTAACTCAGTTTGGTTATTTTTAGTTATAAACAAGGCGAGGAATTATTGGATATCTAATGACAGTATTTGAAAGTATTTATCACAACGATTTCAAAACTAAACCTCCGGTTGAGTACATCTACTCAAGGGACATGGCGTTTCAAAATTCCTAATTATATTTTGAGAGGGATTACTTTGGAGACAGTGCCTGACACGGAAATTGCCTTCCCTTTATCTTCTCGTCTAGCAAATCCTCAGTTTCCATTTTTTTTCCCTGGACACGAACCTTCAATTATCCCTCAATGTCAAAATAAAATAGGTCCTAAAAACTAATGCACGCATTGATTTAAATTAAACGCAATGCATCCCATAAGCAAAGGCTAATCTAAGATGGTCAGTAGATTGAAAAAATCAGTTCTTGATTTTCGCTCGGGGCTACCAGCCAGCTTAAGCAACGAGAACGGCTGACTTCCTGAACGTTAGGAATGGTAAACCGGAAGTTTAATTTTTCGATTGTAATACAGTGGAACCTTTATTCAAGGCACACCCTGGGACCAAGGGCCTGCATGAATGGAGGTTGGGATAGGGTTTGTTAATAATTAACCAACAAGTAAAATAGTCTCTTTTTTCTGCCTTGGAATCTGCTGCAGTCATTATTCCATGAAGCAAGATAACGTATGAAAAGTCATGGTTAACTTATCTCTGCGATGTTGTATGTTTAATCCCCACAAGTGCAGTGCATTGATTTTAGTGAGACAGTTCATGTCTTGAAAGCTGTCGCCATTGTGACTCGTTAACACTAAAAACTTATCAACGAGTTTTGCGGTCAGTCATTTTTTGAGGGCTAAGGTGTCCCCTGAAAGGAATTTAAACAGGTTTAGAGCTAACAAATACAAAGATTATGAGAACTTTTTTCGGGTCTGTATTTTGCGTCCCCTGTATGGAGGTGTCCCAAGGGAAAGGTTCCACTGCACGGCGTTATAGGGTGACATCATCGATTGAGAAAGAAATGATTAACTTCCGGATGTTCTTTTCTTAAGCAAGGGAAGCCGACATTTTCGTTGCAGCGTGCACTACATCCCCATAAGCTCAAGTTTAACATTTTAGCGTACTTTGTGACTGCTCTGGTCCTGAACAACCAATATATCACGTGAATTTTTCTAACTTTTTTTTAATTTGATACAAAGGCATCGTGTGTTGTAAGGGAAATATATCAGCAGTCTGATATAAAAACGGCTTGCAGCCCAGCATTTGTTTTTTCACGATGTGCTAATAACCCATTGCTCATTACGTGTAACTTTGCTTATGTAGAGCACCCAGATGGATGGAGAGCTATAAGGTAGAAAATGACCAGCCTCGTTCCCAGGCCAGTTCGCGCTGTCCAAGTAACCAGTGAAGGCTTGGAACCGAATTTTCCCGACAAGCTTGACAGGTGACGTCACATCCAAAATCGCTGGAAGACTGGGAACAAGGCTTTAAAGTGACAGCTCAGCACAGGAAGTTTGGGAACTAAACGAAAACTAAAACAGCAAAAGGGAGCCCATTCCCTGCCAGCTCACTGCCAACTCTTCCCAGGGAGAAAACGCTGTTCACCAAAGAATTCGTCTACCTATAGTGGAACGAGAAAGAGTCCGCTTAAAAGGCGCTCTTCCTCTGTTTATTTAGTCTCTGTAAAGACCCTTTTCTATTGAATTCACTTTCAGAGATGCGTATATGAGTAAGTCCTTACCGTGACACAGTAAAGGAGATTGGTTCGCAAATTGAGGTGGTCATATTCCACGGTTTCCGAAGGCCTGGATAAGACCACAGCATACCTTATCGACCATCAATTTATTTCGAAAAGTAAAGAGTACAGTTGCTCATGTAGAAGAAGATGAATGTTTTAAGGGCGTACTATACTGACGTCTCTGTACCTCTAATCCTTTAAGCCTTAACGGATCAGAATTCAACTTCTCATTTGTTGTCCCCATATGTTTTCTATAGAATTAGTGGGTAGAACTTATTGAAGTGTCAATTAGATTCATCTTCTGTGATCATGTCGTTAATTCTCATCACTAATCTGTTTTATAAAGCGGTGATACAAGAATTTTGACGCTGATTACTCTCTGGAGTAGAGTGTTATTGTGATCAAAATTTTGGCTGCCCTATTCTTTTCAGATTTCGAAAGTAGAAGTAATAAATAATTTCCTCTCCAAATTTCAAGTCAAAATTCGAATGATAAGACCACTTATTTTAAACGTAAAGCTCAGGTTTGCCTTGCCGCCATTACTCGATTGAAGAAGTGGCTGTGAGCCACATAAAGATCTGGAACTAGTTGGAGAAAGAGGCATGTGACGTCAGACTCGTATCATTGCTCGCAGGCGGAATACATGTATACTGACAAGCATTTTAGAAGTGACTCGGGCTAAAAGCATTTCAAATTAATATAAAAGGAAAAAACAACTGCGATGCAATTACGCCCTTACAAAGTTTTAGTAACAGAAGTTAAGTCAATTCAGGGGGCAAACATTACTGAGACATTACGCTATGATTTGTAGAAAACTCCCTTGTCAAAATATCACCGTGTAATACTGTATAGGAGAAGGTTTGGTGGTTGGTTTTGGCGAAATTCTTACAAAGCAAGAAGATAAAAAGTAGTTATCAATCTCTAATGAATAGACTAAGCGTAGCGACATTCTGGAACCGGTTAATTCAGAAAGTGATAAATACATGATCATTTTATGAAATTATACTGTGAAAATAATTTCGTTTATCAAGTAATAGCATGCGGCATTTACTAGCTACAGAGAACCTTCAATAAACTATGGAATCTTTCATAAAATTTCAATCAAAAGTTAACGCCAGTTTGCAAGGTAATTTCAAGCTGACCATTAGAAAACATATAGCCACTAAAAATAACCAATAGATAAAATCAAAATAGGTTCCCTAGCGGTTTTAAGACCAATAGAAAACAGCCTGGGGTGTTGGGTTGTTCTCTGTGGACCATTGGTGATTAAATAAATTGCCTTTTTACCAAGAATGTCAATAACATTAAATTTTAGTGCTTTTACATTTGACAAATTGCATTCAGACCAAATGATACAATAAATGATACCCAATAGTTAAGGCCTTGTGAGCCCTGTTTTTATCATATGGTCGGTGATTACTTTTAGCAGAAAACTCCTTTAAAGTATATTTTGTAAACATGATTTTCAATTTAATTGGTTTTGCAAACTGTTAAAAAGGCTATTTTTACTCTGTCAAACATGAGTTTTCTAGATTTCAAATTGAACAGGAAAACTGTGCGCAGCGGCGAAATTTTCAAAGCTTCTCAGATGTTTCAGTTTCCTGGAAAATTCATCCAAAGCTCGCTTAAAGCTTTTTGTCAGTTATGGCAGGAAAACCCTAATTCTTGCCTTTGTAAACAACGATTTATATAACCTCTTATTTTTTAATAAAACGGCAATAAAATAATATTGTCTTAGAAGCCCTATAACAAAAAATTATGAAGTTTATGGACTAACGTTTCATAGGTAGATATTAACAGTGGATAGGAGTTTTCAGTGTTGAAAAAAACAAAATGTTCAAAATTAAAATGTCACAAGTATTGCGTGTTACTTGCCTGTTTTTATGAAATGTTTAAGACTTACTTTGAACAGTGAAAACATATATTTAATACCATACTATTAATGATTTATTCCCAATTCTCTGTTCGGAAAAAAGTGATGATGACGAAGTTGCTTAAGTGCAAGTCCTTATAAGAGTTTATTTTGGAGATGAAAAATAATACACAAGAAACAAGCCTCTGATGGCTACTTTTTAAGAGTTTCCTGTTTTATTACTAGAAAAGCCAAGGTGAGATAATGCTTTCTTTGTTAATTGTGTGTGTATTTCATCAAGATCCATCAAAAGACAAATTTATTTCCAACCTTCCATTCGTGAGAAGATTAAAAGGTGCTTTCTAGGATTACTAATTAATTCCCTACTAAGCGTTTTAATGAGGATTGAGAGAAATGCAAATTTCTTAACTGTTAATATGGATTATATATTCGATTAGGGTGTCAAACCACTGATTTGGTTCTTGGCCTCAAGACCTGACGCATCAGTCACTGATTGACTCTTTCATGGCCGATTAATACCTGCGTTTATCTGTGACTTTTCTTAACCCTAAATTGAACAATTTGCCTGTCAAGTTGTTGTAGCTCTGACTGGAAAGGAAAGGGTACGTAATTCACAAAAAATTTATATTTTAGTGGTTCGCTTGACCATTGCAACAAAGGAAGAAACACGCAATGTTTTTGGCTAACTCATCAGGAAATTCATCTACCTCCACCTTAACCACCAAAAGTGATTCGTGCTCGTCGATTGCTGACGAAACGACATTAAAAAGTGTTCATACTACGGCCTACTGTATAGTACTTCTACTCTCGTTGTTTGGAAACTCTATGATCATTCTGGTAGTGTACCGGAACCAGCGTATGTGGACCACTTCTAACTACCTCATCGTCAACATGGCCGCGTCAGATCTTCTTCTGCCATTTTTCGCGGTACCCAGGATGATTGTCGAGGTACTGGTAGGAAAGGAGAGGTGGTTGATTGCGGGGACAGGGGGTCTTGTGCTGTGCAAACTAGCCTATTTTCTACAAGACGTGTCCACTGCAGTTTCCGTACAGAGTCTTCTTGCTATAACAGCGGAAAGATTTTACGCCGTGAAGTTTCCATTAAAGGCTGCAGCAATGAAGTCAAAGATCAGATATGTCATTCCCATTACATGGTTCACAGCAATGGCTCTCCATGCACCATATCTTCAAGTGTTTCAACTGCACATGACCCACGGAGATTTATATTGCGTTCAGAGGTGGACCATGTCATCTAAAAGCAAATTTATCTACTTTGTCTTAATTCTTAGTTTGGTGTTTGGATTCCCGTTGATTACAATCATAGTTTTGTACGCGGGGATTGTTTACAAATTATTTCGCCAGAAATTGCCGCCCGGAGCCAGAAACTCCATTACCCAGAAACAGCAAAACAGGCGTGCAAGACAAAATAAGAACGTCCTCAGAATGGCTGTTACTGTTGTGGTGATCTTCTTTTTATGTTTTTCACCGTTGGTCATTCTCGCATTGCTTCTGATCACACAAAGCATAGGGAAATGCAAAGCCGAGACATTTCGCATCATCGCCAAATTTCTGGCTCAGTCAAACTGTGCCATGAATGCTTTTGTTTATTATGCTTTTAATTCGCAGTTTCGGCGGGGATTTATTTCTAATTTAAGAACCATTTTTTGCCTGGGTTGTAAGGGAGAAGACCGAATCGGGATAAACGTAAGATATTCTATCTCGAGTCAAAGGATTTCCCTCTTATCAGAAAAAAGGAAACGAACTTGGTCTGGAAGGCAACCATCGGAAACATAGAGGATAGATATAATGAAAAGAATATAAACGAGAAATAAATGGCATATCTTCGTGATGATAGGTAAAACTAGAATACATGAATTATACCAGACACCTGGTATTCATGAAACAAAAATGATCTTCTTTTCAAAATCTAAGAGTAAGGACGTATATAAAATAATTGAAAAAAATTGGTGAATGAAAGTGAACGATAGTCGTTAAAAAAAACCACATAATATTCAAACCTATTTTGTTATTTCTATTACATCGAGGGAATAAATCTGTGTATTTGAATTGGTACTAAATATCCTAGAAACATTATTTGTTCTGCAATTACCATTCCACCTCAGCTATAAGATTATAAAATGGTGCGGTGCTGATCAATACTAACTATGTTAGCGTTAGTATTATATATTGTAAACAAAAAAAAAACAAATAAATTTGTGCGATCTGGAGGGCGACCTCGTTACCGAAACAACTACTTCTTAAAAATTTTTTTAAGATTAAAATCAACCTTTTCCCCAAATTATAGACTCCAAGAAGAATGTTCAAAGGAAAGATAAAAGCTGTAAAATGTTACAAAATATATTAAGAAAATCTTCATAAGAGCTTATGACGGCAGTAACATGCAAATTTGAGATATAAATTTCATATAGGAGGTAATTAACGACTACCGTAGATTACTAAAACTTATAGTTAATCCCATGAAAGATCAAGGTCTCGGTAGCATCAACAGAATTTTATGATAATAGCAACAACTGCCGAATACTGAAGAATATTTAGTTAATCTCCATCAGGAGAAATGTCTATTACGTCATAAGCTACACAGTTAAAGAGAAATTTTATTACTCTATCAAAGAGATAGCGCATGGTCGAGTATTATAAAAGCGTTTCGTTAGCGAATTTGTTTTGCTTTACACCATGTAGTTTTTATTTGATTTCATTTTGAGTAGCATGCAGGCAGAGATCATAACGACTATTAAAGAACACAGCTGGACGTTAATTTCGAGCGTAAAATTATTAAAAAGGCTCTCCGCTATGTAGTCCGTTTTCTAATTAGCTCTTTTTTCATTTTGACTGTGTTGTAACCATGGAGACCATTTGTTCCATCGTTCATTATAAGGCAAGACACTTGAATTGTATTTTTAGAAGGATATCTAAGATTTGACATCTATAATAATCCGCTGTAAATTTGTTTAACCCAGGGGAACTTCGAACCGTTGTCTGGCCAAAGTCAACGAAAAAGAACGTATATAAAATTGTTGTCTTAGTCGATAGCCACCTTATACAGGCGGTCTTGCGTCATTAAATTAAACTAGTTGATGACAAGCACCGCGAAACGAAAAGGTCCACAAACAATTAAGAGAACAGTCATCTTTTCTTCTCAGAATAAATGATAATTTAATCAATGCATGTAGTACAATTTTCATTGCCTTAACGTTTACCATAACAACTAATATCAAAGAACGTCATACAACAGGACCTTCGCGGCTGACTGCATGTCGGTTTATCTTATACATGGAAAATGAACTATAGTTAACTGTTTTCGTCGCAGTATTTACTGTAATGCTATTTTTTTCCACATTATTTAAAGTCAAGAGAGCTTACTACCTCTGAAAATGAGTTCCTTAAAAAAATATAATAAACTAATTCTAAACGGATCGTCCAAAATATTTCAGACTGACCCTGTAAGTAAATCGAAAACTAGAAATTATTTTGCATAAAACGGGAACGGAAAAATGAAAAATGAGAACAATAAACTAAAGTAAAGAATTGGAAATGATTTTACTGATAGGGATACAGAACAAGTTAGATGTTGCTCCCATTTTTCTTTTTTTTTTTCCTTTTTTTCCCGAGCTCGTTTCCCGCTCCCCGTTCCCCGTAGTCAAGACGACTAAAAACTGGCATCAATTTTTACAACAACTACTCTGTGATGAAGAAGAACTGACTTTTATCAAAACAAAAAGAAACTAAACGACTGCAAACTTCAAGTTTACAGGGAACGGCTCCCGCAAAACTCCAAACGCTTTTAGAACAAAGTTAAGGGGCCATCTTAGTTTCGTAGAAACCTAATCAAAACCATGCGAAAAAAATAGTAGCTTGAGTAATTATTCTGGTGTTTCTAAACGGTCAATAGTTTTCAGATATTCATCTATTTAATCTCCACCAAGCGTAATAACAAATTCTGTAACTAATGCAACCATTAAATTACCGATGAAAACGACACAAATTAACGTAATTTGTGTTATATGTTTGATAAACTGGGCCTCAGAAAAAATAACTCCCGCTTCTTTGATCTTTGTGGGAATAACCTTAATGCAGTTCCTCAGGTGAAATTAAATTACCATCTCCTGTTTCGCCTTCCAGCTTTCAAACAAAAAAGTCATAAACTAAAGGAACTTTTGTACCAAAAAACGTAAAGTGAATATGACACGAATTTTGTTTTTCCAGTCGTTTTTAACTCTTAAGTATGTGTAAACATGTAACCGAAATTTCAACTCGTAAAAAATCTTGCAAAACCTTTTTTTTTTTCTTTCTCTGACTAGTTTGACGTAGAACGGTTTTATTTGTAAAATATTGATTTTTTGAACAAGATGGCGGCAAATGCGAAGGATTATCGTTGACGACAACTCCCCAACCATCTTCACAATCTTCATTTGCTTCATTATACCTTTCTTAAAGTCAAATATATCGCTTAATCAGCTTAATTCCACAAGAATTTTCCATCAAAAGCGAAGGCCGAGCAAATCAACTGACGTCACATGACGTCATCAGCCTCTCTTTGGTCCTTTATTCGTTCCTAGTTTCTGGGATATTTCTCTGAGGAAAAAGCAGTTGTTTATGGACGGTCAAAATTCCAGAAATGTTTTGGGAGACACACTTTGTAAGTTCAGGATTGTTAACCCTTTCACTGCCAGAGTGAATAATGGAGTATTGTACGGTAACTCTTCCTTAAGAGTCGAGTGTGGACGAAATCCTATCATGTTGTACCATTCAAATGAAACGTCTCTGCCTGTACGTTCACATGATGCCTGTTTTTAAAAATTTTACCAAATGAAATTCGGAAATTTTTGTCGAATTTTGCTTTTGGCACATTTAGCAGTGAAAGGGTTAATGAAACTTTTTCTCAGGACCAAAATCAGTTTTCATACAATTTAAGGATCGTCAGGTTTCGGTTCATCGTCGTCATCATCTTCATCGCTCTTTTTTCGTATGAGCCTCTTTGTTACCAAGGCAATAGATGCGGTACCAATCATTGCGCATGCGACTCCAATACCGATAGCAACTGCCAGGCCGGAAGACTGAGTCTTGTTGTCAAGTTGAGTCTGGAGAGAAAACAAATGATCGTGAAGTTATTACTTTCTTGAATGTTAGACTAGAATCCCTAACTGAGAGTTTCCATGGTTTCAGCCGTTTCTAGCCTGTGTGCAGGCGTTTTTACCTCGGCAGATGACGCTATGCCGAGGGTGTGCCTCATGCCTGTACATGTACTGTAAGGCGAACATGGTTCACGTGCGGCTGAAATTATGTCCTTGGCCAAGTTAACGAAGTCCATACCTCCCTGACTCGGCTTCAGCACAAGGCTAACGGGAAGCCGCAGGCGGAATTCCCCGCAAGTGGAAGGGGAAGTCTCCAACCTCGCTGTCCCGAATTCTCCCTTCCCCTTTTGACACTCTTGCCACGAAGGCTGAACGGTGTATAGCCGAAAAAAAACTCAAATTTTTGTCGTAAGGGGTAAAAATGGAAATTTTCAACCGTTAGTCATAAACATCATTAACTTGGCTGTGCAATTCCATCGGATTATGTCAACCCAAGCCCGGAGTTGAGGTTTATTCAGAATAACCTGGAAAATGTCTATAGTGCGAGATTTTAAGAACTTTACTTACTCCTGTAAAAAGAGTTTTCTCAACTTCTTGACTTGCTGGAATTGTTATAGATCCACCTAAAACGGAAGAAAACGTTTCGTAAAAGTTGAACATGATAACGGATACCACAGAATAGCAGGACCACACAAATACCCATTAAATAACCCAACTGAAGACGTGCACGGAATACGGTAGTTATAGACTAGATTACCAGTAGTGGCGTTTTGTTTAAGTGCATTGTCTTGTGCATGCCAACCTGAAATAATAAATGGGTTTCAAAAAAATGTTTGACCTCGGTAGCAATACTATACAATACCTAACGCCGCCTGCATGATGGAGGCCATTTAGCGAATTCGAGCGCAAAGACTTTTATTTCTGGCACAGTTTTAAATTTCTTCACAGACTAACGCCCCGTCCACATGTATCCGTTTTTGTTTGAAAACGGAGGTTTTTCCTTCTGATGGGCCACACGTTTTCGGTCGAAACGGTCCCCGAAAACGCATCTTTTCAAAAACGCTCTCCAGAGTGAAGATTTTTGAAAACCCTGGCCACGCGTTCACGTGTGGACGGACGAAAACGGAGTTTTTCTAATACAATGATGTACTGAATACATCATTTACTAATAGCATTCCGCATGCTCTGTTCAGCGTTTTCGTATGGACGGACGAAAACGATTCGAATACGCTACGTGTGGACGTGTATTTTTTTGCAAAACGGAGGAAAAAATCTCCGTTTCGAAAGTATCCGGATGCGTGTGGCCACGCCTTAAGATGGCGTTTTCGGAAATCTTCCTCGGAGCCCACCATTTGACATACCGCGAAGCAACATGCAGGACGTGTGGCGTTAAGCTGGGCGAGGTCTTTTGTTCGCTCCTCAGTTGCCGAAACTGTAACTGGAAACCAGTCTAGTTTTATTTTCTCACAAGTATTTTCAGAATTTAATTGTGTGCCTTAGATCATGAACTGTAAATCCTGCCATGTACATCAATGACGACCGCCTTCTTTTAGATCTTAGGGAGACAATTGATATTTTCTGTGTTTCTTATATAAGCCAATTAGCTGTTTGAGACGAAGTTTCTTGGCGTTGTACCTGTTTGTCTCCTCTGGCCTTTAGTTTCCACGCTGATAAACTATGCTCCTTGCAAGACGGCAAGGAGGGAATAGAACGTAAGCTTCAATTCTCTTCATCAATAAAGGCTTTCAATTCAGCAGGCCTTCTATATGTCATGTGGCACCCACTCGTAGGGCCACACAACAGCGGTGCGCCTAACGTTCTCGTTTTGAACCTTAAAAAGTCGAAACAGTAAAAATTGCCAGAATGGAGTGTGGACACGCTATGATCCCCGTCAACAGGATCCCTAGCCCCGGATTAAATGGCTTCTCTGCATTATGCGTGTTCTGGAAGGAACAAAGGCTAGACAAATAACCCTAAGGGGGGCGGTGAAGACCTGTTAGCACTTCGCCATCTCTCCCGATGCTTGTGCAGCCTAGTCAAATTCCTTGAGTGCTGTCAAGGTCGACTAAAGAAGGCACTTTGTTTTTTAGATAATTTTAATGATCAGATTCCATATCAGAAGGCCGGGCTTGCACTTTGAAGAAGCCACTCAAGCCTCGTCATCGGTAGGAAGTACAAAGCAGAAGACAGACAGATCGGGGTCCACTCTCCACGATACGCGTTGCCTTTGAAAATGGAAGTTGGATCTTTGATGGGGATGTTTGCTTTAAATAAATTTTGTTTTAAACTGGTTCCCGAAAGGCGAAATTGAAAAGTCAGAGTAAAACCTTACCAGGAGTATAGTAGCAATAGGTTAATTTCATCTGCGAACCGTCCTTCACCGGGCCAAATGGAGTTTCCCCCTGAATGGTTATATGATATCTTCTATCTTTTTTATCGAAATTTACGCTCTCCTCCTTCAATGTTGCTCCTTTGACCTTCTGACACCTTGCGCCGTTGAGAGAGTACAAATAGAAAGGTTTCTCAAGCGGCAATGTCATGGAATGGCTCGTGTCACCTAGTAAATAGATGAAAGAGACGTTGTTTTATTACTTTTTCGTAAATTAAAAAGGTGACGCTTCTTAAGGGACTTAAACTTGCCTTACCTTTTGAGCTACAACAATAACTTATCGTTACGTTTTTTAATTGTTTTCCATTCACAGTTGCGTCTTGAAACTTGGAACGCATTGGAAGCCAGCTAACCGACCTGCAAATATATAAAGAAATATGCGTGAATTAAAAATTGTTTATTAGACAGTGCCTCTCAATAAGGGATAGTCTTTCCTATTAAAAGTTCATGTCAATGCTGTTTGGTAACTAGATTATTATTATATATTTTTGATATTCTCAGATGCATACCTCACCGCATAACTATTAATATGTAACCGAGATACTGTGGACAATTAAAATGTCAGTAGTCAGCAACAAGGTTTACTTACCCACCGGATAGTCCATAAGGACAGGCATCGTGCTTTAAAATGCAATATTTCCCTTCTGGCCAGTTATAAGATACATCTTTGCTTGTCTTAATACAGAAATCTTGTTCAATGCCTTTGGAAAAAAATTGTCCAAGTTTGTGTTTAAAAAGTTTCACCTGTAAACAAGAAAATTGTTTCCGCCCTCTATCGAAAGTTGCAGCAAGGAAAAAGCCGTGCCGTTTTATTTTTATTTTTTAGTTATTCATTCCACTATTATAATTTATGTTTTGTTTTCATTTTCCTGGCCTGTGCATCCTTATTTAAGGAAGGGCTGGGTATCTACTTGAAATGAAACTACAGTGGAACCTCAATATAACGAAGGCCCAAGGAACTGGCAAAATTTTTTCGCTATGTGGGAACTGGGAATAAGAATAGCGACGACTTTCATTGTATGCAAATGAGACTCGTGGTGAGCAGGTGGATTATTTTAGGCGATGATTGAGGTGATGCGCGTTGTTGATCACGATCTAGTATGGCTTTTTGGCCATGATGTAATTTTCCCCGAAGCACCCTTGATTTTCGTCGTACACGCGTGGTCGGACGTGAAAATATTATAGCGGAGGAAATTCTGTTTCGTACTGTATGTATTGAGGCATTACACGAGTCTCACAATATTTTTAGAGCGTTCTTGTTATGGATAGTTTTTAAACTATTTAAAAAGATGGTTTAGTAGATTTTGTACTAAAAACAGACTAAAACAGAGTGTTGGTCGATTAGAATTAATTATATACCTTCCTTGCTGATCCAGCCAGCCAAATGAAGGGAATCGTATATCTTACGGTCTATGAGGTTGCCGCTGTCGACATCGCGAAATCGTCGGCCATCAAACCAGTTATTCGGACATCCAGCCTTAGGCATAGGAAGGCCATATTGGCCTGTAGGCCAAAGGCCAGCTTTTCCTGTTGGTGTAAAAAAAAATTCATTTATAATTAGTAGCGACAGATAGTTTTATTCATGGAAACTTACAACACGTTTTTAAAGCAACTTATTCCATGCGCAGTCTATTTTTGTCGTCGTATCACAATCTTAACATTGCGATATTTAGCAAGGATTATTTATGCAAGTAATCAATCTGGAGGGGGGCCCTGATCCCGCATTACAGCTTCTTTTTCCCGCCAAAATCTCGAATTCCTCTTTTGTTACGAAAAACAATAACATAAAAAAAATCTAGCAAGGCACACTTAACGCGCTACTGGGTGATTCGCATTTGCCGCTCAAACGTACGCTTCCCCGAATTCCCAACATTCAGGTAAAAAAAATCCCGCATCTCGCGCTTAAATTTTGGCGAATCCCGCTTCCCAGGTATCTGTAAAGTCCCTTTATCAGATAACATATGATATAGCTCGCGTTGTCCAGAGTCCCGCACCGTATTTGGGTCAAATCCCTAACCCCGAAAATACCTTTCCAGACCTGAGCTCCGATCAAAAGAACAGCTTTTATCTGGGGATTCGCACGCTGAAATTGCATAACACCCATACGGTTGACTAAAATGCATGTCTGTTCATTTAAACGTGATTTTTTATTTAATTTCCCCACTAAGGGAAAGTCTGGCATCTAAACAAGAAATTGTTGAAACTCTTTGGTATACAAAAATTTACTTTTAACAGTCTTAAAGCCCCTTATATGCATCCAAGCACGGCCCCCGGGGGGCGGGGGACTCCGATATAAAAGTGACGGGGATGCTCGTCGGCAAATTCAAAATACACCTCCAAGGAAGGCCAATGTGGGTGTGGCTCAAGCTTAAACTGACCCCTAAGAGAGATTTCTGTGTGCTCAGTGTCACTGTGTCATAGCATTTTTTGTAAATTTCTTTATGCACAGCACTAAGCGATACCTGAATGGGCAAATGTAGTGACTTTCCATCCCAAAGACCCTAAGTGAGACCAAAATCTACAATTTACATTCCGAAGTGATTCGACGAGCATCCCTGTCACTTTTATATGGGAGTTCCCCCTCCCCCCAAACACGGCCCAATATTCGTTGAAATCAGTACAAATCCTCTAGGCTGATCTCCATAGATTTCCTTAAAGAAATATTTGAGATCAAAGTATTTTCCCTTTAGTGATCACTTTATTCAATTCTCGTCACGTTTTCTCTTGATTATTTATTGTTATCGTAAGGAGAAAATTGTTGTTGATCGCTCTTGAGATTTAAAGGATTAAGCACCATAAAAAAGATTGAATTGACCGTGATAAATCAGATGAAATGTAAAGGTACAGACGGTTGTAAAATTCTAAACATTTCTTATTCTATCCCTAGTACAAGTGGAAACGATTGTTTCCATTATCTTACTATTTTCAAGTCTCTAAGATTCGCATTCTCCCTTGTAAGAAAAACGTTTGGAATATTTCGAAAAACAGCCGCAGGTAGCCAAAGGGAACGGTCATATGATTTATTTGGCTGCTGTCATTAAAAACATGAAAATCGTTACGGGTAAATGACCAGTTTCACTGTGATTCTAGCATTACAAATAACGGATTTTGCATACCTGCGAAACATAACAAAGAAACACTTGTCTACACTTAAGCTCCTGTTTTCACTCAAAGAATTTAAGTATCGTAGTCGAAGAGTCTACTCTGAAGTACAAGAGAAAAGTTTGATTTTCTGTTTTAACAAACGCACCGGATTCATTCACTCATATTCAAACTGTCCATTTATTATAATGATAATTATAGCTATCACTGATGATCGATATTTTTGTCCATTTCAGTAACCTCTCTTTTTCTATGAGAATTGGGCAAGAAACACCATGAAGAGATTATTAAACATACGAACTACTGCGCATAACACATTGAATAATTATCTGTAAACCCAGAGAAATGGTGTAGGTCCTTAATTTAGTCAAAAAAGCGTTAACTTGGAAGACTAGTGAATAATTCGCGCCGCTGAAAATCAGAAGAAATTTACCTTTTGCAGAGTGACACCAGAAGACCACCAGTGTTAAAATCAACGATAACCAAAACATGGCAGAATTTGTTGTGTCCCCAAATCTTGACTTTACTCGACGCTTTTGATCGCCTTTAAACTCTTCATTTTCCTGTTTAACACATCAATAATCAGGCTTTTGTTTCACAATGGACAAAAAGAAAGTTGAGATGTATATCAATAAGATAAATATATAAGGATCGATATCCAAATTGGAAACTGAGATTCTATTTTTTAAGTGACCGAGTTTCACAAGATGTACCTGCCGATTAGGTAATGTCTCGTTATACATAAATCTCGCACGATAAAAAAAACGCGGGATTTCGTTCATTACTGTTTCATTTCCTCTCTCGATCCATAATCGTTTATAAACAAAATTATCGAACGCAAAATGCGTTTGAAGATCTTTTTTCTCAAACCCTCTACGTCAAAATTATTAGTCGAAACTCGCTGCATTCTGTCGAGTTATCATAAGATTAATGAAGCAGGTAAACAATTTTGGAAAGCCTCACTAACTGAAGACCTATGAGGCCGGATTTCAAGTCATTGATTGAAATAAAAGTGGAACTTAGATGAGCAGAAAAGAACAGATTAGCCCATGCAAAGGACTCTTTCAAACAAATCAAGGCTAAACAACAGCCTTACCTTAAAGTGTAAATATACTCTTGATCCAAAGCATGAGTAGTTACTCACAAATCTTGCAGCACAACATGTACACAGAATAACTTCTGTTTAAAATTAGTTTGGGCAGATTACAGTAGTTTTCTCTCCATGTAGCCGATTTTTTTATGAGGCGAGAGCATTATCTCACTTGTGTCTTTTTCGCGATTCACTGATTCGATGCAAACACCAGTTTTCTATTGTTCTCTGCAAGTGGCCTCTGGCAACAGTCTTGTAGTTGCAGGAATCATTATGATTGAAAAACTCAAACTACAGTCGTGCACTGAAAAACTACGCTCCCTTTAATCAACTCTAAATTATTGGGACATACAATGCGGGATATATAGTCTACCTAAGCTAGACACTCATAAATCTCCGCCGTCTGCCTACCTTGAAGGGATCTACACCAAATCAAGTGGGTAAAGTTTTGTCAGAACCAGTCGGACACTGTTGTGTCACAACATGGGGTGACCATAACGTTTTCTACTTTAAGAGGAGTTCACTACGTAATCTACTTCGCAATCAGTGCTACAATTGTAGGTTTTGTAGGGGAGAAGAAGTTAAGCGATCCTTTGAACTCCAGTCTAGAGCAAGTTGGTGATAATCTAGTACTCGATCTCGCCGAGGGAGATCTGTGTATGAGATTAGCTTCGCGTTACTTTCTGAGCTAGTCCTAAGAAAAACCAGTCACGTTAATTTCCCGCGCCTTCCACCTGCTACATTCGAAGAGAGTAAAATGGTCAATTTCCAAGACAAAAATGCATGTCGTTTGGACAGCAGTGGAGGATCCTGGGGAGGGGCCCGGGGGCCTTCTCCCCCCCGCCCTTATTTTTAGACCAAACTGAAGCCCGAGGGGCTCAAAATGTTTTTTTGAGACTGCCCCCCCCCCCCCCCCCCCGATCATCATTAGGACGCCTATAATAAGTGCAATTTCACATTAAACTCCATTTCAGTTACAGAACATTTTAGGAGGAGCCACCCACAATGTAAGCACAATTACTGGCAGGGCACAGAGAAAACGACGCAAAATTAATGTAATCTGTTACAGAAGAAACTAGGGCAGCGCCTCAACCAAAGCACTTGCGCGTGTAGTAGAGTGCGGATGGAACCTATGAGTATAGAGATGATACACTCAAAAACATCTGCCAAGGATATGATGATTTAACCGCTGATCCGGTCTCTTCTTGGCGTAGCACCTTACTTTCGAGTGAGTTCACCATGGCGTTTGTGTTATAAAAAGCTGCTATTAATCCTAAATCAAAAATGAAAGCCGGCATAAGACTTATGTTTGTAACAGAAGTCCCAGGCGTACACGTTCGAGTGCGTTACATGAAGCATTTAACAATTGAACCCAAGATGACATTGATTTCATCAGGCTAAATATTGTTTGAAAAGCAGATCATTGACGGAAACTCTTCAATAATCTTAAAATTTGTTAGCTTTCTGGTCTGTAGCGTATGAATCAGGGTGAAGATTTTGAGACTTTTTGTCCGTTTTTTTCCACTACACCCGAACTCTAGCATGCCAGTAAGCTGTTGGGGTACCCCGAAACCCGAATGGTTGCTCTCAGACCAAACGATTTTCATAGTCACGAGGTCTAGTGGAAGCCTAGGCGTGCGCCACCGAAAAAATCTTAATCTTAGCCCTAGAAAACAAAGTTTTCTTTTACTATTAAAAATCTGACAAGTCTCTTTCAAAAAATGAAAGCTGGTCTATAATCCGAGCCCGCTACAATACACAGTGGTATCGTTCTGTTAAGTTTATTATTCTGCTAACAATTCACCACCAACTCCCACCTGTAAAAGAATATGGCGTTTACAGAAAAGTGTCAACCGAGCCAACCATGAAAATGATCTGTGATTAACTTCCCTTGACGTTGTCCTTCGCTTAGAAATATCGAAATCGCTCTGTTGTCCAATAATTCGTTGCCCTCGACAAGTGGTTAGCAGGAAACAAGAGAGCGGGAACCCTTTGACGTCATCGGAGTGAACCTGTCTGTTGTTCGATTTAGCGCGGGTCATTATCTAACTGAAAGGGGATCGTGTTAATTTATTGATAGAAAGAGGTTGTAAAAAGAAACATGGCGGGCGCCTAAGCCCTGAAAGGTAAGAGAAGAAGGAAGTTATTTCAAAGTCTAGTGGTTTGCATCACACAATCGATTTAGCAAAAATCTGTCGGATGTATTAAGCTGTTGATAAACGTTTAGGAAGGGACAGTTTACGTTCCATCAACGGTGATAGTTTTCACAAAATAATGCTTTGTTTGAATTTGCAAATTTCATCGCTATTTTAAGCTGAGTTTGGTCGGTAATTAATCGTATTCTTTAAAACTGTGATAATTCGGACCTGAGGCAAAACTTATGAGATACATACGAATCTGTATTTGAAAAAATCTGAGTCTGTAACGGATTTATAGCCCGACTAGGATCAGCTTTTATATGGCAAAACGGTGATCACCCAATAATTCATATCTTAACTAAAATTACGGTTTTTAAATAGCAATGTTTTCCTTGTTTATAACACTTATTTAAGTTGTGAAATAGCTGATTCTTTAGACTAAAGCCATGCTTAAGCATAGTTGTTCGAAAGCAACGTGAGTTCATTCAAAATTAGGAACCGTCAAGTTTTTGTTCAGGTGAGTGATTACCACACCAAAACAGAAACTGCCAGTGAGAGAAAAAGAGGAACACGTTAAGGAAATTGCTCAACATCAGTTTAATCTACTCGAAATAAATACATCACAAACTGATTTACAACAATCGGCATTTGACAGTTGCTATGTACGTGTCTTTTCTTCTCAAAGTCAGCTGCAACTACAGCTAGAGTGTTGATAAGCCCACTTGCGCTAGAACTGTTGTTTACAGCAGATATAAGGTAATTGTTTGCCGTTTCGCCAGAGGGTTTTCACCCGCATGTTAAACACCCCCGTTTATCAATATGAAATGCGTTGTTAAATGGAATTCTGATGTTTCAAAGTGTTAGGACCCCCTAAGCAGGAAACAATGTTTCAGAAAAAAAATTCTCCTTTTGTTCTCTGTTTGGTTTCACTGAAGACAGCTGTAGCGGGAAAAGGTTTTCGGTTTCCGAGTTGTAGCAATTTTTTTCCTATTTATATTTTTGTTCCCATTCGTTTCTGGCCCAAAAACAAGTTAACTCCTTTGCTGGAGCTTTAAGATTACGGCTTTAAGTTGTCACAATTAATAGAGAATCTTATGTTGTCAGTGTATTTACAAATTTGTTCTCGCAGTACCGTACTACTCTCGTTCGTTAGCCCGGTTTTTTAGTTTTATTGGGAACATTTCGAGCATTTCTTGATTTCTTTCATCACAAACAGACAGTTTCGATTCCTGATATATTTGGAGTTTTTGAAATGTTTTATTGTCAATGCGGATACGTGGTCGAGAATTTGATCCTAAAACGCCCGGTGCGGTTTGGCTGCTATTTCCAGTGCCTGTGCATTTTCTTCTATGCTCCTCTCGCGGCGCTAATATTTCTTATGCCCCTACATGTACCCAGGCCACCGACAAAAGGGACCCGCCTGCAGTGAGCGAATTGGTGGTGAACCACGCTGACTCGCTGCAAACTGCAAATCAGAGCCGTTTTGTTAACCAGGAGATTCGGAGATCAAAATCGTAGTGAATAAAATAGCAGCTGTTTGGCACTTGCTTAATTTTACCGAAAAATTCACAATGATACTTTCAGCGCCTCAGCTCCAAATGCGGAGGTGGAAATGAAAGGGAAAATAGATCAGAATGCGAGTCGGCTTGACTCGTTGATTAAAGACTGGTTTTATTTGGTTGATGAGGTTAAGGTGTTTAAACAACAGGCCGAAATAATTATCTTGCCTTTCAAAAGTTGCATTAAACTCCTTCCAGGCCAAAAGTAAAGGAATGAGGCAGGGTTAGGTTCGAAGTGACCGAGCGCATCTGACTTCGATCGTTAAGTTGACCCCACTCTTGTACTTTTTAAACATGACAATAATCAAATGTGGCATGTCGAAGATGGCGATTAGCTGAAATCATATGAAGTCATCGATTTGAATGCAATATCTTCTAGTTAACCCAAAGCACCCTTTACCATATATACTTGCGACTGGAAATCATCCCCTCCTGACCCAGGCTGAAAGGCGTGTCTAGATGGGGCTCTGGATAGCTATTAGAATTAGTTTCAGTATCATCAATGAAATCAGCAATAGTGTTATTAATCTATTCCTCGTTTAGAAAAGATGAATTCGCAAAGGCAACTAATTTTCGCGATATTTTTTCTTTTGTTGTCCCAAAACAGCATAGCTCTATGGCAAATCAAGAGCAATTAAATATAAAACTTTTTTTTTTTTCAGCTCAAATGTAGCAGAGATGAATATCATCCCAGTGATCCCTGAAAGATGACTTTTGCTCTCAAGTTTGTATTTTTGCTGCTACTAGAACTATGCGCTTTTCTGGAATATGACCTAGGTAAGTTTCGGACGTTTGCAAATCATTTCAGAACAAGGCTTTCTGTTTCATAAATTTTACTTTAACTGGGGCGACAGATTCATGCTTTTCCGGCGTTATTCTGGTGCGGCATCATATACGGATTCACGGCCATCACCTACTTGGGGTCCCCCACCTCCATGTAAATAGTCTCACGGTCATCACTGAAATAGCAGAAGCTGGGCTCGTTTCCTCTGCCTTCTGATTTATAATACTTAATTCAGTAGCTACTATTCATAGTAGACAGCTAGACAAGAGTGTAAAATAGGGTCCCCAACCTTGACTTATTCTTCTCTGCTGATTCTAGCATAGACAGTTTATCGCGATCCAATTTTTTCATGCAAACTGGCAGTAACACGACAGTATGACGCGAGCACGGGGGAGTGGTCACTGGCTTCCTCTCCCACCCCCTCAAGCTCCACTTTAACTGGCGCATATCAACCAAAAAACAAATCAAAACAAGAGAAATTTATATAGAGGGTTGTCCCGAGAACAATCTGAGGGCGAGAGTCAAATGCGTGGTAGGTAAATTGCTAACTCAGTTCAACACGAAGTCTCTCCGTAGCTCAGGTGGTAGAAGGTCTTATCTCTGACATGAGATTTTGGGTTCGAATCCCGGTTCGTGAAGTTTTTCTCACGTCTTTTCCTTACTTTTTAGCGCCAATTTTTTACATTAAAAGAATACCGGATACAGAGATTCGGATTATCGGCACAGTTGCAAGTCTACGTCAAGAGAGAAGCCCAGAATCTACAAATGCTCCACCGGTCAGCGACTTTGTCATAAGTTCAGAAACAGCTATCAAATCTGAAAGAACTGACTCGGAAAGGAATGTCGAGGAAAGCAAAAGAGATGTGAGTCTTGAGGAACTCTTGAGTGATGGTAGCAAAGAAGGAAATAAAAACAAAAAGAACGTAGAAGGGGAAAATCACTTAAAGACTAGAATCAAGTCACAAAAAAAATCGTTTTCCTCGACTGCAACAGGTAAGTAAGTCATTGTTAGACTAGTTTTGTCCGTGGCAACAGTGAATTCTTTCACAATAAAAAAAACATCATCGAGTATAAATGAATAAACATCTACAGGGTTTTAAAAGTCTCTTTGATTATCCAGATTGCAATGCCAGGAGTCCATAACCCCGGAGCGAGCAACTCCCATACTAGGCCTATGTCACGGTGTTTTTACAGACCAGTTTATTTTTAGACACATTTTAGGGCACTATTTCCCGCAAAAATGAATCCCCACCATGTCTATTTGCGCATTCGAAGTATAAGATACCAAAAAGGAAACTTAAACGTCATTAAAAGGCAAAAAATATCATTTTTAGGTCTGTAGGTTTTACTGACTGGTTTGTGAAATTTAAAAGATAGTCAAAATTCGTGCCAAAACCGTTCTAAAAATAAACTGGTCCGTGAAAACGCCGTAACACGAGCGCGTGGAAGTTGTTCGCTCCTGGATATGGGCTCCTGGCAATGATTAATGGACACATATAATCCACTAAATGAGAGATCAGGTGAGTGGCCGTTATCGGATGTACAACCTTCGATTTAGTTAATTATCTATAGCAATAAAACTGAGAAAAAGAAACAGAGAAGAGATAAACAAAACTAAAGCCTGCCGCGGTCATTTGATTTGAAATTTATTTCAATGACTAAGACTTGAGGGAGGAAACTACAACTACAACTGGGCGTGATTATGCTTTTCATCATAAGAAGAGAGACTGACAAGGGAAGTAGGGGTGGCGCATGTGGTGAGGGTTTAAATCCCGGTGTCAACGCCATAAGGGGGTTGAGTTTGCTGTTGGTTTTCTTCTTTGTTCCGAGAGGTTCTTCTCCGAGTTGTCTGGATTTTCCCTCTCCTCAAAAACTAGCATTTCCACCTGATTTCACTTCGATCAGGAATGGTAGACAAAGAACCACTATGTGAATGTACTGCCTTCAAATCGTTATTATTTATTTATTTATTTTTTTTTTTATTTATTTTTTTTTTTTCAGTCATAACAGAGTCTAAATGGCCATCTGGGACCTATGGCCTTCCAAAGCCAGTGAACGGTTGTCCAGCCGCCGATGGGTTCGAGTGGAAGACTGGGTACAGATTTCATGATACTGAGGATGACGGGACGGAAAATCAGCATTCAGACAGCTTTCATTTGGCGGGTGAATTCAGCGATGAAGGGATCAGGCATGAATTCTGCATAAAGAGTGAAGAGGATGGAGCGGGAAGGTAAGGGAACCGCTGATGTATTTTTTAACGGAGGTTTTGTCCATACTGTTTATTTGTAACTTGCAATTACTTCGCTAAGAAAATTAACAGTGGAGGACAAATATCTTCTTAGTCAGCGCTTCAAATTCCATATAAAAAATATGACTTCTAAGCGACATAGTCAACGAAGATAGACTGAAATTTGCAATCCGTTTTATATTTGCTGTGAAAGTTATTTCGCTATTTTAAGAATTATTTTTAGTTGAATTTGGAAAATTTCCTGACTCAGCGCCTTTAAGATAAGAATAAAATGAGGCTGGCCTTCTCAAGTGAAGGAATATCAGAGTGGGATTCCGATGAGAAGTCGTCGCTTGCCAGTCGAAAGCTAACAGATCGCAACGTTCGTCCTCGTTCCGCGTTCGGCCCCGATTTCTGACTAATGAACCATTATTCCTCGAGCCAGAATGGGCTCTAAGTCAATAGACCATGAGGCCGAAGGCCGAATGGGCTATTGACTCAGAGGCCATGAGGGCGAGAGGAATAATTGTTTTAGTAAAATCCAACTAGTTAGTCAAAAATCTCGAGAAAAAACAACTTTGGCTAGCAAAACGCGATTTTGGCTTTCAAAGTTGGCGCTTTTCGCTACTAGTGGGCTATAACATAGCCCATGGATTTTACTAATAAAGGTTACATGAAGTAGTATGGTCAACTCTTTCTTAACGGACTTCTCGGTCCCCAGCCTTTCATTACTCCATTTAGGGCCTGTTTACATAGAGGTGGGAGGCCCCAGATAGGTGAGGTAACATGCGGCGGGTCACTCCACCTATCAGGTAAACGTGATCAAACTAAAATGAGATATTATATGGACGGGCGGGTTACCCCACCTAAGCTAGCCTGGGAACAAGCCCTCCGGGGCGCTCTGGTGGAGGGGCGGGAAAAGGAAGGAGAGCTTGCAAATACGTCTCTGTAATTTGAATATTGGCATCAAAAAAGTCCATACGAAAGGCTGATTGGCCGAGATGACTGTTTTTCAATGTTTGTTTGCATTCGCTCTCGTTTCCGCTTCTCGCTGATTGGCGGAAATCTGACAGCTCAGTCGACGGAGAGCCACAGGGGAATTGGAGGAGGAATTCAAATTTCAGAGACGTAGTAGTTGTATAAGTTCTTCTTCCTTTTCCCGCCCCGCCGCCAGAGAGCCCCGTAGAGCTTGCTCGCAGGCTACACCTAAGCGGGTTACCTCACCTACCTGGGGTCCCCCACCTTCATGTGAATAGTCCCTTAGTTGACTTTCTGTTACAGGGACACCTCTCTAAGACGGACACTGGTCCTAAAGGCGTCCGTCTTAGAGAGAGTCGACTTTATATCTGACCGAGGACAATAAGAGCGACCATTTTTAGAGACAAACTAACATCTAACAAGAGAGGATAAAGAAGACAGAGAAGGGATCCCCCATACTCACCCTATTCCATAGGTAATTCGTCTCGAGTTATTTTTAACACCACAGATCCCAAGGGGCATCAGACAACAGCCAATCATATTGCGCGAATGTGTTCCGCGTGGATGACCCACGCTCAGAGCCACGCGTCCTTCACGAATTGACGCAGAACAAAATGGCGGAAGACGCGGAGAGCTATTGCTATTTGTTTTGTCGACGAAAACGACTACAGGGAGATTTCTGCTAAATCTGTGTCAGCGAAACGGAAATTAAAAAAGAATCGCCCTTCCACTCTTGTATAGAGCCAACAGTACAGCAGGGAAATGCTTCACACACTGAATATTCTCTCAGGATCATTTATAATTTACAGTTTGAAGAGAGCAATTTGTGGTTTGATATTTATTCTTTTATTAGTCTTTTATTATTCAACAAAAATAACTCTTGGCGTCCTACTTGCTTTATTGTACAAACGACCGGTTTCAATAGACCGGCGAAATCTGAGATTACGACAACTTCGAGTTAAACTGATTTCACGGGTTGTCAAAGAGTCCAGCGATTCCCTTTTCCTGGTGAGCGCCCATCCACTTCGCTTCAATATTCAGGAATGCTCTCGATCTCTTTACGCTTTCATTGCCTTTCGCCCGACATGTTTTGCACGGCGCTTAGTCGTGCGAAACCTCCACGAAACATCCACGCAGCGCGCAAGGTAACTTTATCCCGATTCTAAGAATAACTCGAGACGAATTACCTATGGAATAGGGTGTGTATGGGGGATGCCTTCTCTGTCCCCTTTATCCCCTCTTGCATCTAACTAATACACTTTTGTATGTAACCTTTCACAGATGGCCAGATGGCAAGTACTGTATCTACAAGAAAGGTCACAGTTGTCCCTCGGGACTTGAAGAGGGATTCGTCATTTGGGATGACGAGAATAAAGACAATAAAAACTCCAAAGTTGGCGACCTACCCGAAGGTCTTTATAACGAAGACACCAAAATATTCTTTTGTTGCAGTACCTCTGGATCTGCTAACAAGGAGATTGTTTTACCGAACAAGTCTCCATTCTTACTGTTTGCCTACGATTCCATACTTTGTCAAAAGGTAAGTAACTGAAAGCAAGCTACCTGGCCTGAGAGCAAGCTCTCCCGGGCGCTCTGCCGGCGGGGCGGGAAAAGAAAGGAGAGCTTGCAACTACGTTTCCGGAATTTGAATTCCACCTCCAATTCCCCCGTGGCTCCCCGTCGACTGAGCTGTCAGATTTCCGCCAATCGGCGCGAAGCGGAAACGAGCGCGAATGTAAACAAACATCGAAAATCAAGTGCCAAAGGTAATGACGTCATTAATAATGTCATCTCCGCCAATCAGCATTTCGCATCGACTTTCGCGATGCAGATATTCAAATTCCAAAGACGTAGTTGCAAGTTCTCCTTCTTTTTCCCGCCCCGCCGCCAGAGCGCCCCGGAGAGCTTGCTCTCAGGCTAGTCGTTTTTCAATTCTCATTCGCCACTTTAGAAACGGAAGGAAAGTGGAACGAGTTAACGTTCGCAAAGATTTCTGGGACTGTTACTAGAGACAGGGAAAAAAAATTGGCCAGTAGCTGACCTGCACGTCCTGGAAGCAATTACGGGACGCATTTCAGCTCCAGTGCCCTTACCGTTTCTATAGAGGCGAATAACGGCGTTAAGTTTAGAAAAATTTTATGACAAAAAAGGGAAATTTATCGTGACGGCTCCTGGTGACTGTTAATGTCCTTTACAGCTATCTACTGGCGCTTGCAGGTTAACAATATTACGGCTCGTTGATTTTTTTTTTTTTTTTTTTTACTACACGCGAAATTTGGTATTGTAATTATTTCAGTTATTTCAGTCGGAGTGAAAGGTGGAAAAAAGTTACAGACACAATCTTTTACATTCAAATTTGGACTAGTCTGGGATAAATGTAACGATCCTCTGAACAACAGTGATCTAAGTGTATTGATATCGATTTGAAGTTAAGAGAGAGTCGATCGTGCAAAGTTAAATTTAAATGTGACCATTAAAAAAAAACTAAAAAATATCCCTGCTCGCGGGGGGTCTCGAACCCCCGACCTTCGCATCACATCAGCCGCCAATACTGCTTATAAGTACGACGCTCTAACCGATTGAGCTACGGGAGCTGGATGCGCCAGAAGTCTTGATGAATTGGTTTTATACGAAACCTAGTAAATGGTAAATGGCCTTGCTCCCCGCAAGTCTCTCCGTAGAGTGCTGGATACGGCCCCGCCCCGCTCCATTTTTAGGGGGTCATAGGTTCGAATTTTGTCGGGGACTCAGAACTTGTTGCATTGTTCTGCCCTCCTTCCATTGATTGTTATTTTTATGTATTCCGGAAAATTATTCCGCCCTTCTCATCGGGAGAAATGGCCATTGTTCTCGGGACATTTACTTATAGTCGGTGAAAGCTTCTAGGTCTGTCATATCGCTTATTGTTATTCTAAAATGCTGAACAGGAGTCTTTTTCATTGGTTACCATGAACGCGCGGCAGTACTCTTCATCCTGGAGTAGGCAGGTGAAACTAACAATAGCCCAATCTCTCTATCGATCTGTCTAGGCTATTTCGAAGCTGCGCTTAATCCTAGACTTTGTGACTGTTTAGGGGGACGAATTTTCACCAAGTTTCCCTCGCAACCTAGTACAGTGGAACCTCGATATAACGAGGGCTCAAGGGACTGGCAAAATCTGTTCGTTATAGGGGAGGTTTTCGTTATATCGAGGTTTTTTTTCATATATTTTACTATAACTGGGGTAAAGAAAATCGTTCGTTATACCAAGGACTTCATTATATAGAGGTTCGTTGTATCGAGTTTTCACTATAATAATCAGTAAAAAAATCCTATGATGCAATTCGAAACAACATCGGACCCAGTCTGACGCGAAAGAATTGAAAAAATGGCCAATCTCCTTGGTATTAGTTACAATCAATTTCACCATACAACCGTTCTCTCCCGCACCGTTGGATATTATTTGTTGAATATTAAACAACGGATCCAAGATCAGCTGTTCCTGAGAGGCGAAAAAATGATCGAGTCTCGATCAATTTTATAGCCTAACACTAATTATTCATTTTTACATGTTTTCTTTAATAGGTAAAAGGGATGAACGTGGTCACAGAATTCGTCAAATTTGATGACGAAGACCGCGGCAACATAGATTACGAAGGAGGTGAATACCCTTACGGTATTCACCGAGCAGAGAAAGACCACATGTTCTTTCTCTGTTACTATAAGCCACAAAACCAAGATAACATTGTTGTTCCAGGTGAGGGAAATAGCAAACGATTCAAATTCAGTTCTCTTCGTATTCTAATACTGCGTCTGTGTTGTGGCAAGCCCCCGTCGGTCTTCCCAAAACAAGCTCACAAACTTGATACAAAGGCACCTCAGTAACTGGCGTCTCACCTGACGCTGGAAACCTATTGCGGCAGCGGGGGGGGGGGGGCGGGTAAGCCCGGCTCTCATATGCCCCGCGAGCTACCTGCGAGATTACGACAAGACTCCGACACGTCTGCAGATGCTGCCTACAATACTGTTCCGATATGAGAACACAAGTCGCCCGGCAACAGAGGCCATCGCAGGTCTTGACCGTCGCCATGCCTGCAAAGTTGACACGAGTTCGACTTCGCAGGCATGCCGGAGGTAAAGACCAGTGATGTTTCTTGAACCGTCGGCGTTATGTTCTCATACGTCGGAGTAGTATCGCAGGCAGCACCCGCGGCTACGTTGCAGGTACATCGGAGGCATATGAGAACCAGGCATTACTTGGGTTAAAATTAATGGGTATGTGCCGCTGGCCTCGGAATCCCCACCCCATCATGGTCTATTTTGTGGCCAAATATAGACCCCATCTTAGTCACTTTTGGGAAAATGCAAATTACGCGATTCCAACTTAGCATATATAGTAACTTTCGGTGTATGCATCTACCTTATGAAGCCTTTTAACCATTGTAGGTCATCCTGAAATTAATTGACACATTGGTTAAACGGATCAATTTAAGTTTCTGGAAAGCTGCCCACCTACCCCTCCCTAAACCCAACATTTTTCCCCAAGTGAGACGCAAATGTTAACGTCGAGTTAGGGGAGGGGTAGGTAGGCAGTTTCCCCAGAAACCTAAATTACCTACCTGAATTTTCTGATCCCCCAAATCCCAAAAATGTGGGATCCCATTCTAGTAACTCTAATGAAAATGCAACCCCATTATAATCAATCCAGTCGTGTAAATGCGACCCCATCCAGCGGCACATCCCAATTAGCCTATTACCAGGAAGTACCCCCGCCTCTCCCGGAAACCTACTGCGGTTAGTTCTAGATTCGTTATTACATTTGGCACAGATGAAGTGAACCAGACTGACATAATGAGCACAAGATAATGATTTTGTTGCCTAAAAAGGGTCCTTTCATAATTCTCTCTAGTTCAGGATCTGATTGGCCTCATGTTCGATTAGTTTTAATTTACAGTGCATTTGATAACCAGATTTGATTACCGGCTAGTCGTTCGGCTGGTGTTTAACGTCATATATATGTGCTTCAATATCTTACTTTATGTGTTTTTTTATATTTTTTCAGCTGACCAAACTAAGCATTCTTCCAAGAAAAATGGATTCCATAAACACAAAGCAAATCCCCAAGCGAAACAGGTCGATAAACTGGAGGAATTAGAGAAACTGCGGAATTCTGAAAAAATGATGGATGAGTTCCTCGCTAGTACCGCTCCGCAAAATAAAGAAACAAATAAAAACGAGAGAACAAAGACCATCATTAAAACAATCAGGGTATGTCAGTATAGATCACCGTAAATTTTTTGCTAACTTATTTAAGCTTAAACAGGGACCATCATCGAGATAACGGGTTCAGCGTACTCTCTTTTCTCTTTTTTTAAGGGGGAGGGAGAGGTTCACGAATGGGGTGGATAGCTTACTTTTATTATTCTCAGCAACTGATTGATTGACTATCAACGATCGACCCCTTTGTCTGACTTACCTATATTCTAGTGTTACATGGTGGAGTAAATGGTTGCTCATTTGATTGATTGATTGATTGATTGACTGATTTATTGATTACTTTGATTTATTGATTGATTGATTGATTGAGTGAGTGAGTGAGAGAGTGATTGATTAGTTTTATTGATTGATTGATAGATGGATGGTTGGATGGATGGATGGATTGATTGATTGATTGATTGATTAATTGATTGATTGATTGAATGATTGATTGATCGATTCACTATGTTATGGGCTCCCGGGTGTCAACGTAGTGACTACTATGCTTTTGACAGACGTATTAGTTGACTGATTGATTGATTGATTGATCGATCGATCGATCGATCGATGGATTAGTTGATTGTTTAACTGATTCACTGAGTGATTGCCTCACTGATTAGCTGTCTCGCTCACTGAAAATCCGTCTGTTTGAATGAGTGACAATCTAATTGCCTATATGTCAAGAAGCAACTCAATTGAGGGACCCTTGACTAACTGTAAGGTCAATTGGTTGGCTAGTAAGCATTTTCCTAGCATTCCAAAAAGCATCTTAATCATCAGTTACATGTATTTCTGTAGATATGGTTCCTTTATCGACCACTGAACTAATTACCTTTTCTGTAATCTCGTTGATTCACTAACCGACAGTCAAATCTATACAGTTCTCACCTTTAAATCTCCAGGTGCCTGAACGCGAAAATACCACGTCAATAGTGGTGACCACAGCTGGGATAGTGCTGGCCATAGTAATCCTGGGAGTAGTGATTGGTATCGTTGTAATTAAACACATCAGGACAAACCGTGATGGAGTCAAGGTAGACTCACTGGATGAAGCTGTATACACAGCCTCCGCATCTTCAAGAAGAAGCAGCTTTACTACTTCTGAAGATGAAGTGGAACTTACGGAGGCTGACTTTGAGGATGAGCTCGTTGAGGATCAATATTTACCCTCTGATTCAGAACTCAAATCGGGATTGGAACTCATGTTTCTGAAACAACAAAGACATTATTGGACAAGAAAAAAGAAACCTTGACCATTTAACTCGCAGGCTACCTTTAGACGGCACCAGACGAATTTTCGAACTGCGGTGAAAAATTTGACAGGACACGTCGATTAAATTGAACGGGTCAATTTTTTTTTTCTCTTTTCATTAGCTTCTGACCGACCAGATTGAATTTTTAACTTTTTTAAGTACTCACTTTAACTTTCCTTAGTAGTTTTGCCATCTTCTCTTGCGTACTGTGCTACTATAGCAAATCCAAAATGGCATGCATCCTCGAGCGGAGTTACGACGTATCCACGCAGCCACGCATCTAGGGTACAAAAATTTAGACAGTCATGGTATTCACACAGCCCTCGTTACATTTTCGTCCATACTGGCTAAAACATTTGAACTCGATTTTGGCGTTTACATTTTTGAACGGTCAGGCGTTTAAATTTTAGGGTGGTTCAGTGTAAATGGAACACCTAACTGGTGCAAAAGTTTCCAGCTTGTCGAGAATTCGTCTGATGCGGGTGTCAGTAAAACGCGGGGTGGGGGTTGGGGTCGGGGCAGGGTTCTGGGTCTATCTTAGTTTTTTTTTATTTATTTTTTTTTTTCAAAGAATGCTGTTGTAGGGTTAGGGCTGACACTAACCCTAACCCAAACCCTAGCCCCGCATTTTACTGACACCCGTCTGGTGCCGAGTGACCGTAGCCTCAGACCGCATATTTCAAAAACACTAAGCTCAATTTTTTTTGTAAAATTCCGGAAACGGCTTATTAGTTCGCTAAAGAAGAGGCACCACAATAGAAGCTTTCAATCCCTTTATCCCGTCCTAGATTTTCCCTCAATCCCGTAATCCCGATGGTTATTTCCGGCTTCCCGTATCCCTTGCATACTTTCAATCCCGAATTTCGCCCTTATTTGGCTTAAAAATCCTGAAACGTGGAGTTCAAATAAGGGAAATCCAGGATCCCGAGAAACCCGGCGATTGGGGACCCTCAAAGTAGTGCTGACTAGAGAGAATTTATCTGAGTGGCAATACGATAAGAAAACTTCATTAACGCAATCAAAGGCCACATTGTGAAATCCCAAAGCTTTTTCTTCCTTCATACGTCACCTCGTTAATTC
This sequence comes from Porites cylindrica, assembly GCA_964035525.1. NCBI lineage: Eukaryota > Metazoa > Cnidaria > Anthozoa > Scleractinia > Poritidae > Porites > Porites cylindrica. Next base: position 12,947,960 of record OZ037778.1, on the reverse strand, counting down.
ACGGCCACTCTGCCATGGTCTAAAAATATGCGTTTTAGCTACAATCATAGACAAAAGTCTTGGGACACTTATACATTTCTAGGGCGTTTCCCAATTCACACAGGCCCAGCCCCTCCCTTCACCCCACAAACAAAGTTGGACGCGTGTATCCATAATTTTTATCGGGTTTTAATTTTGTGTAAGGTGGGGAGGAGGGAAAACTGCAAGAAAACTTTGAAAAGGGGTGCACTGTTTTATGAGGTAACCCATAAATGACAGAAAAATACGAATATTGCATTACTGTCCCAAGGACGTTTGTCCATGATTGTAGGTGGCAAACAAAAAGAAGCCTTACGAGAGAATGACCATATTCCTTTTTAAAGAAAATCAAATAAGTAAATAAAAAATAAAAGTGACGGTAAAATGCCATGTCGTTCACTTCTTACTCAGTTGTAAATGGCCACAACGTTTGTACAGGTTAAGGTTTAAATTTTACAGATTATTTTCAGTCAATAGCAAAGATTAATTTCTTTGAGTGAGCAAAGGATCGGAATTACGAAAATGGGAGTATAAAATTCTTTTTCACTTTTTAAAAGTTTGTCCAGACTTCATTTTCTGGCAGTCTGTCGGAGCGCGCTAACGAACTGAATTAAGAAATGGTAAAATTGCGTGGAGCTCTGGTGAACTATCATTCGGCGAAATGACCTAAGATACATTGCGCTGTCGTGTCAAAATGACCAAACATCTATGGCGCTTTCGTGCTCTGATTTCACGCTTAACTTGACTGAAACTCTTTTCACGTTTGGGATAAATTAGGCCTTTATGTTCACGCTTTTGTTTATTTTCCTAATAAAAAGCTTGTCTCTTTACCAACTTCGCTGCGTAAAGTCATATCAGTTTCATTTTCAAAGCTCCGATGGTGGGATCAGTTGTACAAAGAGTGTAATTTAAAATTTGCCTCATCAAAAACAATTAGAAATTTATTTGTAACGTAATCGTGCATTCCTATTATTTTCTTATTAATGGGAGGTACTGTAATGCACCAGCTAACGTGTGAATCTTAGGTCGCAATCTAGGAAGAAAACCTAACACAAACCTCAACAGTGTTTGTTGTTTTTATTTTGGGCGGACTTGCAAAAAGGTATGCTAGTTAAATAAATAACGTAAAAAACAAAAACTATGTCTCTTTTAAAAAAGAAAAAATGCTCCCGGCGGGGTTCGAACCCGCGACCTTCGCATTGCTTCAGCACCCTCGGCGGCTATATGGCCGGTACTGCTTATAAGTACGACGCTCTAACCGACTGTGCTACGGGAGCAGTACAAGGGAGAGAGAATTAAAATTCGTATTGTATCAGTAAATTAAGGGGCTATTTATATGATGCCGGAATGAATTTCATTCCGGAGTGAGTTTCGTTCGAGAGTGAAGTTCGTGCTGCATTCACAGGATAAAATCGAACGGCCCAGCCTAAGGCGTTCTCGCTCGCGTCGTTTTTGCGCCAGACCAGATACGCATGCGCACTCGCTCCAGACTACACGATTTGCAATGATACCTGGATGAAATTTCGTACCAGAACGAGAATTTCATTCTGAGTAAAAACCGGAATGAACTAATTCCGGAATGACTTGTACGGGAACGAAATGTCGTCATTTATGTAAACAAATACAGAAAAATATATAGAGAATGGAATGAACTCGTCCCAAAATGAAAGTCATACGCGATCATGTGAATAGCCACTTATAATTAAAACGCTTCAAAACTCCACCCCGTGCACCCCCCCAACTTCCTCCCCTTCTCCCACAGTTGATTTTTTTCTTAATAAGTACACGCAAATAATTTTTAAAAGGAAAATTAAGCTGCAAAGGAAGGGACAAGTCACTTTTTTTGTTGTTTTCTCTAAAGCCACTGTATGTGAATTCACCTCGTTACTTTACGGCCAATCTGTCCATGAAACCGCCTATTACGAACAGATGATTACTGTTGCTTGCTTACACCAAAGGGGGAAAGTTAATATTCGAAATATTATTACAAAACTCGCGTTTTGCAAACTAGATATTTCCGTAGTACAAGTAACGTTGATGGGAACCAGTCTAGTCCCCAGGTTTCTTAGGTGATGAAAATAGGATGGAGAACTGGGGCTAGAGGCCATGACTTAAAAAAAATGCTTTAGCGTTAGCTTTTAATTGCAACAAAGAACTTAATGTTATTAATTTTTTCACTCAAAGCAACACCGTGCCTATCTCTATCTCTCTCTCTCTCTCTCTCTCTTTCTTTTATTTTTCACTCTATAAATGAAATAGCTAATAAACTATGTAATCAATTAAGATGTTATCGGGTGTCCCTGAAAATAAACCAAATTTAAAACACCACTCAACTAAACGGGATCTCAAAACAAAATTAAGGATTAGTGCGGTCAATTGACGTTATTATCTTGAGAAAGAGCCTTCAAACACGCACGTACTTCATTGCAGGGAATTCTTTTCAAATGGAAATGTTTATAGTAACAACTATCAAAAAATTCCATTTTTCCGCGTGCCCCCCGTCATTAGAGCAGTACCCAAAACATAGAAATTGACAGAGATATATTGTTTCTGATAATAAAGTTTTCAAAAAATGCTTTCAATGCATAGCTGCCGGGCATGAGCCATGCTGAGAGTTTGAAGAGGAATGCGATTTAAAAGCTCTTCTAACGCCGAAATCAAAGCGTCGAAGTGAAAATCGTTTGTCATGATTTTTCATAATTATAAATGAATTCGTTTATAGTACCCGCTGAGGCCAGGTTCTTGGTGCTTGGAAGTAAAGCCGTCGGGAAATCGGGTAAGAGAATTTATGCTCTTTGTGATTAGATCATGCATGAATGCAGTCACTGGTAGGACTTTTCAAAGTTTTGATCGACATGAAAACTTGTCGCTGATTACCCGCGAAACATTCCTACAGAGTTATTAAGTCTGAAACTTTAATTCAACGTTGCTATAAATCTCTGATGAGGAAGTAATGCCGGATCTTCACGGCTTTTGTGGCAATTCCTTTTAGATGACGGTAAACTCAGTGAAACCGCAACGGACAATAATCATAGCCGGCAGTGGCGTTCGTCTTGCCCGCTCATAAAGCCAACACAGTTGTACAGGGGCAGTGATTAGAATAGTCCAATCTTCAAATCGCATTATAATCGCGAAGACTGTGGTTTTCATTAAAACGTTCCAAAATCAAGGAACAGTTTTCTAAATAACAGTTTTACTGTCAACATTTTTTAAACATTTACGCAGCATAAAATTCAAATATTACGTAAAACAAAAGCAAACCATGTTGTTCATGTTACTAAAACGCGGCGAAAAGTAGAAAACTTAGGAGCAGAAAAACCCCAGCGATCACCCATCTCACGACCAATTCTTTAGTTGCGAGATCAAATGTGTTGTAATACTCTCTAACAATATATTAAAAGCTTTAGTTTGTAAGTAAAATACGTCATCTTAGGGGTCATATTAACTTAATAAATTCTATACAGTCAATGCCTAGGGCAGTTTCTATAACGTTTGAGTTTGAATAAGCTGGAGTGTCTGGCAGGGTCATTCCGTTATTGTTTCCGACAAATATGAACTGTTTTCATACATTTGTTTACGTCAAGATTTAAATTCGACAAGAGTCACAGTCTAAACTAGCTCCCCTCTTTAGTTCAGGTTGCAGGTTGACAGCCCTTTCGCGAATACTGATCTACATGCATTTATCTAATATAGGGCGATCGATCAGATCCATCTCAACTTATTCTGAGTAATCAGTCTAATGGACACACTAATTTAATTTCTACCTCTGCACAGTACAATAAGTTTATCTTATCGTTTCAAAATTAAATTATAACCCTTCTTTTGCTTCGCTTTTTTAGCCTTAACTGTTCGTTTCCTGACGAAGAGATTCATCGGCGAGTATCAATCGCTTATGCGTAAGTTGTGTTTATATTTCATCGTATTAATAACTTTTGGAGCCTTCTTATTAAATCATTTGGCCTTTTGTGTTGTCGTCTACGTCCTTTACGTTTTAAAGGACCACTTTTCCGATTTGACGACGACGGAAATAGATCTAGAAATTGAAGCAACACCTTTTGTATTGTGGAAGACAAGAGGCCACTTGAAATTTAAATCAAGCAGAATGGCAATAGTTTGCAGCGCTTTTCGACATGCACTTCTACTTTTAATTGGTGGTATAATAGTTCCACTAATTAAGCGATGCTATTACACTAATAGCATTAATTAATAAAAGCCATTAATTGGAGAGCAAGACATAGACATATTTGTGACGTAACAGGTTACCATGATAACAGGACAATTTAAAAGAGCTGTGACAGAATTTGATTTTAAAACCCCAAAAACACAAGGCACCAAAGATAAACACAGTTTACATTTTTTCGCGGTGGGAAGAAAAGCATCGTAAAAGTTATAAGTTAAGTGGAGAGCTGGCAATCGCCAAGTCAGCCTCCGAGGGAGAGACGAAAATAAAAATCTGGTGAGCATTCTGTTGCTGGGATCTTCAAAAACTCATCTTCCCTAAACTGCTTGCGTTTCTTGTCGATTCTCATAATTAAGTTAAGTTTATAGTTTAGTTCAGTTAGTAAAATTCGACACTAAGTTGTTATATTTCACGCCTTGAGGCTCAAGTGGTGAGTTTTCATTACTTTATTTGAAAATCACTGGGAAACAAAGCAAGCTAACAAAGCTGTTACGTTTGGTATATATGGGCTAACAAGAGATGCGTTTGCAGATCACGGGTAAAGGTTTTGTCGAAGTAACAACTTTTGACGATGTTATAGTAGAGGTACAAAGCAATCTCTACGCTGTAGCGTGCAGTTCTCGCCAATGTAAGGGTTCTGATTTGTATATACGTCTTATAAATGAAATATAAAGGCTTCTATGAAAAACAAGAAGAGGGCAGCCATGTGTAATTGAGCAACCTCTAATTTGTTCCTCCTCAAGGGCATCAGAATTTGTCTACATGTCCCAAAATACTGATGAACGCTTCTAAAATACCAAGGAGTTCATAAATGCCTAAAACAAATCCAAGTTAATCACTCTAGATTAACTAACACAGGTTGAGACCCATTACGTTACTTAGAAGTCTTCATTAAACAACTTGAATTCGGTTTTGGAGATGTACCCGATTGTCCGTTGCAAGGCCGCGCACGGCATTTGTCAGTAAAATATAAGGTTCATTGACCTTCATTCAGGGTTCGCGAATGACGAAAACTGATTTGCTTATCTGTAACGTTTTAGTGAAAGAACGGAATTTCTGCAATGGGCCCTCAGTGGTATCCAACATCTTAGCATATAGTGCACGGCACACGTATGTCACTAATTACACAAAAGTAGAAAGGAAACCAACAAAGACTAATAGTTTTAGATATATGCTATTAATAACCTGTGATTACGTCGCATCTTGTTCTCCTGTGAATCAAGACGTTATGTGCTGAGAAACGCGGAGCGCAACAACATCTAGATGACTAGAGACCGTTAGAATCACTTTATTCAACACTATACATTTCACGCCTACTATAAAATTCTTCAGACTGAATTGTCGTTTTACTATTAAGATTGATGACAGAATGATTTAATCTTTCTTGTTTCAGAATTAACTTATAATCACACAATTAAGCTGGACGATGAAAATCTTACGTTCGATATACGAGACGCCGTTGAAAAGGTAAGAATTTTGATGTTCCTTCTTTGCTTGTGTTTAATTAGAGTTTTTATCTTTGCTTTCTTCATTCTTTTATGCTTAAACCGTATGTGGAACATATAACTACAGCGAACGTAAAGGGGCTGATCGTGTGCACACTTTGGCCACTACATATCATTTTTTTGTAAACGTTATCTAGATAGGTCCTCATTTGCTATTCTTCAGTGGCAATTTCAATTTTTAAGCACCCAACCACCAAGGCCCGGATGTTCAAATGTTGGATAGCGCTATCCACTGATTTGGAAACTAAAATTTGCGGTATCAACTGGACAAAGATCTATCGACTGGAGTAGTATTATCCACCTTTTGGATAACGGGGTCAAACAAGAGAGAATGAACTCTCTCTTGGGAAAAATTATTAGGGAAACATCCATCTTCGTCTTGCCCATGAAATAGGTGCATTTGGTTGAGAGGGATGAGAAGGCAATCTTGTAACCAGGGTCTTCGGGCTTTCTGGTCAGCGGGATTGATGAAGAGGGGGGAAAGCGGGAGTTTTCGGGTTCCAGACTCTCCTCCTTCTGGATCCGCCAAGGACGTTTATCCTCCGGTAGTTGTATTCTTCTGTTGCATCTTTGATACATCTCTTTTTTTTCACCCAACTATATATTTCAATTTAATAAGTGGCTAAAGTCCAAAAGCAAAATTAAGTGGAATCCTCTCCTGGTGGAATCGAGTCACTTTAAAGTTGCAAACACTTTTCAGGCAATATTTCTGGATTTTGCCTGATATTTCAATGTCAAATAGTAGCCTGTCATCACTCTTCAATGACTTAGAGCACGTGCGAAGAATATGAATATACCTAGAAAAGTGCTTTTTTTAACCAAATGAGCTTGCCGACAAAGAACATGCATGCATAAGAGAATCATGAGAGACATTTCACTGATAATTAACGAATTTAGAGTTGCTCCCTTGGGATTTAATGATCTATTTGCGTCATATATATATTCAAGCCACTTTATATTTTCGGGTTTTTTAAGCTAGTTTTTCTAGTCAGTGCCACGTTTAAAATATACTTAGCTCGGCTGGATCTATGCCATCAATAATTTGTTATCTTCAGCGACTAGTCAACAATAACTCTAATAATATTTGCATTTGATAACAATTTTTTCAGAAAAACATTTAAAATATCTGCGGTTTGTAAGTATCAATGAAAGCACTTTATGGAGTCCTTTGTTCTCTTTTTTTCTTTGCATTAACTTTATACTGACTATTGAAAAGGATAGTTATTTAGTTGTCTCACCCCAAAATTACTCTGTGACTATTTCAAGTTATTCATTAAGTTATTTTTGTTAAGGAATTAAGGAATTCCTTGGAAAGCGAAACAGAACAGCACTGTATTCCACCCATACAGTTAGGCACTGATCCCACAACCTTCCACACGTCCAACTCTTTGTCATAAAACTCGACCTTGTCTGTCCGTTCTCGAGAATTCTTCTTCCCTCCAAGGACGAAGATCTTGTCTCCTACGTAAGCTATGCCAGCTAGCGCTCTCGAAATGCACAAACTGGCTATGTACACCCATGTTTCATCTGCGCTGTTAAATGCTTCACACGAACTATGCGATGAATACAAGTCATCCTGCGTCCCTCCCACCACATAAAGCCTGCCTCCAACTGCTACTCCGCATGCGTATGCGCGTCGCACATGCATGGACGCCGTCTCTTGCCACGTGTTTGTTTTGGGATCGTATCTTTCCACCGTGCTCAAGTACTTAAACGGGTCGTTTGCGTTATCGTTTTCTGTTTTTCCACCAACGGCGTAGAGGTATTTATCGGACACAACACATGGCCCTCCTCTGTTGGTTGTCATGGGAGTTACCGCTTCCCAGACGTTCGTGGAAGGATAGTACCTATAAAGAAACCAAACATCTAATCATTATGATGACGAAATTTCTAGTTAAGTTCTGGTTATGTAAGAACTGCTTATCCTAACCATCCTTCTTGTCATTGATCCATCTCAACCTCGTTCCCAGGATCTTCTTGTTTTTTAATAGGCAACTGGCAGAACGCCATTTTGAAAACCCTGAGAAGCCTCTCGGGTGACCTTGGCATCCCTCGATTGTTTTTCGTCTCATTAATGACATGTCTTTACAGGTATTCTGCTCACAAGGTAATAACAATGGACCAAATGAGCTCTTATCTAAAATCTCGGTTTTTAAAGTGCTGTGAAAGCAATTTTCAAACGGCCGATTGTTCCTTCAATTGTTTTTTCATTTATATTTGAAGTTTCTTATTTTGGAGAGGATAACAATATCTTGAAATCGTTCTTTCCGCTATTCTCACTGTATACATAATTGGCCCGTAACGCGGGAAAAAAGAAACTTCTTTAAATTCCTTCGTGTCGAGACTGCGCGCTAGTGACATGATGCGTTGCTCGGCTGCCCTTGCTCAATGTTTGCCCGCCTCTTTGCCAGGTCAACGGAGTTCAGTAGACCTGACTTAGAAGTCTCGCCCCTCCCACCTCCCCTGGTGGCGGTTGACGTCGCATACCCCCATTATTCGGCATGCCTATTGTCTTGGCAGTCGCGGTTTCCTTCCATAACTTCACGGACGTGACGGAATAATAGGGAACTTAAGCACCAGACGTTCTTAGCACCACGGACACCAACCGGAAGTATTTTTGCAGCATGACAGCCACTGCGCATGTCAAGACGTTCCTGATCTGCGGTCACGGACTTCAAAACGCGAGTTCTAAGGTTGAAACCAGATGTTCAAATTCTGGATGGGCCGAAAGCTTTAAGAACGGCTCACAGGAATGGTTTAATAAACAATAGATATCCCTAACCCAAACAAAACTAACAATGAACCCCAACTCTGAAACAATAGAGCTTCGGGCCAACAAGAACCTATCAAATTAGAGGTTCTAAAGAGGTTCTGGCCAACAGCAAAGTCTGGTTTCTTCGAAGGGTATTCGTCATACAAAAGTAGAAATTCTTCATCTGAAATCTTGTTTTCTTCGTAACAAAGAAACAAAACTTGAGGCAAATCTTTGAAAGGCATTTTCAACTGAATTATTCTGTCGGCGTTCGTGATTGTTTCACGTTGTTTTTCTTAATAATTTGCATTTGCACGTAAACAGCGTCCCCGATCCAGTTCTGCGCTGCCAGCCATGCCGTTCGTGAATCAAGAACGTCTGGTGCTTAATAAGTTCCCTAATAGGTGTGCAGTGCGAATCAGTTCTACTCACCTTAGTACGGTATTCAGCGGTCTCCCTCTGTGCCAACCACCCACTGCATATAAAAAGCCATTGAGTTCAGCGACACCAAGCGCAGAAATCTCCTTAGCCATAGGTGCTACTCCAGCCCATGTATTAGTCCTGTGATTTAAAAAAAAAACACAATTAAAAACGAGTATTTGATTATTATATTCTCTTATTAAAGAATGACCTAACGTAGCAGCCTGGTTCTCGTCTTTACTAATTCATTTACTACCACTAAATTACTATTCAGAAGGATAAAAACTGATTATTGTCGACAGCTTTATTTTCTTCCAAATTTGGCGAAAACAGCTGGTGATCACTTGTAACAACGTAGTCCTGAACCCGTTGCGAGGTAGGTAATCACAATCTAAGAGAAATGCAGTTTTCGGGAAATACAGTGCATAACAAAGGTAAATTAAAGGAATATATAAGGAAATAAGATCCAAATGTAATTTTGTTTACTTTTCAGCACTTTCTTCTTTCATTTCATTTTTTAGAAGCGTTACCTTCAAAAAATTCCCGCACTGTTTTCTGAAAATTTAAAAAACTTCCTTATCCAACAAGAATCAAGAAATTTGATCAATAATTCTCTAAATAAATTTTAAGTTTGTAACAGAGGAATTATCAGATTTCACAAAATTTGGTCGTCGCCCTTGCTGTAGGATCGCTATGAATGCTGACCGAATGCCAAGATAAATCGCAAAAACGAAACTTGCACATCTCCCATAATGCACATTGTTATTTGCCCCCCCCCCCCCCCCCCCTCCAAATTTTGCATAACCTTTGTTTTTCATTTCTCCTGGGTATTACAGCTTTCCTAAGAGAAATTGAAAACGATACTTACGCAAAACTTTGGCGGTCGGGGCGGGGGAGCAAATAACGTGCATTATGGGAGATCTGAAAGTGGCCATCAAGTTAAATGACATATCTTCTACCTGAAGTCATATCTCTCCATACTTGACAAATGACCATTCAGAGATACTCCACCCACGGTGTAAATAAACCCTTCACACGACACTGCCCCGTGACTGAAGCGAGGAATCAGCATTGGCGCCAAATTGAACCATTGATTGACAGCCGGTACGTAACACTGGGTGGAGGAACGAAGCTCGTCCCCAGGACCCCAAATCGTGATAATCGCCTCTACATTTGAGTCCAAGCAGCGACGCAATTTACAAATGTCGCTGTCTGACCTGCTCTGTGCTCCAAATAAGGCAAATGACTTCATGGCTTCATAAAGCAACTTCGTGCAGTCCAGACTGCCAGTTACCAGTTCTTCCGTTTCAACGTATTCTGCGAGGTAATATTTAGACATGCAACCCAGTCGGACACTGGAAAGCAAAGCAGCGAACTCTTCTTTCCTGCTTTCCGCGTCATGTTTGACCCACGAAATGACAGCCTCGTAAACCTGTTCTTCGGACTCCACGATGACGTCATCCAGTGAAATAAGTTTCTCTATCTCGGAAAAACCGAGATGAAGAAATTCCTCAGACTTTGAAACAGCCACAAAATTATCGAGAATAAACCTTTCAGACTTATCCATAAGATCTTCGCAGTCAAATTTCTCAGAGAAAGCCCTGACAGACAGGCAGTTGGAAGGACTGAGTGTTTTTTCTAAGAAGAAACTCCCTTTGTCCTTCAGGCTATCGATTAACAGGTAGTCGCCGGCGAACACCAGCTCTTTAACGTTTTCCTCGGTAATTTCAACCTCACCGGTATAAATATAATTGAGCAAGTCGTTCATAACAAATGATTTAAAGCCTTCAAGTTTCACCTCATTTTGCTGTTTTTCCCTCATGTCCGATGTAAACAAACTGAGAAAATAAGCACTGCTTGCAGCTAGAATATTTTTATGGACTGGAAATCCTTCGCCTTCAACCACGAGAATCGTATCGCAAAGCACTCCTTGGCGACGAAACTCGTCCATCCTTTTGTACAAATTTCCTTGATAATTTTCGCCTGGAGGCTTTCGATTTGTTTCCAGATCCATTATTTTCGCTAAACATTTATATAAGAATCTGCCTTTGTTTGTTAAATCAGCTTTCCCCACGAGATTACAGTACAACGTCGGCTAATTCTTTAGAACTTTCCTTCTCAAAACAAAATTCAGTGCAATATTCGAAGTGAATTTTTTTCACTGGCCGCCGCAGCGATGATGCGTTTGCGTTGGTCTAGCAAACCATTTCAAAACATGTGCTGTCTTCACTGTGACACGTCGCAGGTGTTTTATATTCTCCTTATATGGAAAGGAGTCCTTGATTTCATCTGGTTTAAATAATCCTTGTGTAGCCAGGATTTAAAGCTTGGAAGAAGTTGAAAAAACCGGCGAAGAGCGAAAAGTTGTAACCCAAAATAGCAACTCACGACTTGACTCAAGTCACAAAATGAAAACAAGACAACGAATTGTATAATCAAAATATGCAAATAAGAGGTATTTTCGATATGAATCATATTATAATCACAGTTTTTGGTTTGTAGCTCATTTTCACTCAACTATCACCTTCATTACCGACTCACCTACATGTTAACTCTTTTGCTTGTGAACTGGTGTAGTAACGGATAAATCAGGCACTGGTATTAGAGAATTTCATGAAATTGCAACAGGAAATAAATGGAAAAAACAATCAAAACGATATCAAAACTAATTTGGAAGCATGTGACAGTTCATCAGTCACAGTTTTACATTAATATTCTTAACGTCAAGAAAATAACTACTACCGGTATTTATCTTTGACCAAATTCAACCCGCCTTTCACAAGCATTTGTTCAATTTGGGAAGGTTTTCTGGAGAATATCGCGCATTTTTGGTTGGTTAATGAAATAGATCCCTTGTTCAGTAGATTTTTTCATTTATTTATTTCTGCTCTGAACATGTTTTGTTATGCTCTAAAATTAACTCTTCGGTTGTTCAAAGCATCGAGGACTATTTTAAGAGGCCTATTATGTCGGGTCTATACTAATTTGGCGGAGTAGTTTCTAGTAGATGAGCCTGATTGAAATCGAGGCGATTTTGAAGTACTACAATTTCTTGTTATTTCCTTAGAGAGGACCTCCTAATTACACGACTACCCCATTCCTGCTATCTCCCCTCCGATCTGTTGAAACCAAGGGAAAAATAATAAAGCCGGAAAAATTAACTTACAAAGGCCAATTATAGAGTAACTGCAAACTGTCAAATTTTCTATCAAATCGAGCTTCCCACACGTAAAATATAAAGAAGAGAAAGTCCTCCTTTCCAGAAACTTTTTTGAGGAGTAGCAAATCAGAATATGGTATTACCGCTCAGAGGCAGTCAGTGTATATAGTTATTTCAATGATTAAAAGTTACAGCAATATCTTCTGGCCCGGCCCGTCAAACATGTGAATTAGTTTTTAGAAATAATTGTTATAAATTTCTTCTTCTGCATTCAGCTGGGGCGTCTGGGACAGTGTTGTCAGAACGGCAGCCGGCTGGCTTTAAAATAGGTGGGAGAGCTCTAAAACTGAGAAAGAGCAAGCATTTGAATAACTCTACGACCGCCTAATATTAGGTTGTTATTACCATTCCCCAAAAGGAGCTCAAAAGACGTAATTAATTCATTTTCAAAGCTTTTTTTGAGAATCATATCTTGATGTTAGTTCTTTCGATATTAGTCCTTTTTGCCGAGTGCGAACGTGGTTGAATGGAAAATTTAAGGTTGGTTTTCACTGGACACTGTCTATTTGAATTCAAGTAACACTATCCAGCATATGTATTTTTAAAACTGATTTCTTGCTTGCTCGCGCCGTGGGTCGTATACAAATCAGCCGGTTAAAACTATTTCCACGTTTCATGAGTGTCGATGCCTCGAAGTTTCAAAAGTGTGTACAAATTAACGCTAGTGGATTATATTCCGTCCTTTACGATCGTATTCAGCATAAAAATACTAATGTTAGAAGACGTTTGACACAGATATTTTGAACGTTTTACTGCAGGGTGATGTCTCTCAAGTTGACAAGGACATCAGATGGGCAGATGCATTTCTCGTAGTTTACTCTATTACGGACAAAAAAAGCTTTAATAACGCCATACAGTTAGTGGAGGCAATTTACGATGGCAAAGGCACGGATGAACTTCATGTTGCTTTAGTGGGAAACAAAAGGGACTTGGAGCACTTCAGGAAAGGTATTAGCTTAAGAAAGTAGACATCGCCGGCCGTCAAAGAGGGCGGAAAAGAAGCCATTTTGGACGTAATAGCAACCCCATATCGTCGACTCAAAAACGGCTTAGAGTGATTTTACAACACCAATATCTGAGTTATTCTTCAGAAGCGTATGACGAAATCAGGGTCTGGCTATTTAAAACAGATCACCCGGTGCCTAGGCAGAAATCGAATTGATTGAAACCAAGTTGAAAAATTAAGTGTAAGATAGAGCTTTATGTAAGGTAATTGACACACTAAAGGACCATATGGTATAGTATTGAGTAAACACTTATGAGAAATCGTTCCAGAAAGTCCCGTGGTATTTAACGTGATCAGGTTTTTCTCACGTTCGCAAAAGCAGCCAACCAGGCAACCACTACCCTCCTTTGTTACGCTGAGATAAGTTACTTATTTTCTCTCGCAAACGGCAGGCTAGATGACGTGGCTCGGATGACCATGCAGAAATGGCCGTCCGATCTACAGTAGGGAACGTAAAAACGTAGACTGCAAAACAGTCCGCGGTATTTTTGCATATTCAAGTACGCGCAACGCTACTCTTACGCTACACTAAACCGATTTTGAGGGGGAAAAAAACTGTTTTGCAGCCAAAACGGTGGTCTCGATTTGTACTTCGTGATAAAACAATGTTACCTTTAGAAATCGGGATATTTTTTGACAATCATTTTTAAGGGTGCTTCTAAAATTCGGCCTGACCTTAAGTTAGCTCTACTATTTATCAATCTGACGATCTATCTACCCACCCATCCGTCCATACGTTCATCTATTTATTGATTTATATTGATTTATTTTTTATTTATTTACTTGTTTATGTATTTTGCTTTATTTTCAGTAACCACAAAAGAAGGCAAGTCGGCTGCCGAGCAGCTTGGTTGTATGTTTTTCGAAGTTTCTGCTGCAGAAAACTATGACAATGTTCAGCAAGCGTTGAACGTGGTGTTCCGTAAAGTTTCTCTCCACAAGAAATACTTGAGACAAGAGAAGGAAAAACGAAAGAACTCTAACCCGCAGATAGAGAAAAAGAAACAAAAGTTTGGAAATTCCCTGTTTAACTGGAAAAATGAGAAAAAGAGAAGTCCAAGACGTGCAGAGACGCCTTAAGTTCGATGAAGAGTTTCACGTAGTTAAGTGAGCAGCAGATTTGAAGGTTCCAGTCGGCTAAGGCAGATATGTACCGTTTTCCTTACCTAATCATTGAGATCAAATCTTTGCTTTAGACGTTTAGTTTATGATGAGCATGGGAACCAGAGTGTGTGGCAAAAGGTAGAAAATTTAACTCGTCTAACTGTACATTTAGATTTCTTTGAACACTTATAGTAACTAAGTCCTGCGGGCTGCAGGCAGGTTAAAACTTTATCATAGTAGCCCGTGACGAATTTCTGTTTAAGCACTCAATAACGAAAGAATATAAAACAATGATCCTGTTTATACTCAGTAGTCGACGTAGTTCAACGGCTAAAACCATATCCTTGCTCAACCCGAGAAAGTTTCAACTCTTTAAGCACCAGTATCCTAATACAAATTCTCCATTCCCGTATGGAAAATTTGACCAAAAAATTTAAAGCATTTCCCCTTTGGTTCGGTTCGGCATTGTCATGGCATATATGGTAGTGTGGACGTAGGTATCTCGGGGGGGGGGGGGGGGTAGGTGCGCACGCCTTGGACCCTCCCCCTAGATCCGACCCTGGTAGTGATCAAAACACAAGGATAGTCATTTACATCATTATGAGTAACTACATGTAAGTATTTAACCCAGTCACTTCACATTCATTGTTCTCAAAAAAGATCGGTTTCGCATGGGTCACGAAACTGTTACAGACAAAAAACTACCCCTGAGACAAAAACGACTCCAAAAACTAACCTAGAAGTCATCCGTACTACCTTTTCAGCCGTAAACTTTGAACAAGTCATAATTATTGAAAGGATGCAACCGCTGAGAAAAGCGCATGTTTTGTGCGAGATTTTGTTTATAGTGCATAGTCTAAATAGCATCACAGTACGAAGTAAACTAACAAAGTCTATTTATAGCTGTTGAGGTATCATGCATGAATACCAGGAGAACCTGCTCTCAAAGAAGATTTATTAAAGTATTGCGGAAAGCGGATGGATAGGCATGTTCCACTTGACCCTTACTGAATGAAATTTTGCGGTTCTCGATGAAAAGAAAACCGCGTCCAAATGTGGTTTGTGGGCGCAGGCGAAGGATCGCGAGAATGACTGGACACGTCGAGGTTGAGGTTTTAGTTTTAGTTTTAGCGACAGCCACTATCACTGAATTGCTTGCTAACGGCATTCCACAAACTGTATAGTATATTGGGGACTGTATTAAACAAACATTTCCGCAAAAGTGTTTCCACGTTTAGAACAGCCCTTAACATTAACACTCAGCTGATAGTCGGCCTTTCAGCGCATTTCCTCATTCTTTCTGTCTTTCTTTCTTGTTTTTCCCATTCAATGGTTGTGAACTTAGGAAAAATGAACATCTAAGAAGCAGACTATCCCAAGCATGAGGATTTTCAAAGGAGAAATGGGAGAAAGAGCCAAGCCCGTTTCGTTTTTAAAATCTCCTCTCCCGTAGCCCAAGTGCGAGCCCAAGACCCAGTTGCTCAAACATTGCATAGCGCTATCCACCGGATCAATCACTATCCACTGGATACGTATTAGGTCTATTAGGGAGATCAGTTGCTTTACACACTGGATAGAGATTTAACCACATAAGGAGGTTTATGCTAACCGATCCAAATTTGGCGTACAATGCCTAGTAACACCAGGTAATTTTTCTTGCGCTGAATGTGCATTATGTCGCAGTTTTGTTGCGCCAGACATGGTTGAAACACAAGGTGCACGAAAGGTTACCAATTTTAAGAACCTCCACGATTCTTTATGCGGAAAATCTCGACTTTTTCGTCTACGTAGAGCGCTATTTTCCCGAGCTGCTGAAAAGACGCTGTCATAACGTGACGTCAACCGTCCAAGAATTTTTGTCATTTTACGACTGACGTCAATCGTAAATGATGGAATAACTTTGTCATAGTTTCCAAATTTAGCGAGTGACTGGTTGTTCAGAATTAGAATTAACCGGTGGATTAAGCCAGTCAGTACCGGAGAAACAATAAACATTACTAATCACTCAAAAGATTTCGCCGTTTCCAATTGGCTCAAATCCCCTAATCCTTCATAGCCAGCAGTATACGGAAGACGATTGCGATATCCTCCAAATGGCGTCAATAATTTACAATCAATGGACGAGGTTGAGCAAAATATCGTGATTTGTCAGTGGCGAGCAGATTGGCTTCGGCAAATAATTGATCTGCGAGACACTAATAAATTACGACATTTTGCGATAACCGAGTTCAATAATTGCTTTATCATTCAGTCACCGAGTTTGTTTTTTGATAAATATCCTCCGGAAGCTGCCATTTTTACGCAAGATCGATCGCAAGAAGGAGAAAGGCGTGGTTTCTTTTACGCATCAGCAGAATTTTTGCAGCCAAACGCAGTTGGACGACATTGCGCATGAGCAACCGAGAAACACTGGGCAAAGGGCACGGGGTTGTGCGAGTAGACTTTGAGAATATGGCGGAAAGTTGCTTACGTTTTCGTCGGAAGAAATAGCGAGATTTTTACCTGACAATATAACAAGGACAACAAAACTTCAACTCGACGTATGCCAACTGCAATTTGAGGAATATCTGCTAAACTACAAACATTGCCAAGGAACTGACAAATTCGAGTAAGATTTATTTGGAGTGACCAATACAACAGTTATTAGATCTGAAGAATCATGCTGATCTCGAAGGATAATTGTTCAGATCATACTCAGCCTCATCAGATAACTGCTAATTATCCATTCCTTTCTGTGTTAAGCGTAGGTTTCGTTCGGACAATGTCGAGATCGATTGATCGAAGCTTTAATTCAAACCAAGTTTCCTGGTTTGCTGAGCCAGACCTTTCAAAAATCAAAGAAGACAATATCAAGTTTCCTTTGTTTAATCACTGAAATTGTATTTACTAACATAATACAAAAATATAACATTAAAGAGCCATTGTTAAAATAACTGAAACTAGAGAAACGAGGACAAAGGAAGAGCTCAAAAAAGATTGCTTCAGTGTAAAATAAAATAAAAAGACAATGGAACCAAAGATGTGGTTTGAAGGAGATCAATCTGCCACACACGATTAAGAAATCGCTGCAACGGCAAATGACGACGTTTGACAAGTATCCGTCTAAAACTTTTAATAAAAAAATTCTTTTTCTAAAGGATTTTTTCCACTTGCGCTTTCTAAGTTCTCAAAACTTTTAAATTCGAAATGCTACGAGTTGTTGGTAACAGAATCTATCCTGAGGTCAACTCAGAAAAACTCTTACAAGTGCAGTTATTATTTTCAAACAATAGTTACACTTGTAAATTACATTGGTAAAAGTGACCCTAGATGTGCATCTCACGCAATAATGGCATTGCGCGCCCACTGAAACAAGAGCAACGAAAGAGTACGCAAATGAAAGACTCTATTTTATACAAAGTGACAAAGCGAGAGCTGTTTATAAACAAATGCCAGCATCTTTTTGTTTTTCCCAAACAAGCCATTCAACATCTCAATTCAAATCTCTTTATGCAGTGATAAATCGATTTTCGAAACCCTACAGCATTAAAAAAACCTCCACTTTCTACGAAGTAAACTGCCCGTAATTCAACAAAGGCGGGCAATATTTTAAGTAATATATATTTTTTCATAGTCCGTGAATTATTCAATTACAATGTAGGAATAAACTTTCAGACTTGCACAGGGGGTAGACAACACATACACGTACATGTACAAACACACACTCTACGCAGCTGCCAGGAGCTGTCGTCTAAAACATTTCTGAGAACCAGGAAGAGCTGAGAAGAAATAACAGACTGCTCTGAATTCTGGTCAGTAAAATGAACACTTCAAACATTGCACGGAACTGAAACACGAAGAACAGTCGTGCGTGGACCAAAGGGTCACTGATATAATTCTTTCCACCAACAAAGAACTACAACCGTGTGAACACCAAGCAGTACTTTGCCACGTTCTTTTAGCATTTACCATGCCTTGACAATCTTACGAGAAATAAAATTCAGTCTCATGAGTCAGAATTTCAGTAAGACAACGCTTACCCTTCTGACGGGGGCTGCTTTTCTAGAGTCCGTTTTAAAGTGTATCTACTGACCTAACAGGACACGCTGTTACTAAATCTATCTACACTCAAGAAAACAGAACAGTGCAAGTCTCACAGACCACAGCATGGAATATCTCTGGTATTTCTTTGGATTTCAGCTAAAGTAATTGTGTTTTCTCTCCCTACAGAAGGTTACCTACATATAAGTCAAACTAAAGATTATTATATACTTCATAAAAAATCCATCCTATAACTTTTAAAGTTATATATGTGCAAACCACAGAAAATAATCCACAACAGCAACTCGATGCCTCTTCTGCAGCAAGTCATTACTGTACATGACAGTAAAACAGTCTAGCAAAGTGCTTTCTTAAGCAGAATTCCATCTTGTCTTCCTGATACTGTGGCAAATTAGTCAGTTCTGGCAGAAGGGCCGTCCATTTCACTAACTCAGTTAACAAAAATAATTCTACAGCAGCCCAGCAAAGAAATGAGTAATACACCATGGTGAAGACTACTTTGGTTTCATTACCGATATAACACGTAATAAAGAGCTGTTTTCGATTTTCAGCCGCTGGTTGTCTAAGCGTAGTTGCTCCAGCTCCTACAAGATAAAACAGACAAAAAAGTTGGTACATTTTGACCCTAAGAGTGAAAGAAGGAGAGCAGAGTCTTCAGAGTGAACAGTCAGTAGCCTGCGAAAGCAGCTCTCTACCCTGGCTCCTTGCCGCAAAGGACATTTCACCAGGAGGGAGGTCAGCACTGCAAAATGTCCTTAGCGGCAAGGAACAGGAGGAGATGGCCGTATTCGCAGGCTGTACAGGTGTATAAATAAATAACACACGTGTGTCCCCTGCCCTCTACCTCACTTTCTTAATCAGGAAGGATATCACAGGAAGAGCCTTGTTCTTTTCTCACTCTTGTCATCAGT
The DNA here is from genome assembly GCA_964035525.1 of Porites cylindrica. Taxonomy (NCBI): domain Eukaryota; kingdom Metazoa; phylum Cnidaria; class Anthozoa; order Scleractinia; family Poritidae; genus Porites; species Porites cylindrica. The sequence continues at coordinate 12,928,803 of OZ037778.1, read as the reverse complement.
GATGGCATAGCTCTTTCATCTCTGGTCCATCGGATGGACAGCTTCGTAAACTCACTCACTTCTTTTGTAAGGAGGCAGTACATGTGGCCAAGTAGTAAAAGCACTGGACTTGTAATTGGAGGGCCCCACGTTCAAGTCCCACCCTTACCACTAGCTGGATTTGTTTGCGTAGTCCCAAGTTCATGTTCTTGGCCACACTTGTAAACAGCCAATGGATCACCCCCCACTGGTTGGGACACTCAACCCTGTTATCTTCCATTTAAGTAATTTGTTTTATTGTACATGAAAAGCCCCATAAGGAGGGACAATTCAATTAAGTACATGTAATTTTTATTCATTTTATTTTTTTTTCATGAACATGTAGGGGAATGAAAAATTATATAGACTAAAGTGTCCCCTACCTTGTTGACTTTATCAAGTTCTGATTTGTAGTCTTCTATCTGCGTTTCATAATCATCTATCTTTTCACGCAGTTGTTGTGTCTGAATAGTTTCACTATCTTTTTGCTGAAAATATCAAAAGTACATACCGGTATTTATTACAGTTGAAACTCTCCTCACCAACACCAATACTGCAAGGATAACTCTACTATAGGCACATCCCTTTGTGCCAAAGTGACCAGGGGTACTTAAAATACCATTTACATTGGAAAACTGGAAATTCAGGTTCGAAAATCAAATGGTTTGCACCATTCCGTTTGAGAAGCTTCAGAAAACATGGACTGCGAATTGAGGTGATGCAATTTCCCATTCTTTTAGACAAGTCATGTTCAGCTGATTTGGATATACATGTATTTTGTAGCGGGTCATTCTCCCTGCGCACCAAATTTTATAGCTTTACGTTAATGCACAAGACTTCCACTCGTGTGGTTTGGGTAAATGGCAAGCACCCAAGGTTTCATAAACTGATTACCTTTGCCATGGCAAATATAGAAACATTTGGCAACTAACAATGGAGCAAAAGTCACTAATTTGATGACCTGTGTTTCGCAGTAATCTACTCAGTATTGACTGACAAAACAGATAGTCTGGTTAACTTTTCACAAAGACAAAAAAAGGTCACTTACTGCTTTCTGCTCTATTCTTCTGTTTGATCTAAAAAAATGAAATTCATTTTAGAGAGCAAGAATTAATGGAAAGTCTGCGAATCAGGGCATGGATTTACAGAGCCCTTATAAGTTAAAATACGTCTAAAGAAGCCGGCAATTACAGAAAGCCACTGTTACAACACTACACCAGGGAACATGCTTCAAGCCAGAATGGTGTCCAAGCATTCCTTAGACACCCACTTTTAGCAGAAATTCAAGGACAGTTCACTTAATCTCTAATAATTATTTTTATGGGAAAGACGATGTACAGCATAGTGTCTTAATAAACACAGCTGGGCTGTCACTAAAATTTCAATTTGCCGGGTAAATGCAATAACACCCTGCTGTTACGCAAAACCCTGATAATAAGGACAGCAGTTAAATTCCAGGCAAAAAAATATAACAGATGTTTGACTGAAATAAACTCCTGCAGTTATGGACTCTCGTAATCAAGGACACTAACTCAAGGTCCCCATGGGGTTCGCCATAAAAGGAGTTGACTTTTGGGAGGGGAATTGTCAAGCTAGGAAGTTCTTTTGGTTCCATTTGGCTTTAATTTCTTATGGAAATAGCGGGGGCTTACGCTCATAGTAGCCAAGGATTTCCCCAGCCCTCAGCCCCTGGCATCTGGCCCTTAGTGACAGCCCTGAAAATAACCACAGTTTAACTGTAAATCTTTAGATCTAACTTACAGCTTTACCACAGTGGCTCCCAATTTGTTAATCAGAGCATTTCAAATAACTGGCTAGTTATGCCTCTCTCAGCTCAAGTTGATATGCTGAAATCAATGATGGATGACAGTTCTAATGCAATGTCCACGAGGCAAGCAGATGTAGATATACAGGTCTTTGAGTGGGTAGCTTAGTTTGATTGAGTAACAGTCATTCTCATCCCCAGAGCTGCAACACCACTGACCAAGAGCTCTGAAAGGAGCTTAAGCAGGGAGTGTGCACTATACGACTTCCAGCTTTCTGCACAGCCTCAGAAATTGAAACACTAATGGTTATCAATAGTTACAAAATAGGAACTACAGCACTTGCACATTATCCTAAAGCCGGTGAGAGCTCTCGATCTGTGGCCCTGATCAGAAGGATCACAGCCATGGGGACAAGAGTTGGTAACGGTATACATCTCTAATCTACGCTTATAGTAAACAAGTGCATGTAAAGGTAAATAAATTGCAGAAGTAAAAATCATGAAAAAATGAAACACACCCTTTACTTCTTGGAGTATCCTGCAAGATAGAAGGAAAAGAGAATAATTTTAGTCAACTTAATATTATCTGCCCTCACTTAATACAACACCTCTAGTTGGTATAACCTGCCCTGTTATCACCAAATTTCACACATGATTAATTAATTTTCCAAATTGGATTTCAGCAATTCCAAGTGACTAGTACTAACTTGCTATTTACATGTAGCATGTGACGGTTCCTCAGAGGAACACTTTCCTTTCAACGGTGATTAAAAATACGAGGTATTAACCATGTCCGATCTGTACACTGTACCATTTTGGTTTGGGTATTTTCAAGCAAAATTGAAAGCTTATCTGCACAAGTTTCCGTTACCTGACTTGACACACAAACAAGAAACATCAAACACACAAGTGCATTTGCCATGTCTGAAAATACCTAAGTTTTGTTGATCTGTTTTTGCAAAATAGTGTAGACTGGATAAAACTCTTGGAGGATAACTACATGTGATTTTCATGTGCTTTTCTCTTACTGTCAATCTTTGCTCCATAATTACAATTCTACCAAAACGTTGGAGAGAGGGATTACAAGAAGAGAACTTCTCCTATTTTATGATACCAAAAAATACTAAAAGTCAGATACAGAGTCTCTAAGCAATAATTCAAATGAAATTTTGGGTTAAAAAAAATTGGAGGGAACCTAAGATGAGCTTCAAGTAGACCCTTTTAAAGTTTTATTATCATATCTCACAAGCCAAGCTTTGTTATTATGCCAAAGCCAATCCGGTTAATAAACCTTCAATCCATCAACTTGAGTCTATTTTCCGCTTGACAAATATATAAAAATAGCCAGACAACAGGGAATTGAATTTACCCTACTATTAATAATTCTCTTTCAAACGACTTTACTAGAAAACAAAAAAAATAACATTGATACAAATATCATTGCCCTTTTAAGCAGTTTTCCAGTAGTTTTTTTTTGTCTGTGACTATGCTAAAGGTAATTTCTAAATAAGGCAATGTCTTAGAAAATAATATTATAAAGGCAAATGTTACTGATCGGGTAAACCTTGAGCTATAAAAACAAAGATAAACATAAACACAATCTGTACATTTTTGTGAGAGACATCCAAAATAACACTAACAAAAATGAACAAAATAAATGTAAAAACAGGAATACAAGCACACTCTAAGGACAAATCCGGAAAAAATGTCAAGAATTGAGAAAAAAAAAAAACTAATCAGAATTGTATGTACGAATGGAAATGCAATCAAAAGTGTGAAAAAAAAGCTTCAACCAAACACATCACAGATGAAAAAAGTAATGTTTACCATTTCTGCCAAATATCCACAGTTGCTATTGTAGACTTCAGATTATCTGCTCAAACTAAACTTTTAACAAGGTTTTGAAATGGAAAAAAATACAAACTCCTGCCAAACTTCAGCTTTCTGGATAGCTGATGAGCAGACTTCTTTTAAAGCTTAAGAAATGTGATAATTTTTACGGAGAGCCATTTATATGCATGTAAAAACAGTCAAATAACCTTGTTATGTTTTGTCATTTGCAATAAACTATCACATTTCTTCATATCCCTTTTCAATTTCTGCTAAGCCATACTTTGTCTCATATTTTCATCAACTTGAAGGAAAGCACAAAAGATTAGAGCAAATGTTTTTATTAATTTATTGAGAAACAATTCTTGTAATTAAATAATATTAAGATATGATAAAACAAGCCTTTGTTGTCTAAAACAACTTGTCTGATGGGAAGACCTCATAAACGCGACATTTCAAGGGTGTTTAAATGCCCTAATTTAGATATACACTAGGAATTTCACTAACTATGGGCATTGACATACTTGGTACCCATATTTTTGCACAATTAAAACAAGGAAATTAAAGTAACATTTTCATCTTGCAAAAGTAACTTTTTCTATATCAACAAAGCATATGTGGAAAACCCCAAAACACACATAGCAGTATACAGCACCCAGACTTATTCTCTACACACTAAAAACAACAGATCATTGAATTTCTAAAAGGATTTCACTAAGCATACCTCAGATTGAACTTCGTCGTCGTTCGCTTGTTCGTTTTGTTGTGTGTTGGTTTTCACTTGCTTTGTTAGGTCGTCTTCTTCGCTCTAAATGCAAAACAACATTTACGTTTCCAACGTCAGTTCAGTAATTGAAAGCATAAAGAAATCAGAAAGAACGTCTCACGGTATTGTACTGTATAAAGGCATTTCTCGGATCAATATAATCTTATTGAGTTATAATGAGGACGAAGTTGAAGCGAAGTTTCTCGTAATTTCAAGAGATGAGTGAGTGAACAAATGTGCACGTAAATAAAAAACATAACACGTTATCGAAAGAGAATATAACTAAAAAAAAAAGTCCAACACATACATGTACATGTTTACGCTCAAAGAGGCGAATAAGTGTTTCGATTAAAGGAGCACATTGGAAAGTTTAATTTTATGCAAGTTTGAGTCATCTTATATCAAAGTATCGAATGTATTTTAGTCAGAACTACGTTGTGAAGAAAAGTCTTATTTCGCAAAAGAACACAATCCTCACACAATATACATGAAAGGTAAGATTTACCTCAACTGTTCAGGATTAATTACTGACATTTGTTTGAACTTCACGTGTTGAGATGCCGTACTTCATACAAGTTCGTTTCTTTGTTAAAACGACTAATGCTACGACTAACTTCACGATAATTGGAGTACTTAAATCATGATGTCTCTAAAAGTACAGAAAACATCTTGCCCTGTAGGTAGACAGGTATTTAGGGAAACATGTACAAAAATTTAACACTTATATTCGTCCCATAACAATGGCAATTATAAGAAACACCGAGGAAATTTGCCACCATCTGTTATATTGTCGTAAACTTATTAATTTCCACTTTTTCTTAAATAACACTACAGCTGGATTGATTTTAATTTATTGTTTAGATTTGCCGATGTCGAATTGCAAATAAAATTATCCATCTTTGGCGAAATTCACTCAACAACAAAAGGTCAATTTCTACTAGTCTAAACTGACTTTTGCGACAATAATCCCCGGTAGAGATTACAAAAATTCAAAAACAACACATCTCACAAAATGGAGGACGATGTAAAGAACAGAAAATAGTTAAAACTGCACAATCTCGCGTATAATTCGTGTGAACAGTTAAGCTTATATAGAAATGTACATTGTTCGTGACGCCGGAATCTCAATGCAATTACTCGCGCGAACAAATCGGCAAAGTTCATTTTCTTAGCTGTTCTCTTGGGTGAGGGGACCTCAAAGAAAAAACGTACTGGTAAACAGACATAACTAGAGAACATTATAAAATAGTTACTCACATCTCCATCGGCACCACCGGGCATAATAACAACCCCCGTTGACCGCCGTTTTTCTCTCAAATGTCTCTTTGCCTGTCTCTTGTGCGCGCTGTTTTCGCTCTTTCTGTCCTTCTTGAGGCTTTTCTTTGGCGATGTTTCTTCCGTGGCTGCTGTGGCCCCTTCTACGGGTGCCTCGTCGTTGGCATGTGTTTCAACCTCTTCTTTAGGTTTCCGCCTTTCTCTTCTGTCTCGTCTCGCAGATTCTACCCGATCGCCAGTGCTTGCGAGGTCATTTGCGACTCCGCTATCATCTAAACCTGGATTGTTCCGTTCCTTCGCGGACGATGAAGTTCCGTCCATACCATCGCCATATCGATTAGCTCTGTCTCTTGCCCTTCTTTCATTCCTGTCTCTCTTGTGTTTAGTCTTGTGAGGTTCAGTAGGATAACTTTCATCCGAGACGTCCGCCATAATTGCTAACAAGAGAAGCCGTGCAAGGCGACAGCTCAACTTCCCGCGATGTTGCTTGGCGAAGAAACCCCTCAATTGTGTCCGTTATGTCATTAGGTAGCACAGAAAAATCTCAACTCGGGACTGCAAGCTTTTCCGTCTTGGTTTGGTGAGTTTCTGTGGAGGAATTTAGGTCACAATGGCGTAAAAATTCTTGAAAACAACCCAAGCAAGCAGCCAGCGTGCATCAAATTTACCCAGAATTTTGTGATTGGGTACAGCGGACATGCGCAGAGCGACCGTGGCCCAATTCCACCCGCGAGCTGTGATTGGTTGCCCTGGAAGACAATATAGCTCGTATAAACCTCACCAACTGACACACCAAGGATGTAATTGGAGACTAGTGAAAACCACATTCCACCAATAAACACATTTCTATCGGTCAATCAGATGCATGCTTCTAGAAATGCCCGAGATATTTTCCTATTCTAAGCATATCGAAAGGAACTGCCACGTAAAACAAGTCAAATAGGTGAATCGGGAACTGCTCCAAACCAGAATGTCATGGTCTATGATTTCATTAGAATGCACTGGAGCATATCTGAGTGAACCCGGACGGCAGTAATTGAATTTAATCTTTTTTGTTTACTTTGAACATAAAATTATTCTGACATTTGTCTTGATAGTATTGTTTCTGACTTTTTTTTTTCAAAGTTTATACTTCTTACATGTGGAAATGATTTCCACTCGATCGAGCTGTGATTGTCTGAACAGTAGATCAGTGTAACGAGAACAAGCCTAAAAAAAGATGTGATATGTTAAAGACAGTACAATAATAGGAAGGGAAATGATTCAGCATTCTGAGATCCCTGCTTCCTGCTGCTTGTTAGACAGGAAAGATGGAAACAAGTGTTGGGCACAGACAACTGACAAATAAACACAAAAAAGTACACTGAACTACGTCGCTGTCGACTTCGTTAATTGGGCCAGTCACATCAGAATGACAGAGTAAAGGAAGCAAGACTAAGTACTTTTATATGACTTATATGATTTAACTTTAATAATTATCAAAAATGAAGATCGAAGGGACCATACACGATTCATCTTTCTCTGGTGGCCTCATCATCTGTCAGTAACACATGATTGATGTTGATTGATGTCAAGAAGCTTCAGGAAATGTCCACTGAAAACAAAGTTTTATACTGAGGGACAGAATTGAGAGACATGGAACCGACAATTTTTTTTTTTTTAATTGAAGGTAGGGCTGATCGGACAGCTAAGAGTTGGTAATTTACAAATTTATTTTCCCAATATTTCGACTATAAGGGTATATGTTTTCAATTTCAATTCTAGATCTCTGACACATACATAAGATATATCATCGAAATTGTGATAGACTCAAGTAATGGAATAAAATAAAATAAGAACTCAAAGATAAAAAAGGATAAACTTCGAAAATATATTGAAGATACAAAGATAAAAGTTAGACACATGATATGTCAGGTGACCATTTTATTAAAAATAGTAAAAGCTAAGTGAGAATAGAATACTAAGGTTCCAGCATAATACAAATATAAAATAAACTGTGATTGGTGGGGAAACAGACCAGACGAAAACTTATTCTATTTTATGTGTTTTATGGTATCTTAGTCTGTGTTTTAGTGTTTTATGGTCGTTTTCACGGTGGCGTCTTTTTACTATTACGACCAGACTCATCTCGTAATTTCTTTAAGATTTAAATTTAGTAATCCCAGATAACAAACATAGATAACACAGATAACAAACGCCCTAATATGCTCGAGAAAGCAAAACCCTGAAGCATGGAAAGTACGTGTTTTTTCAAATGGCCTATTTGGAAGAGACCTCCAATCCCTTGCTTGAGGGTATATGCTTTCAATTCCAGATCTCTGACAGATACATAAGATATATCATCGAAATTGTGATAGACTCAAGTAATGGAATAAAAAAAAAGAAGAATTCAAAGATAAAAAAGGATAAAATTCGAAACTACATACAAAGATAAAAGTTAGTCACATGATATGTCAGGTGACCATTTTGCTAAAAATAGTAAATATTTGATATATTTTTTTATCCATATTAAATATTTCTAACACTTCACGTGTGGAATGACCGTCCATCGCACTTCAATAAAACGTTATAAGGGTAAGCATCATTTTAAATGTCCTGATTTAATCATGAATTATTTAAGAACTTTAATTTCAAACTTCGCGTTTCATTCATTTCAAACGTGACAAGCTAGGTATGTTTATCCCGGCTTTCAGAAATGCTAATTTATTTATCCTGACAAAGTAAATTCGTCACTAATTCCCCAATATCCTTCGTTTTCAATTTTTGGTCTCGTGACATGTCACGTGACCACAATGAAACGTTAAGGCACAAGACGACCTCAAGATTTACTTCGGGGGAAAAATTGTCTCCTAGCGAGAGATATTACCAATCAATTATATGCTCCGAACACACCTTTGACCCAGGCCACATAGATTGCACATGAAACTTGTTACACTGATGTAACAAGTCAAGAAGATGATTTTAAAAAGTAATAAAAAGTGGGAGTCATCACGTTTGTTTTGACAAGAAACAACCGCAAGTGAAAATGCCACTAGCGTTTCTCTTCAGTCAACTTCATTTTAATAATGTTACTTTAGATGCTCTTTATTATGGCGGTCATCTTGTTATGCCCAGTAAGAGATGCGCGGTGCAAAACCGGCGAATAACTTTAAGCCCCTTGCGCCGTGACTGCGCGTTAAAGAGAGTTTTAATTAAGCATCAAAATGCTTCTATTTTCATGTTGTATTGATCCCCAACATGGCCACCTTGTCACGTGGCTGCAACCAAGAATCTTCAGTGTCGGGATGTAAGCAGAGTAGAAAAAAAAAGCTTTTTAAACGTTTCGAGGAGAAAAATTTGCTTAGCTTTTTCAATTTTTTCTTTATTCTAAATGGCCGCAACTTTTAATAGAGGGCCCACCAACAACCAAATTATTTTCTCGAAATTTTAATTCACCAAGTTGTACGCGCATAAAGAAATTCCTTGTCATCACATTTTATTGAACACCTAAACGCTTATAATATATTTCGTGGCAGTGCTCATGAATTAAAAGACAATACGTCATGTAATAGACATGAAAAGGGGAGACATTATAGGGAGCTTAGACAGGCAACAGCAGCAAAAACGTCGCCCAAAAAGTGAATTCGCGCTGTTTCAAACTTCATCGCTCTTATTCCAACTCCTTTAATGTGTCAAATGTTGGCGATCTTTCAGGAGTTGAATTCTAAAGGACTGTATCTAAGTTCAGAAAAACAAAATGAAAATCATTGTCTTGTGTTCACGCCAGTCCATAAAACGTGAAATTACGAAGTTTCACGTCATAGTCGTGCAGTGACGGCAAGGAAAAATACAAAAACACGTGATGTACGTGCAAAGTTATTGTTTTGCCAATGTAAACCTATTGCTTCTTTACCGTTCTCGTTGAAGTCGCCGTTGCCGTTGCTTAATCTCCCTATTCTTGACTCAGGTCATACACGAACAAAGATCGGAGGGTCAAGTGAGGCTCTGGTGACGAGAATAGATAATATGTTAATAGGTATCAAGCATGCGCTTACCATTTGCAAACTTAATTATCCAAATTGGATGCCGTTTACGAAATATGCACTGTTGTTCACACAGTTAAATTTTTTGGGTGACTGTAGGATATCGTAAATATGAATCATGAACAATGCAAAGAAAAGTACCAAGCATGTAACTGAACCACTGAAAGAAGCAAAGCTGATTTTACAGTCGGGAATATGTATATTTTTGTTATCAATATTTCGGAAGGCAAGGCGCGGCCTTCCTTCTTCAGGGTCTTTAATACAGATGACTAGGTTAAGCTAAGACGTTACAATTTAAAATGAAGGGTAGCGTCCAATAACATGTAGAAATTAAATAAGGAAAAAGTGAACGTTGAAAGCCAAAATAGGAAAACAAAAACCGTTGAAGTCGTTATATAAAAGAAATTTGAAATGTAAAAATAGTATCAATGAATAAAAATGGAAGAAATAAGGAATGTATTTCATTTCATCTTTCTTATTAATACGCAAGGGTTCAAGAGTTTTGCCGCTCGCGATGAGGTATGCTTCTCTAACTGAACCAAAAACGATGACCATTCACTTCGTTTACAGGCAAAAGGTATCTCAATTCAGTCGAAAATTCAGTCTGTGTCGAATCACTTCAGGCCCCGGTTTTTTTCAAAAGTTGGATAGCCTTATCCATCTGATAAAATCACTATCCAGCGAATAAGTATGAGGGAAACCAATTATTTTAGCCAATGGACAGATTTATCCGTTGGAGGATAGCATTATCATCCACCTTTTGAATAGACTGCAAAACAGACGTATTTTTCTCAAAGTCAGTTTAGTGTAGCCTAAGAGTAGCATAAGAGCCGAAGCGCGGGAAAAACCCCTTTCTCGCTCTCTGTTTTTCAGAGTCGCTCCAGACCTTTTGTTTGACTGTTCGCGCGTAAATACGTAAAACTACGGAATGTTTTGCAGTCTAACTTTTGAACAACTGGGACCGGGAAAACCAGACCAGCAACTGACGAATGTTGATCCTCAGGGGATGAAAATGGTTTAGTTACATTGAGTGAAGACTGATTACAATTGGCCGTACTGGGACTGATGAATAATCGATCGAAGAAACCAGTCAATTATAAATAATTTGCGTAATGATACTTATGGACGATTCTCCGGGCCCACATGGGAATTCATGAAAAGAAACCATGCTTCTCTTTATGTCAGTAATTAACGTAGTCCTCTCTCTTTCTTAAAGCAACAAAGGTCTTAAACCATATTTTCTCTAGACATTCACAATCACAATGACAAAGGACAGATTGAATTGAAAATTCAAAGTATGGTACAATGCCTATAGTATCAGGTATAGACAACATTACAAAATGTATTCCCTGCAGCCAGAATGATGCCATATAGCCTTATCCAAATTTGGAAGTAGAAAACCGGTTTACATACTTAAGTTTTCTTTCTTTCTCAAAACTAGATACTGCGATAAGCTAAGTCCTGAAATAAAATGAGTCTCCTCTCCGAGTGAGGCTCCTCTCCCACTATCAAACGTATTTTGATGAGAGAGAATAAGTGACAACGAAAAACGGCCTTCTGGGGGCCTTAATAGAAAACCTACCTCCGGTAGGTTTATTTTTAGCAACAACATAATAAAGACAAACCAAGATCATTTTCTCTTGTCTTTATTAGATATTGGAATATGAGATTAGTTATAGGTGCGATACTTAATTATGATCCAGTTCTTTAAACAAGTTTCATTTGGTCAATCGAGATAGATACTTTTGGGTGGCCTTTGGGTATCCAATTCACTGCTCTAATAGTACCATTCAACCCAACAAGCAAAACCGGAAAAAATTTAATTCTCATTAAGATCTTTTATATCTTATTCAGGTGAGTTACAGAAATTTTGCTTACGTTTTCAAGCGCGCTGTTTTTCAAGTTACTGGTATTTCAGACACTCTTAAAAGGCTTTTGGTAAAATCTGGTCAAGTATTTCCTGACGAGGAGGAAAATACGTACTTAGATAACGTTCTCTGGTTTTGTATTTTCACTTTTCTCCCAGCCCATCAAACTTGCCTCTCCCCCACTCCCTCCTCCCACCCGGCTCGAATTTTATGAGTATATTTCAATTTGCATAATTGATCTCTGATTTTCATATTACGTGGGTAAAAAAGACGGAGACTGTGTGCAACCAGAAGAGTCCAACACAAGACGGAGGGAAGATTTCAACAGATGTCCCTACAAGACACTGTGGAACAATGCTGAACACTCAGGTTCATGTGTGCTATGGCTCCTTATGCAGATTACTTCATCACAATTTCAAGGGACACAAACACTACCAGCGTATTACGCATGCGCACGTCCATTCCATACAGTGTGTGGTTAACAGTGTGTGGTAGCTGTAAGTGCCTTTTATAGGTCCTTTTAGACTCTTCTCAGCAGAGCCCCAGGCAGGAAGCGACACTCAATAATCAGCGCGTATCATGTACTTTTTTGTAGACCTAACAGTTGTATCTATAGCTATCACTGTGTGGGTGCAGGCGGTACACATGCGCATGCAGAGTAAAGCTCGTGCCATACCTATCTTGCCTTTGTAAATCAACGATGCAATTGCAAGGAATGAAATATAATCGCACCATTAACTAGGCGTTGGCTTTCGACTTTGTAATTACGAAGGGATACCCGGCGTGGAGAGGTACTCATACATGTAAATTCAATAATCATCCCAGAATCTTTGTGGGAACTGAGCACCAGCTTTTGGCACTAAGCTTTCTTGGATCATTTAGGGAAACCAGTTAGACTTTCTTAAAGTCCTTTATTTTATTTTCCTGGTTAGTTATGCCATTTTAAAGTCTACCCTTGGACAAGCGGCAGCGCTAGCGAGGGAAAGCCAGATCTGAACTTTCTTTTGTTCCATTTTGTTCCATTATCCCTGAAAAGCCCCATATATAAGAGGAGAGGATTACTATATATTTAAATTTAGTATGTTTTAATTGGCGCATTTTAACTACTAAGATGATGAAATATAGTTCTTTAATTTTTCCTTTATTTTCCCCCCAATTTGCCTCTCTATCCACCCTAAGCGATAACTCTGTGGGTAAAAATATTGGTTCTCTGTAATGAACTGTACCCAACCAGCATCCTGTTCTTTTTCCTATGGCAGTTCCCTTGCCGCCGGCCCGGGCTCATTAAGCGTGCGGGCGGGGCAAAATAGGGAAGAACGCATCCAATCTTCATGGTTGTTGGTCATTAGATTTAGTTGTCCCTTCTTGTTCTTATGCGGGGCGCGGCAGTTGCAGTGTCGTCGGAAGGATGCACTACTCGGCCGACGCCCATGGAGGTTTTGTCTTTTTCCCATGACGCCCTACGCGGTATTTTTGGTATCATATGCATACTAGAGGATAGTTCCAGTTGAAAATTTTAGGGAACAATATAGCGTCTCGAAAAAGAGTAAATAAATAAATAAATAAATAAAATAAGATAAAATAAAAATTTAGAGGCAGCACATCCACTTGGTCATTCTTCGTCTACCTGTTTCCTGGACGAATTGAAATTTAGAAGTGTTAGGTTTTGAGGAGAGAGAAAAAGTGGAGCACCCAAAGAGAATCTTCCCGGAGCAAAGGAGATAAAATTCATAGTTCCTCGTTTATTATTTTTATTTTGAAAGTAAAGATGGTGCAGGGGTGTGGTGAGGGTGGTGCCGTAGTGACAGAGGGGGGCGGGGAGGGGCTTAATAAACTTATTCATCAAAAACGTGGATAGGAATGGAGAGGAAGATTACTGAGAATTTGCTTTATGTTTACTGGGATGGCCACTCGGGGAGATATCATTCATTCGGGTAAAACCTATGACAGAGTGCAAAGGTTTCACCAATGTGATACTTTTACGTTGCAACCTCGTCCAAAAGCGCCCTGGGAACGAGGTTGTTTTACATCTGAAGAATCAGTAAAAACGACATTGTAATTTTAACCTAGTGAAATAACGGGTTCTTTGAATTGATAAAAAAAGAAGTAGATAAATAAATTTGAAGAGTGATATGAGAGGTGAACCAGGTTCCCTGCCTTTTGAAAAGAGTATTTTTCTTTCCATCTCGACATTTCCATGACAGAAATGGGTGCTTTTTTTGGATAAAGTACTTTTACAATATTTGGCTTTGATGCGACTTAAACCGTATTTAAGTAGACACCATGCCAAAACGTGCTACCCCTCTCCTAAGCCAACATTAACACTTACTTCTCGCTTAGGGCAAAATGCTATTATTTGTTGGAACAAACTAAATCGTTTACATAAGAAAAGAATTCAGCACCCACATGATTATTTCGGACACCAACATGGCCCCCCTGTTGTTGTTTTGGGAGACCAACATGGCAGACGTGACGTCATGTCAAAAAGATCCTTATCGCAAGCTATCAGCTACCAGAAGACAAGCACCTTTATCCTTTGCTTAATTTTTTCCCTTGTTTTTTGGGTATGGTAATATATTATAATAAGTTTGAAACAACAGAAAATAAAAATTCGAACCAAAGATAAAATTGAACCGCAACAGAGACGTCTAACTAAGGGCGCTTTCCATTTGTTAGAACTGGCCGGCCGGACCTGTCAGTTAGCAAGTGAAATCGGCTTTTCCCAAGAGTGTTTGTATAGGTAACAGCATGATTTGTAGTGATATTTGGAATAAATACCACAAGTGATATTTCGAAATTGTTATATGTAATTTCACGAGCCGTTAGGCGAGTGAAATTTGAGACAATTTTGAAATATCACGAGTGGTATTTATGTTAAATATCACGTACAAATCATGCTATTATTTGTTTATACTACTACCCGCAAAAGGTTTGTAATTTTCACATGTAGGTATTTCAAATTAAGCTGAAATACCACTGCTCTAAGCCAATCAAATTGCAGTAATTTTTCATGTAGTAGTATAAGCTGAAAAACTGTCCCCTTCGTGCATACTATTTAGGATTTGTGTGATCTGACTGGATAAGTTTTGATTCAAAGTGAAATTCTTATCATGGCGGGAATGGTCTGGCCGGTCAGTTCAGACCAAATGGAAAGTGACCTAAAACAGACATTTGGTACTGATCCCAATGTTGTTTGTTGTAGAGAGAGAGATGTCAATAGAGACCTTTAGATTCGTGGACGAGGACGACTACGAGTACGAGATTTGACTTGAAGTTTTTTCGCGTATTCTCAAAATATAGACTTCCCGGAAAGCTTTATTTTACCATATTTCACTAGAAAAGTTAGCACTGTTATCCTTAGTAAAGAAGGTTACGCGCTTTCCCCATCGCAAAATGATAAAACTTCCAACATTTGATACCCTATCTTGTTTTCGCGGCGCTAAAACTCGTAGTAGAATGACGACAGCTACCACATTTTCCCGCCAAAATGACGCTGGTTCTCGCGCGTGCATTACTTAGTATTGAGAAATCTCGTACTCGCAGTCGCACTCGTCCTAGAATCTATAGGTGTCTAGTTATTCAAGAGAGAGTAATGGGACAGAGAGGGAATCTTAGGGGTGTTGGCCGGGATATATGAATGTCACTTAAGTTATTTTTATTTAGAGGTTGTAATCAACGGAAGTACAATTCCGCAGATTTTATTTGAATTTGAAAGGTCATCAAGTCCAAGCGCGACTGCCTTAAAGTAAACAATGCAGAATATTGTAATGGCGACTGTTGAATTCTACCTAAATTGCACCCCAAAATTTTGCATAAGCATTGTTTTCAATTTCTCTTGGGACGGCTGTAATCCTCAGGAGAAATGAAAAACAAAAATTAAGCAAAATTTGGGGGAAAAATAAGGTGCATTATGGGAGATGTGCAAGTGGCGTATTGACAAAACTGACTAAAAGTTGGCGGACCTCTCCGGTAACAAACTTTCCATTAATATCAAGCGTGTAATTGACCTAGAAATAACTCTGGTGAAATTCACAAATCCCAAGGGCTAGACTAGGCGTTCCCCACTCTCTCCCATTTTAAAATCTCTCTTAATAAGGACTGGTAAAATCAGATACTAAAGCACACTACAACGCATTTAAAGGAGACTTGTATATTTATAGCAGTTAGGGTTCCATAACAGTGTCATCATCAACACAGAACCAACAGATGGGACAGAATAATTAATACAAGGCTATTAGTTTTGTCCATTAATTATGTACTAAAATACAAAGACATAGCAAGTCCTTCTACTTGTAAAGTTATATATTAAAGTTGCGTAGTGCCAAATACACATTTAGAAACCAGCCTCGTTGGGCAACAGGAAACAAAAGCTTTTATCTGGGGCAGAGCCAATGCAGTCCTTTCTTGCGAGTGGATTCCACTAAATAGCGAAAGGAATATTTCAATTTGTAATTTCAATACGATTGCAACATCAAAAATAGGTGGCAAAGATAAGTCAGCGCACACCACAATTGCTAACGAATGACGTGTACATTAATGAGTTTTGTAAGCGCAGAAGTTGTACTGGATGTATCACCTAAGAAAAAGTTTCTATGTCGTTGAAAGGTGAATAAAAACCATGCTATGAGGGATGGCTTTCGTAAAGGTATAACCAAACCAGCTTACTGTTGAGAAGGAAAGAACTGAATGACGTTTCCGCTCCGGAGAAAAACCCCTCAAGTTCTTTTTCTCAAATGCATCTGATTTACAGTTACAAGGCGACTAAAATTTGTCAAGTGCCTTGAATGGCGTTTTTCAATTAGGATATTTTGGCTCTACCTCTTCGCTTTAATTGAATTAGGTTTCAATACCTTCAGTCTTAGGGACTCCAGCACTGACTTCGTAAAATCCTCGTTAAGGACCCGACTAGAATTTCCTTTTTCTTATTAACCAATCGGAACTGTTTCTACCACACGTTACTTAGCAACGACCGACAAGAACTGTGCTTTGTGACTGACAACGGTGCTCGGGTCCCCGACTGCTTTTAACCAATCAGCAACTACGCCTAACCCTAACTACTTCATATCATCGGAATTTATGAGCACAATAACAAAGATACAATATAATAAATGTTAATTTCAATACAATTATATTTGCAACGGCGCGGACCATTTCGAGATAACAAGTTGCTTTGACTGCTATTAAATTCCTCTTTTTTTCTTCCTTTTTTCATTTGCTAAATTCAATTTGCAATCAATCAATCATTACTGAATCGCGACACAGGGAAAAGGTTTAATCGTACTCATTCATATCTTTCTACATCGAGCAACTGCTTCATTTGACTGAATCGTCTATGCAAAAAAGTTGTACAAAACTACACTTTACTACAGAAGTCGAATCTTCGCCATTCGTTTTATTGATCATTACAACACTAAACCCTAAACAATGTAACAAAATAGAAAAGCTCCCGGCAGAGGAAAATTCTGCGGATAGCTAACGAGAGGTACTTGGTTCGAAAAACCCTGGATATACACCTATAGAAAACTGCAAAATAATATGCAGAAAACGAGAGCTTTTCGAAGACATTCACAAATTATTTAATTGTAAAATCTTTTTATCTTTCTTAGTTCACTTTTGCCAGCGACAGTTTTGACTTTGTTTCTTCGGCTACTTCACTTACTCTCAATTACAAAACATACACATATCTACAAAAGAAGAAGAAGAAGTACGCGGGCGACCTGCCACCCCTTCCACCTAATGTAATTACGAACCTCTGGGTAGTGGTCTCGTACTGGATAAATAGGTACAGTTTTAAAGACCAAGAAAAACAGCTACCACAGCCTTTGCTGTGGATATTAACCTAAGTAATCTTTTTCAGTCATTGGTATTATGTCCCAGAGATGATGGTCAAGTTGGAGGTCGCGATAACTTGCTTATGACGCGGATTAACGCACCGTTCTCATCTTTAAGCCGCTGGTTGTCCGCTTTCAAGTCCGACAGTTGCTGTGGAATACAAAACGATGATCAGTCAACACGAATTCTCCTTCGGGTGATGAAATCAGAAATAAAACAAACTGGACGTGCGCATGAAGGCCCAGCTCACTTAACAAAAAGCGACAAGGGCAAGAAAAAGCTCAAGACATTTTTTTAGGGAAGCGTTTTTATCAAATTAGTCCTTTTGTGTTTTAGTCGTTTTGATGGAAAGCTTTTTTTAATCTAGTAGTTCTGTTATATTTAATTTGTTTATTTTGTTTCAGTGTAATGTTATTTCACAATTAATGTAATATTTTTATGAACAATATTTGTTATCAAAAATTTATTGTAAAGCGCCATTGGACATCAATGGAAATGGAAAAAAAAATAAAATAAATAAAAATAAAAAATAAAGCACCATCGTCGTCATCATCACTATTATTATTATTATTATAATCAAGGGAAATAGCAATTCCCTCCACCTTCCCTGGTAGAGGGGGTGCACGGAGATGAGCTGTGGTCAAGAGTTAAAACGGATCTCTGTTGCCAAGAAGACAGTCGCCTTTCCCTGATGCCAACTGCACGGCAACTACTGTCCATTAGTAGGGAGCTTAAGCAATTACGACGGCTACAACAACGAGAACGGCAAAAAAGCAATTGGTTTAGATTGGCGAAACACAACTTTGCACGTGCACCACGCTTTACTGTACATTTCTTTGCCTTCACAGCACGACTACGACGTAAAATGCCTAATTTCACGTTTTTTGGAGGGCGTGAACACAAGACAACGACTTACTTTTTCTTTTCCTGAACTTCGATAGCCTTACAGAATTCAACTCCAGAAACAATTGCCAACATTTGACGAATTGAACGAGATGGAATAAACGCGATAAAGTTTGAAGCAGCGCGAATGCACTTTTTAAGAGACGTTTTCGCAGCTGTCGCCGTTGTTGTTGCTTAAGGTGATTCCCTGGTTTTGCATTGCGCATCTCTTACTGCGCATAACAAGATGGCCCCCGTAAAAAAGAGCATGTGAAGTAACATTATGAAAATGAAGTTGACCGAAGAGAAACGCTATTGCAATTTTTGCGTGCGGTTGTTTCTTGCCGAGGTGAGACTCAGTGTGGTGGGAATGTGCATAACGTAAGCAGTACGCGTGTTGCTGAGTTCGACTTCCTCACGGAGAACCTCGATAGTGGATGTTTAATTTGTGCTTATTCACTTTGATTTTCATTTAAACGCTTTCTTTATCACATTGTGTCCTAAATGTGATATCTGGATGTAAATTCTGTAAAAACGGACTTTTTAAGACTTTCTTCCCCCTTTCACATACATTCTATTTTGAAACTCGCCCCAGTCCTCTCTCAAAAATCAAGGAAAATGCATTTGGTGCGCACTTTCTGCAGCTCTACCGCAAAAACGAGTACGGTTACCCCCATTTTTTATTTCATTATTTTAATAAGGACAGTGCTTCCTTTCGGTGAGAAAAAAATTGTCACAAATCTATGTTCAGTGTTTTGGCAATTTTACTAAATTGTGCGGATTGAGCTATCACGTGTCGAATAGCGCGTGTCCAATTTAATTCTACTTTGGAGCGTAAAGTAAAAACAAGGGCATTAAAAGGCATTTTTATGGTACGTAAGTGGATAAACAATACATTAAAGTCAAATTCTGTGCGATACCACATGCATCATTGAAAAAATCTTTCCGTTTTGTCTAGTTTTGGGCTGCGCGCAGTTTTTGTCAAAGGGTCCAAAATAGCCGTATTTGTCAGCATTGTGACGTCAAAACGAGCACGGTGACCCCCACTTTTTATTACTTTTTTATCATCTTCTTGACTTGTTACATCAGTGTACCAAGTTTCATCCATAATCTATGTTAGGTTCTTTTACTAGGGAATCACCTTAAGCTCCCTGTTTCCATATACGTAGAGGTTAATAATACCGCGGACAAAGATTTATGGTTAACTGAATTAGCAGAGACAAAAGGTGACGTTACGCGAGACGATTGGCAACGACGATTTTTAGCGCAACACAGCGTTAAAATGTTGAAACAATATTGTAACTATTCGAAACAATGTCGCAACAATGTTGCTCTGTTGCGTTAAAAATCGTTCTCAGTCTGAAGAACCCAGCGTGGTTCTAACACTGGAGGATGCCAATGAAATCTTAACCTTCGCGGCGGAATAAATACCAAACTGACATACCTTCAGATCGTCATCTACATTAGCGTATTTTCTTTCAAGCTCCTCTTTTGCCTGGAAGGAAAACGAGAATAATTAGACTGGAAGAATTTGCCACGCGTCGTTCTTGAACAGGCGCAAAACAAATTACAGATTAAATAAAATATGATCGTGACGTACTTGTAAGGCCTTTTCTAATTTAATCTTATACTCTTGAAGTTCTAATTGCGCCTCTTGTAGCCTTTCTTTCAACTTCTGTGGATCCGTTTCTGTTATCGTAGTTGCGTTTGCCTGCAGCACAAAACAAATTGTTTATAACCTTGAATGAACAGAGATGAAATATAAAATCTCGTTATCTATTTGCAATGCGCTTGGACGTCAGCATAAAGGGCGCCTTCTCGGTTCTGCCACCTGACTATTTGGTAGCCTGTGCCAGGCTCTCGGTCAGTGTGGACAAGCGAACAAACCACACTAGCAATGAAATAACAAACGAGAGAAAAACGGCGGGAAGACAGACGGGGAAGCCCTTCTCAAAGCAACTTTTTAAATCCGCCCACTTCCTCAAAAACCGTTTCTCGTGTCAAAATGTCAAAGCTGATGTCAAAACGTCAAAAGGTGCAGTGTAAGGTCAGCACCAGTTTACTAGGGAGCAAGCCTGCAGCTAACCAACTGAGCTAACTAGGCGGCCGGCAGCAACGAAATACGATAACTGAGATATGTAGTAACGTTGTACCTACCTTAGAGGTACCAAATGGTCCTTTAGAGTCACTGGTCCTAAGGAAGAAAGACAAGGTAATATTAAGAAACTTATCAGTGATAAAGTCCAACGGTCTTAAGTTAACACACAGGAAATGCAGACCGCTCGCTCGTCCATCAAGGACGCTTGCAAAACAGAGTAGAACAACAAACAAACTAGGTATTAAACGTCAAGAAATTGAACAAACCTGCCACTTCTTATTCTGTCTGTAGAACTCTGCAAGAAGCAAGAAACAAAATACACATCAGTTAAATTCTTTGTACAATACAAGGCCAACAAGAAAAAGGTCGTTTCGAAAGCCGGGGAATCAAATAATTAGACCCATCTTTGGCAATACCTCTATCCTGCACTACTCAATCTTAAAAACCAACTTATGCAAGAATCTACCCCTTGCGGTCTTTGCAAAGGAGTGACCATTTAAATAAAAGAACCAAATGAACGTTTGTGTCTACTATGACCCTGAAACTCTGGACATTTTACGAAGCAATCACAACATTGAAAAAAAAAAACATTTAACCAGTTAACACCCATAGCCGAATAAAGGAAGACAACTATTTGAGTTTGTGGATGGAAATACTATGCTGTGACTAATCCCTTGAAAATGGTTTTATTTCTTTATCAAAAACTCTACAAATAAACACATCCTAGACTTCTCATTAACTTTGTGCTGTTGGAGAAACAAATGGGTTAAATATTTTGCTATGACAGGGATACTTCAGCAGGGTCTTTAGAGCAGCACTCATGCATGAAGATGACGCCCGTTACCTTTGTATCTTCGTGTCTAGTTTCCTGGGATCTTCGTCTGCCGCTTACAGGCCCTTTTTCATCATTGTCTAGATTGGTGTTCTTCTTCGTATCTTTAACCTCCTCAGTTTCCTCCTCGTCACTCTAAAAAGGAAAAAACCAAACTATTCAAGCCAGGAAAAGGTTGCGTTTATATATTCACTGCAAGGTTTAGTTTTGCTTTACAGTTTTGAGCAACGAATGGCCTTGGGTGCGAACAGGAGGAAGCCCGGATAGTCTAGTTACTTGATTCTGCTTCACCTGGACATCCCTTTGGAACTTGTACTATAGAATGCTGTGTATGTGGAGCTCTCTGGCTATTCCACCCTTTACCTTCGGGGGAGAAGCTGGGCGAGTGTCATTTTTCAGATTTGAGCAACGAATGGGTGCTGACAAAAGGAGGTCCGCATAGGCTAGTTGCTTGATTCTACTTCAACTCGACATCCCTTTGGAACTTATGCTGTAGAATGCTGTACATGTGGAGCTCTCTGGCTAGCCCATCCTCTACCTATTGTAGCTAGGGCTTAAATGAACCGTGATCCCCTTCCCTTGCAGATAGAGATAATTATCTGGGCACCCATGGGCTTTAAAAGCTGAAAAAGCTACCACCCCTGAGTAACACCCTGTGGCTTTATCTGACGAGATGCTAGGGCCTATTATAGACACTCCCCGCCCTCCCCCCACCCTCCCGCCTCTCTCCCACTTCCCTGGCGGACAAACTGAGCTCCCAATCTCCAGGCTTAAAAAGCTACCGCTCCGTGCCCCACACTACCCGCTTCCCCTCGAGTGAGGTTCAAGTACTCACCCCTCCGCGGCGTTTTAGTCTCCTTGCCCTTCGTAAACGCGCTGCAGCTGTTAATGATGAGTCGTCATCCTCTTTTTCCTTCTCCTCTTTTTCTTTTTCCTTTTCTTTGTCAAACCTTGAGCGACGATAGCTGGGCATCTCACCCTCCTTCTCTTTTTCCTTCTCCCGTTCTCGCTGTTTTTCCCTCTCCTTCTCTTTCTCTTTTTCCCTCTCTTTTTCTTTCTCTCGCTCTAGTAGCCTCCTTTTCCAGGCAGGGAGCTCCGCCTCCTCGCTCTCCTTGTTGCGCCCAGCCTTCCTGCCGTCCAATTCGTTCCGGTCGTCGGCGGTGCCGCTTAACCTGTTCCGTCGACTAGGTAAGGAGTCCGTTGTGGAGGAAGGTCTTGTCGATGACGATTTAGTTTCGTCTCGGGAGCTTCGGCCGCCCGAAGAGTCCTAAACAAGCAACAAAAATAAGAAAAATCTCTCCATTGATTGCTAGGGGATGATATGGTCTTACTTTATACTCACTGTTCGTACAAAGCAACTCTACGATCAAACTGCTTAAACGGGAGAGGAAACGATCCTCCCGATGACAGGTACCTGTTTTATTTCGGCCAGTAAGCGATGTCTAACAGTTGCCTTCAACCTCCAAAAATCAGTGAAGTTTTTGCCCCGTGATTCATAAAGCCATTAAAACGGTACTTACACATAATACGTCAAATATCATAAGATGCTACTCCCTAGATTTTGTAAGTGTTTTACAGATGAAACCAACAACAGCTTGTTACATTTTCACTGGGATAGCTCTTACTGGCTGAGAGCACGCCACTTTATTCATAAATATGCATTTCAGGGATTGGTAGCAAACCGACCATTTAAGCTAATAACTTCAAGGGTACTAATAAGGACTACTTAAGAATCAGGTAATTAAGGGTTGATTACTCCAGGGACAAATTCGCCTCAAATTAATTGGTGGCAAGAACAGCTAAAAGGACTGTCTATAAAACTACACACTGTTAATCCGAACAACAAGATCTCCATGGAATGGATTTGTTAGCACAGGAAGCCCAGATTGATTGACAACTTAACATTCCATTGGCGTTTAATTAACTTAATGTGCTGCAAAGTAAACAGTTAGCTTCTAAAACACAAACGTTACGCAAGGACCTAAACGATGCAACATGATGCATATTCTGGAGGTTAAAAACCCTGAGTAAGCGTCAAATTACGTGAACGCCCTAAAGAAAATCTTTCTGGCATGCATGACGAGCGTTTATTGTAACTAAGTGTCTGTTTCGAGTGCTGCCAGTGGGCCTGCTTCGTTGATGCCGCTTTGCGAATAACAACATACATAAAATCCTGTAGAATGATCTGTTTACTATGGAGTTAACTTCTACTTATTCTAACGGGCCGCATTTCCAAACAGGCTAAGGTAAAGCGCTATCAAGTTTACATTCCCAACGCAACTTGAGATAATTATCTTGCTGACTTAAATCAACCTCAGGTGACGAAGAAGGCTTGACGTCTGATGGTTTAAACAAGCAAAACTCGCCAAACAGTACCCTTGTGAGACATCATAGAGCTTACTGGAAACTGAATTTGGATTGAGATGAATCCAAAAGGCGCAAATAATTGAAATTCACCTTAGCAAAGTGTAACAGACGCCCCGGGCTTCTTGCAAAATGGGTGTCAATGAAACACGTTACACCATTTTAACACGATAAGCTAATTATCCACTTAAGTGTTCATTCTCGCGCGCTATCATACAAGAGATCTACGTTCAGCATAAGCCATTTGAGCATGAATAGCTCGTCCGACCGTGAACAATTGTTGGCATTTCAAGGCTATTTCATTAACAAAATGTCAAGATCTGCAAAACAACACTTTGCCGCTACGAAGAGC
Source organism: Porites cylindrica (assembly GCA_964035525.1). Lineage (NCBI taxonomy): Eukaryota > Metazoa > Cnidaria > Anthozoa > Scleractinia > Poritidae > Porites > Porites cylindrica. The sequence continues at coordinate 12,904,899 of OZ037778.1, read as the reverse complement.
GGACGAGATAAAACGTTTAAACGGACTCACACTCTGTGTTTTATTACGCCCTGCTGTGCAGAAGGTGTTTATGACCTGAAGAGATTACCTCGGAATTCAAATAAAGGTTTCCGTTTCTCAATAGCCCATAAACCTAGCCATGCAATTGCAAATGACATCGGTGAATTGAATAATGAAACTCGTTGTCAATAAATAAAGTAACTTTTTCAAAAGCAACACGGCACCGCGATACACAAACAAGTTGATCCGCGTGGGTTTAACTCCAGCTTGACCCCGCCGGGTAGTTCGATAACTTTGTTTTTAGCGTTACGGACCCGATAGAATTTGCACACATCACGAGGAACTTTCACGCGAATGATATTTAAAAGAACTTAGCGGCGACGAGTCGATATCTCGTCAAACCAAGCTGACGCTTTAGATAGCAAGTTCGGAATACGTTAGAGCAGCGTTATGTTGACAAACAGCCACGAGTGCGGACACTGAAAAATGTAAATCAGCTTTGCCGATAGCTGCGTCGATTAATTACATCAAGGAAACGTCCAAACAAGGAATTTTCATTATAATCCCGCCACTATTATTGTGTTTAACCTTACAAAAACCTTCGCATATATGTTACCTGCGTTCTTCCTGTATAGGTTTTGTAAGCTCCATCACTCGGTTGATCGAAGCGGCGTGCGAGGTACGACATGAGTTGAGAACCGCTTTACATGCACAGCACAGTGTCAGAAACGAGACACTAGTGGAAAAACATCCACTGCGAAACAACAGGTCTTCACAAAGAAATTGCGTTCAACAGCTTCTTGGTCTAGATCAGATTACAGTTTCGCCATTTTTTTTATTATTATTATTATTTTAATGGCGTGTAGCAAACCATGAAACAGGCCCAGTGCTTAGGCCCTCAAATGAATTATTAATGATTTGCAAGGCTAATTACAAAAGCAAACCTCCCTCCCCAAAGCGACTCCTTTAGAATTTCCACAGACGCTATTAAAATGAACAATTGCCTCAAAGACACCTTGTCAACACAATCAGCTAGTAAATCTCTCAGTTATCTGTAGCAGTGTGCATACCTGCATGACTGTAATGAAACTATGACAATTCGATTCAGTTTTTTCTTTTGTTGACACTGCTAGCTGTCATGATCCTCTTCGCTCGACTGAACACTACATTTATGGACGATTTGGTCAGCTGCACGATTCTTTGTTAACAGTGCCGAAACTTAATCTGTTTCGATTTTCGTCCTATTTTTACACCGCCCTTGTGTTTTTCAAGACATTTGCGCTCCCTTTTCGATTCAAATAATTAAAACGAGACAGAATAATAAGTGTTAGAGTTAAAGTTCACGCAGATGCAAAACAAACTGTCAAAAGCTCTACAATGCCAATATCAATTGGTTATGAAAGTCGGCAAAACATGGAAACCTGCTTTTCAAGTTAGGGAGCCGAATGAACGGATTGGAGGGATAACCCATAAATTAGAAAATAAAACTTTCCCCTGCATAATTTCACACTGATCTTCACTTAACAAATTTCACTTTCAATACAGAACAAAATCTACAGGTTTTGTTGTTGCTTTTTGGCCATGACAATTAAAATAATTTAAAATGGCTCAATTTTGTTTAAAGAGTTCACTTTAAGTACCTAAGGGTTTCTTATATTTGTCTTTGAAACGGAAAGAATTGGAGGCTGTGTTGTAAATATCTTGTTAAAAATCTTCTGAATATAATGGTTTTTATTTTCTAATGTTTTATACTTTCCTTTATTTATCAATCAACGATTTCGATGTAATTTCTTTGAAAAACCAGACTTAAAGCCTGCGAGCAGGATCACATGTTGTTAATGGGCCTTCTCGCCGGATTTCGCACAGGATACGCCACCTACTCGTGCTCGCTCCCCTACAGGACAGCCAGCCTGTTGGCTCACCATTGGGACCGGCACCATATATCCCCCTACTAGAAAGCCAAAAACAGAATGAAGGAACTGAAGACACCCACTGTAAGAGTAAACTTAACGCTGGTACCGGTCTTATAAACAGCCAAAAAAGTGACTGCTCCAGGTATCCGTTTAGAGAGGGCAACAACCTGTAAGTGAACACCTCCCCTTCGGTGGTGAGACACCTAAGGTGCTTTAGTATTTCGTTGGGTTTTATTCAACGTTAAGAAAAACCATGTATAAAACAGTCATCGCAATAGCTTTCCATTTTTCTCAACATAGTGAGCTTTTTTTTTCGTTTTTTCGCTGAAAACGCTTCGCGGCCGAGAAAAATTTTGTTGGCAGTTTGCACCAATAGTATAGCAAATTTCTCTCGTTTGACCGTGGTCTTAGCTCTAACTCTTCTCTAACGTACACCTCTCTAAAATGGTCACCAGGAGCCTTGCCACCCTTGCCCCTACCTTTATCAGCAGCGTGCAAAGAAAGTCGTGTCCGATAGCCTAGGGCTGGTGGATTTTGCTATCGGGCTAGTGATTTTTGTTCTTAACTTGCCCGACGGGCAACTGCTGTTTTTTGGAGAAATTCAAGTTACAGAAGGATTGTAATCAATCCTGCTAATCAAAAAGGGTTTTGGGCTAGTTGAAATGACTTGTGGGCTAGTACATGTTAGCTACAGTTTGCCCGAATGGCAGGCTGTAAAACTGACTTTCTTTGCACCCTGATCAGATTTCTCTATAAGGCAGAAATCTGTATAGGAAGGCGAATTGGTAGACATATTGGCCCAAACAGTGTACGTCTCGAAGAAAAATATAAGATAAAAAATTACAGCTATCACCACGGCAAATAAGGGATTTTGAACAGGACCTCAACAGGGTAAATAAACACCATATGAATCGACACCATACACTCATAGAAAGAGTATGAGCATTTGGCCACCACTGACATGGAATCGGCGTACGCACACTGGTACCGGTACCAAAGACGAAAATTTGGGCCCATCCTAGCCTTGACGCGTTCTTAAGTAAGCTGAAGTAAGGCCATAGCTGGCAAAAGGCATGACAAGGCACTTGCCTTCTTTAGATTTTAACCCGCAATTTCGAAAAAAATTATCGTCTTAGTTGAACAAAATAGATTTACTTTTTCTGGAAGAAATGAAAATAGCGTCTCCAAGCTCCCAGAGTCACAATTTTATGCATTTAAATCCAATTTAAAGGAGTTAAGAACTAAGAGCGCCTTAAGTGCCCGAGGTCAGCGGTCTTTGGCATGCGCATGCCCAGTAACTGGCAACATCGATCATGTGATTCATTGGCGCGTTCAGTTTTCCTTCGTGCTGGGTTCTTTCAGCCATTTTCAAAAAGGCACGCCCCTAAATCCCTTTATATTCGCGCCTTCGGAGATCACAGATCTCGCCTCGTCTATGCAAGAATGCTGGGCATAACCACGCGAAAGCCCCCTCCTCATAAGAACCCATTAAGGTTAAAATTTGAAGTTAGGCTCTTATCAGAGGAGTTGCTATAAAAGTGTATTAACTTTGAAATGGCATTCAGAGAACTGACCATGAGTTTGTTTGTTATGTTGTGTTAAGGACATACCAGATGATATTTATAATACACTTAAATGAAATTCATATGAAAATATAAGAACCTGTTTTAAGAACCTTGGTGGTCTAAATTTGCTTTAGGTACCATTTATATAAGAACCTGTTAAGGCTAAATTAAAAAATCCAGGTTCTTATACGCGGGGTTTCACTGTATTACCTTTCGTTCGTCGTCTCCACCAGTTCTCCGATGAGTGATATCATTGCTTTTCCTGTCTTCCTCCTCCTCTTGATCATCGTCCCCTTCTCTCTTGCTCCCTACATAGGATGTAGCGGCTCTCTGAGTGACCCTCTTGGACCTTGTTGTCCTAGTTCGAGCGTCCTCGCTCGGGGTAGAGCTTATTCTACCCCTCGTGCTAGTAGTAGTAGTGCTGGTGGAGTTACTCGTTGTAGAGGCCGTCGTACGCGTTGGATAATTTCCCAACCGTGACTTTGCATCGTCCCTGGCTTCTTCCCTCCCAGCTAAACTAGAAGTCCAAGAGGATTCAGTTTTTGAAACAGGTGAAGAGGGCGGATTTGCCTTCTTATCATTGTCTAAAAATGGGGATTTTAGAAGCCTCGACGTGCTTCCTACCCCTGGTTTTGACGCACTAGCAGGCGCGCTCTGATCACGCGAATAAGGCGTTCTTGTAGAACTGGTTGCGCTTGTTCGCGTATCGGGTTTGACAGGTTCTACTTCCTCCTCCTCCTCCTCCTCCTCCTCCTCTTCGGAGGACTCTTCAGTTTCGCTACCAGTTTCCTCTTCGGATTCTTCCTCGGATTCATCCGCTGGTTGTTTTTTAACTGAATTTACCGTAGGTTTAGAGGGTAGAGAATTGACCGTGACATTTGCTCTGGGAGTAACAGAGTTCACGGACGGCTTAGAAGGTTGCTCCTCCTCCTCCGAGTCCTCTTCACTGTCCTCTTCAGAGCTGTCCTCAGTATCAGACTCTGATCCGCTGTCCTCCTTGCTGTAGCCATCCCTCTTCTCCCTCTCGTTTTCCTTGTCCTCTTTGGGCGATTCAGTGAAGCTTGGTGGCCGGGAGAGCTTACTCTTGGGGGATATCTGCTCCCTGCTTGCTTCCATCTGCGCCCTCTCCTGATTGATGTCCCTGAGAAAAAGGTTTTGGTCCTTTATTCTGGTTATGGAGCTCCTGAGAAATGAAGAAGCCACAGAGGTTGCATTGAATAGAAGTGTTGCAGGACTGGCACTGGCATAGCCCCCACCGAGGATTCAACTCGTCCCTCTGCTGAGCTCACAGAAGGATCAGTTTAAGCTCGGTGTCCGACCGACAACCGTGTTCATGCAGCCTGCGATTAAAGCCAGCTCTCAGGCTTCTCTTATAGCCTAAAAAGGCACTACGAGCCATGAGAGCCAGCTGCAAACACAGGCAAACTACCGGAGTGACGCTGAAACGTTACGATAGACCAATTGTCTCAAAACATGGTTATGAGCGGTGAAATTTGACGACGCTATGTTCACGCCACGATACGAAACTGTCATCAGTTAGTTTGTTTTGGTTTTGCTTTTGTTCCGTTGCGTGCCAGTCCGCAAGGAAAAGAAAAGAAGATACAACAGGAAAACCGAGAAGCCCCTTTAGACAACCAGAGGGTTGAGCGTCTTACATTATTAAGATACTAACACAGCAAGAACAAAAGAAAAGCAGAAAGTGCGAGCAAGTTTGAGCGTACGTTTATTAAAAGAGAAAGAGAGAGAGATCTTAGCGTTGGATGAGATGTAAGCGTTAGTATACATTGTTAGCATCAGTTTACTTTACATACAGAAGTCCTGGAGTGTTAGTAGAGGGTAAAGTACGCAGCAACCGAGCTCTAGATGAACCAGAAAGACTGAAAAGAAAGAAGAATGAAGGTTAAAAGGGAACATAAACACCTTCCCAGCAAGAATGAATTTTAACAGCGCACGAGAGCTCTTGTGAACTGACACACATGTAATGCAAACTCAGTTTATTACCAAGAAAACACTTATTTCACAAACACGTGCTGTTAGGTCAAGTCAAATCAGTTACGCACTTTGTAAGAAGGCCACAAAATTTAACATTCAACACAAACGCTACGTACGTACGAGGTGAGAAGGTTAAGGCAAAGTCGTGTATAATATACGAGTGGAACTAAGGGTGTGTTCCTTTGGGATGATATGGATCAGGAGCAGTGATCTGAGATCACTCAGTTCATGGTACATCAAATCAACAGATGAATCCCATTCCAGGGTGGATTTGTCGGTTCATTTGATGTGCTATGCTGATCAAGATCATCCCAGTGGGACACACCCTAAGTGCATCTGCTAATACATCTATCTATACCCTGCTCACTGCCTTGCTGTCTGTTTATTGTGTACAAGGCGCTTACAACTTGAGCGTCCAAGGATGAAATGAAGCGAAGGCTGCTAAGCAGCACTTTCCTGTGATTCAGTTTATCAAGTGGTTCTTTGTGAGCTTTCAAAAACGCTTACCGAGCAGTTCTTCCTGTAGTAATGCTAAATTAATGAACTTGGTGGTGGTGATAACCTAAGTCTGTTGGTGAAATCTTAGAGTGAGACAACGCAATACTCTCCTGTGGTGATGCGGAGTCTGTATGATAAAAAGCTTAGCATATTTCCTTGAATAAGTTCCTATGTTCTAATAAAATAATAAGTGCGCTCCCCCCGAAGAAACAACTTATCCCATTGCCAAAATAGCACATGAATATCCCCCGCAGCTCAACTCAATGAGTGCCCCTCCCCTTCCCCCTTAACCCCTCACTTTTTCAATATACTGACAATAGTAATTATTTAAAACTTTCACTACACTATGATTATAAAGGAAAACAGGTTTTCTTCATTAGTTTGTTAAAATAAAAAAAAACTAAGTGCTCCTCTCAGTCATGCATAATTTTTTTGAATAACTGACCCCACTTTTGGGTAAGTTTTAAATGGGCACCGATACACCTATTCAAGGAAACATGGTAGGTAGCATATGCTCGGTGCTTGTTGATGAACATCGCAGAAACGAAACATGCAACATATTTAAAAATCAACAAAGACAAGCTTGCCTCAAGTGGTGACCATGTTAGCTGTTCTGTACAGCATGCCGCATATACTCACTAATGGACAAACTGCACACAACACTGTGGCAAATACTAAATCAAACAACTGAGGAAAAAAAACCTTAAAACCGCACTTACCGTCTTTTCAATGGGGCTGGCCCAGACTCCATATTACTTTTAATAACTGGTGTCGTTGACTGAATGGGACAAAAAATATGGAAACAAAACAAGTTCAACAAAAAAAAGTTGTATGCCACATCCTGCGCCAAGTCGTGGAGATGTACATGTTAATAAGGAACTTAAGAAAAGGGTTTTTGAGTAATGTACGTCAATCAGAAGTGAGGCCTTTTTCTGTGTAATGCCTTGACAGCACCAAATTCGTACTTCTAAGCCTTTTCACTGTTACATAGACGATTTGCCCGAAATTTGGGCCAAAACACTTCCCAAGAATGCGAAGAGTCCAGTTGATGTGCATCACTAGAAAATGTCTTTGCTCAAGCTCCCCAATTGCTGCAAATCTACACTTCCTAACCACGCCAACAACTCGTCCCCAGATGCAGCCACAAGCCGCACACCCTATCTCTGCCTTCCAAACAAGTCTCATAGCTTTAACTGTTTTTGACTTCTCTAGCCCATCATTGACAGAGAGTAATTAGTATTTCAATATGATCACCTTATCAAGGAATGCACATGTTTGTGCCTGGATAGAATAATAATTATATGGTAAACTCTCCACTCTTTATACCTTTCCTTCCATCTTATTTAACCCTTTAAACCCTCACAGTGATCAGCATCAAATTTCTCCTTGTAATAACAATGCTTCGTAAAACAGAGTGGTCAAGAGAATTAAGGACATGATCACACAAGATGTATTTGTTTGATATTTTATCAACTTCTCCCCACTACTTCTATAGTAAATGAATAGGGGCGACAAAGAAGAATTTTAATTTTGATCTTAGGGTTGAAAGAGTTAAAATTCAACTCTGTAAAAATAAAAATGGTTACTAGGGGTGCTTTCTAAAAGTCAGAACTGGCCGCCCGGACCAGCCATTTTGAAAATAAAATAGGCTTTATCCAAGAGTTTTTGATGAAAAACGATTTCCTTCGTGCATACTGTTTAGGATTTGACTGATCTGGCTAGATAGCTTTGATTAAAAGTAAAATTCTCATTACGATGGGAATGTCCTGGCCGGTTGGTTCTGAGAAATGGAAGGCACCCTAAGATGGGGTCCAATTTTCTCTTTGTTTTTCTTCTTCAACAGGCGTGTAAAACACTGTACCATTGAACCCTGAAGTCTTTTGGTTTGGATTCATGCATGGCATTTTGGGAAGGTCCTGTATAATATTTTAGTAAAATCCAACAAGGGGTCTATTATCAATGCTGCATTCTGATTGGTTGAGCTACTACTAGGCTATATGTTATAGCCCACTAGTAGCGAAAAGCGAGGGCTTTTTGGCGGCAAAAAAGGATTAAAGTCTAGCTTTACCTAGCTAAAAGTTTTTTACTCTTGATATTTTTTACCAACTAGCTGGATTTTACTAAAACAATTATTCCTCTCACCCTCATGATCTCTGTGTCAATAGCCCATTCGGCCGACTCGGAGCCCATTCAGGCTTGAGGAATAATTGTTAAACAGTTAAAAACAACTTGAGAGATGCATTGCCCACAACATAACTTGAAACAGAAGCAATGCAACAAATTATGACCACTGTTGGGTCAATAATCGGCCATAGAATGTAATGTAACAATGATTTGGTGTTATAACCATGGAAAACGTGAGGCATTCTTCATTTTTATCATCATGAGACAATGCAACAACGCCTTACAGTAGCCTTCTTAACCCTTAAATGCAAAAGTTTCCTTACAGTCAGAACTATGAACCATTAGACCACAAAATGATATTCCCTTTTACCGGTATTTATTGGAGCGAGCTATAACTAACACAAACAGGTGTAAAGGAAGTCACTAAAAGATTGTCCAAAGCACAAAATAAAAATTCTTTCTCTAGGATATAACTATAACCCTAATTCAAAGCTTGAGAGCATTGTTTGTCATCAGATATCATCATTACCAATAAAATCCAAAGACAGAAAGTTCCACAAGCTGCAATGAGTGGTAGATCAAGTCTTATGAAGGAAGGGTACACTATTGCATTCCTTCAATTGGCTGACCTTTTAGGTGGGGAAATTTAAACAAAAGGCTCAAGTATTGATTGAGTATGTGATGATATCTGGTGGCATATTCCATTACTGGGCATGAAAGGGTTTTAATTGTCTAAGTGTTTCAATGAGCAATAACCAGACCCAAAGCGACCTGCACATACTCACCGCATTGATCTTTGGCTTATCATTTTGCCTTTTCTTAAGCTCTTCGAGCATTTTAACCATATCAGGTTCTGCCATGTCAATTGGCGTTGAACCCTAGAGCAAATATATTGCAGTCAGTACTATTTCTTTTGCTGGTATCAAGGTAGCTATCACACTGCACATTAAAAATATAAATAGAAGGCAATTGGGCTGTTGGCCAGTGAACAGCTGACTGCCCGTTTGACTGGGTGATGCAATAGATGATTGGCATAATGACTGTTTGGCTAAAGTAAGTGCATCATGGTTTGTATGACCTCAGACAAACAAATTTCAAGGACTTTTCAAAGACTTTAAGGACAAACTACAGTTTTCAAGGACTAAAATTCATTCTTTAACCCCCCCCCCCCCCCCCCCCCTTGAATACCTTATTGGCTAAAACACTTAATGGAGCCATTCACGAGTTTTACTTCTTCAGCCATGGTTGATCACATTGTTTTACACTAGGTTCCACAAAAACACATTACAAAATGTCAACAGTCACTGGGTATGTAAAGATACAGAAATAGAATATTGTTCATGCCCAAAAATCTTTTTACATTACCCATGAGTTTTACAGGTTTTTGCACAGAGGATGAGCCACAATTTCTTTGGCAAAATGATCTAATTTCACAGAAAATGGTGTAGCATAACCAAGGTAGTGAATTTCCAGGACTTTTCAACACCTAAGAAAGAAATCAAGTACTTTTCAAGGACCTTAACCGAATTCAAGGACATTTCAAGACAACTACTAAAATTCAAGACCTTTTCATGATTGTACGAACAATGGTGCATGGCCAACTCAAAATGGCTGGCATTCTGCTTGTTGCAGAGGCAAGCTACTATAAACAGGAAGTGATGATGTTATCAAATATGACGATATTTCTGTGTAGAGAAAGCATATCTCAGTTTGGACAACAGAAAAAGTGGGCTACCATAATGTTAGGTCTTGTAATGTCTAGAGAGAATGTTTCTGAGAACATGGGAACTGGTTTTTCCAGTTTTGAAATTCTCCAGGAGCCACAAGTCCAAAAAGACCAAACAAAATAGTCAGATTTGAAGCAACTTGAAACTTTTTGACAGTTGATATTAATCTGCATTTTAGACAGTTGATGGTAAAAAATTTATTTTTTTTTGACAGCTGAGAGTTAAATTTTAGGCCACTTGATGGCCAATGGTTAACCCCACTGAGACTCTCCCAGGGCTGTCACTAGCATTTCAAGTTGCCGGGTATACCGTGTGACACTAAATTTTTGCAGATTAGCGATTGTTTGTGTTTATGGGAGCTAGTTTTTGTGATTAGGACAGATTGGTTTTTCTTGCTAGGAATTAATGTTTGCGATTTTCAGAAAGTACCCAGTACCCAGTATTGATAATATTTTGGAATTTATTGAGTACATGCAATACAGATACATATTTTTAAACAATACTACGGTGTGCATACCCTATTCTATGTAAAACCAGTGTAAAACCAGTATTTCATTGTATACCGCTTTGTTCCTGAATGAAAGAGACAAGTTGTAATTGAACGGACACGATTTCTTAGTACTGTAGTTTTGTGTAGCAAATTTACATTGGAGAATGTTTACTCTGGAGTAAATGTTTGTGGGAAAAATGTTTGTGGTAGTTTTTATTTGCAGGAACTTAATTATTGTGGATCACTGGAAAAATCGCAAAAATCAGAACCTGCAAAAATTTCGTGCCACATGGTATGTGATTAGTAGGAGGGGAATTGTACAGCTAGGAAGTTGTTTTGGTTCTCTTTTCCTTTCGCCTTCTATGAGTGTAGCTGGGGTTCACGCTCATAGAAGCAACGGAAATCCCCAGCCCGCGGCTCTTAGAGACAGCCCTTTCCTCCTACTTGTGTCAAACAGATACTACATATGACAGGAGGGGGCAATCTTACCGTACTATTCCTAGCACTAAAGTTAGCTCCATGCTCAGCTAGCACTTCACAGGCATCATTCTGTCCCCAGTGAACTGCTGCGTGTAGTGGTGTCCAGCCATCAGAATCTTTTGCATTGATGTCAACACCAAGTTGAAGTAAAAGACTAGGAAGAAAGTAATGCCACCAATAATATTGTCACCAACAACGCTTACAAATTTTTAAGTAATAAGCATGTAGCTAATATCAAAGTGGTTCTAGTATGCATGGCTCAAAATAATGGGCAGTCAATGGACAATGTCTGGCCAAGATGACTATTTGTCCCGACAAACTTTCAGTTGGCAATGATGCCAACTACAACACTATTCATTACTTGTTTTTCCCAATAAAGGAAATAGTTGATTCCTGCAGGACATGATCTATATACAGTACAGTAATATCTATGTGACTGGATGTTTGACACAAGAACAAAAATTAACTACACAAGGATAAAGATTTTACCTTTCCTCAAACATGCGTCAAAAGTCTCCTTGAGATGAAACATGTGCTAAACTTGTGCTTATGTTTGCATAATTAATCCACAAATCCAGACAACGTACCTTATAACTTGTAAATAACCTTTTGATGCAGCAACATGTAATGCAGTCGCACCTAAAAAATTAATACAAAAGAAAACAATAAACAATACATACACAGAATGCAAACATTATAATTGCACTAAAATGTACTAAGAGAAAGTAGTACGTTGTACTTTAATGTATGTAAAATGTACTATATAAATTAAACTGTACTTCAAGAAGATGCAAGAAGAAGCAACAACTGGAGCTTTTTGAATCACAATTTCAATGTGTCAACATACAGGGCTCGGAAAAAGTCCCATTGGGAAGTCCAGGCGAAACTAGATTTTCTTGCTGGGCAAGTAATTTTTAGGGTCCAGACAAGTCAAACTGCAACAAAATCATTAACTAAGTCAAGCAAGATTTGGCCCCGGACAAGCAACATTTTTTGAGCTGCTTGCCTAATTCAGATGTTTTTTATTCCCTCCAAACTGATTTTTTTTTTCAATCTAACCATGTCTTCAGGCTTGGAGTGGTTGTTCTTCAGAAATTTTCCATTATGTTTAGAGGTGTTCCAATCATCACAATTTGCATAATATAAAATTTCGGTAGTTGGCTTGAAAGCCAAGCTCCTCTGACCGCTGTACACTTCTATCCAAGCCATTAATTTTCTTTTTTCCTTCTTCTTCTCCTTTACTCGTGTATTCCTACCTTACTATACGTAATGTAAATATTTTATAAAAGTGTAAATAAAATTGAATTGAATCCTCCTATTTCAAAATTGAGCTTCAAGTTTGTTACGAAATGACACGTTCAGTGAGGCATGGCATGTTCATGGTAGCGTAAACTGAAAGGCCACAAACAAAACCTGGCATATTCTTAACAGCCAATCCAGTAACACACCAACAATATAAAATTTTACTTTGCCAGGAATATCATTTATGAAATGAAAGATTAAACACTATTTCCCAGTGAATAACTAAAACACATCCCAGCTTTCAACAAAAATATCAGCAGCACGGTGTCACACAGTACCCAGTAACCAGTACCTTATAATACACGATACACAATCGTCCAGATATAACTCAATTCTATTCAAACGATCGAGGTTGTCCCAATCATCTGGTTCTTTCGCGATAATCCAGCTAGTGTTTCCACATAATCCTCCCAAAAGCCTGAACATTATTTGAGATTACTTGGGCGATTAGGAAGATCAGGGCAATCATATGGAAACCAGGCTTAACACAATCAAATTAAACATGGAAAACACTGGCATTTTTGGCAGTGAAATCAGGAGAAATCTTATGGTATACAAGTATCAGGTTTTAATGGCATCAATCAGTCAAGTCTTCAACCAACAAATTGTATAAAGTTGCTCTCAGGCCAATGCTGCTACCCAAGGGCAGTCCACTCAGGTAGCCAACTAGAACACAGCATTGATTCATCTGGCCCACTTGCAGGACTATAATATTATGATAAAGGAAAACTAATTCATCATCTCCAGGATAATGAAAAAGGTACCTTTTTGTTTAAGTACGAAAATAATCTATTTTTAGAAGCATAAACCTTGAAATGTGAACCTTGTTATCAAGCAAACTTTAAATAAATTCAAACAAACAATATGCAACTGGCACCACCAACAAAATTGAAATCTTGCTTTTGACTGGCTCAGTAGGCAATGAAAGTAGTGCCCAAAAGCCTGGGGGCTAGTGGATTTTGCTATTGGGCTGCTGAATTCTGTTCTTAACTTGCCTGATAGGCATGTGAAGTTGTTCAGGGAATTCAAATATTTAAAGAAGAACTGTAATGAATGAATCCTGTTCATCAAAAATTTTTGGGGGGCTAGTTAATATGACTTTTGGGCTAGCACACTCTAGCTACAGCTTACCCGAATGGCTTTTTTTTACACGCTGTGGCTAACAATGTACACACTTCTTTGTGGTAAACATACCCATCATTGGCCCGGTAATGTTGAGGGAGCCAAGATGAATTCTATGCACTAAATTATACACTCTGCAAACCCTATCTAACACTTGAAACCATTTCAACCAATTTCCAGACACCTCAAAGTTACTGTTAAAAACTTGGTTTTGCCTTGAGTGTGTCACAGGCATAATCTAACCCTGGTTAATAACGTTTAAGAAGCAGCCCCACAATCTTGATCTGGGTCCCCACCAGACTCGACAAATTACCTCAAGTGCATTTCAAATATCGCTATGACCTAATTGGCAAATCAACAATGGCTTTTTTAACAGACCAGTCATGGCGCATACTCAAATCCTGGTACACACCTTGGGGCCCAGAACAAGGATTTTGGCACTGGCTAACAGATGGACTTAACAAGAAGTTACGTTTTGCCTGACGTGCAGGCTAGGGTTTTCTTTCTTTTTTAACCCTTTTCTCTCTGTCCAAATATCATAAGGGATACTTTTTGCTTGTTGGGTTTGACACCCTTCATAAAAAGGACACATGATCCTGTTGTACTTTTTATGCAAAGAATACTCCAGGAACAATTGGAAGTGATCTGGTTTGTGCTGCGGTGGAACCTTGTTAATACAGTCGCAAAAGGGTCCAAAAACATTAGCCGTATTAACCAGGTGTCTGTATTACCTGGGTAGGGTCAAATTTCAAGATTTAAGGACCATAATGACAAATACACCATATAATTATTGCTTTCACATTTCTCTGTTCTCTTAAACATTCAACAACTAGTCCTACAATGTAGATATCAAATACAGTAATATTGTTGTAAAAACTACTTGAAACTTGCATTCAGTAAATAAAACACCTTTAAAAATCGGCTATTTAACCATCACAAATGCATTTTAAGTGCACTGTAGTCTAAAAACAATACAAGAACAGGCTCTGCTTACTAAGTCAATGAAATTGACATGTCACAGGCATATTAATTAATTCTCTAAATTTCAAACAAGTGGCCGGGGGAAACAAATATAAAAGATTCCACTGTTTGGGATTATAAAATGTGGCTTTTGGCTGTCTTAAAGAGTGACTGTATTAACAAGAGTTTTTTATAAGAAAATGTATCGCCCCTTTGTGGGCCAAGAAAAGGTAGCTGTAAGAACAAGGTAACCATAAGGTAGGATTCAACTGCATACGCACTTTCTCATGGTTACCAAACATGCAAAAATATTGAAAAAAATCAGATTGATATGGGCCATAATTCTGTCAAATGTAAAACAAATTAACAAGAAAGGCTGTCAATATTTCTTGAAGCAGACTGGTGTTGCATCACTGGCACGTGCGCAAATGATCAACGATATAATTCTAATACCTGTGTGTAATCTCTTCTTTGGTTAACTGGTGTAACACAAGTCACGTGGTTAAAGACTGCATTGCTAAATGGAGGTTGGGTGCCTGTAGTATCCAGGGGCTTCCACTTTTGGCACAAGTGCATAATAGATACTTAGATAGATACTGGGTTGCCACAAGTTGTTTCAGTTTTGCAATGATATTTATACTTTTGCAACAAATTAAATAGCAATGTTGCCCGTTTTACCACCCACATCAAACCTGTCTTGCAACAAAACAGGTTGTTAACAGGTTTGGATGTGAGCGGTAAAACGAGCAACATCGCTATTCAACTCGTTTGCCACAATGTTGCAAGACAAGTTCCATGTCTTTTTTATGCCCCTTTTTTCACACCTTAAGACATGTGAACTCATCCACATACACCATACCTGATTTATCCTTTATTTCATGTATTGTTCTACCATTCATCCAACTTTGTGCATCCTCTAACATTATTCTTTCTTCTATACTTCTTGCTAGTTCTACATCAATTCCTAAAACACAAAAGAAAAACACAACATGAACAATCCTAACACTTCCATATTTAGAAGGCCTAAATGTAATAAACAACCCTAAATGTAATAAAGTCCTAAATGTAATAACATTTTGTCCTAAATGTAATAACAATTTGTCCTAAATGTAATAAACTCTAAAGTTGCCAATTGCAGTAATTACTCAAAAAATCGCTGCCCTCAAATAAGCACTGCATTTGGGAGAGAAAAGTTGATAAGCGCCGCAGCGCTTATTCACATAAATTCGTTACTAAGCAGTATTACTGTGGTATTAAGCACTGCCCTCAAATAAGCGCCGCATTTTTGGAACAAAAGTTAACAAGTGCTGCAGCGCTAATTTGCGTAAATTCGGTCATTTTCGTTTATGCACTATGGAACTTAACGTTTACAAATAATGTAAACTATGGTTTAAAAAGCCACTGCAAAAACTATGAACAATCAATGTAGCTCAACGTTGGATCAAACAAGACTGTGATCAGTCGAAAAAGATAAAAATAGAATTAATGTTAAAAAGACTACTGCAAAGACTGATCAAACAACATGAAAAAGGCTGAGGTTTACAATATTTCAACGTGCTAATACCAGTCTTCATCAGGTTTATTAGGAAAAACCACAAATGTTGAGAATATATACTGTACTATGGTAGAAGTGACATGGTATGATGTGGTAAGGTGTGGCTGCTAAGAAAAATAAACCCAGAAAAAGATAAAGATTACATGATGATTATAGCTCGTCACGTTTGCTCATTCCCAGAGGCTCGATGGTTTTGGCTTTATGAATGAGGTGTGCCTCTTATGCTTTCCTTGTAAGACAATCATGTTTATATCTACATGTAAGTGTTTCAATTGGGATAAGTAATATATGCGAAACAGAGAGGCTATTGCTGATAAAGTGTTCTGAAATTGCGGTTTGGATGTAACTACCGGAGGGGTTGAGTATAGGGCATCTATGTTCATTAAAACACTCCTTTGTAATTTGCAATATATTGGGGAAACCAAACACCACCACAAAGACCATTTTAATGAACATGTGCCCAAAGAACCCTATGAGCTATGGTGACAAAGGATGAAGCTCTCAGAACATTAGCAGGGAGAGATCAGATGAAAAGTGGCACCTGCTCTCCTATAAGTTGGGGGATTGGCAGGGCTGTCACTAAGATTTCAATTTGCCGGGTAAATACAACAAGTAGGCAGGGAATCAAACAGTTAGGGATTTGTTTTGGTTCTATTCTAGGTGCTTTTAAAGGTTAATGCAATAATCAAAATGCCAAAAAGCATATCTTTCATGGACATGCAAATACTTGAGAAGTAGGCTTCAACCTTGTTTTGACACTTACAAATTTGTGATGTGCTTGCTGTTAATTATGCTAAAAATGTACTTCAGCAAAACCACTGTTGTTCTATTTGGCCACTGTAATTTGTCAAATTCATGAAAACTTTGTCTCATGAATCTTAGGCATTATTTTGTGATTGTACGCCGAGTTCTGTAACACATACGATGTTGATAACTGCACACATTAAAGAAGGGCTGACCTTCTTATGGAGAAACTTGTCACTAGTGATTTACATGGTAAAAACCCAGAATATTTGGTTCTTTTTACACTGGTTTGTTCATTCACAATCTCAATAAAACTGTAAATTGTAAAGATAGCTGTTAAATTTTTTAATGTCACTCACTACGAAAGTTCCAAAAATTCCACTTAAATAGTGCAATGATGAGAAACTCAAGGAAAATTTCCTAAAAGACACTTAAAATTACAAAAAATCCAAAGCCTGTTTCCTTTAGTCTGCGACGTAATGCTACATGAAACTAGTTGGTGTTATGCTGGACGTGAGAAGTCAACATACTTTCAAACAACATTGATGACAAAAGAAACAAATAAATATAAAAAACTTTCGCTAATGATCGTCAATCCTGAATTACAGATGTTCCACATTACACTACAAAATTCCCAACTTCTCAACCAGCTCAGTAATGTAAAAATCAATAGACTGTAAGAAGCTCAAACAAGACTTGCTCTTTCGCATTTACAGGATGGTGTTATAACAACACTACCAGCAAAACAAAGCACAAGTCAATTGGGAGCTAGTATCGTATCATGGTTAAAAGCACGTCAACATACCTAATCTCTCAATTTCATCTGTTAAAAGATCTTCCATGTCTTCTTCTTCTGCAAGATCCAGGGGCAATTCCCCCTCATTATTGACAGCTGCAACATCTGCTCCATTGTCAAGTAAATATCTGAAGAAGAAGAAAAAAATTAGCATGTTGAAGATGGTTCTGAAGGGTTTTGTGTCTAGGCATGTGTATTCATAGAGCCCTGATGCAGGGTTCATATCATTCTTTTGAGCTCTTTATATTCCATAACTTTTTCAACTTTTCCATGGCCCTGTCACTTTCAAATTTTTCAAAACTTTCCCTGCTTCAGGGTAATTTTTGACCTAACTTAGTTCACAGACACCAACTCTGGTGTTCACCAAAATGCCTGCCGTTCATACTGTTTAACTACACTACTTGTATGTGTCACTATCTCACAGCATCCGCCTTGACAACTGCAGTAACTAATCTACTGCAAACATAGCGTTAAGTTTCCATGACCTTCCAGTACTGACAATTAAATTCCATGACCTTCCAGGCCTGGAAATGTCCCATTCAAACCCTGTAATGGCCATGAAAAGAGCCCTACCAGCACTTAGGATGTCCAAAGTTACGAGGACTTTACAAATATACATAATACCAGTTGACTTTCGTGATCCCCAGTTCCCCCTCTTGGCTTTGTATTCCTTTACATGATGTCAACAAAAAATATCATACTAGAACAAGCCATGAATAGTTTACAAGAACTCCTCTATATTTGGTCAGATTGAAAATCTTTGAATGGATTAAATTTCTTAGAAGGCATTGACATCAAATTCAGGGAAATGAGCTGGTAGAAATGTCGTAACTGCCTCGCTTGTGAATTCATCATCTCTATGGCCAGGATTACTGACTTTTGTTGCAAAACAACATACCGGAACCTAAGTATGTTTTTGTGCTTCAGATCGATCGTACGTTGCTTTTAAAGGGACTGGTTCACGATAATGCGCATGTGTGAGTTCTGACAGTAGCTGATTGTTTTTCAACCAATCGGAAGCGAGTTAGATGCACGCAAGTAAATTTACAAAATTCAAATTAATTGTTCGCGACGCGAGAGTATTTCCGGGCATTTGGTTTGATTTTATTTATCCCCATAATTCAATTTTATTCTTTGCTACTCCTCGGATATATGTTGCAGCCGATAAGAATAAGATTTACAGCCCTGTCCTGCTTTGAAACAAACATTTACCAACATGTATTTTTACGAGGTCGTATCCACGCTAACAAAACAGTCACCGATCGGCAAACAAAATTTGTAAACAAACATCTTATTACTGTTCTCTCAGTTCGCCTTATATAAACCCAGAAATACCCACAAATAGCGCTGGACCAGTGACAAAAACACACAATGTATGAGTATAAAGTTTATCCT
This sequence comes from Porites cylindrica, assembly GCA_964035525.1. Classification (NCBI taxonomy): domain Eukaryota; kingdom Metazoa; phylum Cnidaria; class Anthozoa; order Scleractinia; family Poritidae; genus Porites; species Porites cylindrica. The sequence continues at coordinate 12,886,236 of OZ037778.1, read as the reverse complement.
TAATTGAGCATAAATTTCAATTGCTTATCCGCAAATGAACAAATTCAAATGTTATCGAGTAGCACACATAAAGAAACTAGATTATGAACAGACTATTCAGGCAATAATTTATTTTAAAAACATCAATTCTTAAACATATACGATCGTAAAGCAAAGATACAAGGAACATTTCAAGTGTACCAGATCGGTGAAGATCGCGCGGCCTGTTGCGGTATAACTACAGGTCGGAGTCAAAAATCAAATCAAAGTTGAACGAACTCATGCCTTTAACCACTTTCCAAGTGTCGTGTATTCTACTCCTAGAACCATACCAGATCGATAGGCTAAGCTTCTCTATCTCCAGAGACTCTTGAGAACGTCCTGTTGCCGGACGGCCACGATGCTCTTCTCAACCTCCATGATCAAAACATTATTTTTTGCGTCTTCTTAAAACGTAACCAGTCAAACGACACAACCACACGTTAATCACCACTACCGAGGTATAACTAGACCAGCCAAAGCGACGGATGTCCGAATAAAACGAAGGATTTTCAATGATTGTACCGGTAATGGCGATTTTGAATTTAGTGTTGACCCAACAAATTTATTCTGAAGAGACAAACGGCACGCATGCGCATTATCATGAACCAGTCCCTTTAATGTTTTGTACGTGGTTCGTCACCCTTTGGAAAAGTAGTTTCCCATGAACCCCCCCTTCTCCTCGGAAATTACTGCCTTTTAACCCCCCCCCCCCCCCCCCCCATCGGAATTTCCAATGATCTTCTGTGGCAGGGGTATGGATATTTTCTGGAACCACACATTCCAGTAAAAACCCTCACAAAAGACAGTATCAAGTAAAAAAGACCATACCAGCGAACATGTACAATCATTTCCATATCAAATTGGCCTCCCACTGGACAAGAACAGGGGGTACATGTACATGCATACTGTGTTATTTTTCATCATACTGGGTGTGGGATGAGAAGAATACCGGAAAAAAAATGTCAATCCAATATGAAATCAAGCAGTCATCCCAGACTGGAACTCACCCCAGTTCAAGTTTTCTCGCACCCACAAAGTGGATTGACTAGGAAAGGGTGTTGCTTTAATACAGAAAGGTTAGTAGTCATACTTGGTCCAATCTCTTACCAAAAGGCTACATTGTATTTTTGAGCAAGAATAACTGGCTTTATCATGCGTTATTAATCTCGCTTGAGTAAGCAGCGAGACTCATAATCTGCAAGTTGTTTTATTTTCTTCATATTTAGTACACAAAACGACAGCTGCAGTCCCAGACGTTCCTAGCAGTGACCATAAAAACTGTGGATAAGAATCGTCACTACTTTCATTGTATGCAAATGAGTCTCATGATGAGCATGCGGTTTATTTTCTGTGACAATTGAAATGATGCACCATGTTCTATTGTTCCCATACATGCGGTAAAGCGCCGAAGGGACTGTGTTTGATACCTGCTGTCTCCCATTCTTTGTTTTATAAAGCATTTTTATGACAAGGAGGAATTTGATACTGATCGTTCTTAAGGAAATTTTAATATGCTCCGTTAGTTTAGTTTGCGTTCATGAGAATTGGCCAGTTCTGGGACTATTGTGATTTCTGTCCAAGATTAAGCATGCAGTTACCATACTACCATAACAAAGATGAAATGTTTTGAATTTACGCAAATTTGTGACATTTTAATTGAATGTTTACATAGTAAAAACGACAGATTCCTGTTGCATTTTCCCCCATTGTGACTTTCAACAATTAATACTACAAACAATTAAAAAATATTCATTACTAGCAGAACTCAATCAACACATAAAGCAATTATGAATGGACAGAAATGGCAAAGAAATTAATCTGGCCAAACTCAATTTGAACTTTTCTGCCTGCGGCCGCCAAACCAACCTTATGTGCTACAGTGCATGTGCAATATAGCAGTCACTACACAATGTGACTGCCTTGAAGAATGACGATTTTGTTTTGCAAGCACATGGTTTTTTATGGACATTCGGTCCATTCTCACTTGTCACAATGTTTCATTACATATGCTTTCCACAGATAACGTAAGGCAAACATATTGGCAATAGAAAGCAAAGGTGTTGAAAAAACAAGGTACACTGAGTGACACAAACTATTAAATAATTTAAATTTTCTCCTTGGAAAATAATTGTCCTCGTAGCAAACAACATTACTTATTTATGCTTCACACCATAGGTACCCGTGTATTGCATTGCCCTTTACTTAGTACACACTATTCATTGTCAGTAAGCTCATGTCCTCCCAGAGGACTATTTTTCTCTATTACAATGATGCAATTTCTCTTGATTGTAGTTTATTTATCCACAACTCAATCATCATCAAGGAAGTGAAAAACTTTTTGCAAGGAAATCCTGTTTTGTGTAGAATAAATCACCTCCTCATTTCTCATCTATCTCCAAGCAAGAGAGACTTTAATGCTTTTAGAGCGTTCATGTTATTTAAAAATTGCTGTAGCTACTTAACACAAAATTAACAATGTGTGATTTAGGGAGAATTTTAGTAGCCTCTTGTTGTGTTATTGCCTAACACTGCTCCAAGCTCAATTTTTTTAAAGTCACCTTTGGGCAACTGTTGCCAGACAAAAACTACTGGTCACTAGGAAAAAGGACACTTTGTGTAAAAAATCTTGGCCTTGACAATTGGCTGCTTCATTCCAACTCCCCCTTTAAGACTTTATTATTCATACTAAGACGCAGCCAAATTGCCATTGATAAGAATGCCAATGCCGCCATTCCAAGTAATTTAACTTCATGTTCATCATAATAAAACTGAGTGGTACCCAAAACAAAAATAGATTTGTAGACTCCAGGGGACCTATCAAATTGCTATGGATACAGAAAAACCCTGCTTCACAGCCAACTGCTTTACTGCACTGACATCTTGTCAATACAGACAGTTTTCAACCCCTCTGAGGAAAACCCTTTCATAGTCTCTAAATATAACCTGCTTAATATAGGTCTACACTTGTTAATGCAGACAACAGATAGATTTTTCTTGTATGGCCACTTCTTTGTCAACTGCCTGCAGTAACAATCTTTACTTTTTCTGAAGGTAAAACAAACCTTCAGGTGTCAGTACAGTGTGCATCGATGTTAATAGGCTGATATAGCAACAGAACGGGAATGTCAGTTGACGATGGTGCACGCAGATCAAACAACTGGCTTGACCAATGGCAGAGCAGCAAATTGGGCACCAGAAGTCGAGTTGAGTCCTTTCAGCGCGCTTTCCCCTTGTCAAATGATGTTCCCGTTCTGTTGTTAAACCAGCCTAATAGCACTAACTAGACAAGACATGACAATGTCTAGACATCAATTCCTTCAGTTTTGGCAATAAATGAGTTCTGTGGAGTCTTGATTCAAAGTTGAGTCAAAGTGTAAATGAGAAATCTCTGAGTGTTTTTATAGACATAGTTCACAGAATAATATATAGCTTCTTGTGAGTTGAAGAGGTTTGTTTGAATGCACTGTTTTATTTCTTTCATATTTCTTTGTATTTTGTTCCAATAAAAGGTATAAATTATTTATGACTTAATGAACATGACACCCCCCATAATACTTAATATGAACAACCTTAAAAATTAATAGACACTGTCCACAGTCATCTCAGCGTCCAGGTTAATAACGTTCATATTCAGTGTTATTGTACCTCAAAACACTTACAGTGTACATGTAACTACATGGTCAACAGACTTCTGCACATAACATGAACATTCATAATATTCAGCTGTAAGTACTGTATGGAGTTGCTGATGTAAGATAAACTTTTAGAATTTTAAGCAATGACCCTTGCCTTTTGTACCTAAGGATTATCCACTATTATATAGATTACAAGCCACTGGTCATTGCATACAAGGCTGTCTGACTAGCTTGACAACAGACAGTTATCAGATCAACAAAGATTGAAGAAATCCCCTTTGGATGATGCCAGAGTGTGTGATATAGCTTAACCTACAAAACAATGTGATTTTTCATTGAAAGCAAACTTTATAAAAAGAAACAAAAAACTACAAGAATCAGGGCCGTGCTCTAGCAGAGCATGTTGGTCCCTGGCGCCAAACTTTTGCTCTTGGGCAACTAGAAAATCTCAGTTTTTTCAAACAAATAATAATAATAATAATCACCACCTGTAGATTTCACATTTCAAGAGTTTGTAGGAGTCCACTGTTGGTTATATATTCAGTTTAAGTCATGCCAGCTAATGCAACTGTACAGAAAATGAGGAATGACTGTTGCATAAGCTGTAAAAAGCAAAATAAGAAGAAAAACTTGGACAAGACAATAATGATCTTTTCTACAGCAGATAAATGGCTACAACTGAGTTAACAGATTTTTTTTCTCAAATTCAAAAAAATTCATTTTAGCCATCTATGTTGTCATGAATACAAAATTGGTAAACCTGCTTCCAAGTAAGTCTAAACTAAAAAGACATATAATTTTATTTTCTCAAAAAGCAGTTCCTATGTTTACAACTGTATGTTTACCCACAAAAATATAAGTATTAGGCAAAGAACAGAGAATAAATCCCCAAGAAGATTGCAATTTGGTCAAATAAGCAGCTCGAAAGGCAGGAAGCCAATGACAAGCAAGTTAACTATGGTATTTCCTAGATCAACTAAAAACACATGGCTGATTAGGTGCATGTATTTAGGTAATCCAGTCTGTTTTTGGACAGCGATAAAAGCCACATTTAGTTCTGTCCATGACAAATATTTGTTTCTACAGCTCTGGTGCAAAATGTAGAGATACAGTAAACACAATGAAACACAGCTTATCAAAATTTATAGGGAAAGACAATATGCTCTCATATACACAATTTCACTTTGGGAACATGCTGTTACAATCACAGTTGGAATTCTGCCGAAAAAATATATCATAACCAAAATTACAATCAAGATTTCCTCTGTAAACTTCTTTGGAAAGATTGGTTAATAATACGACAATAGATTTGCCAAAGGAAACAGCTTAGTATTTGGTGTTTTTTGGCTCAGAAAGTCACTCATGCAAGAAGATTTTGCACACAGATAATCATTGACCATAAATAAAAGTTCAAGATGAACTCGAAGCTCTCGAGCAAAGTAATGGATCTGAGAAAAAGTCAAAGACGATTCAAAAATTGACAACATGAATAACAGTAGTTTCAAGATCGGTATGATTTTGATGACCGTCAAGAAACCGATGATATGTACATCGTTTGGTACTTTCGAAGCAAGTCATGCTCCTAATATCTCGCAACATTCACTCAAAAATTGATACATTACTTGGTTAAAGTGAAACCTTCCCGATACACAACAATGCTTTTGAAGAGTATCAACACCCTGATCTCTTCAAACTACAAGCAAGAAAAAACACGGACGCGAAAAATCATACCAAATTAACTTCAATGAATTTATGTCATATACCACTTCCAAACATTTCTTAAGGCATTCAAAACTGATACCGAACTGCGTTTGACAAATCGATTTAACAAAGCATTTTCCTTCTTTACAATTACAGAAAAGTGTCCAATAATAATCGAACGTTCAAACTCTTGAATGTACAACGTGATCCGAGATACAGCGCTTCAATGGCATTTTACACAACCTCGGTTATTTGATATAAAAATCTCCGATGGACAAGAGATTGCATTTTGATTAAAGAGTTGCCAACTTAATGGCCTTTTTTCCCTGCTAGAAAAACAAATTAACTACCTCATTTCGAGCAGAAAAAGCACCGAGGAAAAAGAGAAAAAGGTAACCCTATATAACAAACCCTTTAAAATTCACACATTGAAGAAGAAGCCTTTCAACATTGACTCCCGAGTTCCTTGCATGTTTTGAAACACGATCCAAACTGGCTACTATGGATCGAAATTTAGGTGAGTAAGAGTTAAATGTCTCTGAAATGCCGCTTCTAGGGCGACTGTTTTAGCCAGCATAGTTCAAAATCAATGCAAGGCTGATTTGAGGAATGATTACAATAAAATGTGCAAAGCAAACATGAACTTACTGTGCTATTTCGACGCTGCCGCAACTAGCTGCAGCATGTAAAGCCGTCCAACCTTCATTGTCTCGTACGTCCATTCGAGCCCCATGATCAACCAAAAATTTAACAAGATCATAACTTTCGTCGATGCAAGCCTGTCGAACACAAACAATGGTTAAAAGCCTCCATTACTGGCAACAGATGTAAATATAGACGCTAGAAAGCATTAGTTTCTAAATCATCCCAGCCGCTATACTAGCTTGGCTTCCAAACTGTTCTCTTGGTGGTATAAGATTTCGAAAACTACAAGCAATGTTCCTTACGGAAAGGTTTTATTTCCCAATAATATACAGTAATGAAAATCCGAAAAGAAATGCTGAAAGCAAAGTTATAATTTAAGCTCAAAACCCGGCATAGATTTCCTTGTATCCATTGGCCGAGGCCTAAATAGTTCAAGGCGTTAACAAACAGTTGGTGAATTGCCTTGCTAAAGCAAAGCATCTACATCACTATTGATGGTAGCTTACTACCTAACTCCTGCCAGGTATCGCTTTAATGGAAGAGAGACCTCAAAGTTCAGCTTGACGAGGGCAAGCTCTATAATCGCTCCATGTTTTAAGGAGCGAGTGATTCGTTAATTAGGCTATTGTTTTGGGTTCTGGCTAGGACCCCAGACCTGGTCCACAAAACGCTCTCGCACAAACTGCTCTCGCTTCCAACACAATTTTACTATCTGCAGCAAGAATGCCAGATACCGTACCTGATGTAAGGCGGTAAGTCCATCGACATTTTGGTGATTTATATCAGCGCCTTTGGCCAGAAGTTTCTTCACCTCATCCACGTCACCGCTCGATACCGCTGAAAGGAACACAGTTCCGAGGGAGAATTGAATTTTAGTTTTCTTTCTTGACCTGTCCGCAGACTCTAGTGCTGTCTCGCTCTTAGTCCATCGTTTTAGGGATTCTTGACGCTTCTGTAAAGCGTTGCTTGCTCTGGATGCTTGGCCACCCGTAAAAGGGTCCGCCATCTTCCCATGACGTTACAGAGCGACCAGCCCGTGGACCGAGTATGAGACCACGTGACCAGCTCGTATGTGCAACGAGAGCCAATGGCGACCCCTAGGAATTGTCAATAACGTTGCCACGCAACCGTGACGTCACTTTAAGAAGGAAAAAGATTTACGAAAGACTTTTCCTTTTCCCATACAAAACGTCATGTAGGTCGGCGATTTGTTATCTTTGTAAGACAAATCTCTTTATT
>OZ037778.1:12646495-12876495 GCA_964035525.1 Porites cylindrica | reverse complement strand
TTTAAAAAAAGGTAGTTTTGCTTAATTGTTGAAGAAAATGAGAAGTAAAAACCCGCGACTAAGACTGACCTGGCTTTTTTAAAAGTGAGTCTCAGTCGCGGGTTTTTACTGTTTATTTTTCTGGCATTTTCTACAACAATTAAGCGAAACTACTGTTTTCCATCTGCTAAGTAAGCATTTTCAGTACTCAGTTGTAGTTCTTGGGAAACTTATTAGGGCTTCGAAGATTAACAATTTTTATTTTTTGTTGTCTTTAATGCCGAGAAAATGATTACAACATTCAGCAATATTAAACGAATCGAATGTGCGCATAACAAAACAGTTTACGGGAGCAGGAGACTCACCTATAACTAACCAATTCATTTCATCTAAGACAAACAGCCCTATCAGTTTGCCGATTCAGTATCATTAAAGATTATTCCAAAGGAGCGTGTTAGAATGGCACTAGCCAACAAAGCGCTTGTAGCGTAGACTTGGCTATAATCATCTTATACAATAAAAACCCGCGACTAACCCGCTATGATTTTCCCATTAGCCTACACAGGTTGTTACATAAATGGTATAGTACAAATTTAGGCTATTTAGGTTCTTAAATAGGTTCTTCTTTTCTGAAGGCAAAAAATACATGTCTATAGATAAGCGTATTTAGGGGTATCCAGCTTATTCCTTACATATTATCCGCACACCATTACATTGCGGTCGGAGAGCAAGACACATGTCTCCAAAGAGGATCCTGAAAGTTGACTTATCTTGTTTGCCCAAGTGTAAAGACTTTTTAAATTGATTTTAGAAAATAACTACTTGTTTAAAATTTAATATCAACAAATTCTTGTATAGAAGGGGGCTATTAACAGACAAATTTTAGCCTAACAGGGCCTTAAAAACCAGATTCTTAGTCGCGCGGGGTTCTTATACTGTATGAAACAATCTCGAGTCATGCAGAGAGTAATCGCTTTATTAAAAATAAGCAGGAGGAATTGACAACTTTCATCAAGAACGACAAGAATCGAAGACGATTCAATATATTAGGTCACCTTTGGCAATCAAAACTCTGCAATTTGTACTATTCAATGTCCAGTTTTAATGACGCCATTTGTACATCTAGTATTTTGTCGTCACTATCACGACTCAACTTCTATTATGTGCCCTTGAGACATTTTACCTTTTTTTTTTCTTTCTAGCGGAAACACACCTTCGGGGATGAGAGGCTGCTAGGCTGACACCTTATACTAGGATATTACTAGCAAAGAGGGGTTAGAACGATTTGTGAATGACCTAGAAAAATGGTTTCGGTAAGTGTTCGTTATTTGTTTTATGAGCCAATGGATGAAAAGATCAAAACATGGACTCTTCAATCTCCGGCCAAAGAAAACCCTAATATGGAGAAGGCATTGTTTGATAGGCCAATCGCCTTGCAGTATGACGTCAAAGCGAAGTATCGAATTATTTCTAGAAAGTTCTTGGGCAAGAAGTTTTTTCACCCGAGCGTCTGCCTAACCAACCAAAAGCCACGTGCGTTTGTGTCCGTTCGATAAACCAATCAAATTTCCGTTCGTGTTTTGTTTCTGTTTCTTTGTTCGCGCGTTTTTGTTTCAAGGTCATGAGAAAATCGTTCTATTAAGGCTACGTTCACAGGGAACCGGACGAATTTTCACCGGTTGAATTTCGTTCGTTTAAGTGTTCCGTTCACACGGATCAAAATTTAGACGCTTAGCTGCTCATATTTCCATGTGAACAGAGCGAAAGTATCAAACAGTCCCGCGTGGACGAAGTATCCGGTCAAATTTTCAGCCGGTTGAAAATGATTCGTCCAGTGCCGTGTAAACGCAGCCGGAAATTAGAGGCTTGGGTCAAATCGCAACACACACACACCAACATATCAAATCCGTAATAACGAGATTCGCGAATCTTTTAGCATGCACATCGTCTCGCTGTAAATTCCTTGAAGGAAAACAGAGAGGAACAACTCATTGCGCCGTGTCCTGCTTCTAGATGTTATAGAGTATATACATCGTCAGACAGACTGAAGTCCTGCACGCTAGGAGAACCAAACTGGCTTAAAAACCGACCAATAATAAATAAACTATATGAATATCTTCCGCCTGTCATAGTCATTGCTGCTTCACTAGCCAGAGCTACAGCTGACACAGCTTTTGCCGCGGGTCCAGCTAAGTGTCTCACCGAGTCCCTCCTCACACTGCAAGAAAATTAGAATTATGGTCAGCAAAACTTAAGCTAGATTGTTCTTGAAACAGGCCCTCATGTCTTTCTTAGAATGTCAAGCAAAAACGACGGGGAACATAACTTTTGTTAAAGAGCCGGGTTCCAAGGGTAATTTATCTCTATGCTCTGGCCGGTCTCCTAACTACCTTTTCAAGGTGCAGCCGTTTAAAACAAAAGGTTAACTCGCGGACCTAGGAAGGGACCGTATATTCCCTGGGCTGTGCCCAAAGACAATGGATTAAAGGTTTTGTTAAGGCACTACCGGGCACAGGGCAAACATCTGAAAGTAAGGATCTTAGTGAAATAAAATCGCTCCTGGTGGAGTATGCGCCCCCTTATCGAAAAGCCTGAAAAGGGTGGGGGCATAAAAGACTTCAGTTTGATCTCATGATCGATGAAACTGTCGGGGGACAAGTCAGTTTCAAGAACGAAAGAGGCGGCATGATTACAGGGAAACTTATCCTAATCAAGAGAGGATGAGCTAAGCTTAGCCGCTCATTTTCTCTGTTCCTGGTGGTATCCAGCACTCTTGCTCAACCGAAACAGAGTGCCACAAATCATTGCACCTGGGAAATGAATCGACCGGAGCAGCCAACCTCGTCCCTAGGGTCTATGAAGTTGATAGGAAGCCTCTTATTTATCTCGATACCCGCATCTAGCCCGAGATGACTGGCGTTTTGTGGGGTTGGACCCTGACACGTTTAAATCGCCCCATATAAGGAAATCTAAGACAGTCTTGGATTGTGGATTCCACGTCATGGATTATGGATTCTTTGTCAGTGGAAATTGGATTCCACATTTCCATCGTTAAAGGGATTTCGGATTCCTTGACCTGTATTTCGGATACCAAAGCCCAGGATTCCGGTTCTACAAGCAAAAATTATGCGGATTCCGGATCTCACCAGCAAAATTTTCCTGGATTTCGGAATCTCGATCTTTACCAATCTCGCACCCAGATCTCACTCCCGTTTGTTCGTGAGATTCCTTTTTCCTCATCTTCGGAGCGTGATCTGGGTACAAGAGTAACAACAAAAATCACATTTTCCCTCACACTCACACCGCGTGAGGCGTGGCTCGCCGTGATCGTCTAGTGGTTAGGACACTGCGTTGTGGCCGCAGTAACCCAGGTTCGAATCCTGGTCTCGGCAGTATTATCTTTTGTTGTTTTTAATTTTAATTTTATTTTTCATCTACTCAATTTTTTTTAAGGAAAGATTTAAGGTAAATGTCATGTTCGTGCTGCGAGATCAGATGAATGAGAATATTTCGTCAATAATATTTTCAGCGATCTTGACAAAGAACTTTCAAGTAGATTTATTTATAAGCTGTAAGCTGGCAATACTGGCCATGCCGCGAGAAAAGTATCTCTTTCAAAAGCGTCACTAGTTTGATGGATCGGAATTTGACAATACTAGGTAAAGGAAAGCGACATGAAAATTAAAACGTCCGCAAGTGCATGGGTCTCAACTGAAAACCATTCAAGGGGATTAGCAACAAAAATTAATTTTTTCGTTTTTCTGATACCGCGTGAGGCGTGGCTCGCCGTGATCGTCTAGTGGTTAGGACACTGCGTTGTGGCCGCAGTAACCCAGGTTCGAATCCTGGTCACGGCAGAATAATTTTGGCTGTTTTTTTTTTTTTTTTTTTTTGGACATCCACTTATATCTTCAAAGAAAAAATTGAGGTGAATATCATTTAATTTGCGCTCCTTGAAATCAAACGCATGGAATTTTCTCTGAAACGTTCCCCACTTCACAAACTCTAGGGAGTGTGTTCAAACTTTGCGTGCAGTGATTTCTGGGATCGCTTGGGTGGACATGCGTTATTTATGATTCGTCAGTGGTAATCGAGGCAACCACTAACCAATCGTAAGTAACGCTTGTCCACCTAAACAGTCCAGGAAATCGTTGCGCTTTCAGCCATTCCCCTTAGGCCCGGTTCAGACGCCGAACTTTTCATGAGCTGAACCTAATTCGAATTAAGACCGACACAAATTATTTAGACCGGTTGAATTGATTCAGAGGCCGATATTAATTCCAGCCGAACTAAATTCAGAAAGAGAAAAATGCTCATTTCGGTCAAACTGCGTACAAAATGCGTTATAATAATTTATACGTTAGGTTCGGTACATGAAAAGTTCGGCGTAAGCTGTTCAAAAGTCGATTCAAACTCGAAATTCCCGGCCCCGCTCGGCGGAAAGAACGGCTAAGCCGTTCCAAATTAAAACAGACCTTCCTAATTGATTCAGTTGCCGAACTTTTCATGTACTTAATTCAATGTCTTAGGTTTGGCTAACGAAAAGTTCGGCATCTGAACCGGGCCTCATAGTTTCTGGAATGGGAAATTCCAGCGCTCCCGACAAAGCTACTTTCTGTGGATTTACATATAGAATGAAGACTGGCCGTCCTTGCCAACTAGCCATGCCGCGAGGAAAGTATCTCTCTAAAGGGCGTCACCAGTTTGGTGGGGAGCTCAAGCAAATTAAAGACGACGACGAAGTCAACAAGAAAGGGAAAAAAGCAATAGATTTAGATTGGCAAAACAACAACTCTGCTCGTGCATCACGCTTTTTTGTACATTTCTTTGCCATAGCTGCACGACTACGACGTGAAAATGCCTACTTTCACGTTTTGTGGAGGACCGTGAACACAAGAAGAGGAAATTCTTTCTCCTTTCCTGAACTTCGATGCAGTCTTTTAGAATTCAACTCCAGAAAAAAATTCAGTGCCAACGTTTGACGAATTGAACGGAATGGAATAAGCGCGATAAAGTTTGATGCAGCCTGACTTCACTTGTTTAGTGACGTTTTCATAGCCGTCGTCGTTGATTAAGGTGGAGGATTAGTGAGGCACTGCGGGGGCATTTCCCCAATTAGTAAGGCACTGTGCCTGAGCTATAAGACATGGTTTTGAAATACTCGTTTGAGCTATTTTTCCTCAAATGTATCTTTGAATTCAGGATAAATACAGCTCCATAAGATTCAAAACAGTGTGAATGGCAGAGAACGATACTTCAAGGTTATTAATTTTCACAAGAAGTGGATGTAGCGATCACGTGGCCCAGAGGTTAGAAACAGCAGTTTTCTCGCTGGAGGAAGTTGGGATGCGCGTTCAAATCCCCGCGAGGCGTCTTCCCTTTTTTTCTTTCATCGTGTTTTTTACCCCTTAGCTTTTTACTTTTTATTCTCACTGCTGACCCTTTTAGCTTCGCGAGATTTTTGCGAAAACGTATTTCTAGTTATAATTATTATTATTATTATTATTATTATTAGATACGAAAATAAAAACTTCCGCAAGTGCATGGGCCTCTGTTGAAAAACAGTCATAACACCATAAATCTTACCAGGACATTTATTGGTACATTTCCTCCTCTCTCTTAGCTTTGAAGGGCAGCTGGCCCCGCCAGTCGTTTCACTTTTTATTATTTTCCTTAGTCGATACTGTCTACCTCTGTTACACTTCTTAGAACATGGCGACCAGGGCGACCAACCGGATACAATGCAATCTGAAAAGATAAGATGAAGCCGAATCAATGTACTGTTTACTTGGATTCTTCTTTAAGTGTAGCTGTGTTTGGTATCTCAAACAATTCAAACGTTTGCGCTTTGGGGTTAAAAAGAAAGCTATTCGACCCGCACGGTTGTCCTCAAATAATTTCGCAGAGAATGAGCAAATTAAAGAAAGCAGCCTAGTTTTAAGCAAGAACCTCTCTGCATTCAAAAAAGTGGCGCGGAGTACATGTTAGAAATACTACAGAGTGACTTATTTTTTACACCAATAAATGTCTTTTTAGAGGTTATTTAAAGCGATATTTGAGAGATTTAGAATCACGTGGCAATAAATCTCTCTAGCTATTCATCCATAAATAAGGACCATGCTATTAAAACCAAATAGTCAAGAGTCACATTGCTGTCTTCCATTGTGCGGGCCAATTTCAAAACCTAGTCTATGCTCAAGAGAATTCCAATTCATGAATTCTCAGGGGGCGAACACAAAGAAACGTTTGCGTTTAAAACTGAAAACATTACCACCAGTTTTGGTTTGAGAAGGGGCAAACGTACAATGTAACTCATGTAAATGGCGAACACCCATAAGTTGTTAACTTGTTCAGTGTTTTAACTTAAAAATAACGTCCTTACCGTTGTTGTTCTCTAAAGGGCATTTCTCAAGTTTGCACTTTCTGAATTTTATGAGCTCGAAGTCTCTACAAGATTTCCCTCCTGGTCCTGCTTTTTGAAGTATCGTCCGCGTCCGAAATTTGCCACCTCGGGTACAAGTGCCCCGACAATTAGTCCAGGACGACCATGAAGACAGCCTGCAGTTTCGTTTCGGAGGGCGAAAATCTGGCGGGAGAAATATCGACAACAAAACACAATTCTAAGAGTATAAACATAAGAGACAAAAACAGGGTTTCTTAATCAAATCGATATCTTGTCACTCGTGTTTGCTCTTTTTACTAAAGGGGCTATAAGATGATAAAATTAAGATGATAAGGTCTACAAAGACTTCTCACTGGTTTCCAGTCTATTTTCACTCGTCTCAAGTCTACTTTCGAGTTTCAAAAACCCTCACTTAATTTCAAAGCAAGGCCAAGTGCAAAACATTTCTTGTGAAAATGTGAGTTGAATAGCAATTGAAAATCATTTATTCCTGTCAGTGGCTTTGCACTAAGCCTCGTTTTAAACAGCGGTTTAAGGCAACTCGGAGATAGCCTTTTAAATTTTCCTTTTATCTCACACCGCTTGAGGCGTGGCTCGCCGTGATCGTCTAGTGGTTAGGACACTGCGTTGTGGCCGCAGTAACCCAGGTTCGAATCCTGGTCTCGGCAGTATTATTTTGTTTTGTTTTTGTTTTTGTTTTTTAATTTCTATTTCCATTCAATTATGTTTAAAAAGATTTTAGAAAAATGTCATTTTGCGCTTCAGAAATATAGGTTAAGAGACCAAGGGCCGCAAAAGCGCCTGCTTTCTTCTTCGAAAAAGTTATCAACAGTGCTGCTGTTCTTATTATGACCAAAGATGTCGCCAGCCACTCGTTAGCAATGCATTCGTCAATAGAACCCTTTGGGGCAGGGCTGGCCAAAGGTCGAACAAGAACGGTGAAGCTGCAACCTCGAGGTTTTTTGTACAAAAACGGTGTCACAACGGCACCAGTAAATTAAGTGAACGTAACACAACGCCGAGACTGGGAGTGTTATCATTATCATTTTGCTTTTGAAAGAGAGGATGGTAAAGGAAGAATGTTTTATATAAAATATAAAAGCATGATTTATTGATACACTTGTTCGAGAAAATAATTTCTGCATGAAATTTGATTAGGTTTTAGTCCATTAGAACTTGAGGCTGCTTAGCGGCCTAGCCGCATTGTATACTTTTCACCTCCGCATTCACCATAAAACCTGATCAAAACATGGCAATAGGTCATTTTCGAGTTACTCTAAGCCCCTGTTTCAAAGCGAGGCTAAGTGCGAAGCCATTTATATGAAAATGAGTTCTTATTCTCATGCAAATAAAATTCATTTTTTCAAGAAAGGTTTTGCACTGAGCCTCGTTTGAAAGTGAGAGTTTTTGAGCAACTTACTGGAACAGTTGCGGATAAAGCAAGACCTGGATTCTCTCAATGTTGGACACGGTAAGCCGTCATTCATTGGCTGCTTGAGTATTGCTCGGCCCCTAAGCTGAATGCCTCGACCGCATGTGACTGAGCACGCAGTCCATTTCGTCCATCGAGATACTTTGCAATGAACTCGTTGCGCTAAAACGTAAAAAGAAAAATCGGGAGTCACCGACATGTCAACCGATACTCGGCTGAGAGGTACCCAAATTACGCAGCTCAGACGTTCTATTTATTAGGGACCTTAAGATTCAAGAACTAGGAATTAAATTAACTGCAAAAACCGTGGACGAAGATCCTGCTGGTTATAAACTTTGGATGTCTAGAAAAGAGATCTATCAGCCAAAATGTTAAGAATTTTTTAAAAAGTCAAAAGACTACTACAAAACTGATCAGAAAAACTTGTATTGTTTTTTCATAACAATATTTCGGCTGGCCAGACCAGTCTTCTTCATATTAAAAAACAATACACGTTATTATGAAAAAAAACAACAACACAATACACGTTGTCCTGATCAGCTGAATTTGTAGAAGTCTTTAGAATTTTTTTATAAATTTTCAAGAACTAGGACGACTAAGA
This sequence comes from Porites cylindrica, assembly GCA_964035525.1. Lineage (NCBI taxonomy): Eukaryota > Metazoa > Cnidaria > Anthozoa > Scleractinia > Poritidae > Porites > Porites cylindrica. The sequence goes on along the minus strand of OZ037778.1, from coordinate 12,868,080 downwards.
AGACAAAATTTGACTGAAAGTTTTTGTCGTGTTGCAAAAATATACACACCGAAAAGCTCATTGTACTTTTTTTTCACCAGAAAAGTTAGCACTGTTATCTTTATAGAAGGAGGTTAAGCCCTCTCCTAACTGCAAAATGATGAAACTTCTAACATTTGATAACTTGTTTCCGCCACTACGACATTCTGGCTAAAACTCGTATTAGATTGACGGCGGCTATCACGTTTTCCCGCCAAAATGACGCTGGTTCATGCGCGCGCACTAGAAAATCTCGTACTCCTAGTTCGTCCAATTAGTTCGTCCTCATCTTAGAATCTAAAGGTCCTTATTTTCTCGTTAGAGATCGTTGAGTGCGCGCAGACAGACGTGCCTGCATGAAAATTAAAACTGCGAGCGATTTCTTGACTGCTAGCCCAAGGAGGTGGGTTGATGGTGGTTTCTTTTTCCTTTTTTTTTTTCGCGCGCCTCGAGTTTCTTCCAGCAACGCTCGCAAAGTTCTTAAAAAACGTAAAAGAATAGAAAAGAAAAGAACGATTGTGGACAGGCGGCTTATCCAGGGCTATTTATTGTTTGGCATAGCTGTGTGCGGTCAAGCTTCCAAAATTTACAAGAACAAAATTCAAATTCTTCCAAACCATCCCTCCACTTAACGCTGTTCTGTGACCACAGATCTCAAACAGTTCCTAACTTCGTTTCTACTAGTATTCTTGGTTTGGATCTTCTCTAAATCGGTTGTTATTTTGATTATGATCACTTCCGTCCTAATAAATCTAATACATTCACACTCCTCAAGATTGTTTTCATTCATATACAGTTATACAGGTGATTAATTCATGAAGATTGAAGAAAATTACAAAATCGGTTTCCCCGATAGGTTATTCCAGGGACTTAATGAAGTGCACATTTTTGTAAGAACTGAATATAAAGAATTTGTCAAATGAACTGAACTTAACTATGGAAACTATGACATGCTTGACATTTTTCGGCAAGGAAAGCGCGTCGAATACTTGGGTTACATCAACTTTGGTCTGCCTGTTTGTGTAGATATACAGGCAAACCCCGATTTACCGACACCCGCTTTATACGGACACCCTATTATTGCAGACAGTTTGCTTATCCCTGGGGAAAAAAAGCTCTTACACTTTCTCTAAATTCAACCCCCTTAATACGGACACTTTATATGCCGCCCCAACCCCCCCTCCCCCGCCCCCCCTCCACCAGTGTCCGTATTAACGGAGTTTGACTTTACTTAGTCCAGGGCACCAAACGTCAATTTTTGGAAAATATCTGTTCGGAAGAAGATTTGAGATCAAGAATTTGTGTTGTAAAATTTCTTGCTTGCCTGCCTCTCCTAGGATTCTCGAACATCTAAAAAATGGTATAATTGCCCATTGTTAACGGATTTTTACGCTGAAAAGGTCACCTAGAATTTTCGGGAGCCTTTTTTCTGGCTGAAAATTTCGAAAAGGCAAGTTTTGATCCCTATAATTTTCGGATCACTAGACTTTCAGCTAGGAAATCCGAACAGATGAAACATTTTTAGGGGATAAAAATACGCCTATATCTACCGTTTAAATACTAAAATACTTTCAACAATGCTATGTTTTAGTGGTTTTGAACTATATTCTCTTTGGGTGCCCCTGTTTAGTTATATTCTGGGGATAAACGGATGAGGATAACCACAAGATCTCTCAAAGGGACGCCAACATGTATTATACCAAATTTACTCACGTTTTTCAGGAAAGGGCAGAGGTTGCGGCTCACCACATGATCCCGAAGTATGCATAAGCTGTAGTTTGATCTGACCAAAGGGACGAGTAATGTCGCCGTCCTTATTGTTAGGGAATGTTCCTTGAGAATGCTTATGCGTGTATCTGGTGATCTTCTGTATCGGTTGCTGAGGATTTGTTTTCCTATTGGCGGAGATGAATGTTATGCCGTCATCGGTACCTAAAGTGATTGATTGACACATTAGACGTCCGATGCCGGAGAAAATATGTACTTATATCGTCGGTCTCTTTCTTGGAATCCGTTGTAGAAAGCTACGATTTCTAGACCTAGTGTGCTATCGCCAGGGGCTGGATAGGAATTTAAGGGTTATAAGGCATAGTGTAGTACGAGATAATAAACATCCATGATGCCCCGTTCATACTGAAGGGATTTGTTTTATGTCAGGGGCGTAGCCAGGATTTTTCAAAGGGGGGGTCACAGAGGCTACTCACCAGATTGTCAGTCGTATTATCGCGGCATGAAGGCCCATATTAACTAAAGACAAGAGCCGTTGACGAAAATACTTTACAAAAAAACAAATTTAAAAAAAGCATGTTTTACCTGCATCCCATGGGTAGAGATCCTGAACGATTTGTTTTTTCCAAGTGCAATTTCCGTCGCACAGATTAATTCGATCAACGCCCACACTCCAATCGGGGCTTGGTGTTATCTTTGCCAGCACTGACACAAGGTTGCGTCTGTTGTCTGCTTTGAAGGTAGAGGACACCTGACCAAGACTTTTGTACAGCATTCGAGACTGGATGATACTGAAATAAGTGCAAACACCTTAGCCCATAAACTTAAGGTCAGCGCTCTAAAAAGACTTTTACAGAAATACGACCCAGTGTTCTTAACACCAAAAGGAGAAGGTAGAGGCGTTTCTGCAAGTAGCATGGTATTTTTTCTCTAAGTTTGATTGCAAGTCTTTTTATGCAGCCGACGTTTGCTTCTGGTCCCAATTAGTTCTTTGGACGGACTAAGTCTAATGTAATTGGTCAAATTTATTACTTTGGATTTGGTGCCTAGAAGACTTCATCTAAAATTTGGATTCAGGAGGTCCCGAGTTTGAGTACCGCGCTAAAGTCTTCCACCATACATGAAAATGGCCAATTTTAAAGTGCTTGCGACCAGTTGGGTTTTTAAACCATGATCCAATGTTCAAATTGGTTATTTGTTTTACTGATTATTTCAGAGGAGTACCCTTAAAGTGGCTAGAGTACAGTAACCAGTACTGTAAGTAAAGCAAGTGCGCATCCACTGTGAAAAAACATTAAGCATTTTTGCTTTCGTAAGAACGCATCCTAATCTGGTGTTCCTGTGGCACTAAGGCAGAAAGTTCCGAACTACATCACGGAACAGGGGTCTTTTTTGCATGAGCATGCGCGACCGCTGAACAAGCGATGTGTATGGAGGCTCACCACAGGGTTTGCCTTCATCAAAATGGCGCGTCTCAAAGCTATCATAGAGATTATTTTGCTCGTTCGTCCTGGCGAATGTACTCGTGATTTAACAAAATGTGTAGTTTGCAAAAAAAACTCTAACATGGTCTTAAAAAAGCGAAGTAGACCGGCTTTAACATACACGAGCTACTATCAAATTTCATCTCCCCACTTGACCTGGACAACAGCGCGCGTATATGCAGTGCCTGGAGGATTGCGCTGACCTCATCAAAGTCTAAACAAAGTGCAGAAACGTTTGTTGATGCAAGTAAACACTTTCAATTTTCTTTGTTTTGAAATGGGAAAGGAACAGAAATATTAAAAAAAAAACATAGCAAATTTCAGCGAGTGGGCTCGAAGTGCGCGAAAGCCGATGTTCAGTTCAGCAGTGAATTAATATATGTTCTACAATTTTCCCAGCACTTTAAAGCTACAAAATTAAGAGCACACCAGACTTAGATTAGTCACCTGGTGAGATGTTGGTGGTAGTCACTCTGTATGTCTCGAACAATAAAAAAAATGAATATCAATTAGACACAGTCAAACCTGCATTCAATAGGACCGAAATTAAAGTCCAATCTTGTGACCGATTTTGATGAAACAAACGGGTAGGTTTCCCAAGAAGTACAGTAAACATGTGATGCCGACCAAAAGTTAAAAATCATTAGAACATTTAAGTTCTGGCCAAAAGCAAATTCCTGTAAAAGATGCGTTACAATGTTAGTCCACGCAAAAACAAGAAGTTCTACAATTTTCCTATAAACAAACTTTGTATCGCTAAAATACTTAAGGCAAAAACTTTCTATTCCAACTGAAAACGGCGTGGTAATCGCCCGCTGATCGTTATTAATCCACTCCCGAAATAGGGCTAAATCAGCTATTAACAAATTATTGACAGAAATCCTCTACGGCATCGAGAAACTAATTTACATCCGATTTATAGACAAACAATAAATAAAGAACATTTTGCTCAATAGTTGCGCATCAGCAATGCATTCTATGCCAAACTTTGCGGTTCTTAAAGAGTAATCAAGACACGAGTCGAGCGCCAAACAACAACAAGCAGCCATGTTCGTGTCAGACATCCTTGAGAAACTTGCTCTTTCACCTCGTTCAGCGCATCAGTCTCCACTTTAAATCAACAGATCCTTACTTATTTTGTTCAACGAAGGTCTTTCCTAAGTTCCTGCTACCATTTCAATCTCAAGCAAGCTTTCAAAGTGAACAATTTGGTTCCTATGACTATGCAGCACGGTCGCTGTCACTGGTCGCGTGCTCTTTGACAAGTCAGCGGTCGCGCATGCTCATGCAAAAAAGACCCCTGCTACATCACGGGCGACTGCAAATTAGCTGCCCTATTAATTTTATCAGGGGCACCTCGGCCGGGAAACTGGACTCGTTTCGACTCGATTTAGTTTCCGTTATTTTTCCGTAAGTGACGAACGCGGATCCGTAATCAATGATTACCTCTAGTGTAAAATCAAGACTCAGAGCAAAATTTGAGGAAAAAAACGCAACTTGACACTTTCCATCGGTGATAAAGTTCGAGTGATTTGGACGAAATATTAGTTTTCGCCTCAAATTTTGCTCCGAGTCTTGAAATTCTTTAATAATCGTCTTCGCCAGCAGAGGTGGTGAAAAACGTTTTTGGTAATATATACCTGTAAACATTTCCCCCCTGACTTTTCATCTCCTTTATTAGTTTATAAACAGCTCCCCACTCGCTGACCATGGTGACTCCGGCGGAAGCCATCCCCCCATACTCCCAAATGATGTAATCTTTGCTGTGTGAAGCACCGATCAATGGAGACCAGCGTGCCATGATCCCTGGAAAATGCCGAGGATGGGTGGATTCTCTCCATTTACCTTTAAATAAAATATAATTTGTTATTATTGTGTGAGCTTTTAAGAATTCTGAGTTATCTGAGTTTATGAAAAGTAGTTTATGTACTCTGTCGCGGAAAATTTGGTGGAGTTGTGCTACCGCTCATTAGCTTGGAGATAAAAAATGAATGGTCAGTGTAGGCTTGAAATTGTAATCACTGAATAGCTGTGGCCTATCTCTACAGGCCCAGGTTCCTGAAAAGCCGATTAAGCTATCCTCCGATTAGCGTCAAATCCACGGTTAAATTTTTTATTCCTCGGATAAGTAATCGAGGGTTAAAAAGGAGTACCTGAAACCGAAAAAAACCCACGATTAACAAATCCGAGATTAGTGTTAAAATAGACCTGTTTAACTAGTTTTTCGGGTGATTACTTTCAAAAAATATGGGGCGAAAAATGTTTAAGCACCGGTTAAGTAAAGGGAAATGGCGGGAAATGAAGTGGCCGAGGTTAAACCAAAGGGGAAGAAGAGGAAGCCGAAATTCTTCATCTACCTAAAAAGAGTTTTTATAACATAGTCCTTATATTCAGTCCACAGTCCGCAGTCCATGTTTTATACCGACCAAATTTATTACATGAAGTAGTAACCACGTTGGCAACAGCTTATGTTTTCTCCTCGTCTGTCTCTCGAGGTCGTTCTTGAGGATTTCTACCAAACATTTTATTGACTCTTGGCCAAACCTGTATCTACTGCGAAGCTTTTCGTCAGTGAATTGGTCGAGATCAATTTCTTGCTGTCGGAACTTTTTTCGCGTATTTGTGCCAACGGAAAGTCCGCCATTTTGTTTGCTTTTACAAACTTTTTCCCCCGATTAGTGAGTTAATCGACCTACTAGGTGGGTTAAATTTAACACGTAGTTTTTTGCCAGATTAGTCTCAATCGTGCTTTCAGGAACAGAATCTAATCGTGGGAAAAGATTTATTCCACGAATAGCGAGATTTAATTTGTTCAATAATGGTGTTGGATACATTCAAACTGGTCATACTCTAAAGTACCTGTTGTTACCGATTGGTGCAAAACAATCTCGTTCCTTGGGTCCTCTCCTCCTAGTGCCCCGGAGCGTGATAGGAGTAAAAGAGGGTCCTGGGAACAGGTTGGGGGCAAAACCGTTCAAGAAAGTGAAACACTAAAATAACCGATCAATTTAGATTTCTGGGAAACTGCCCACCTACCCCCCCCCCCCCCCCCCCCCTGAGCCAACATTAACACTTACTTCTCACTTAGGACAAAATGACGGCTTAGGGGAGGGGTAGGTGGGCAGTTTCCCAGAAACCTGATCCATAATAACTTTACCAGTGAAAGTGATGTCATACGTTGCTCCACCACAAGCACAGCAAGTATACTTGTCATCCTCCTGGTGGTCTGCTACTTTCTGTTTCTTTACTTCATCTAGAAAGAAACACAATGACAAATTCTTAAAAATTCCAAATTTAGTTTACGGCTCTGTAGCGCCATCTCATGACGTTCTACATCTGCGCTGAATTGAAGGACACAAAATTGACGGGAAAAGTCCAAATTTTGCGATCGATTTACAAAGAGCAGCTGTTCCGAATAAAAGACAAGTACCGAAAAAGGATTTAATTATGGTATTAAGTTTTGAGATCACAAAAGTATAGTGCGTTGAAAAGAGCATGTTTCTTGGCGAATGTAATGTAATGTTCAGAACCTATTTACTGCATGTAAACTTGTACTTCTCATCATCATGCATTTATTTAGAGCGTCCCCTGCAAGCCCTTTCCCTTATTTGAGACTCGGGATTCGGGATTATACAGCAAAATCGGGGCAAGATTCGGGATTGAAAGTATGCCCGTGAGGTTGGATGCCAAAATAACTATCGGGATTACGGGATTGAAGAACCCTTTTGGGGAGCGAACATCAAGCTCGTTGGTTGTTTGCTTTGCCTGCCCGATAATAATTTATTGATATTGCGGACTAGTGCTATAACCAATTGACGTAATATGAAACATTGAAAAGACACTGGAAAATGCCCACACGAAAACACAATAGCTAGCTTAAAAAAGTTTCCGCAACACTAACAAATACCCAAATTAGGTACAATATTTTTATACTTAGATTATGTTGGCTTATGCATGAGTAGAGTTGATTATGTGACGGGATACCAATGAAACAAAAATGAGCTTTGAAAGTGAAAGTAAAGACAATTGCTTTAACATCACTTTCTCCAAAGAAAAACCCGCATTATGTTACCTTCTTTTCCATTTTTTCCCCTTCTTTTTCGAATATATGAAACTACAAATAACCTGCTTTTTTAAAGTAAACAGGAAAGCTATTAATTAATCCAATTTACCTATACTGATGTTCTGACCTAAAATTCTTTTCGACTTTATTTTCTTTGTTCATTCTGTTGCAAATGAAACCGTGAATCTGACACTCAAGCTTGACTTCGTTAACTTCAAATGAAGCTGAAAATGCGAAGCTTGCGAGCAAGAACTTTATTGCTTACACTTTAAAAAGTGCCCGCGGAATAATTTTTCGTGCATTAGAGACGGCGATTTAACTGCGTATAACAAGAATTATTATTTAACTTGAGCTAGCTTTTGAGGTACACAGGGATATTTTTATAACGAAAGCTTGTCGTTACTTTCTTATAGCACTCTTACCAAGTAGATAAGCGATATTTTCTTCTCAGTCTCTCAGTCTCTACTACAAGAAATATTTATTCCAGCGTGTTATCTCCCAAGCAGAAAAATACGAAGAGTCTGCGATGTCTCCCAGGTAAAGGATCTCTTGTTTTTTTCCTTCTTTTCTTTTTTCTTTTTTTTTTTCAGTCTATTCGAGTTGATGATGGTTGTTGACAAAAACACTAAATAGCGATATATTTAGCATGATAATATTAGACCTTATCCAGACTTAAGACAACAGACCTGATATTTGCTATTCCAACGCCTCATGACACGAAAAGATATATACAAAACAGGGAGTGGCCAGGACGACATGCATGCGTTATTAACCGCACAAGAGGTCAGGGCGTATGGATATTCGGTCATCATTGTCCTAAATAAATATAAATCCGCATTTTACCAATGACAATGAAAATACAAAACAGGAACCAGGCCAATACTTGAAGCTTTCAAAGATATAAAAACGTTTGTAACTAATGTGTAATGCGTAGGTGGGTATGGAAAGCAGCCATTCATTATAGCAAGAAGACAATCAACGAAATATTTTCTTCAGAAATTATAGGGATCATAAAAAGAACATATGTACATCAAAATGTACCCATGAACTTATCAGTACGTTCTAAACATAATACATTACGAGATGTCCTTTTTTGTAGGTTGTAAATATACGTTTTGAAAAGAGTGGCGTTAGAATAACAAAGGCCACGAGTTCGGAATGTCTGCAATCGAAACCGCTCTTTGCGGTGGTCTATACACTCCTAATCAACTTCGTTGCCGGCATGAAGGGGGACAACGTGGCTTACGGGAAGGTTCGTTAGAGCGCTAGACTGGCAACCCCAAGGCCTTAAGTTCAAGTCTAGGACTGAGCGCTATGGCTGGATTTGTTCACGGTTGTCCCCAGTTTTAATTAACTCATAGTCCATGCTCGTAAGTAGCTGACTGGTTTGCCTCCAGGCAACTCGGATTCTTACTTGTTTATTTCAATTTTTCTGTCCTTAGTTTGTGGGCCACAATGTAAATTACTTGGTGAATGGCGATTGTTTTATCCCTATAAAACGTCAACTATCAAAATTCAAAGAACAGTCTGAAATTAGCTGTCTTTTAGACACTTTTGAAGAGGTGTCTCAAGGCTACGGTCTGCGTTATAGAAGTCTTGGAAAGGACTGAAGAAAGTTAGGGACCAACGCTAGGTGTACGGTTTCGATGATTTGCTCTTACCACCAAATTTAACACTTACTTGAACGAACAAACTTGTTTAATAAAGTATTTAAAGTATTGACTCCACCGCGGAGTGAAAAATTTTCAATACTGTAACATTAGGCGGGCAGTTCCGAACGGAAAAGACAGCTTTTTCTTATCAGCCCAGATAACCAATCAAAACGCTAGAGCGACTCCACCCTGTTGCCCAGTGCGTCCATAATCTAGAGGTCGACTCTTTCTTAACGGATAACTCTCTAACAGCTTCTAATACAGACACCTTGAGTTGGTCCCTATCTTTCTTCAATCCTTTCCTCAATCCATGTGAGCTCATAAATAGAGGTCAAACCATCCTTGAATGGACTCTAGCCGGGGAGTGCACATTTCGTTTTTCCAGTTTGTAGCCAAAGAAATTTACAGCTAATAAAAAAAGATGAGATCTACAGGCAGACCTGGCTGGTGTTTTGAAAATTTCTCAGTTACTTTCCGACTTGTTCAAACGTTAAACTTAACATTGCATGAGCTGAATCTAAAGCGAATGAGTGAGAACGATAGATCGATTTTGCTTGAAAGCATAACATTCCGCACACATGACCTTATTTTATATTTTTAATGATGATCTGTATAGATATAGTCTTTAGTGATAAACAAAGGTTCTCGACGCCTCGGCCATCAGTATATATCTATCATCTAATATTCATTAAGGGTACGAGGGGAATAAAAATTGATACCACCTTATGTGATTATCTAATATATGTGTGATTACAAGGAAATCAATTGATGGGTTCTTTTAGTTCAGTTTATCGAGACTGTCTATAACAAAAGACATCGATGTCAGGGTTTTTGTTTGCTCTGCGATATCGGCCATCATCCACATAGTGAACTATAAATATAAATTAAATACACTTAATCTGAGTAAATAATCAAAAAAAAAAAATCGAACCTGGATCGACTACATGTACTATGTTCCGCTGAGCAGAAGCCGCAAACAGCGGATTAAACAAACAAACAAAACAAATGTAATACTAAAACTGGCCCTCTTTTAAAGATGAATCAGGCATAGCTTTTTCAACAATTGTTCCAAAAAGATATTAAATCTAAGTGGGCTAGAAAAGACAACTGTAATCGAACCAAAGAAAAACTTTGCGGAGAATTCTTTGACGTATTGGTCCGAAACAGTTCCTTACTTACGATAATGCTTGGTTAGTTACTTGCTCGTAGAAAGGTCCTTTGTTTCTGACAAACAGGTTTTGCTTTAATCATATTTGCCTGAAACGTCGCCGATACTCCTTTTTGGAGAGAAGAGGAAGTAGTGTTGCTAGGATATGTTCTACTCCCTTTGAACAAGGAACGTTATGACAATCTCGCCTACTGTGAGAATTCAAATCTGCCATTAAAAATGTGTTAATCAGTTATTGTTTTCTTCAAACAAAACCAAGAAAAACTCTTAACGCTAAGCGCATTTTTTTCGGCTAAAACCAAGCAGGTTCCAATTTGTAACGAAAAGAAGCGGTTAAGAAAACAAACAAATCCCTTTCTAAGGCTTAGTTTGGTCGGAAGTCTCTGCGTGGACGAAAAAATGGCGTGTTCAAAACTTGGAGACAACTAGTACTTTTTTTGCTATATGCAGGAAAGACAAGAATCTGCTGAGAAAACATATGAACCAGTTCCTTTTATGTTATAAACGTTTCCTCTGAAAAGGAAAAAAAAGTTTTATGACATCATCTTAGATATTACTGTTTAAATGTAAGATCATCTTGTATAAGCATATCAACCCGAAATGTTCGCAATTCCTTTGTCTGCGGTAGGTGGAGCAGCACTCTCAAAGTTATCCGAAAGGCGGAATATTGGACTAGAAACTTTAGACCTTTTCAAAGCTCGCCCGCCGTTGTGAAAAAAGCCGACCTTGTATCGAATTGCGTACTCTTGCATAGCGAGGGAAGTAAAATGTGTACACATATGTTGTTCTAAAGTCTTCGTAACATTTTTAAGTTAAGGGCTATCGGAAAGACCTACCTGTTTCTAGTGAGTAATACGAGAACTGCGAAAATGAAGACTTATCCAATATGTGCTGCCCGAAAACAGCAAAAGAAACAGCCAACATTTCCTTCGATCCTGCGATAAGGCTAGCGCGTGTTTAATCTGGGATAATCAAACTATTTTTTCAAGTGCTAAACGGTGAGACTTAAAAAGCAATTCAAAGCGAATTTTTCGACAATTGTCAACCTTGCATTAAAATCTAAAGTTGGTACTTCATTGTGCACGTTTCTCTCGCTTGTTGCCTTTACGAGCTCACCACTACAGTCGAGCCGCAAGGCGTTATGTTCATGGGTTAAAACTTACGAGGTCACGTTATTTCTCGATTTCTCGACTAACAAATACCAGGTAGCTCCAAGCACGCGAGCTCTCTCTGCGTCATGTTGTAAAATATGACGGTTGAATATGCCCCAAGGCATACCCAGTGGAACCAAACACACCAAACGTGGATGAGATTAAATCATGGCGGAGAATCATAAGGTTGGAATTTTTCCGATTAAAAAAATTATAACATCAAAAGTCCTGGATATTAAGTGCCACCTTATATTTCCAAAACCTTCCTTGCGTAAATAATACATTATTGGGCCAGTTGTGCAAACCGCCCAACGACAGTCAGTTGGTCCGATCCGCCATCGTAGCGGTTTGATGTAGAATTGTGCTGATTGAAATGGTGTGTGTTTGATCCCAGTAAGACCACAATTTCCTCGCCAGGTAGCCCAAAGAATATTTTAAGCACTTATCAAAGAGTTTGTAAACGATCGATCATTTAAAGCTCATCACAGATAACCATGGCTAACCGCACGCTTGCTTATAAACTGGTAAGAGGAGGCGAGCTTAATACATCACAGCAAAAACAACAACTGTTGACAGATGACAGCATGGCTATTCTCACTTCTCTCGCACAATATAAAAAATTTTCCAGCAGAATATTTTTAGCTCAAGGCCTTTCCTCTTCGACGACTGGCTTTTTCTAAACAATCAGCACTGACTGAATTGAGAAAAGACATTTTTTCTTTAAGATATCTTAGAGTGGGATCACTTGTGACCCGTGAACTCGACGCTTCTCTACACCGCAATATACGGAACCAATTCAAAGATGCCATCTCAGGACTTTTAGCATTTTCACTTATTTCTGTGCTGCGACATTTTGCTTAAATATCGTAACTGTTTATAGCTGGAACTTTTTCCTTTGCTGTCACTGTTTAGGGTCTATTAATAATTTCAGTATCTTCAGAAGTTTACAGAATGAAGTGGCATGATTGAATAGATATGAGATTACTTGGTCATGTCGCTACATTTTGATTGCAATTTTTGACTCCTTGGATTTTATACATTAATCTTAGATCATATCGGGCTTGTATTGTTTGTCCCACGAATGATTTTACCAAAGCTCTTGCTTGTGGACATCAAAGATTTTATAGTACATACTTTTTTACGAATCACATCCAATCTTGAGAGTCATCTGATCAACACGTTGTTCGCAGACCTATGTAAGCGCAGTGCATATTTCCTTAGGAATAACAATACGTTATAAAACTTACCAAGGCTTTTTCCTTGCTGCTGCAAAGAAACTGAGGAACACTTAGCATTTCCACACTTGGTCTCGGCTACGACACGAAGACCTACGTAAATCTCAATGTACAGCACAAATATTGCTATCGGCTTCATAGCCTCAGTACAGAATAAATCCCAAGGGAGTCTGAGTACTGATATTATGACGGACCGAAATAGAAGTGCAGTTTGCCGTGGTATTGCAGTTGTACGACTCAGAGCCAGTCAACTTTACAAGCAATGACCTGATGTATGGCTCTCCCGGTCGAACGTAACTGTTTTTATAACACAGTGACGGAAATCTGAGTAATTACATAGATGCATACCGGAAGAGGCTATTTATACCCTATACACACTTTAACTTAAAGAATCGATTTTAGACGCATTCCTCTAGCTCTTTGCCGCGTCATTTTGCGAGCTCGTATTGAAAGACCGGCAAACTTAAAAAAAACACTTTCACCAAGCAATAAATTAGCAAAAAACCGTTAATGCAATTTCAACACATTGAACAGTGAACCGGATGTGACTTAGTGTTATTAGGTTTTACCAAGGGCAATAGTTTTGGTTTTCTTAAAATCTCAGCCAACAATATACAAGCATTTGCGTAAATATTTTTACTAGGAAAAAAATACGCACGTTTTCAAGCTGAGTGAACGTAATCTAACAAAAATATCTGGAATTTTTGCACTGCAAAATTTCGTACAAGTTTTTGATCGATGGCATTCAGGAAATCTCATTCGAGAAATTTTTGTTGTTTTCTTTTTGATAATTTTTTAAAATATGAAGTGTGTCAAGAAGGTAAAGATAAGCAAGGGTGAATAATAAAATATTTTTGTTCGATAAGCTAGCTCGTGTCGGCAGTGCTAAAGATCTGATGAAAGACAGGAGGTTAAATTGCAAGTCGTAAATTTTAAAGAGCTTTTGAATTGTCTTCGTTATTATAAAACGCTCAAGAACCCAATAAGCTGACAGTGTATTTCATTAGAAAATGGTGGGTTGCAGGAGTTGTGTAAAACTTCGTGCGGCGGAAATCTTTCGAAGCGAGTGGCAAGCGAAACAGGGGTTGTGTTTTCAGATGTGGTTTACCTAAATCCCTGAGAGCAGATAGACGTTTTTCCACCCACCATGGCTCAAGTTCCTGCTTTTGGTACATTTTCACGTAGGCACCTTTTTCTCGGTCAGACAATCTTTACAGTTCAATGTTAATCCTACCAGAAAGAAAACGAAGCATGCGGCCATTCACCGCTGTCTTTGTCATCACCTATATCAGTTTAAACTAAGCAAAACTTAATTTGATTTGCACAGAAGCACAAATTAAGGCATTGTAGCGTTGTTTGTTCAAGATAATTAGATTCCATTATTTTACCCGTTTTTGGGTTGCTAAACCGAAAGATGAAGAACTAAAAAGAACATAACCTCAGGTTGGTTACAAATTAACCGCAAATCCGGAAATGGGAAGGGGTAGAATATACTGTATAATACTGTTAATCCTCTGGGGGGCGATTTATGTCTTTCCCGCTAATTAAATGCATTGCTAATTAGCGCCGGATATGACTTAACCCATTTTACATTGCGTTCGAAAAATCGCGCTGAAATTAACGCAGGCATAACTTGTTGCTCAGGAGGTAACTAATGGCGTAAATCGCTCACGTAATTTTTTAGGCAGCTAAAAATCAACCTAAACCCGAGGGCGTTTAGTTTTTTCAAAGAGAGGTAATGAAATAGTTTTGATCTTAAAAAATTAAAGGGTTTGAGCTCTTAAAATTCCTTTCCTCTGATGGTGTTATAATATACCCCGTGGTCGGAAAAGTTGTTGCAAATGGTTTGAGACGCTTTTTCTGCTGAAACTACTAAGTAACTATTTGGAGTTCACAAAAATCGTTCTATCGGATCTCTACAAAGTCTTTATAAAAGTAGAAATGGAAGGAAATGATAATAAGAAGCTTGTTACATGTTGTTATTACATCGCATGCACCGTGCAGCAGGAATTTCTGTTAGCCCATAAGTATAATCCCTCTGACGTCCATTTCCTTGTAGCTCTTTCGAGTTTATTCGGCTAAGTAGACTTGCTTTGATTCGCTGCTTAACATTACCCACTGTTAAATCAAGTTAGATGTGGTACGCAATCTTTTTCAAAAAATGTTAAGTAGAGAGACACCAGCTGTGTTTTACTGAGAAGTTACCGAGGTTGAAAACGTCGTTAGACTACATGCATAATCTTCACTCAAGTTGTTTTTTTCCCGGTTGCCACCCTGACCTAAAAATTTTGGCTCGACGTGCAGATTGTCGCAACATATAAAGCTCGAGTTTAGCCGGATGGCCATAAGTTTTGAGAAGTTTTAGAGTTAATACGATTAAAAGAAACAAAGTAAACAAGTACAAATATATTCTTCGAATCTAACGTGCAAATGGACAATTTGGAACTTTAGAATGTCATGAGACTTGACCCAAGAGTTTTAGAACAATCACAAGATATGACGCAATGAAAAATCTGGGGGACTTCAACCTCGACGCCTGTCTACTAGTACTGCTACGCTGAGTCAGCAACAACAACTGCAATGTTCTCATTCACGAGAGAAATAGAAATAAATAAAAGAAACGCCATCGAAATTAACAAACGGTATGTTTGGAAGTCACTATCATCATAGAACAAGTACCGATCTTCTGAAGTAGCCTGCGAATACAGCCTCTCTCCTCTGTCTCTCGTTACGTAATCTGCTAAGGGGACGAAGAGAGAGGCAGGGTGGCTGTATTTGCCGGCTAGTTCTGTGTCGATTTTGCATTGCAGTGAAACTGATTTGGTCTTGCCTAAGAACAGAATGAGTGGATGGAAAAAGTAGAGAAACTGAAAGAAGGTTATTATTGTGCAAGTTGACACGAATATGCTTAGCAAACCCTGGCAGTGACTGTCTCTTCGGTCAACACTTTTCTTTTCAGAAAAATTTTCAATTCTGCAAACATTTGCAGAATTGCAGGCACGCCGCTTTTAGCTAGACATATTTCATTTTCGTTTAAATTTCTATAAAATGCATGTTGTGTAACTTAGTAAGATAAGACTACTCAATGACTGTCTATTTATGTAGGTTTCGTATAAAACAGTTTTATATGAAACCTACACAAAATTAATAAAGTAAGGCAAATGGTCCAAGAGAAAAGAGCGCGCAACGTAAAGCCAGTTACTGTGGGAACCAAAAAAAATTAAAAATTATTGAATACGTGGTCCAGTCACATCGTTCACGAACTGGAAAAAGCAAAAAGGCAAACGCTCAGCTGAACGATGAAAAACAAATGATTCATGGCTCATATATTTATTGTTCAGTTGAGTAGTGAAAATGAGAACAAAGAAATTTCGTGGTTGTTATAAGCATCTATAAATCATTACCATTAAATGACTTAACGTTATTCATTATCCATGGCTTTTGTTTTGTTCAAAAGTCGGAAAATAACATAAGATTTTGGACAGTTTTAGTTTTGACCCCAATTAAAAGTCCGCAAATAACTTTTTCCGAACCGGTAAGCTGATTTTCGTTAATCCGAGATTTTACCATAAAAATTGCACTAGTTGACAGAAAATCAGAGACGAGAAATTCTCTCTGTATTCCCCATACTATTTTCAAGTTTGTTCTCTAGACCTATATCGCTGATGATTTTCTAAAGAAATGAATGGCGTTTTTGCTCTCGCTTTTACCCAGTTATAATTTTATTGTTCAACTGGTGGGGATTTCGCTATTTTCTCCGCTATAAAAACGGCCACACCCGTTCCCACGTACACGGATGTTTCATAATTTTGTATCCCGTCAACTGACAGAGCTCTTCCAGGGCAAAATCCCGCAAAAGATCCATCAATGAGCCTAGGAGAATTACAGAAACATGACCATAAATGAACATAATTCAAATAATATCAGTTTCTTTTCATGAATCCCTGATTACACACAATTATTAACACATGATGAGTAATTTCCATTTTATCGCTAACAAATTCTTGGCAATTAAAAGAGCACATTGAACAAAATCCTAGTACTATTAACTGAGGGAGAGTAACATTACCCTACCCCAGCCTATGCAAAACACTGCGCGCGATGTTTTACATTATATTATTTATTTATCTCTTTCTGAAAACATTAATTACTGAGAGACTTAAATTTACTTTGCTAGTTGACTATCAAGGTTAGTCTTTAATAGCTAGCCTCGTGGAACGTGTTTTCATGAGTAAACAACCGCAGAGAATTCTTACGTTCTAAGCCGCTGTGAACGAACCGCAATAATTAATTTGATTTTTTTAACCTAATAACTTCGTCTAAGCGGAAAGAAACGCCTTTTCTTGTTTTAAAGGGAAAATAAAAATGTCATCTATTTTTAGTGGTATTTGGAGATTTCAAAGATGACAAATCCAAAAAATAAGAGTTAAATTTTATTCCGACGCAGACAAACTGTCCCCAAATATTCTCATCATGGATCGGGTTGTTCAAAGCTGGGTTAAGATAACCCAGGGTAGGTTAGTGCGAAATTTGAATTCAGATATGCAAGTTTTGATAGCAAATCAAGTTGGATTGTTGTTATGTACAATTTGATGATTGTAGGATGCTCCGGGTAAAAAGAACATGAATAGAGAAAACTATGGGAGAAAATGATTGTGAATAAAAGAAATATAAACCCGTGTTAAAATTCAACCCCTGGTTTAGCGCAGTTACTGTAATGGACCTTCGAACAACTAGCCTGTTCCGAGATTGTCGGGACCGCATGCAAAAAGAGAAAGCGCGAACAACTCGCGCTGATATTTTCGGGTGCCTTTCACTTACGCGTCATCCCTGCTATCTGACAGCCTGGAACTGGCTATCAATTCAAACAACTGGGATGGAGACCTAATGTTAGCCGTGTCTTCTAACATCTAATGTCGAGATCATGAGTTGACTGGGTATTGAACGCCACATGTATTGCTGTGATGAGTCAAGTCAGTTGAAAATTATTCCGCTCGCCCCTGGAAAAAGGAAAACCACTTCAGGAAAGATGGGCTAAAACTTTTAAGTGTTCAGTACTTCTAAGAGTGTTCAATAAATCTGGTTTTAACATACAGTATACCTTTTTTCCCAATTAAAAAAAAAATATGTATTTTTCTTTTTTCGCGTTCCGTGGTAACTTCCAAACCATGGCACAGTAAATTCGAAACTTCAAGTGTTTCTTGAATTAAAAAAAGACGAATTAAATATAGTTATGTGTGGGGTCGCCACTCAACTCCCAGACGGGTGCGGATCGGTTCGGCGATAAGCTTTAATCTGAAAGCTGGGACTTCGGTTAGAGAAAATCTCCCACTCCGCATGTTCTCATGGACGTCACTAAAGAGCAGGAAGAAAGACCAAGGTTACAAGTATAAATTGCATGCATGGGTAGTTTGTTTTAGGTTGAGCTGGGCATGGTTTTCTTCTGAATTTTCACGAAGATTGAACAAACTGTAAATGGTACGTCAGGTTTGAAGATGGGTGCATGCAGAAATCTTAATTCACAAGAACTGAGAATTCTGAGAAAGATCTAGTTTCAGGAAGCAAGATATAAGTATGCGCCGTATACTCTTCTTACAAGGGGGGCTGGCATGACTCGAATGACGTTATGTCAGTCTCCGAAATAGGTTTAGACAACGTAGATTCTAGCATTGTTTATCGTGAATAGAGCCTTTCACTGACCCTAGTCGCAATGAACAATCTATGTATTGGGACAACCATTCTCATTTAATCACATTAAGAAGGCTTATAACTCTAAATCTCTATTTTGACTGTACTGATACATGAACCGTCTTTGTTTCCAAGTTGCGACATTTTGGATATCTTGCCAATAATTGCTAAATGTGGGTGGCAACTGCTAACGAGAGGTCGACCCGACGGCCGGGGATTAAAACGTCAGCTGAAATGTAGAATTAAAAAGAGAGCTGAGTGCTCTGAAGGAAAACAATTTAACTTTGCATCTTTGCGTCATTAACAGGGGTATTCCGGTTCAAAAGACTCGTTTTTTAGTTGGAGACAACCACGTACAACTTTTGAGATATGCCATTGTAGTTTTTACGTCAAGTTTCTTTGAGATACCATTCTACATGAACCGTGTTCTTTGACAACGTTACGCCGGGTCGTTGACACCAATAGATGTTTGATATGTTCTTCAAAAACAATCTTTGATTTACTTTGGATGAAGGAAATGGGGGGTGTATGCTTAAAATTATCGAAAGTAAGAAAGTATTCAAACATGTGTGGATTGAGAAATAGGTGTCAGAGGATTAATGACTAACTGGCGGACGAACATATTTTAAAATCACTTAATGGAGAATGTAGGCGATACTTAGCAATAATCTTCTTGTTATTTTCAAGTCGTTTCTAAGCACCTACATTTGCCAATTAATTAGTTCTTGGCCCTGGCCCGATTTCTCTGAAAGGCCCATAGTTTTGAAACAGTTTAACTTCTTGTAGAGTCCGAATTTCGACCACAAAAGTGAACGATGACATCAGTTTCAGTCTAAATCTATCTGAATAAAGCCGTCTTCTCCAAAACAATCTTTTATTATAAAATTGAACACCCTCCCAAGATTTATGAGATTTTATGAGACACGTATTTACGGTTATTTATAAAACAGTCGACATGAATCACAGAGAACACACTTACGCTACAATTATACGTCTTAATTACATGTCCGAGAGAAGCAGCATTCGGAACCTTTTACACATTAAGGGTATAAAACATAAAAGATCGGTAAAAACTGATCCATACAGCCTCAGCGCAGACTGTGTGATGAAAGTTAAGTGCGGGATGTTGAGTGTTTACAAGGCCGTAGCATAACTCCATCCGTTCACCTTTCACGGGACCTCAATGTTCAGTTGGCCTTAGTTGGTATAAGTCCATCATAGAATGTCGCCTCTTAAAGGAGCAGCTTCAGCGCAGACTGTCTGATGAACCTTAAGTGCAGAATGTTGAGTGTTTACAAGGGCGCAGTATAACTCCGTTCACCTTTCAAGAGACCTCAATGTTCAGTTAGACTTCAGTTGGCCTTAATTGGTATAAGTCCATCATAGAATGTCGCCTCTTAAGGGAGCTACGTCAAGCCATTTGCTACATTTTAAATAACTAAAAGGTGTCTTAATTTTATCAATTGACTTCCAAAAATAATGGTCCAGTTTGTTAGTTTAATAAGACTACTTATATTTAGGCACTGCAACTATTTCCCGTGTTGCCTAATACTTTTGGGGATGGCAAGGATGGACATGCATTTAGACTTGAAAAAGCTGCGCCAACTTTCAATGCTATGTCTGCAAAAATGACCAGAAAATACTGTATTATGGTTTAGTGCTCCCTGATGGAATTCGTTTTGATATCTTTTCATAACTTTACAGGAATTAACCTAAAACTGCAATATTCTCGTTACAAGGCCCCCCTTTAAATGCACTGGCACGCTATGCGACCCATTCAACCGGTTCTGAATTCTTTCCATACAGGCATCTAAAACTTTTGCTTTCAGTTTCTTCAGTTAGGCGTCCTGGGGTCTTGTAAATACTGCTTTAGGCCCAAATGTTGCGGTTGTCCATGAATTAGTGCAATGCTAAACTTCTGACCATACCCTTGGCAAAATTACGTACTAATTTAAAATAAATCCGATTTATGCTAATCCCTAGATCTAACAGCTCTAGAACGAAAAATAACCATCCAAACGTCTTTTTTTTCTCTCCAGTTAATTTTATGTCTCTTTTGGAATCAGTTAGTTCTTCCTTATCCTCTTAGCAAGTTTTCGGCGTCTTCAGATCTTTTCATCTTTAAAATGCCGAAAAATTTAATATATAAAATTTGGCAAAGGTAGAAGCGAACAGAAGTCAAATAAAATTACTTAAGCCGACAATTTGTCGTACAAATTAAACTGTCGCCCCCCTACCTCTTAAGCTGCAAGAGCACACTTCGCAAATCATGCACTGAATTACGAGCGAAGCTAATCTGTATCATGCGCCAATGCGTGAAGAAGTTACTGTTCTTTGCAAACCGAAAAGAGGAGGGTTTGCCAGATGAGGATCTTTCCATAATGGATAATGGGAAATTTGAATCTCACTCAAGAACGACAAAGTTTTTTCTGATAACACTTATCAGCTCTTATACATCCGTCGCTCTCTTCCCTATAACACAGGCTTAAGAGACTGTGTGACCTCTACTAAATTGGTGACCGCCAAATGCCCTTAGTTTTTTAGTCATATATTACTTTGCTCCTTACGATATGGCCTTTTGCCAAAGGTTTAAAAAAAAAATGATGGATTCACTAGCTAAGTATAATACTGGCCATTCGTGTGAACGTGACTTAGTTTACAAGACTTTAAATGGAGCAGGAAAGTTTAACATCATTACAACCTACAAGATATCGTGTTTTAATTGTTCATCACTGCCAATAACTTCCTCCTAAAAGTCACAAGGTCAACGGGCATTTTTATTCATTTCCTCCCACTTGCACGGCTTACAAGCAGATATTCTAGTACATGTAGTTAGCGGAAGGGGTGCTTGTCCTGTAGCCTTCAGACGTTCATAGGGGTTCGTCACGCGTTGCCCTAAGAAGGTCTGCGTGGGAGGCTATGCTTGTCCCAATTTGAACAGATCGACATTCTCCCGTAGTTTCCTCGTTTCCGCTGTTTTCTCAAAGAGGCAGTTTATGTCACTAAGACAAAGTGCTACTTGTAAATCCTACATGAGTACCTGTATCAGTAAAGATCCACTAAGTGGCCTTGTCTTGCCAAAAATAACTATACTTGTCCATGAAAAATGTTGCTTTCGCCAAGGTCTGGTGGGAAAGGAGCTAGAGGGCTGAAACTTCGGAAGATGACGGGTCGCCTTTTTCAAGTTTGGAAGTAGAATTTGTGAGAATCCCTCAGATTATTGTTTGCTCGAGACTGAATTCGCATACCTCCTCTTGTTAGTTCAGTGGCCATTTTGTGGCTCAGCGAGTGTATAAATTATAGCGAAAATTATATGAAGCCTGCCTCTTTCAATCTGTTTCCTGTTTTCAGTGTGCTTTGAAAAATTGGTTACGTTTTATCTGCCAAAAAAGACAAAAAGGACTTACTACCGTAAATCCCGATTATAATCCCCATCATAACTTTCTCTATTGGCGCATTAAGTATTTTTAGTCACAAGTTTAGGTAATCTTCTTAAATCAGGAAAAATCCTGGAAATAACCTTGCCTTTTGTCTTCTGTTTAAGTTGACCATGGCCCGCGATTGTTTTTGTTATCTTCGTTTTGCTTTGTTTGTTTTTTCTTTTAGAGAGGCGGATTTTCCACCTTTTTGATGCGCGAAAGAAAGTGTCGGCAAAAATTTGATTATTCAGGTTTATACCAGTTTTACAGATTGTACCCACTTTAATTCGGCCACGATTTTGATTTTTATCGCGGTCGTAGACTTCTCCATACTCTGGCGGATTTTTCTAACTGACAGGGCCCGCGGAGCGAATTTTGAAGTGGGGAGGGGGGGGGGCTAATGCGAACGCGTTAGCGTCAGCCAACTAGGGGGCTCCGGGGGCATGCTCCCCCGGGAAAATTTGAAATTGAAGTATTTTCAAATGGCTAGAAATGGATCTAAAACTGCCAAAGGTGAAGTTAATTTTTAATTCTTATAAAACAATGAGAAACAAACTGGCCTTCACGTTTGACCAAATTTAAATGAATAGACTAACTTCTAAGCTAAACCCAACAGGCGCAACGGATGAGTGTCACACGGACATTTTTAAGTCGGATTCTTTGAGGGTGCTAAAGTTGCTTTTTCGATTTTCATAGAGAGCTGCAAACTCATTGGTAACATCTATAAGACAAAGTTTGTCTGTTCTCTGCTGGTGGGTATTAAGTATTGTCAGATTGCTAAATCTTGTTTGTGTCATCGTCGAGCGTAGCCACGTTTTCAGTCTCCGAGCAGAAGAAAAGGATCTCTCGCCTGCTGCACTGGTTGCTGGATTTACAAGAAGAAGTTTACATAAGGTTATGATTTCAGTTATCATACACTTTTCGGCTTCAGAAAGCTGCTTGATCTTGCTAAAATGTCATCAAAACAGGTAAATTCTCCGTCCTTCATCAACACCTAAAATATTTCCAGTTGAACATTCAATGTTCTAACATCAACAGCCAAAAAAGTGGGGGGGGGGGGGGGGCTAAAGCCCCCCCAGCCCCAACCCCTGCGCGGTCCCTGACTGAACAGATAAAACGGTGTTCGCTTTTCTAGTGATACTAGTCACATCTCACATGCACATCAGTTTAGCAATATCGCAACACGTGGCCAGTCCTTGCTTTTTCCTCCTGAACCTATAGCTCGTACTGAGAAATCAAAAGGCTGAACAAAAAGGCTGCCCTTAGTTTGAACATATGATAAGCTGTAAGAGTGAAAAAAATATCAAAGCTACCCAAAATGATAGTATACAGGGTGGCAAAGGGATTTTCCGTGACGCGTGATGGGACCTATCAGCGTGATCGGGGGCACCCAACGAGGATATCGTTCTAAACCACTTAACATAGCATTGTTGAACGTATTTTAGTATTCAAACGGTAAATATAGGCATATTTTTATACCCTAAAAACTTTTCATCTGTTCGGATTTCCTAGCTGAAAGTCTAGTGATCCGAAAATTATAG
This sequence comes from Porites cylindrica, assembly GCA_964035525.1. Classification (NCBI taxonomy): domain Eukaryota; kingdom Metazoa; phylum Cnidaria; class Anthozoa; order Scleractinia; family Poritidae; genus Porites; species Porites cylindrica. Next base: position 12,844,933 of record OZ037778.1, on the reverse strand, counting down.
GGATAAAAACTTACCTTCTCGAAAATTTCAGCCAGGAAAAGGCTCCCGAAACTTCTAGGTGGCCTTTTTTAGGGTCAAAATCCGTTAAAAATGGGTATTTAGACCATTTTGTAGATGTTCGAAAATCCTAGGAGAGGCAGGAAAGCAAGAAATTTTACAACAAATGCTCCGAAAATTCTAGATCTCAAATCGTCTTCCGAACAGATATTTTCCCGAAAATTGCCGTTGGGTGCCCCTGCGTGATGCGTGATCGGGCCCAAATTAGCCACGAGAGTCGTGATTGGGCGTAGCAGCTTGTTGTGTGATAGCGCGTGACTCATGATTTTCCTTTGAAATTTCGGTAATGGTTAATATCTTTTGAAACTAGAAGCAGAGACATTTTAAAATATATAGCTATAATACCAACTTCTACCCTTTTTTTCGTTCCTCGACCTCTGATTTTGTTCAGATCAAATGATAATAGGATACTTGTTATCGTAGTTAATATTTTATTTATTTTTTCTGTGATGCGCGTGATGCGTGATAGCTTAAGAAAAATCGGCGTGATGCGTAATTGGTAGCCCCCCCCCCCCCCAACCCTTTTGCCACCCTGAGTATAGGGGAGACGATTATAGCAAAGCCGAACACTTACCCAATTCCTCTTATTTTTGCTATGAGGGATAAACATGGAGAACAATAAAAAATAATAGACCATAGTGAAAAGAATGTTCATTTTGTTTTAGTTAGGCTTAAAAGGTTACTGTAGAGGAATTGGATGGTCTTGGACGTTTTTTGTTTTGTTTTCTGTGGAACACTTTGTCGTCAATCTTTTTTACTTGATTATTGTGATGAGTATGCTTTCTTTCCTAATCAGCCTTCTTTTCATGCAAATTGAGAGACATCGTCGTTGTTCGTGTAAACAAAGCATAGTTCACTCTTTATCCTATTATAAAGAAAAGTAAATTCTAAGTAATTCTGTCTGTGTGATTTCCACTTTTGGAACTCTGCTCCATGCGCAATTTGTGCATAACTAACACGTTCTTTGAAGGCAAGCCGCAACATCATGTTTCATACAAACACCCTCAGTCCCACAGAGGGCGCCAGCTAGGCTGCCCAATCCGCCCCACCCTTTCACCTGCTTTCTCCTTGTATCCCCTACCCCCCTATTATGCCATTTGACACGCCACGTACGCTCAAGCTTGATCAAGTTACCACCAGAAGACGCAGCCTGTCCAACGTTCTCTCCACTCTCAGTTACCACAGCGCCGACTGCGATACTGATCATACTCTGGTGTACAGTCGAGTCAGGCTGCAGCCAAAGAAACTAAAAACGTCGTCCCCCCATAAACAATACCAGGACTGCTGACTCTGAGCGTCAGCGCAAATACCCGGGGGTCCTCGTGAAAGCCTCGAGCACCCCCTGGGCCAAGATGCCACTTCCGGATGGTACGTCTAGAGGGAGGCCATCCAGCCTTCGGCCATGTCAGCCTTCGGCAGGGAGGAGAGGCCCAGTCACGACTGGTTTAAGGCCAGTCCACCGATCATGGAGCCCCTTTTTGAGGTCAAACGACAAGCCCTCTTGAACTTCAAAAAGAACCACTTGAGAAAACTCTAACAACACTCCCCGCTGCCCGCAGTGCAACTCAGAGCACTGCCAGACGTTAGATAGCCTTTGGCCTTTAAAGCCTTTATTTGAAAACGATGAGTGTTAAAGCTACAATAGCTTGTGGGGTCGTTTACAGCTAACTAATGACAATACGATAAACTAAAAACTAATGACATTTACAAAAACATTTTAGAATATACAATAGAAATATTTACAAATATAAGATTGTTAATATGAAGTCAAGTATATACAAAATCATCTTTTCTAAAACTACAAGTAGATGCGGATGTTATCTTAAAGCTAAATTTATAAAAGATTTTAGTTTTAGCCTGAGGTCACGATATGGAATATCTTTGCCCGTGCACTATAATTATAGGTCATAAATTATAGGACTGAGCCTCTTTACGCGCCGGGGTCTTTCATGTAGCGAGTGTCGAAACGCGGAACTATTAGGGAAACGCATGCACAGGTTGAACAACTCGTGGCTCGTTTCTTTAAAATACAATCTATCAGTGTGACAAGTAACTTTTCATGAAAAGCTTTATGAAAACAAACAGAAGTAGCAAATTTATAATAAAAAGAGAGGATTGGCCATTCGGGCCTGTTGTAGGATTTCAGCAGATGCCATGCCTTTTGGAAAATCAAAATTTAGTCTTGCTGCACGGCAATGAAGCAGTTCCGAAGATTGAAATCAGTCACGGAGTTGCAGCAAAAACCCCACAGTATAAGACCATAGGTCACTGAGGGGAAAATGACCTTGAAATAGAAATCCTGACGAACGCTCCTGGGGAGAAATCTTTGGCACGTGCCAAAGACTATTGGCTTCAACTTTGCAACGAAATACAGCTAGCCCGCAGACTTATCAAGAAAGCTTTAGGTCCTTCAGAAAAGAAAACTGCCCCCCTCAAAATAAAATCCGCCGAACCATTACAGATCCCAAGGAAAAAATGGTAAGATTGGTGGAACACTACTCCGAACTCTATCTGCGAAAGACAGTTGTTACCGACGCTGCCCTCAACTCAATCATCCCCCTCACAGTCATGGACGAGCTTAGCGCTGAACCACGATTAGAGAGGTCGGTAAGGCCATAGACGCTCTCTTAAAAGGGAAAGGTCCCAGCAGCGATGGCATCCCACCCGAGATGATCAAGGTGATCGCCCGCATGCTCATCATCAGACGGCGAGCACTGTTTCCGGGCGGCGAGATGCAGCCACGAACATTTTTTCACTGTGCTTCAGTTACACCAGAAGTCACGAGAACAGGGCAAGCCGCTCTATCTAGCCTTTTTTGACCTGACCAAGGCGCTTGACCTCTTGACCAGAAAGGGTCTGATGCAGCTCCTTTAGAACTGATTGGATGTCATGATAAAAGCGTGATAGGCACCGTGTCCTTTCAAGGATTTACTTAAGATCGAGCGGCGTGAAACAGAGCTGTCTCCTATCCCTGACACGTTTTGGAATCTTTTCCTCTCTCCTGCTGTCCTACGCCTTTGATTCCTGACAGAGTGTACCTCCATACTCGCCCGACGGTAAACTCTTCAACGTGGCTCACCTCCGCACCAAAACCAAAGTCAAAACTGCACTTGTGCGTGACTTGCTCTTCGCTGACAATACTGCCTTCGCAACGCATTTCGAGGCAGCATTGCAGAGGCTCATCACCAAACTCGGCAGCGCATGTATAAACTTTGGCCTCAAAATCAGCCTCGAGAAAACCAATGTGAGTGCCCAAGATGTCAGCCATGCCCCTGAAATCAAAATCAGCGACCACACTCTCGTGGTAGTCGACGAATTCACTTACCTCGGTTCCACCATCTCCATGAACTCTGGCCTTGACTCAGAATCTCCCGAAGAATCGGCAAACACACCGGCGGGCATGTCCAAATTGACCAACAGAGCCTGGGAAAACATTTACCTGAAAGTATCAAAAAGCACATCTACCAGGCATGCGTTCTCGGTGCCTTGCTCTACAGCAGTGAAACTTGGACCACCTACATGAGACAGGAACACCGCTAGAACTCTTTCCGTCTACAATGCCTCATAACAGCAACAGTGAGATACTGTCACGTGCTAGAACCCCCGGTATGTACTCCCTACTCAGTCAGCAGCACCTGCGATGGCTCGAAGAACGGCCTGATTGCAGGTTATAATGTGCGGGAATGTCGTAGTAGCGGGAAGCAAGTTATCGAATATTAGAAGTTTTCTCATTTTGCGATCAATAACATAACCGAGCTAACATTTTTGGTTTAAAAAAAGCACATTGAGGCTTCCCAAAAGAAAAAAATTTCAGTCAAATCTCGTCGCCGCTGTCGATACGAATCGAAAGGCTTCTAGTAACATCTCCACAAGGTCTGTTTACTCTGACCGCTAGCTGGATTTGACGGTAGTCCTGCGTTCAAATCCTCTGCCGGGCCTATAAATAGCCAGCTAGTTTGCCTTCGCCCAACTGGGATTCTTAACTCTGTTATGTTTGATGTTTGCTTGGCCCCGCTAGCATTAGTGCTATAAATACTGTCAAGGGTAAATAACGGAATTATTATATTACCAACTCCTCCAAATGAAAATTAGTGAGAGGTCGTTCTACTGGCAGTATGGAGGAACAAGAGAACATAGTCAGGTTTTTGTATCCAGTGAGAAACAGGGAAACAGGGTGAAGCATTCAGGGAACAAGAAAGCTGACTATAAGCTATAACGTTTAGCATTCTATTGGAATGGATTAAAAACTGCTACACTGTAGGCTCCAGCTCGAGCAACCTCTGACACAATCTCTAAAATCCAACATCTCCCCGCAGGATTTGACCTATCCTTACAACCATGGACTGCATTTACATTCATTGACGGGTATCGCTGCTCTGTTACTCAGCGATCTTGTTTTTCCCATTGATGCTGACTGGAACACTACATGTAAATTTGAAAAATTATCATGGGACTTGAACTCAGGCCTCCGAATTGCAAGTCCAACGTTCTAACCCCTCTACAACGCTGCCTCCTCTGTTTTAAAAAAGCCGTGGTAGTATGGTCCTATAATGGACTGTGAGCAAATCATCTGGGGTCACCTTTCGGAAACGGGAAACCTTGACCGCAGTGCTTTGTGGAAAACCAAGTGCTATAGCCATTCAAGTGAAAATTTTCTAATATCATGATAGCGCTCTCATATAGTAGCACTGATCTGTGTCTTAGATTGAAGTTTTGAGAAGGAAAGAGAAGAGGGTAATTATCAGGATGCAGTTCATCTTTTCTGGTATATGTGTTTGCATTGTGGATGTTTTGGGTGAAGTTAGCTATTGTTTTATTAAGCCTTGCTGAGTCATTCCTCTATGTGTTTATTATGTCTTACCTTCAACATGCTAATCTAGTGATCGGATCCTATATCTACAATCGGCGTCAAAATTGCTGAGACATTGCCCTCAAATGATCTTTGGAGAACAAAACAATCCATACCCCTCCCCAAGGTCTCCGTTCATCCATTCAAAGTTGTCATGTATGTTGTTTTCTACAGGATCGAACAGCGGTAAAACATTTTGTGGAGGGGAGGAGGGAAAGCGTCATTTCCACCTTCTTAAGTCGGAAAAACGACAGAAAGGCTCATTAGGACAAAGTGTCTCAACTAATTTTGACGCCGATTGTGGGTTAATTGAGCCCGCGTACGGATGAATGGATACGTAATGCTCAGGATCAGTTGGGAAAAATATTAACTGAAGATCCTGTTTGTAAACCTTGTATCAAACATTCAATAGTCAGTTCTGTGTGTCCCACTTTTACTTGCCACAATTTCCTTTTCTTTTCAACTATGACGGTTTTCAAAGCACGTACTCCGACGTTCCACGGTAACAGACTAAAGTATTTTCCAGAAATTCTGCCGTCATTTTCGGGACAAAGAACGAAAGTTATGCCCGCATTGTAGAGGGTGTGAGGTCTATCTTCCTCCCTGCGTGATCCACTAATACTTAAAATAGCTCTGAGTGTCCTTAACTAAGACAGGGGTGTCACTGAAGCTTGCTCCCTGGGAGATCAGTTCGTAGAGAGAGCTAATGATAGCTTAATTTTTCTAGACTTCCAAAGCAATTTAGTGGAGTAATTTGGTTTCTCTTTCAAGAGCCTTCAGGGTGGCCCAGAAACTAGACAGCCTAACAGGAAAACCTACTGCATCGCTTTTGAGAGGTACGTCTACGGCACATAGTTTGTTTTTTTACATTTTCGCAAGGCTTATCTGTCCTATCACGTTGCGAAGTTTTAACTTGAAACTTGAAAAACTCTCCAACGACGGTATCCTTTCGACTCCTTTCGGTATTGTTTGTCCTCTGTCATCACAAAAAGCACCATGCTAGATGGAACCTTTTAACACCTGTAGAGGGTCTTGTTGGTATTACATGCATGTTTCAGCTTGTTTTCATCACGTCGGGTTTCCCATCCTAATTCAGTCAACAATGTTGAATAAAACTTGTTGTAAAGCACATATTATCAACGTTACAAGTTAGCGGAGATCAGCCTGCTTGTTAATTCTTTTGCCGGATATGCTCTCTAAGGGGAAAAACGTGGTGAGCACACTTAACTGCACAGACACCTAATTCATCTTTCCGTCTAAAATCTGCGTGGCAAAAAGGCCTCATATTGTCGGATTACCATCACATCACTAGCCTGTGTACAGACGTCTCCTCTCCCTCAGATTTTGAAAATTAGGATTCTCAGTGAAATCAGAAATTCAAAATTGACAATCCGGAGCTCGATAAAACTAGGCTTGACTTTTTCAGTAGGATGCTGTTTTTATTTTGATATTCACTGGGAATGTCTAACTAAAAATGTCGCGAGACAAATAACTTTCTAAAAGTATTGTTGAAATACGTTCCTTAATCGGCTGAAAGGATTAATTTGTTCAAAATACTGATCGGAGCACGTAGTATGCCAGTGGATGAAAATCCATTAAAATTAAAAAAAAAAACCCTTAATATATGTCCTATATAGCTCGCAGGTGGTTCTGCTTTGACATAGGAAGGCTTGAAGACTAGTGCTGTAGCGTTCATTTCGAGATCGTGCAGGATCCCGCAATTCATGTCTTAAGGAAACAAACTTAAAATTCACTGAGTGATTCGAAGCATCGTTCTTCTTATTGAAATTTCTGTTAAGTTGATTTAATCAAATAATAAAGTTATTAAAATATATAACTAAAAATCTCAGTCAGTCTAGCTATAGTGACAGCAGCACAATAACCTTGAACGCGTTCAAGTCAAGGCAAGGGGAAAATAGTCGTCCAGGACTCGTAACTCGCACTTGAAAACTATGAAAACTATCCGTCTCGACCTTGCCGAAGTCACAGCCATGAAAAGAAAGAAAATAAAAAAATGCCCTGCTCCCGGCGGGGTTCGAACCCGCGACCTTCGCATTGCTTCAGCACCCTCGGCGGCTATATGGCCGGTACTGCTTATAAGTACGACGCTCTAACCGACTGTGCTACGGGAGCTAGACGTAAACGTTTTTTCTGCAGTTTTGACGTATTCATGATTGTGCTGACGCTCAATCGTTTTTTAGCCAACCGGAAGTGGGCTCCTTGCACTCTTCGTCCGTGATTTTGAACAAATTCTTGGGCAAATCGTCTCTTTAAGAGTAAAGACACTTAGCAATACAAACTTGATAGCGTCAAAAGGCGTCGCCGCTAAAACTCTCTAATTTCATATCAGGAGTACATATTTATTATCCTTCCATCGCGATTCAGTTTTTTTCCACTGTTTTCCTATTCTTTTTCCTGTTGTTATTGTCCGATTATTTACTTTGGTTACTTATTTCTTGCGGTCGTCATCTGACGGAGAAGGGGCTGGAACGCTAAGTACCACAGGGTACCCATACGTCGGAAGCGAGGGAAGAGTCGTGAAATTTTACTGACGTTTTGTAGGGGGCAAGGAGGTGTCTCACGCCATACAAACTTCTACAACATTTTCTCACTTCGCCGAGCTGTGATAAATACATTCGTTCTTTTTTAACAAATCACTCTTAACAACCCATTAGCCTGTTCCAGGCATTGGAATAGTGAGCTGCGGCGCGAAGTAAGAGAGCTCAGAGAGCCCAGACTCGTACCCAGTCGTTATTTATGTGTTTTGGGGGGGTGATAGAAATTGGGCTTAGGTTGGGGCTTAGACTTGAGTCCCCACGAGTAGCGTTGCAGCTAACAGGAGACTGGAACCGAATATTTTACCCTTGAATGCACTGCTGCTAAGCATTACGGGATTACCTATCAGGAGTGTTGAAAATGGCGGCGGAGGAATGCACAGCTCGTGGACCACAGAGATAGGGAATTTTCTTCAGTTCTTCGCCTTTAACGAACGTCATGGCGTCCGCTGAGTGTGACATAGAACTAGAAGATGGAGAAATAAATGATTTAGAGGACGGCGAAATTGACGAAGATATACTTCTGCCCACGGAATCGAACAACAATGTCTTCTCTCGCTTGGAACCACGTCAACATGCATATCCCGAGAATTCTAATTCTTATGGAGCAATCAGGAGAGATTTTGTACATCATAATTTGGGTCCTTCATCTGGAAGATGGGAAACACAAGGTGGTCCTATAACTCCATCACGGGGGAGATTTCCAAGAGGACGAACAACTCCGCCGAGAGTCCTGCGAGGAGGAAGGGGGAAATCATCTTTTCGTGGAAATGGACGGCAAGTGATGGGCCGGGGCAAGCCTTTTGCTGCCAAAAGAGAAAATACACGTCAGCGTATCCTTTTGTTCTTTTAAGCTGTGCGAAAATGGAACATTTTTTCGCGTGGAGAGCGTTAAATTAAATTAAATTACCTTGACAATTAAACTTCAAAGGTGATACACTTATTTGCTTCTTCAGCAAATAAAGGGAAGACGTGCGCTTTCTTCTTTCAGTTTTAGTGCAATTCTGGGCAAATTTCTTTAGGTTCTGTAGGTGTCTGGAACAAGAATGTCATCCATTGTAACAGTTAAAAATCTAAAGCAAAGTAATAGTCACATATAGTTAAACTTTTTAACTGACATTAGTTTTATTCATAACTGTCTTTGTCTCCTTACGAGTAATATTCAGGATGAGTAATATTTAGGTTTAGGATTCAAAAGAAACTGAGTATTCAATAGATTGACAGCTGGTTTTGGGCTTGCTGCATTCAAGGCTGAGCTCCCTTTCTCAATAGCATAGGAAGCGAATGACATCCGAGTGACTAATTTGCAATTTTTGTCTGAGTTTTTTTTTTTCATTTTAATGACAAGAGACAAACAAACATTACATGTTAATGGCAAAAGTCAGACAAAAGTGAGGAATTTGCTAATGTTAATTTCAGTTCGTTTGTCTGAGTTTCTGGTCTATAAATAGTAATTGGTCACAGGCTATTGTGATTAGGGTAGGGTTAAGTGCTGAAAATAATGATTAGGGTTAGGCAATGACTCAAAATGAGAAGCTTTTATTCATTGTTTGGTTTGACACCATTTGAAAGTTAATGTGGTACCAAAGGCTAATTTGGGCATTTGTTTGAAAATTTTATTCTTGTGAAAATATTAGAAAGGTTTAATAAAAATAAGTGAAATTTTATGGATGCAAGTGCAAGGTACGTGTATATGTTTTGGAATATTGCATCTTCTTTTGGATTACTACAACGGAATTTGTGGAATTTATCAAAATTTAGGATGCAGTCAAAATAAAATTGCCTTTAAATTTAAAAGGATTAAATAATATTCAAAATGAAAAGACACACATAAACAAAACCACAAAAGAAAGATGTACAGTGCAGTGTGCCAAAAAATATTGAATTTGGACAATTTTAGAGGAAAACCAAAAAAGTTATACCTGAGGTGAATGCAATACTTTGTCACTTCCAAATTACAAAGCAGACTGTGGCACACTGCACTGCAAATTTTCATTATCTTGTCTCGATAACGTGTACCAAGATTTGTGGCATTTGAATGAATCCTTGAGGAGAAAACTATCCAAAAATGCCAGAGACAGGCTTTGATTACGAGTTCTTTTAAAGAAAAAACTGCAATTTCGTTTGGTCTACATGCACTCAAACTGAAGTTGGTGGTTGTTGACGTAGTCGCCATCTGGGAAAGGCCTGTAGTAAAGTTTTCTAGCGTAAAAAAAAAATACTGCCCTATATGCGGTCATGATCACGATATTTGACTGGCTATTTTTCCTGCAAAGCCAATCAGAGGCACAGGTATAAAGAATGACACCTTTTGATTCACAACAGTGTCCTGGAGTGAAGTGCTGACAAGTTTGTTTCTGTTCAATAGGGAATTTTCTTGAGTTCTATACAGTACCAGGAAACATTTGCCTTTCTATGGCAATGAAAAGCTTTTCCGTCTATAACTAACGTTATGGCAAATGATCAAAGAAGGAAAATCTGCAGTTTCAGTGGCAGGAAGTAAAAAAAAGTACAGTACATCAGAGAACACGATCATGCATTTAATTACATGGCTAGCGCATGTTTTTTTATAAAGTGTTAGATAGAGGAATTCATCAGACATTTATGGTCACAGTGCTGTAATATGCAAATACAAAGTTAATTGCTTGTATAACAGAAGAGTTTGTGATGCATGATTGTTTTGCAATCATAACCGGATATATAAACTGTCAAATTTGCCTGCATCGGGATATAATAATTTTCTTAGTCACAAGTGTTTTTATACTTCTCAGTTTACCACATTTTTCCCATAAAATTGGTCTTAGAAAAGAAACTTTAGTTGCTTATAACACGCTTCAGTGAGATCACCCTAAACTTAAACTTGGGATACAATGTTAAGAACTGGCTAGCTTCAAGCTGGTAGAAAATCACACGATTCTGAGATGGTCATGTTAGCCTGCAGTTGCACTTAAGCTGCAGAGCAGACTCAAACAGGGTGAAGTTGTAGGGAGGTGAAGGGGACGAAACCAGCAAAACTATCGCAGGGCTGCAAATAACGGACAGCAGGTTGCCGGTCATGATGACCGGCCAAATATTTTTTAGCCCGGACAAACCCCGATTCTGGCCGGTCAAATAATGAATACTAATAATTTTTTTTTGCCTAAGGAATATCCAATTATATGCTGGCAATAGATCGTTATTACTACATTGACGTTCACATTTTTGACAGCAAATTGGTGAAAAATGCATTCGCACGTTGTCGAGTTCCTTTCCGCGGTTTTCGGTAGACTGCAAAACAGTCCGTATTTTTGCGTATTCAAGTACGCGCGAGCAGTCAAACAAAAGGTGTGGAACGAGGCTGAAAACAGAGAGCGAGACTGGGGAGAGACGGTAAAAAATACGGACTGTCCGTTTTGCATACGTTATATTCGTTCGAATTACCCGCTTCTCCCAGCCACGGGCAATTCCCATTGGCTAAATTTCGATGCAAGCTGTCACCAAGCTGTCAAGTAATGTTTTCAACAAGTCATTCGGGATATTCCCTGCCGAAATGAATTGCTAAAGCTTTCGCCGTAAAATGATGGATCGGCCGGATATGCTCGCAAGAATTGGGATTTGTTTTAAAATCGGAGCAGAGGGAAGCTCTGGAGTTACTGCTCAGGAGAAAGGATGTTTTCTGTGTTCTACCAACAGAATTTGACAAAAGCCTCATTTATCAGATGTGGTTCATGCAAAGAGTTCGTCAAGTTCTGTTCAACGGCCGACCGTCATTGTTATCTTGCCTGGCTAAAAAAGGGGGATCGATAGGAAACACACGACTTTCACCTCACGCAAAAATGCTGCTTGTTCCAATGGATTGTTTTCTCTGTCGAGTAGATTATGCTTTGGAGGAAAACGTTTTGACTGAGCAATCGAGAATTTTGGCCGCTTATTAAATATATTTCATACTGACAGGTCGTGACGCGCATATTGATTTTCTCTGGTCGGCATGATTTGCCCTCTGATGCAAGAGCATTTTCTTTCTTGGCCCCTTTAGAAATGTAAAGCTCTTCATTGCGGCTGATTAAGGGTTTTAGGTTGTTTTATTTCTCCAAAGTGCCTCCTGGATTTGAATAATTTTAAGCGATATTTTTTATGTCCGTGAATGAGACTATTTCCTGTAATGTTTTGTCACGCTGGGCCCAGCTCGTTAGGGTTTTTAGCAGGATTTTAAATTCTCACAGATAGTGATTTACAGAGCTAAATCACCAAGACGTGGATTGGAATGAGGGGATTTACTCACTCTTTTCAATCGCAATAATTGTTCATTGTCAGTTGGCGTGTTCAGTTCTTCTCTAATTTGCGAAAGCATCGCCGTGCAGTTTCCCAGGGTAGTTTCTAACCTTTGTTCCGCACAAGGAGAAAACTCTTGTGGAGAGAGATTCTCCTTCCTTGGGGACAACGAACTTTTCTTTTTTTTGTAGGTCGGCCCACTTTGGTAACGTTTCTCCTTTTCTGGTAGGCGCAACAAACACATTTTCCGAGCTTATCCATCCACTCGTAAAATTGCCGAACTGTGTTTTGAAACAACAGCCGCACATTCTACAATTTATCCGAAGCGCTTGGCACTTTCGGCTTTCTCCCTCTTCGAGGAGCAGGCAGGCTTTGTTGTTGTACTGCCACTTCCACTCATTTTTGATCCTCCACTATATACACTACATTTCACAGAGAAGCAACGCCAAAAAATGCTTTAGAATTACCGGATTACAGCGTCAAGATTCGAAGCCAAGAGCAGACAATAACACGCGGTATTCTCCCTCGAAATCAATCACCGAGTGTATCGATTTCATAAAGAGGGCGGGGTTGTGAACAGATTTTTGACAGCCCGACGACATTTTTGAACCCCCTGGTCGGAACGAACTCATTGTATGGAAAACGGACAGTCGGTTTTTTCTCTCTCGCCTCACACGCCCTACGGGCGTGTGAGGCTCGCGCGGTTCGCGCGCATAAGACTCTTACGCCACGCGTTACCGATTTCTTTACTGATTTTGAGGAAAAAACCGACTGTTTTGCAGTCTAGGTTTTCGGGCGTTTTAATGTTATGTTCTACCTTGAGTATCATTGCACGGCGGTGTCTGAAGTCTCTAGAGGTAAAAAGTGAAGCGTAAATCCTTTTCAAACTCCCAAGGTTCAAGAAACGGAATACACATACAGTTCAGCAAACTTTAGAAATTTCGCAAAAAAAACAACAAAAAATTGGGTTATTTTACAAAATGTGCACACGCTTGTTTTACGTTGATGTTGCAAAATGAACATCGGTGAAACTTGATCTTTTTCCTTGCCTGGCACGTGATCGAAAGTCACTTCCTCAAAGAAGAATCGTCGCTGATATTTTTGGCAAAGAAGTTGATTTGCATTGGTGAGAAGTTTGTTCCACAAACAGCGTGTTGATGATCAGAAGTCAATAAATAAATTTGGGTCATCGCGCAACGTTTTATCGCGAAGGGCTCAAATGTCAACAGAAATTTGCATAAAGTTGTTTACAAGAACGCGAATCTAGCGCCGCGATAGACGACGACCTTCCCTCTTGAGTAGCTTAAATTTTTATCAGACCATTTTGGAATCGAGTCTGCAAACGAAATTCATGTTCGACATAAAAGAAATTATTATTAATCGATGCGCTAATATTTATTCCCGGAGAAACACAGGATGACCTGTTGAGAATTGCAATCGATTTGCCTGAATTCCTTCGAATTCCCAAAGAAGGTCATATTGCTGATTACAGCAAAGCCGAAAGTACAGTACGACTTGCAACGTTGCGTTACTTTCCAACTCAGTTTGTTATTCACTTTGCTGCGTTAGATTACGACATGACGACATGAAATTAATTTATTGCGGCGTTCTTTTTCTTAGAAGGGTTTAGTGCAAAGCAGCAAAAAACGCCAAAGAAAAAAGAAATCATTGCAGCGTTATAGAGCATTAAGCGACAACTGTATGGAAAATAAAGTGTTTGTATCCAAAAATGACCGGTCAAAATGACCGGCAAGAGCGGAGTTTGACCGGTCAAGTCCACGATCAGGCCGGACATTGTCCGTTGACCGGCCGTTATTTGCAGCCCTGCTATCGCTGTAGGTTAAAATGGTTGACATATTTTAATTTGAATTTAATTTTTGACCTACAACATAAAAACCAGTAAAGCAATGCTGAATTACTCCTCCAGTTTATTTTCCATTCACGTAGTCTATGTTGTATTTCTATTGAGGGCTAAGCTGCAGAATACTCAGAGCCAGTTGTGTAAAATAATGTACAATCTACTTCAATGGCTGAACATTTATGCAATGAACCCCTAGCCATTTTCTTACATGTCTTTAACTCTGGATTGGCCCTTATGCATCTTTACGATAAATGAACAAATTTCACAACCAAACTTTGTAAACAAAATTCTTTGCATTTGTATTCTTTGTGCATGGGGGTTTCTTTTCAACTCTTGTAAAACTTTGCAATTTCAAACAGGCTTGGTGCTGAAGTTTCCACATCTGATGTAAACATGCATAAGGGCCATAATTTGCTGAGTATCTTACACCGGTACCTTCTTTTTCAACCAATTTCTTTCACATCTATTCTGCAGCTACTCCTTACTTCTCAAAATCACACTGTGCTACTTTCAAGTTTGACCATCGTCCATTTGATTACTCAAGAGATCCTTTCTTTAAACTTTAATCACAGTTCGTAACCATACATAACTGATACAAATGAACTAATACTGACATATACAATCGTACAAAAATACAAAAATGGTTAGTAGGGGGGAACCAAATTCCTATTCTAAGACATACCCTCCAAAAAAGAAAAAAGGAAAAAAAATTACTAATTAATATATAAACATATATATTAAAAGACTATAAATTAGTCTATAAATTATAAACCTAGATGCCTAATAATAATGCATAAACTTATATTAAAGACACTATGCCTGTCACTGTTAACTTTTTATTTTTGTTTTTCTTTTGTAAATGGTAGCACGGTGGAACCTTGATATAATGAACCTCTGTATAACTAAGTCCTTAGTACATTTTAAAACTAATGATACTAATGATATTCTTTACCTCTCTAATAGTAAAATATATGAAAAAGAACCATGTTATAGCAGACATATTTTGCCAGTCCCTGGGCCCTTTCTTTTATATTGATGTTCCACTGTAAATAAAATGATGTAATTAGCACCATAATGTCATTGTGCTGTTCATGGATTTCTATACCTGTATGAAAAAACAGCAAGCTACATGTATCACATTCTGTCCCATATACCCAAAGGAAAAGTTAATTATAGACATGTTTCACTGATTAAAAGTGAAAGTTATTTGAAGAGCATCTTACCATAACATCTGGTTTAGGAGGGGCACATTTGGTTTTTCAGTTTCGAAGGTTTTTCCTCTTTTTGCTCTTACCTGCTTTTCTAGTGTTTGTCAGTTCCCTTTTGTGAACTTGTGGTTTTCAGTTTTTGAGAGAAACAAAGACTAGTGTTTTTTTTCCTGTTTGCCTTCTTGCCTTTGTTTGTACATGTAGTTCTGCTAGAGGGGAAGTGTTATTATCAAGAGAAGACAAGCCCTAGCCTTGCAGCAGCCCAAAGGTTGGAGTACTATACACAACTTTAGAATGGTTTATTGACCCTTTAAGCGCCACATCTTCATACATTTCATTGAAGAGGTATTTGAGAAGTTGATAACAGATAAAAGCATAATTTTCCCCTTGGTTAACATATTAATAATTCTCAAAGCTGTTTTTCTTGGTGATAATTATATGAATACTGTTGTAATTTGTATGGTTCTTAACATAAATAACTTAATACAGATTTTTTACAAAGACCCAACTTGCCTCATTCTCCTTCTGTGGAAAGATCTCGTGGACCATATCCTCAGAAACGAGGACCAGGTTACACTGACAATGAAAGATTAAGGCAAGCTTCTTCTCAACCTGAGAACAAAGCAAGAGCTCCCCACCTTGATGAAAGGTGGCATGGTCACGGCTACCCTGATACTGAGAGACCGAGGTTACCCCATCCCCTTCTGAACGAAAGACAAAGGCTGCCTCTCATGGAGTTGGATGAGAAGTCATGGCCTTCTTATAATACAGGTGTAGATTCAATTGCTCCTGCACCAGATCAACAATCTGCAAGAATGGAGTCACCTTTGGATGAAGAAGAGGTTGATGATTATCGGATTTTGCTGCAGCGCCATCGTCTTATTCAGCAGCAGCTTGCTGCTCTTGAAAAACAAGAGAGTTCAACTTTGGAAGAGGAAAACATCATTGATGATACTTTTATAGATATTCCAGTTGAAGACACACAGCCAGATCAGTCTTTTGTCAATGAAGGAAACCTTGAAAGTTTTACTGATTCGCTTGTTGAAAATCCTGAAAGAGATGAGCTTATGAATCTTCAGCAATCAAATCTGAATCGAAATCTCACAAATGTTGTAAATAGTGGTGAACTTGAAAACTCTGAACAAATTGATGACCTATTTATGAGTGGAAAGCCGGAGAACTCAAACTCACCAAAGCCATTTGTACCATTTAGAATTAAACCTCGCTACACTGGCGTTCCATCAATAAAAGAATTGAGCCAAAAAGACTTGGAGCTGAGGGGAGCTAAGGAAGGCACCCCAACTGCTGGAGACAGTATCAATGAAGGGAATCAACTTTTAAAAGAAAACAATCAAGCCCCCTCACAACATCGTAACAGAACTAGAGGAAAGCTCTCTAGAGGTCGCAAAAATAGAAAGAGAAGAAAGAGAAATTTTTCTCAGGGTGGAAATCAAGGTAGCAGCGCAATAGACATTCAACCTTCTGAAAAGGTTGGCTCCAACCAAAATTCACATGTTGATCCTCATAATGAACTAGAGGCAAGATTGATGAGTTTAGCAGGGAGCTCTGTTCCAATTCTTGAAGGGACCAATGAGAACAGGTTTGTACTGGGCAAATTTTAAGTTTTTACTTCAGTGTTCATGATTCATATGGTACTCTAATATGTATACTGTGGTAGCTCACGTAGGTGGACACCCTCGGCACGCGAAAAAGTTGTCAGTTAGTGGAGCTGGCTGCTTAAAAGAATGGTTCTCATAAGAGGCCACTTGAGATGTAAGGGTTAAGTGGCTGCTTACAGGAGCTTGCCCATCTGCAAATTAATAAACATTGGAAATGCGAAAACACTCTTTGTTAGTGTTTGGTTCTACTGTTCTAACATTGTATTAATGCAGACAAAAACCTAAAATTCAAGTGGTGTTTTGAAGTGTAACCAGTCATGTATGTGAAAAAAAAAAAACAAACACTAAAACCGATATAAATTCCTTGTGACAAAAGGTAATATGAAGTTGATACAGTAAAATACAAGATTCTTAGGAGAACGAGATTTCATTTCTGAATCAGGTGTCCCCTTATGGGAGCTAAAAACAAAGCTAAAATCTAACTCGTAAACTGTGGAAGTGTCCACTGCTGCCTACAGGAATTGTCCACGTATAGGAATGTAAAAATGCAGAGTTTGTTTTGGAATTGAAACAGAGTTTTGTGAAGATGATGGTAAGTAAACTAGTCACCGAAGTCTTCTTGCAAGAGTGCCCATTTAGAGAGCTTCCACTGTATGAACATTGTTTACCATATTAGTGGAGAAAGAGTTTATGTTTATGGTGAATGAAGATCCAATTCCCAAGATAGAAAAACTTGTAATACACAAGCTTTGGATTCCATTATCATTATCAAGTGATGGAGTTGGACATTTAATGTTGTTAATGTGTCAGCATGTTGATAGCGTGAACCAGGCTTTGATTTGTATGTGCATTCCTTTGTTGTTTGTTCCAGGCAAGATGTTGACTTCAAGAAACAAGAAAGGCGTGAGAAAGTGCGGCAGTGGCAGGAGAAGATGAATAAAGCTGGATTTTCAGATCAGAAAAGTCAGCCAGGAAATAAAGTACACCCTAAAAAGAAACCAGCCAAAGGGAACAAAAGAAGTGCAACTTCACAAAGTTTAAAATCAAGTGAAAGTCAGCGCGCAGACAGAGAGGCGCACAGAAGGAATGTTGTCAGGTTTGACAATGATGACTATTTTGAAATACCCATGGATGTAGAGAGTGATTCAACAGGTAATGCAATAAAATTTAGTTCAAGAAAAGATGCCATTTGTACACATTTTTTGTTTGAAATTGATTATTTGAGCAATAGAAAATGTTTTCCTTGTTTGCATCGCCTGATATAAACATTTGAGGGTTGGGCGAATTTGAGACAGTCATGCAAACCTAACACAAAGTAGAGTATTTGCACAACTGTTGAGAATTCTCCCAACCCCTTGAGTGTTTCTATCAGGTTATGCAAACACAGGGAAAAAAGTTTCCTATTACTTTTATAAAACAACTTTTCTGAGGAAATGGCAAATCTCTTTGTTTATGGGACTGATGAAAAGAGAAGTTCTTACCAGTCAGGAAGTGTTGTACACAAAGTTTTGTATGCATAATCAGTGCTTGTTTTGCAAAAAAGATGCTTTCTAAAATACAGATTTTTCTCAATTAACATGTCAGCTTCAGCAGGAAAAAATTGACACAGCGTGTTTCTAAAGATTTTCCAAGTTTCAGGAGACAAGGAATTGTGTAAATAAAGTAAACTTGTCTAGTTTTCAACTCAAAAACGTTTTTAAATTTCGTGCTTGCATGATTACTGAGCACTCAGCAAAACATCTGGACGTCACAACCATGTTTACATACTCTCGTGTTAACACACCTCTCAGCCAATCAGAGTGGGTGTACTATCTTAGTTATTTTATAAAATTTATTCTTGTGGTTGTAAATTTGTGATGGACAGTGGTTGATATGTGTAAAACTTATAGCATTCACTCATGAGCAAGATTTCATGCTGGGATGTCACTAAGGTTTCAAGTTGCTGGGTAAATAAAACAAGTAGGCAGGGAATCAGACAGCTAGGGATTTTTTTTGGTTATATTTTTCTTCTACATGTATTTTCCTTTGAAAGTAGCCAGGGTCACATTAAGTAGCCGCGGAAAAAGCGCGACCCCCATGTCTTAATGACAGCCTTGTCATGTTTAAATTTAGATGCAGACTGGAATTTTTATTTGATTTTATTGTATTCCATAACTTAAGTTAAACTCTTTTAGGCTAGACGGGGGTGGGGAACTTTTCCCCTCAGCTATAGATCACTGACATCATCATCATCATTAACATGATCATCATCACTGTTAAATTTTTTTTACCGGACTAGATGGTCCAGCTCTTCCACTGATTGAGGAACCAGTTGAAGATTTCCCACCACCTCCACCACCATTACCCAATGGTGACTCAGGTAAAAATAACACCTGTCTGTGTCTTATTAACTGCAGTTGATAAAACTGCAGAGCTAACACATCAGTCATCCATCCCCCCTCCTCCCAAACTACTGTGGGGCATTTGCCTACCTTGTCAGTGTGTAAAAAGTGAGACAGTCCTGTTTTTTCTTTTCCCTTTATCTCATCCCCTTTTCTTTTGCTTTTCTTGTGCTGGGCATTTAGTAAGCCTCACTTTGGTGGGAAAAGTTTCTGGGCAGTGGAGCAAGATTTTCTTGGGAATTTTTGGGTCAACATTGCATAGTTTTTTGCCTTTTTCTCCAACTTCCTTGACTGAATCATGCTCATTCTGGTGCATGTATGGTTTGAAACCTCTTGTCACCCTGCTGAAGTTAGCTGACAAAGTTGTCCCTGACCATTAAAACTGTTGATGTCTCAAGTGGTAGAAAGGAACTGGATCCGCATGGGCAGTTCAGGGGTGAATGGGTTAAAAGATCTATAAATTTTGTGCTCTAGGTTCTTACGGCTCATTTTTTTCTTTCATCTTCCCATTTTATCAGCAGTCCCCATGTATGTGGTGGATCAAGCACAGCATCCTCTTCTGGTAAGAATAGACCCTCCCAGCCTAAATAAGAATTTTATTACTCATACTGATTTACTTAGGTTACAAGTCTTGTCTTGCATAACTGCTATAAAAGTACTACTACATTACTACACATTATTGCGTAAATGCTTCTTCATTTTGGTACATTTACCTTAGTGTACAAGAAAATTATTTTGATTATATTTGATAAATTTAGTAATTATTTGTACATGTACTTTGCATGTTGTGGTGTCATCATCCAAGAGGACAAAGAAAACAATTGTCTATCACTCACTCAACCGGATGCAACTGCTCTCCAGTACACAGTAAAACTGTCCGATTTTTCTCCAATAATCATTGGACAGTTTGCCTGTTTTAAAAGGAAAGTTCTGAGTAAAAATATCAAAATAATATTTATCCTTTTTGGGCAGTTTCTAAAAATTAATTTAATAATATTATTATTACAATACAGTGTTTGTGACAGGAACTAACTTTAAGGTTAGCTGAACGCAGCTTGATTTGAATCTCGTTCTCTGTTTTTCCTTCAGATGTACCCACCTGCAGGCTACTTCCAAATTGATCAGGTGAGGAGAATAAAGAAAGACTTTTGCCATCAAGTCTTTTTTTTATCCTTCAGTGCTCAAGATCGTACTTGTAACTGCCATGATGGAATGTTTCAATGGGGCAGGAAAGCAATGGCAATGCATTGTGGAGCATGCAGAGTAGTCTGCTACACAGCTGTTTTTAGTGTCATCATGCAACGTGACAACACAGGGAGGAGCGACACTAAAAACGGCTGTGTAGCAGACTACTCGCAGAGCAGTAAACTGTAAACTGCTGCTTATAAGTCCCACCCCTTCCCCATTTATAGGCCCATCTAACTTTAAACAAAAAAATACTCAACAATAATTATTCCTCGAGCCCAAATGGGCTGTTGACTCAGAGGCCATGAGGACAAGAGGAATATTGTTTTAGTAAAATCCAACTAGTTGGTCAAAAATGTCAAGACAAAACAACTTAAGCTAGCAATACTCGATTCAGCCGCCATTGTTTTGCTTTCCAAACCTTGGATTTTCGCTACTAGTGGGCTATAACATATAGCCTAGTAGTAGCTCAACCAATCAAAACGCAGCATTGATGATAGACCACTAGTTGGATTTTACTAAACCCTTTTCAGATATAAGCTTCTCTCATTGAATTTGATTTATTATGACATTTTGGACATTTTGAAGCTCAATTAGAAACCAGTGAATGCAAAACCTATCTTATTCAGCATTGCTATACAGTGTAGCTTGTTCTAAAGTGTTTTTACTAGTCCTGTTATACAATGTATGCCCCCTCAGATATGAGCCCCTCTGTTTATAAGCCATCCTAAAAGCCTTTTCAAGATATATAAGCCTAGGGCTTATAAGCGGCAGTTACTGTACAAATGATCACAAGAATTATCTTGGCCACTCACTACATCCTGACCCACCTTTGATCTTTGAGTGTCTTGAATCTGCTCTGCTGTTGGATCCAGATGAATTATGGGTGGGAAAGCAAGTTTGAGAAATATTATGCAACTCTCTCTCAAATCTCTCCCCCACCCCCCCACCCCCCCCCCCCCCTTCCCCCTCTCAATGCAAGTCATTCCATTATTCATTTTTCTTCTTAATTTTCTTTTAGAAATATCCAGAATGGATGGCTGGGCCGGCACCATTAATGTCACAAGGCCACAATGACCAGCAGTTTGGATATGAAGGTGCACAACTGCATTTTGTCATTAGTCTTGCCTGCTTTAGCTTCAAGACTCTAAAAATGCAAGCGTTTCTTTTTTTTTCTTGTGTGTGCGCCAAAAGGGGAATCATGGTCCCACATATGCATAGCGGAGACTGTGGAAACTAGGGTTTAGAATCACAGCGTGATGAAAGCTATGCATAGAAAGCTGCAAGAGATGTCCAGCTTTTCTTGAACGGGTCGGCCACAAATTCTATCACTTGTAATTGTTGATTACTTTGGAACAAATGATTACTTCAATGGTCAAAAAAAAGAACAATCTTAATGAGCCAAACGTTGATGATGAGGCTAACTGGTTGGATGTTGTAAACTTTCATTGTATGCAAATAAGTCTTGTGATGAGCATGCAGTTTATTTTTGGCGATGATTGAAATGACTCACCAAGTTCATCTTGTTTCCTTGATTTTTGTGTATTTACACACTCGTTCAGTTCACTCAGTTCAGAAACAAATTGAATACAATATAAAAAGTAAATATCCTGAAGAATACTTGAGCGTTGATAAAGTAAGAAGTGAAAAACGTTTAGCAAGGAAATCCTGTTTTATGTAGAATTGATCACCTCCTAGACTGTGAACAGTCTCTTATTTTTCCTTTGAGTCACAATAGGACTAGAACATGATTTTACTTTTTCACTCCCCGCACATGGCTCTGAGGAAACAAGGATGACTGCTCTTGGTCGGATCACCTCCTCATTTCTTATCTTATCTCCAAACAAGCAAGACTCACCGCTTTTAAGTGCGTTCTTGTTTGTCATTAAACTGAGCCAAGCACCTTGTAGGTCTTCAGTGTTAACACTGGCTATATTTACGTGAATGCAAAAAAAGGTTTTTAATGAAAAAAAAATTATTCAATCACCAAAGACAGTAGTAAGAAAGTTTAGTAGAGGCAGTTTTTTACTTCTCCAGGGCCCCTTCTCATTGATAAAGCTGTTGTGGTGCTTGATGTTGGTGATGAGGGTGCAACATTGTTCCATAGAGTGAGGGGGTCAGTAACTCTGGTTCCCAAATCATGTGCTGTCCAATGGAAGATACTGGTCACCTCACAGATTTTGCATTTTACAGAACAACAATAATTTTAGTGAGTCTCATTACCAAAATGCAGCTTCAAATGACAGACTCGGTAGTTTAAAAGAAAAATATGCACTGTTGTTTGTGATTGAAGGAAACATTATTATTCTGTTGTGATGTGCCAAAAGAGTATTATGTTATCTTCTTGGGTTTTAACATCATTCTCTAGTGAAAACAAAGGAAAAATAAAAATTGCCTGAAATAAAAATTAACGGCAACATCTGCATTATATATAAGAGAGGTGCCATTGCCACATGTAAGTACAGTATGTAACACTATTTTGGAATATATGTCACTTTTCAGAATTTGCTAGACAGACAGATGAGTTGGAGCAAAATCATGATCAGGAGCAGGGTCATGGCCAGGACATGTCAAGTCAGGATAATTCAGATGATGACGATGATGAAGCCACACTAAGAGAACAGCTTCTCAAGTCTTTGGCTGTGAAAAGAAGAGCTAAACTGGATGTCGGGGTAAAATATGTTAAAGTAAACTTACATCTTGTACAAATGCACAATGACTTCTGTGCACAGTATCAAAATTATTAGAAGCAAGTTTCAGTTTCTTTGATGTTTGAATCCCTTGAAATCCATTTCTTGCTTTTCCAAGTGTAGAGTTTTTTTTGTTTTTCAAAAAAAGAGCTTATTTCAAGCAAAAGTCCAAATTAATAGTGGTAAAAGGACTGAGTGGAGTCTAATTCAGTCTGTAATCATACAAGTGATTTAGAAAATCAGACGGCCACAAGGCATGACATGTTCTGTCCTATTACACTTTCCTATTAGTGCTGAAATCAGGACAGGTGATAGCCAATCAGATTTGAGAATTTTGTTATATTTATGACTAGTACCATAATAATTACTTCTACTTTCTCATACTGAGTTCAAACTGTCATGGAAGTTACTGTCAACAAAATGATTGTGATATTCTGTGAAACAATTTAATGTTGCATTAATTTTCTTATTTAGAAGGAAACCAAATCTTCTCCAAAACAATCCAGCAGTTCAAGTTCACGTGTACAATCACCAACTATGGCTGCTAACAATGAACAACTGAAAAAGCTTCAACAGAATTCTCGACAGGTATTGTAAGTTATGGGTTTTAAGCCGGCAATCAAAGGCTTTAGAGTTTCCTGTGAAAATGTTTTGATATTGCAGTCTTGCATCTTTGCTGCTAATCACTGCAAGACCCTTTCAGACTTTTGAAGATTGGCAATTTGAAGCAATCTTCACTTATTCCCCTTGAAATTGAAATTAGACTGCTTACTGCGCTTTTCACAAACATGCGAACTCTAAAGTTCAAAAGCTGCCTTCACAATTGCGTTTTTCGCTGCCGTCAATCATAATTACGATCACAAGCAACGAACCTGGAAACGCGAAACACACAAAACGGATCGAAATTCACCAATCACAAATCATAAACCTTGACCTATTGAACCCGTTAAAGTAAAGTTTTGTTTCCTAAGAGGTCTGTTAAGATGATAGACGGCAGCGAAAAACGCAATCGTCAGTTGGCTTTTGAACTTCAGAATTCGCACGTTTGTGAAAAGCGCAGTAAAAAACAATAGCATCTCTTGAAAATTAGCCTAAGTTTTCAGTTGTAATCCATGTGAATGACCACCTAAGAACAGTCTTTAATGCGTAGTTTACTGTTATTCTGTATTTTCTGCTAATTTTAAATATTAATACTTTTTTTGATATTTTCTTCAATCTTAGAATAGTTTTTAACCGTTTAAAACAAAATAACTCAAAATATCTTGACAGAGCCTCTTTAAGGTAAACATGCTGTTAATGCCAAACAACTTCTGTGTTTGTTTTCAAGGTACATGTACAAGTGCATCGTTGTTCATAGCTTCCTTACGGTGATAATTGTTTAGGTCCTCAAACAAAAATGAAAAAAATAATAAATTGAAGATAATGGAATGGAAGTTTGATATGACAACTCTTTCAACTTGGCCTCATTCATTCTCACAGGTGTCATTTGTTGCGCCCCCTAAGCATGAGCCAGTGGTCATAAAGCTGGGAGAGGATTCAGATTCGGAATCAGATCGATCTGATGCCGAGTCTTCAAAGAAAAAAGTGTCCAGCAATAAAAAGGCAGGGAATGGTTTATTTGGAGGACTGGAAATGATGATCAAAGAGGCTAGAAAGTCTGCAGAGGTAAGCAGAATACCAATAGTATGGAGTGACTTACACACTGTTGTTTCAGGCTTTTATTATAGCGTGATTGCATGGTACACCATGTTACAACTGTACGTGCACAAGGCTGTGCTCTATGAGAAATTGAAGGGAGCCCAGTGCTCTGAACGTGTGAAATCCAAGGCACTCAGCATATGATTTGAGGAAAAAAAGTAAGATTTTCTAGTAGCCCAAGAGCAAAAGTTAGCCACCACACGCCACTGGGTGCTGCAAGGGTACAGCCCTGGTGCTTTATTATTATTTCCAAAGAAAAGTGATTGGAATTAGACAATGAAAAATCTTAGGATTATTGCAAAAAGCAATTGACCAGAATTTTCCATTGCCTCACTCTTTTTAGAGCATACAAATGACCCTGTCAAAATGTTCAAAACTAAAAAATGCTGTGGAATCACTCACTGTTCTACACGTTTTTGACGTTTTGCAGAAATGTACCATTGTGTTGATTACTTTCAATAGTTTTCTAGTCCTAGCAGTTTCTAAAGTTCAACCAATGCCCTAATAGTGCACATCAAAAGTTCTGCCCCATAAATTCAATTACAAGTTGTCCGACAGGCAAGCAACACTTACCAAGATATTAGAAAACGGGGTTGCAGGTTGTAACAAATTTTTTGATACTCAACTCACTCTGCTTTAAATGACATCTCAGCACAATGTTTGGCTACATAAGAACTTACTTATGTTCACGCTTTACTGGATTGCTTTACCTTCGACAAGAAAAGCTATCCAGTATATAAAGGGTTTAGTTTATCATTTGTCTCACGATTGTCACTTTGATAGTGATTGCGACGTTTCGACTGCACACTGCAGGTCTTCCTCAGGAGATAGTGTTGATTTACTGAGTCAGACTACATGTCTGTGTTCGAAACATTCAGATCAATATCAAATTGACAATTGTGAGACATACGAAAAACTAAACCCTTTATACACGTTATCCATGATGATTGATATCTTTCATGACACTATCTGGTATAATACAAGCAGTAATGGCACAGAACTGGAACACACACATTGAAAATCATGTCGAAGCGGTTGGCTGAGAGGGTTTGGTTCTCCAAATCCAGATTCTCACTCTTGAATATTTATTTATTTACTTACATCTCAGTGGTTTCTAGTCCTCTTTCCTAACCTATTCTCTTCTGTTATGGTCCAAATACCTGTTGGCACTACACTAAAGTGTGGTGCAAAACCTACCGGTATCGATATGTGATGCTCCACTTTCGAGACCAGCACAGCCCTTCTCTGTTACAGAAATCGTGCTGAAATGGCTGCTCTTATGTGTGAACAGAAACCCTTTCTGGTATGATTATCATGCCTGCTCAAAAGCTATCTGGTACAGCTGTATACTGTGAATATACCATAAAATTCCGAAAATAAGCCCCCGGGCGTATATTTTTCAAAGGCCCTTTTTGAGGGGCTTATTTTTAGAGGGGCTTATATTCGGAGAGGCTTATCTACGGAGGGAAATTTGCATTTTAAAATCGATTGAGCTAGCTAGCCTCATAGTTGGAAGTAAGTTTACCGTTTTTGCTTTGTTTTACCTTTGTATTTGAGGGCAATTTTCCAAGGCAATTTTCCCCAAATTGAGCACCAGAATTCGAGTTTAGTCCTATCTGTGTGTTTTCCCTTTGTCAATTGATGTTCTTCTTCTGTTGCTAATTCAGCTTAATATTGAGACAGGAATGCATACTTGAATTTTTTGTCAATTTTCAGGCTTCCAAGGTAAAAAGTAATGCAGATGCAGAATCATTACAAGATGACACAGGTAACCCATCCAGAACAGACCTGCCACCTGAACCCAAGACTCCAGATGCAATGGATCATATGCCTGAGCAAATGAAAACTGAGTACAGAAGGCTAAAGGAACAGTTAGCTATGCGTGAAAAGACCAGGCAGCCACTTGCCAATGTTAACCAGGAAAAAGGTACTAAATTATATGTTGTAGTTAATTAAATTAAGGTAATTTTTATTTGTCCTTTGTTTCAACTTCATTAGCATACATTACCATACCCAAAAACCAAAAAAAATTAAATTACCTGCAATAAAAAATTGACGACAACACTGGACATTATGCAGTCAAACCCTGCTTTACAGACTCCCACGTAACCCTTTAAGTCCCAATAGTGACCAAGATCAATTTCCTCCTATCAATATCCATACATTGTCAACAGATAAGTTATGAGAATTAATAAAATGATCACCCAAGTAAAAATGCCTTGATCTTTTATCAAATTCTCTCAACTGATTCTTTAAGGAAATGTATGGAGATCAGTTTGGAGAATTTGTATGTGAATACTGGGGCTTAAAGGGTTAATATGGACACCTCATTATGATCGACAGTTTGCCTTGCTTCTGGAGAAAGGAAGCCTTTATATTTTGTCTAAATTCAACCCACTTAATATGGACACTTTCTATGGCCCCCTCAGTGTTTATATTGACATGATTTGACTGTACATTCCTACCCTCGTAAGTACATGTCTGGTAAAAGGCAATCCCACTCTCTGATCTAATCTATTGCTACCTGTTTAAATTTCTTCTCCTTCTACTTACGTTTTCCAGGGAACCCTGTTTTCAAGTTTTTGAATCTCTGTTCTGATCATAAATTTGTTATTTAATACAGGAGCATTGGATTTGATTCCCTCACTTTTAAGAACGTGCTGTTCATGTAAAAATCTTTAGCACCTTTACTCAGACATTCTGTTTGCTTTGTAAAGAAGTTAGAAAAAAATCTACGGTGTGGCTCAAAATCTTGGACAGCTATCAATGTGCTTCAGGTAACTATTACATGTATAAATTTGTTGTCTTTTTTTTGTAGAAGATAGTTGTCAGATATCGGCATCTGAAGATCAAGCCGAAGATTCTATTGAAGATAACAGTAGCCACTTACAAAAACTCCACAGTTATGTGACAGAGTGTGAAGAGAATCTCACCAAGCACAAGTAAGCTTCTTACTCGAACATTAGAATTCAGTATCTTTCTGACGTTAAAACTGATTGTCAGTCAGTTTCAAGGCCATATTTTTTGTGTGACTGCCATTAATACAAACTGTTATTATCATGCCCTTACTTTCTCCTTCTGTTTTAAAAAATCTTTTTCACCTCTTGCATTATTGGCACTTTATAGTCCTTTCTTGGAAAAGTACAGTTTTGTTTGAATCTTTCATTGCAATCCTAATATACCAGTAGACAGCAAAGAAAATAAAGGTTTTAAGGTTTAAAGATGGTGATGGATATCGTTATTCACTGGATAAATCACTTTCTAGGGTTTTTGGTCATCTTGCCACCAACAAAATCACCACCAAGAAGTCTACTTCTTTAATAACCTGCAGTTAATTTTAATCTGTCAGCCGAATGTCTGTTGGTGAACTGTCAATCGACAGTCTAATGACAGTTGTACTGGAGAAACCAGTTGTGCTATCCATTGGATAGTCCCAAAACATGGCACTATCCACCCTTGAGCAACTGGAGCCAGCTTATACACTGTAGTTTTAGCTCAATATGCTATCAAGCTGTACACCAAGAATGACCGTGTCATTAAAACAAATAATATTATCATAAATGCAGAGAAAGCTTGTTTCAGTATTGTGCCACTTGGTTTGTCTTTAAGACTCCATTGACATGAAACATGATATCACAGTTTGGTACTTGGCTTTTCTTAGTGCTTTATTACCTGCATTATGACTTAATGTTATAACATCTTTTATCTTTCAGGACGTTTATCCAAAAAGACAAAGCAATTTTAAATAAAACACTTAGTGAATTGAAAGAAAAAAGTCGCTCACTTCAAGCACAAGAGGAAAATGTGAGCAAACTTCGTCAACAGCTTGAGGCTGCTCAGAAAATTGCTCTTGCTAACAGAATGCTGATAAACAGGCTGCGCAATCAGGCAAAGGCAGTGAAGGAAAAAGTTGGGAAGAAACAGCTTGCAGCAAGCAACTTTGAAGAAGACCTTCTTAGGGCCAAAAGTATTCTATCAGCGGTAAGAAGGAAAATGCCTGATGTGGGAGATACAGGATCTGGGCGAAACAGCCCCCAAATGGATTCTTTACGTGGTGTTTGCAATGAAAACCAAAAGTTTATGATCACTTCTGCTACTGCTCAGGAGATACAAAGTTCACTTGCAGCAAAGCTTGACAAGTTGTCTGCTTTATCCAAATTGGAAAATAGGGAAAAGAGGAAGCTTGAAGGAAATAGTGACTCTTCAGAGGAAACGGTGAGTTGTCTTAGAACATATTGCTTACGAATATCTATCGGTTTTCTAATGTCATTATTTTGCTTTGTTAGGTTTCCAAGAAAGCAAAGCCAGCTTCCAGTCTACCGGGAGAGGCAAGTCCTGCTTCTTCAGGACCTGGCACACCAAGAAAGTCTGCAGTGGCTGAGCGTCTTGCACAAGAAAAAGCACGGCTCAAAAAACTTGAACATGAACTATTACTGAAGCTTAAGTCATTTGGAAGACACCAGGAGGAAGAAAAGAATCATCCTTCATTGAGCAAGCAATCACAAAACAATGATAATACTGAACTTGAGAGAGTTGATGGACAAAAGATGAGGGCTCAACAGTTGAGTGATGGTTCAGGTAAGCAAGTTTTGGAGTCCAGAGATCAGCATCTTCAGCTTCCTGCAGGTAATGAGAAGGATGCCTCACCTAAAGACACCCAAAGTCAAGAAGTGAAAAAAATATCCATTTCTCCTGAGCAGTTGGAATGGATCAGAAAATTACAGGTCAGTATCATGTTTTAAGTGAAGGTGTAGTATGGAGAGGAAAAGTGTGATGTCATGTTGCCACAGTAGCAAAATGTCTGGATGACAACAAGCCAAAACATCGCTTAAAAAGTGGATTCGCGCTGTTTCAAGCTTCATCGATCTTATTTAATTTCATTTAATTTGTAAATGTTGGTTAAATATTCTGGGTTGAATCCAGAAGTACCGTATCTAAGTAAAGAAAAGGAAAAAGAAAATCTTTGTGTTGTGCTCACCTACTCCATAAAGTGGGCACATGAAATTAGGAAGTTTCATGTCGCAGTTGTGCAAGAATGGCTACGAAATGTACAAAAACGGATGATGCTAGTGCAAAGTTGTTCTTTTGCCAATCTAGACCTATTGCTTTTTTGCTGTTTGCCATTGCCGTTGCAAAAACTCCCTATTGTTGTGATCCACAAATTTTGCTACCATGGTAATGTGACATCACACCTCTCCTCTCTAGTGTGTGGTGTAGTTAAATGTAATTACCTAATGTGAGTGAGTTTGGACAAGCAGTATGCATGATTTCAACTCAGTCACCCCAGGTTGAAATCCCTTTGGGGGGTCCATTTCTTGCATTTCTTGGTAATTATTCAGGCCGTAATATAATATTCAAATCAAACTCTTAAGGATAAAGTGCATTTCCTTTTTAAAAAACCAGTCCATTTTGTTTTGTTAACAAGTGCATGATGTAGTTTTATCCTATTATCTGCAAAACTATTGAGACCTCAATCTTGAATGTCAATAGAAACGGTTTTCTGGGGCTGGTAATAATTGGGACTTTCGTGTCATGGGCTCCTGACCAGTAGATGGTGTTATTCCTGTTAGTCCATAAAGAATACCTGTACATGTACAATAGTTCATTTAGTTCCTTGGGTGTCTCCTAGGCTGAAAAAGAAAAGAATGGTCAACACTTTTCAGGCCTGAGTCCTGATGTCCCGGCAGTA
Organism: Porites cylindrica; assembly: GCA_964035525.1. Classification (NCBI taxonomy): domain Eukaryota; kingdom Metazoa; phylum Cnidaria; class Anthozoa; order Scleractinia; family Poritidae; genus Porites; species Porites cylindrica. The sequence continues at coordinate 12,814,890 of OZ037778.1, read as the reverse complement.
GCAGCTCACCAGCATTCTACACTGTGTGTTTGGTTACCATTTGATGGTGACCTGTCCAGCACAGTAACTGATGATGACACTTGTGATTTGTGTAAAGAGCAGGAGGGAGGCATGAGATCTGTGGCTGAAGAACCAAGTGGAAAAGAATGTAATGATTTGATTTCCTGTCCTCTGGAAAAGTACCACAGCCTCTTGCGATACTTCAGGTCTTACAGGTACATGTGGATGAGTTTTGTAAGGGCCTGTTTACACAGAGGTGGGGGACCCCGGATAGGTGAGGTAACATGTGGTGGGTAACCCCACCTATCATGTAAACGTGATCAAACTAAAATGAGAGATTATGTGGACAGGCAGGTTGCTTCACCTATGTGGGGTCCCCCACCTCCATGTAAACAGGCCCCAAATGTATACAGTTGTAGAAAACAAAAATGAAGTGGTCACTGAATAATAAAAAAACACTTTAAGACTGGTCTCAAGGGAAACACTTCATTTTGTTTCCCAAAAATCTCAAGTGCAGGGAAACAAAATTAACTGCAACCCAACCTCCACGTGTGACCATGTCTTTTCCTGCAACATTGTTTCATTTAGACTGATTTTTCAAACTTTTCCCCATTTAAGGTCAATGCCTTGATCAGAATTTAATTCTTGAATCAAAGATTGTTGTGAATAGTTTTCAATTCTCAGGGTTTTCACTAACAAGTTTTCAAAAATGTCTCTATTGCAATCCATTTTACAGTCAAACCAGGTCAAGCGTTCCCGTCGCTAACAAACTAATGAATTCATTAATGGAAAAATGATTTCGTTTGTTGATTCAATAATCCATTCATAAAATGAATAATCCAACGGTCAAATTGTACCTCGATTCAATAATCAAATGTTGATTTGGTTTATGAACAAAATCTACCTGTTCTTTATTCTTATCTGTTGTGTTCAATCGTATTTGCTTCCCTTTTCCTGCCGTTTACGATTGCGTTTTTCATTGCCTTTAATCAAAATAACAGCTAGAATAGACAGACCGCAAACGCAAAGAAACTGACAAAGGCCGAGGATCGAAATCCACCAATCACCGCACATACACTGACCTCAGTTTGACCATCGTGTTTTCTAAGAGGTCAGGCCTAGGTCTGTTGCACTGATTATTGGCAGCAAACTGGCGTACATGTAACAGTTTGTTTGGGTTTGAACTTCAGAACTCGCCAGCACTCGACTCTCAGAAAAAAAAGAGGAAAAAACAAAATTCTGAGGTCAACTTGTGGAAAGTGTAATTTTTCAAAAAACAGTAATCGAATCAACATTCGATTATGGAATCGAGGCTAAATATGACTATTGGATTGTTCATTTTATGAATGGATTATTGAATCAACAAACGAAATCATTTTTCCGCGAATGAATTCATTAGTTCGTTAGCGACGGGAACGCTTGACCTGGTTTGACTGTAATCCTTCCCAAGTTTGTCCATCTGTGCCTCCTTTTTTATTTGCTGTGTTATTTATATAGTCTTTTAATGTTTTGAGCAGTTTTTTTAACCCTTTAAATTCTAAGATGAAAATTTGAATTCTCATTTGTTGTCCCTATTCATTTCCTACTGAAGTAGTGGGGAGAAGTTAATAAATTATCAAGCAAATTCATCTTGTGTGATCATGTCCGTAATTCTCATGACCACTTTGTTTTACAAAGCTTTGATATTACAAGGAGAAATTTTATTCTGAGGGCTTCAGGGTTAATGTTTCACTCAATTTGGTGGTAGCCCTCACTCCTGAGATTTTGATAAACGTCTTGACACGGCTTCTTTAAGTTCAAATTTTATTCTTCCTAGGAACACTTGACCAGATTTTCCTTTAATATCAATCCTAACATCTGCATATGCTGTTTGTTTATAGATTAAGCCCTTACTTCAGAATTGAACAAGGATTGTCTCTCACCTCTTTAACATTTTCAAATAAACTGAACTTCAATTGGCCACTGTGCAATTTCGATCTGCAAGGCAAATGCAATGACGAGGACTGCAATTTCCAGCATTTTGCTAAATGCAAATTATCAAAGGAACAAACACTGCAAGATTTGGCCTCTTACAATCCAAATTTCACTGTGGAAAATCAAGAATTACAAGAGATTCAGGAAAATATTGAATCGTTCACAAAAGCTTTTGCAAAACAATATCAAGACAAGATGACTTGGGAAGAACTTTGTATATTACTTGCAAATGATTTGAGGAAAACACGAAAGGGTAATGGACCATTTAATATCGCTCTTCATCCTCGAAGTTGGAGACTTAAGCAGGGGGATAAAAAAGAGGAAGAATTCATAGAAGACAGTATTCCTGATTTAGGACGGGGAATTGTTTTTGTTAAGAGAGACAAAATCCATGGTGCAGTTACACAGACGAGAGAGACTGCCAAGAAAAAAGCAAGGCCTGTAAATGAAGAAAGGTAAGTCCTCTGTTACAGTGTTGTGTTACACAGTATGTTTGATGGCCAGTTGCACAAAATTATCCTGAATTTTCAGTTTACTGAATGATTGTCGTGACAGATAATTGTTCATCATGGGTAATGTGTATAAAGGGTTTTGTTATCATTTTTCACAATTGTCACAGTGACTTAGATATTGAACACAACCTTTTGACTGCGTACTGCAGGTAGTCATCAGGCAATAATGTCGATTTTACTGAGTAGAACTATTTGTACCACCATGTTTGTTAATCACTCACATTTTTTAAATGGACACCATCGTCTTATGAAAACCTACAGCACATGGTCAAAATGTCACAATCAACATCTAAGCGACATACAATATTATTGTGAGGCAAACGATAAATGAAACCCTTTATAACTGATTGATTATTTATAATTGTCACTCACTTCCCTCCACAAAAATGTACAGGGGATTACTTATAAATGCCCTTGATGAGGTCCTAGAATGTATCTTATTACCAATGCCATTGTTCCCTTAACACTGAAAAAATACCCTTTTTAATGTAGGCCTCACAACATAATTATCCAATATATACGTTGTATTATGGTTTGTTTGTTCAAGGGCTTCATGGTCATGTGTAAGTGCTTCAATACGCAAAAGAAAGGAATTATATTATGTTAACTTCATGATGTTATCCAAAACTGGAGGGCAGTTGGGTGTTGTGTTCGTCCCACTGAAGGTGAAAGTTATGGTGCAGGAATTATGTATCTGTAAGCACTACTTTTAGTATTTCCAAAAACCTTTCAATTGATTGGTCATCAAGGAATTAACTGCAAACTCAAAGGTTTGAACTGCATTACATACAAGTAGTACATGTATGTTTGTTATTGACTGTGGTAAAGCGTAGGAATAAGCTGGAAGTGCATGAAACTTTTGAGAGTCATTGTCTTGCTCATGTATTGCAGCCAGGAAATACGCTACTTTGTGGAAGAATACAACAACATCGAAACCCTTGAAGATTCATTGGAAAACTCGCCTACTGATGTAGCTTTATGGATTACGCTTGCAAGGTTAAAGCTTCATGAGAAACCTGTTGATATCAACACAGAAAATGAGGACACCATCACGAATAATATTGCACAAGCGCTTAGTACCCTGTCAAGAGGATTAGAGGAAAACACCCATTCAGAGGTAAATGTTATGTCTTATTATATCCATTTTGAAAGCACTGGTGATCCCTGCAATCTGATTGGCTCTCAGCAGTGTGATTTATTTATGATTAAATGGCACCATTTTCTCTCTATATTGGATCATTTCTGTTTGGGTACAAAATGAGATGTAAAAGCCGTTTTGTTTCCTCTTTTCAACAAACCGGCTACTAGATCAAATAAATATTGGTACTGACTGAATTTTGCAATTTCAAAATGGCTATAATAAAGTGGTAATTGAACTTCATGTCGTGCCTTTTTTGTCTGAAAATTAATTATACTTATGATTTCAAATCGGACTCGCACGATTTTTAAATCACGCGTATGGTTTCAGACCAAACTGCACTCCACTCAGTTTAATTACCGTTATGCATTGTCTAATAACACCTTTTATTCCAAGGCCAATTTATGGCAAGAGTATTTTTTCACTCCTACTTTTAAATAGCCTGCATAGCAAGCATTTCTGCTCAAGGTATTGAGAGAAACTTGATCATCAGTTGATCATCTCGTCATGAAAACTGCGAAAAGTAAATTCTTAATCATTAATTATTATTAATTAAAAGTTGCAGGTAGAGGACTGAGAAGAAGAGGAAACTCCTTCTTTCCCCTCCCCCTCCCCCTTCTTTTATTCTCTTATTTAATTTTGTTTTTTGCTCTCATTCCAGATTTCACCCATTAACACGAGCAGAAACGCTTGCTACACAAATGTGCGAGCAGATTCCTAATTAATGACCCCTCTTTAACAGATCTTTTATATTGTAGTTTTTTATTTTTTAGGAAATTATGTATTTTTTTTTCAAAAAGAAGTTGGAAATTGCTAGTGAATTTTCTCCTTTGGTATCTTTTAGGATACAAAAAAGGTTAATACCTTTCTTGATTTCATGTTTGCAAAAGTGTTCGGAAAGTGTCAGCTACTATGGCCTTTCAAGCAAGCACAGTGACCAATATTATATCATTTTTAGTGTCAACTCTTGCAGAATTTACCATATTTGTCAAAAGCAGCATAATGTTTGTTTTGTAACTTTCTTGTGCAGGAATTGTGGCTGGAGTACTTGGAATTATATTCATCACAGAGCACCCAAGATGAGCTCCGTGAGATCTGTGACCAGGCAGTAGAGTACTCACCAACATACAGTGTATGGTGGCAGTATTTGGAATATTCGGAAACATACCATGCCAAGAAGACTGTCTGTTTGCGTCTGTTGTCCTTTCTTGTAGAAAACCTTGTTGATCCAAGAGAACTGCACTCACATCACATTCTTGAGACACTTCTTTACCTGGTTCAACTTGAACTGTACTCTGGACACTACAAATCAGCATTAGCTGTTTTCCAATCAGCGATAGCTAAGAAACGGAACTCGTCAGAAGTTGCTGATCTATCTGTTCACATGTTACCTTCTGATTGTTGTCTTGCTTGGTTAGCTTACATTCACGTATTTGAATTTCACCGACTTCCTACACCCTGGTTTGACCCTCAACAAGGCAAGCCTTCCAGAATGGTAACAAAAGAAGATTTTGTGTTCCCTTGGAAGCCATCAAAACAATCCAGAGCCTCTGGAGAAAAATTACTAGCATTGTTTCAAGGTACATGTGTATCGTTATGTAAAAGTAATCAGTTTTGTAGCTCCAGTGCACAAGCAGTGCCTTTAAGTTCAATTTTTGTTTTTGAGCCAGCCTTTATTTCTTGATACAGTATTCCATGGTCACAAAGCATCTAGATATTCATGCAAAGTTTTGCAAGGTTTAAAATCTTGACAAAGTTAGTTACTGAAAATGCAGCTACAGTACTATTTCTGTGTGATAATTTATTGGTAGAATATAAACTGTTTGAGCACCTTTTCTGTTTATTTAGTTTGTTAGTTGGTTTTTTTTCTTGGTGTTATATCAGGGCAGAAAATAATGCTAGATACCCCGGGATATGGAGTAACATGTTGATCAGCAGCTGTAGGATATGTTTATTGCAAGTTGTCTGATGGTCAAGTTTGTTTGTTAGCTTCAAGTTTTTAACTTAATAATGTTCTGTGCTTGCTCTTCTGAGTGCAGGTCTAGAAAAATGAACAAAAATTCTTGCTTAGGGAAACAAGTATTTATTTCTATTTTCAACTCACCTTGCAGATGCTCTAAAAGCCTGCACTGCTTTAGTGAAATCATCTTCCTCCAGACTTAATGTTTGCCTGCCACTTTACAAGAACCTAATTGCATTGGAGAGAGCATATGGTAGAATAAGCTCTGCGGAGGGAATCTGCCGTCACCTGCTGAAAGACAATCCATCTGTGGTGGTACTTTGGTTGTGTCTGGCAGCACTTGAAGATGCCATGAAGAAGCCAGGAGAGGTAGAGAAGGTGTATAAGGAAGCACTGCTGAGATGCAAGTGTCATGCTGAGGTGTCCTATAGTGCTGCTCGCTATTATCTGGAGCAGGTTCGTGAGAGACACAGTTCTATTTGTGGAATTTTTGGAAAGGCTTTTTAAGGTCCTTGAATCCCATAATTATGTCTTTGGAATGGTGAGAAAGAGGGTAGATTTTTTGTTGTTTTTGATTTTGTAGCTGTTACTGCCTCATCCTACAAATTCTGGTTTAACCTTGTAGGCCTTCCTTTTCGTTTTGAATGTCATAACGTTGCTTAATCTAACATAGAGACTGAGAGAATGATCCTTTGATCGGTAAACCAGACTTACAGAAATATGGAGAGAAAAGTGCATAGATTATGCATGTTGATATTAAAATTGAAAGGGTTTTCGTGGTTTTTGTATGACCGGTGACATGTTGGATGCTTTACATTAAAAGGTTTGTTTATACAGTCAACTCTCTCTAAGCCGGATACCTTTGGGACTGGCACCAAGTGTCTGTCTTAGAGAGATGTCCATTAACCTTTTAAGCCCCAAGATCCACATGCAAATTCTCCAGACTGATCTCCATATATTTCTTTTAAGAATATTGAGAGAATTTGGTTTAAAATCAAAGTATTCTCCCTTTGGTAATCAATTAAGTAATTCTCATAACCTTGACTCTTGATGATCTGCTGATGTTGTTAGGAGAAAATTGATGTTGGTCACTCTTGGGACCTAAAGGGTTAAGAGAGAGTCGCCTGTGGTGGAAAGTGCACTTAGCTTATCCAGCTAGCTTACAGGCACTCCACTCGAATAATTAGAAGCAAATCATTCAAATAGAATATAATTATCAGTGTTTTAAAACTCAATTGGCTATTTACAAGCATGGCTGAGGATTTGGACTCAGGAGAACTGGGAACAAATCCAGCCAGTGGACTTGAACCTTGTACTTCTGTATTTCAAGTCCAACTCATTGACCACTCGGCCTCACTGCCTCCTACATTGCCTTTTTTCTGTCCACAGCGTGAAGTGCAAAAAGCTGTATTAGTTCTTGTCAAGTGTGTATTGAACAAGTTTGCATCAGACAGTAAGACACCTGAGGGTGAGGTACTCAGCTTAGCTGCTGCTACCCCTTCTGAGCATAATGGACCTGATCCAATTGCCCTGTACCGCCGACTTTTATCACAGCCACTCCCTTATGACTACAAGTGTCCTTCACTCATGCAAGGAGTTTTACCACAGAGCTTGGGAAGAGAGAAGCTCTTTTTGTGGCTCTCCTATTGGTAAGTTGATGGTAATAATGATATTTATTTTTATTATTTCTATTATTAGTCGTAGTAGCAGTAGCAGGAGCAACAGTAGTACTAGTAGCAGTAACAGCAGCAGTACTATTACTAGTACTAGGACTATTAGTAAACTCCTGTGATATGAAGCCTCCCTCAGGAAGGGAAACCTAGACTTGGTCCTTGTTATAGGTCGGACACCTCTCAATAACAGATAATTTCTGCTGGTCCCAGCGGTTTCTTCCTTAGAGATTTTTGATTTGTTTTCAGTTGCATTACTTAAGTTACATGAGTGAGAAGTCTTTATGCAGAGAGGACGTTAATCAAATTAACAATCCTTGCAACATTAGGTTATTGAATTTAGGGCCTTAGGTTACCCACACCATCCTTGGTGTCAACTGTACTTAAGTAGCAGCAGTTTAAGACAATTATTTTCTTAACAATCCATCCGAAGAAAGTAGCAGGTTACATTTGAATACAGTCTACTCTGTCTAAGGTGGACACTGTTGAGACCACAACCAAGGGGCCATCTCATCGAGAGTAAAAGAGAAGAAATTAAGAACTTATAGGTGTCCATTATTTTTGTAGTAGTGCCCGTTAGAGAAAACTGGCTGTACACACTACTACACACGTCAGTGTGCTGGTGGTGGCCACCTTCTGTTAAAACCAAAGGATTAGTCCAGGTCTAAACTACAGTGTGTTGCTTTGAATTTATCCGCAGGTTACATGTAGATTATCCAGGGGTCAATTTAATAAAACTTTTACACATGTAATTTACAACTGTAGCTATTGTTGTAGAGTCGGAGAACAGTAGCTACACTTGTAAATTACAAGTGTAAAAGTTTTATTAAATTGACCCCAGTACTTCAATAGTACCATAAACAAGCTTTTTTGCCAGCTTGCTCCTGGGGTTATTAGCACTTCTGGCCATTCCCATTCAGAAATGTCCAAGCATGTTGTCTGATTTGTTTAATAGCTTGTTACTGGAGATTTCACCGCCAAACTCATCTGAGTGGGACAATCTGACACCAGACGCAGCATTTGAGACAGCAGTGCACAGCCCTTTAGACAGACAAGATATCCAAATACTGTGGACAGAATATCTACTCTACCAGAGATCCAAAGTCTTGAAGAGAGACAAGTCATCATCAGTGCCAGGGCAATCCATGGATGAACTAGTAAACAGGTGCTTGATGTCAGTGAGCACCAGTAGCTCTTTGCCTCATTCATCAAGTGCCGTATGGCAAGACCACAGGTTTCATAATCAGGTAAGCTATAACAAAATTGATTTAACAACTGCATCTATGAATAGAGGTTGGGTGCCTGTAGTATCCAGGGACTACCACTCTTGGTAGCCAGCCCCTAGATTTAATAATGTCCCCATGGCTGGCACACCGGCGCAACACAGCCATGAGCCCCTACTTAAAAGGAAACAAAACAGACACACGTCATACTGAAAATATAATCAGTGGAGAAGAAACCCCTGATCAATTTAGGTTTCTGGGAAACTACCCACCTACCCCTCCCCTAAGCCAACAGTTTGCCTTAAGTGGGAAGTAAGTGATAATGTTGACTTTTAATAGGGGAGGGGTGGGTGGTCAATTTCCCAGAAAGCTAAATTGATCCGGAAACACAAGGAGGGGAGAAGAATTGGCTGAAAGAAACCTTGTGGCAGGAACAACGCAGCACGAAGGAAAACTCGTCACATCACTGAATCACGCGAAGGATGTTCAGGACTACCAACCGACCGCGGACCACTAGCGCTGAAGACGCTCTTAGTTATTACCGGAAATCCTCTGTTAAGCCCTCCTTCTCCAATAAGCCAGTAATGTAGGAGCTGCTCGTAAGCCCCCCCCCCCCGCGGCGAAAAAGGGCTTGATAGTAAGTATTGGGGAGTAAACCCTTAAATCGTTTCGTTACAGAAAATCACTTTCTGTTATTAATGCGAGTCGTCACAGTTTCCAGTTTAATTTTAATAAACTGGTTCAAGTTCCTAGGCTCGCTACATTAACAAAAGTCTTACTCACCTGGTTTGGTTTCTTATAACATGCTGGGTCTTCAGACTTTGACATCTGTGCAGTGTCGCATAATCTCCTTCGTAGCCCCTCGGGCTGGAGTCACGCAATACTCCGGGAGCATTGCGTGACTCCGGCCCCAGCGGCTGCTAAGGAGAGTAAGTGTTAATTATCCTCAAGAGTGTGTTATAAGTGCCTGGAGGTGACATTCGTGGTGATATTAGAGTGCGTTAACCCCTCAAACCCTAACATCAAAATTCAAATTCTCATTTGTTATCTCTATACGTTTTCAATAGAACTAGTGGGGAAAATTTGTTGAAGTATTAATTACATTCATCTAGTGTGATCATGTCCTTAATTCTCATGACCACTCCGTTTTACAAGCATTGATGTTACAATGAGAAATTTGATGCTGATCACTCTTAGGGCTTACAGGGTTAAGGTGTGTGGCCTGAAGGTTTTACTTGGTTGTGATACTGTATTTCATATGTCATTAATTCTTTCAGGTTATCAGCATCTCACTAAGCTGCAAGTCCCAGTCTTCTTGGTCAGCCTACTTCCAAAAATACTTGAGATTGTTCCCAGGGAACGTCAACTTAGCACTATGGTATGTTTTTCAGTGTATACCGGGCTAGTTCATAGTTGAGGAGACTGGTTATGAAAGCTGAAGAACATCAAAGATGAAAACAACGGTGCTGGGGTTTATGTTTAGCCTTCACACAGTAGTTCTTTTGGCTCGTCACGCAATGCTCCCGAACGTGAAGCAGAAACGCGTCACGAACCCCGTAAGAACGTCCGCGCGGAAGGCTAGTTTATGTTTGGAGCTCCCTGACGGCGCAAAATCTTCTGCTTTTTGTTCATAAGTTGTAACCGTCAGTAAATTTATGTGACGTTTTTATTGGTTAACAAGATTAAAATGATAGGAATGCTACCTTCAAGTCCAGGAAAGAAGTCAGATGGCTAACCATTGCTAATCATGCATCTCAACTTTTCATTCAACTTGTTGACGCAACCATTAAAATATTGTGCTGGGAATTATTTGCGGGGATGGTCTTAAAGCAGTGTTGTTGATAGTAGATAGATTGTTCACTCTATGTTACCAAAAACATTCCATTTATTATGTTGCTCAATTTATTTTTACAGGGCCTGCAAGCATGAAGTGGAGAAGAAAAATCTTGACCAAGCAAAGCGAATCAGTTCTTCATTTGTTTCAGAACATCCGCACTGTATTAGCATGTGGAAGGTGTACCATTCCTGTGCTTTATGCATTTTCCTCAGACAACCTGTTTTAAGAGTTCCTTTAAGATGGCTGTGTCACTAATTTTTACATTTCTATCTAAGGTCATAAAACGTTTTGGTAAAAAGAAACTTGCAGCCGAGTTTTGTGTAGAATGACTACAAAAGTACAATGAGATAATTTATAGGCGATGCGGATCCTCAAAGTTTTTGACCCAAGCCTTTGAAGACTGTGGTTGGTTGTCAAAATGTACTTGAACTCTACCTCTTCATAATTGAAGAAACGTTTGTACGTTTAAGTGTTAAGGACTCTGTCAAAAACTTTAGCAGGGTCTAAATCAGCCTGACATACTGGAGCGCCTTTCTCCTTTGTTTAAGTAAGAACATTTTTATACTTTTTAGCTTTGAAAGCCTTGATTTGAATGACTGTCTTTCTTGTGTTGTGTGTTGTTTTCCTTTTTGTTCCTAACAGGGCTATTTCTGTTGAATTAAGGAGACATTGCATCAAGGAGGTAAAAAGTTTTTTTCATTTTTGCCGTGTCCATGTTCGTCAGGGTTAGGATATGGGAAAATCTAGTCTTGCGAATAAAAAGTGTTAACAGTCATTTAACAATAACTATCAGCCATTATTATTATTATTATTATTATTATTATTATTATTATTATTATTATTATTATTATTATTATTATTATTATTATTATTATTATTATTATTATTATTATTATTGTCATCATCATCATCATCATTGTATTAGTGGGTAAATCCTGTCTGTTTCCTAGGCCCGCAAGATGTATCAACAGGCCACTATGGTTATACCACTTGGTGCAACTCTCTGGAAAGATGTAAAGTTCATCAACATTTATTTTTTATGTCAGCTTTGCTCTCCCATCTTTTGCTGCTGTGCCTTTGTTTTTGTGTTGAATTCTTTTGTCGTTTAAGTTTTTCCTCTCCTGTCCTGAAATTCAGGTTCATTGTCCTCTTTCATGTTCACAGTATTTGATGTTCGAGCTTGCCCAGAGTGGCGATGGCCCCGATGTCCAGGAGATTGTGGCGAAAGGTTGTGAAATAGGTGTTGATCTTGAGGAGTTCTTGAACACTCTTCTTGGTAAATGAGAGTGTTTGCATCGCTTGACAGTAAACACTGCCAAACGGTTTACGGTAAACAAACGGACGGTTACAAAGAACTGAAATGGAAGGTGACTGAGTGCATGACATCTTACCTTACGCAGGTCTATACTAACCTGCAAATTGACTACCACAATGCTTACAAAGGGACAGTTATTGTTTCTGATAGTACAGTATCTTACCAAAAACTTGAGTAAGATACGATGGACTCTTTTTGTACAATACGCAGCAATCTTCAACAGGCAGAAAGGAACACACTGTTGTCGGGAAGTCACCTGTTTTAGGGATAACTTCCATTGCGCGACATTACCGGTTCAATGCACAAACTCCTGTTGTAGTTATAAACTTCCGTCCACGTAACATGTCCCATGAAATTTTGCGTTCCGGAGTTAGGACGAAATGACTCCGATTTTCAACGAATCACATTCAGTGTAAATGAGGGGACGTGTTGTCCCCAAGTGTGCGCCGGTCTTTGTCGTTGTACGAAGGTGAAGAAGTTCGCGGTTTTGTTTCATTGTTTACAACAAGACAATCTCTGTATTTAGGAAACTGGAAATTATTGTTCCAGTTTGTATAAATGTAGTTTTATTCAATTTTTTAGACAAGAAATTTTTTCGACTATGCACATTTTTCTATACAGTATTTCAGCGAAGTACTAAGACTGCATGCAGTCTTGTATGAAAAGTAATCCGAAAAATGGAAATGATTTGCTTATAAATCCAAAATTTGTACAGTTTTTGAGCGAACGAATGTCTTATTTTTGCAGTCGCTACAGTTGTGTTTAATACGCTTGAATGTATTAAAGAAAATTAGGCTCAGATTGTTGTATATCTTCTGCAAATTATTATTTTTCAGACCTAGTTAGGTGTAAGATGATTTCAGTCTTTTGTTAGTTTAGTGTAGTCTGTGCTTTTTCCTTTTATTGTGTTTTGATGTCGTTTTAGTTTTTTTTTAACGTACATCTTCAAAGAGAGCATTTCTTTATTTATTGTTATTTGTACAAGTATTTTGTGTTGTTGTTGTAAAATAGCTGATGTTAAGTTACGTGTGTTGAAAGCTGAGCTTTTATTTATATCAGAGCTTCACCAAACCATCGAGGAATTCCGAGTCGAGCGTTCAGAAGGCTTTGTAGTTAGTCAGTTATTCTGCATAGAGGAGGCAGTCAGTTATTCAATCAATCTTCTAGTTAGTCCGTCCGTCAATCAACTTGTCAGTCAGTCCGTTGGTCAACAAGTCAGTTGGCCTGTCTGTCAGCCACTCAGCCTGTTAGCCAGTCTGCCAGCAAGTCGGTCAGTCAGTCTGTCCAGTCAGCCGATCAGTCAACCAGTCAGTCGTCCTTGAGCAAATCAGTCAATTAGATCAGACAATTTAGTCAGTCATTCTGTCTCTCAGTCCCCTTCCCTCCCTCCCCCCCCCCCCCCCCAACCCCTGTAACCCCGTGTTGGTCGTGATGGACTCATTCACCTTATGGGCGAGTAGCAGTACTCTCTTAGGCTCATAAGCATCATTGTGTCCACGGGGTGGGTGTTGGTTGTTTGTTCCTTTGCTTATTTTCGCAGGTGCTGGCTTGAACAGATCAGGATAATGAATCAGATATATACAAGAAATAGCGTGCACACACAAGTGTCGCGCTATACTAAGATGGAAATTCTAAAAGAACAGTGATCTTATATGTTACGAGTCCTTTATATGGAGAAGGAAAGAAAGCAAGAACGTTTTAAGCCTTCTACAGCCTTTGGGTCGATATCGAACCTGAAGGATCACTTAAAGACCTCCTTGATCTGTGAGGCTGAACGAGATTGATTCAGACTCTGAATACTTGCCAATCGCATTCCAAGGGCACAGTAAAATGGCTTGTAAGTAGGACGGACGAATCTGCAGTGCCCGATAGCACTGAAAAAACTGGCTAGCTAATTAATTTATAACTATTTATTGTAATCTGTGGATAGAATAAGATTCAAGCTGGTCCAGACCGCCTTATTCAATAGTACGGGATAAAGACTATTCATATTTGTAATGGCAAAAGCAAACTTATTGTAGACACATTCTTATTTCCAAAACAAATTTGACCACTGGCTAATTCAGCGATGGTTCGTGGAATTCAAATTACTAGTTGGTTAGTGTTTAGGCTGTTTTAAAAGCAAATGGCAAAAGACATTTCCAGTCTATTAGAGTATCTTGCGTTAGTTTGATATTCTATTCATGGATCTCTCCATCCACGTATTTCCGTTCTATTTTTCTTTTCGTTTCTCTCTCATTTCCTTTCCTTTTCGTTTTAAGTAGTTCTCTCTTTGTCATAATTTATTGTTATATTGACGTATTAGATTCATCCTTCATCCATCCTTTTTTCTCCTGTCATACATTAAAAGATAAAAAAAATAGTAATTAAACCAATCTTGACGTAGCCAAGATCCGTTTTTTGGCGCATTTTGTTGATTGAACGTTTTTTATATTGAATTGTTTTGATTTAACTCCATTTTGTGTCCGTGATTAATCTGGTTTTATGACAGCAACTTCAAGACGCGCCTACATAGAAAGAAATCAGTGGAGATTCTTTCCATTTTTACGTTTATACTCATGAAGGTGTACATAAGTTTTGCCATCTTGTTTACTTCGAAAAAATCTGTTATTTATGAATTAAAAAGTACTTTTTAAAGTGGAGATATTGATTCTTTGTACTCTACTTCCTTTTTCATTTCGTGCACATGAGATATTGTTCGTCACAATTCACAAAAGCATGCGACAAACACCTTTCAGTTGAATAAAGTAAGGTCAGAAGCTGTCGGATATGTTGTCATTAACGTCTTATTCACAGGCGTCTTTTTGTCATTCGACCTAATTGTTTTCAATTTCGAATTTAGGTTTCATCCGCCATCCTTGTTTGTCGTAGAATTTAATTATGATTCAACGGTACTCGAGTTTCAAGATCGTTTTTCAATTGTAGTCACTCAACTCATCTAAGATATTGCAATAAGGGGAATTTTCTTGCATTGTTTTGATGTCAAATTTGTTTTGAATGAATGTATGTACAAGCATGTCATTTCTTAACCAAAACGTGCGAATTTCCACACTTCTCTATTCTGGGTTAAGTCTTTTTAACTAAAACTTTTTCATTTAATACAGTTCTACACATTAAAATGTTCAAATTACCTTTACAAACATTTTATTTCAGACAAGAAGTCTTATTTTCAGGGCCCTGCACTTTTACGACGCAAGCCTGAAAGCGAGGCGGCCTATAAGGGCCACCAGATTTCGCGCAAACTTTAAAAAAGTAAAATAGAGCTGCGAGAACAGGAACGAGTTGTTATTTAGAGATTAGAGATTAACCCCAGAAGATATTCCTGGAGCGGTTGTAGTAAATGAACGTGCTTTGGAAAGTGGACCTTGGCGAAACTAACCTTCGGCAAAGATCCTTCGGAAATCCGTGAAACGTCAAGTCTTTCCTGTTATCGGAACTGACGATTATTAGAAAGCGCAGTATATTTGCGACAGCGATTTTTTTTCTTAGTTCTGGAGTGCGCTTTTGCCACTTTATACAATTTAATTGCGATGTGGAACCACTTAGGCCTCGCTTTCATGCTTACGTCGTTAGTGTGTATGTGGAGCGCACGGGTTTTCTAATTACGATAGGGAAAGAATCCTTGACCCAGAATGACCGAATTATGTATTGCAAACTCATGACTTACACAAGCAGTTCTAAGTTTGTAGCAACTATTTTTTATTGTAACGGCCAAGTTGTATGTTGCGTTTTATTAATTAAAGGTTCCTTGCGGAGATAGGAAGGTTTGTTCGTGTATTGCTTTACTACTGCTTAAGTTAATACAGGACTTCAATGACTGCCCCGTTTGAATCACTCGCCTTTAGTTGACCTTAGTTATGCCTTAAAAGGTGTCTTCGTTTCGCGCAAATTGTGGCAAAATAAGTTGCAGTGGAATGTGAACTGGGTGAGGGTAGTGATAGGACAATTGTTGACAGTGAGTGATGTTTCGACAACCTGTGCAATGATCATCATTTCTATCATCATAACTGATGGTGGTCTGTCTTCCCACGGTTCATCGACATGTGCATCGAAACGCCATTCACTGTCAACAATTCTCTAATCAATAAAGAGATTTTGAGTCACGTTTACGGGAAACGGCAAAGGTGGACTTGTACCACGTGTCCAAATCTTCCCACAGTTTTGTTGTCTTTTACTATGAATTGCTTCTGCAAAACGTTTGGTAGCTTCATCCACAAGTACTGTTTTGGACTGTTTTTATCTTCTCATTTTCTATTTTAAGAATTTCCCAACTTGAATCTGACTTTTGCCTTAAGCGTGACTCGAAATCTCGCCTGGCCGAATGAACGTGTTCCATCAACTTATGATATGAGTCCCCGGCTCAAACCGTAACTAAGAGTGGTCCCTCTCCTTCTTCTTAGGGATAGAGAAGCAAGCGAAATCCCTGGGAAAATGAGGGACGACTTGACCGTGAAAGCCAAGTTTACACCCAAACATACGAACCTCGCGAGATAGGCAGACACTTGACCCCTTGTGCCTGAGAAAAAAGCCCTCCTTCCCCCCCGCCCCCTCCTCCTCCCACAAAAAAAAA
This sequence comes from Porites cylindrica, assembly GCA_964035525.1. Taxonomy (NCBI): domain Eukaryota; kingdom Metazoa; phylum Cnidaria; class Anthozoa; order Scleractinia; family Poritidae; genus Porites; species Porites cylindrica. Next base: position 12,798,691 of record OZ037778.1, on the reverse strand, counting down.
ACATTTCGCGCAACCATTGCTTCTATTTTTTTTGGATGATACTGTCGTCCCTTAATATACTGAAGACAATGCTTATGAAACATTTTTGGGGTAAATAAGGTGTATCATGGGTGGGGGCGTTTGTACTAAGTTCTTGTTTTTCGAAAAACTTTATGCAGTTATGACCAGTCGTCGCGCTTTTTTGAAGTCGCATTTCGTGCGAACTGCGCAAACACCAGTTTTTGCTGACTTTATTTTATAGTCTAACTTTTTTCCTGCTCAGCATTCCAAATAAAAACCTACTTAAGATGTGTGTTCGGGTTGTAGAATATCTCTCCTAGGTGGGCATATCTACAAGCAAAGATGGTTTAAAGACAGGCCCGGAAACTTTTCGGGTCCGAAGGCAAATTTTAAAATCCAAACCCGTTAAATAGTGGTTCCTAGCCCATAAACCAGTCAATTTTAGTTCGTTAACCGTCAGATTCATTTTGTTATTTTCGAAATTATTGAAACTTTGATGTTGAATACAAAGACATAGCCCGAAAAGTTACCGGGACTTTCGAGAAAGAGGCCCCAGGGTCCAGTTGTTCATAGGCCGATTTGCGCTAACTCGAGGTTAAATTTTGATCCTAATTTCTTGTTCTTTCGTTTAAAAGCATTTTTTCAGAAAATTTTCTCTTTTCTTTTTAGAGTATTCGATCATCAAATTGTGGACAAAAAGAATTAAACTGAATTTGCCTTTTAAGCTGTCAAATCTGAATTTAAAAATTTAAATTCAACGCTTTGTTCAGTGCTCGGTCGTTTTAGCACTTCCATCGAGAAGAACTGGGGCTTATTATTTCTGGAAATTACTTCGAGTTTAAAGAAAGAAACAAATATGGTCGCTGTGTATTTTATAAATATTTTCCTGCCTTTCCACAATTAAATTCTACCAAATAGAAATGGGACTCTGCGAGGTAGCGTTAACAGGCTCGGTCACTCAGCAGTGAATGCCGGGGAATCTTTTGTGGATATTGAACGAAAAAGCACCGATATTGAAAACCAGCAGAGTTTCTTGAAACGCGTAATAAGAGAGTTAATTGCAGGTTACTTAATGTAAAAACTCGACCTTCACAATAGATCGTAATTAAATTCCGAATTAATAACTTTATGCAAAATGGTAAAGTCAGATATTAAGATTACAAATAAATTATTACCTTTTCATCAAAAGCTATTTTAATGTCTGCTCATGTCGTATTAGGAACTTAGAAATCACGAGTCGAGCTTTAAAAAATCCATACCCATATAGTAAAACGTGAGACGCCTCTGTGATTCGTGACGTCAATATTAAGCCTCGATAAACCCGTTCCGCAATCATCGTCACCGACTCAACTAACGTTTGCAAGTTTTTGTAAAGAAAGGCTTATCTGAACTCAAATATCAAACCATTCCTCGTACAACATCATGGGTTTTTTGCAGGTGATATTAGGCGATAACAAGGGGAGGGAACATATCCGTAAATGCTTTTGGCTGACGAAACTGAATTATTGTTTTCTCAAGTTCAACAACGTAAAACAATATTAAGAACACAAGGTTGTTTTGTGGTCAAGACATTTAATCTACGTACTTATCAACGGGTTTTAAGACAAATCACGGCTTAAAAGAGAATGTTTTGTAAGTCAATATTTTTTCTTGTTTCCGAGGTATTCCAAAACTCATAAAGTTTGTTTTTTGTGACTCTGTTTACTAAAGTGAACTCATTCGTCACAAGCATATCAATAGAATACTATCCCGTTTCTCTTGGCGACTTCAAGAAAGAAACAATTCTAGCTGTAAATATGAAAAATCCATAGGTGCGAGTGGAGAGTTATGATATTGAACCTTTTTGGTGCTTTAATTGTGCCTTAATCTTTCCGATGTTGAAGATGCAAATTGAATTGCACTGAATTCTACCAAGAAGCTAAAACGGTCGCACGTACATTCGTTGTTCATTTTTCCTAGATACCGGAGGGATTTGTCAGATTAGTCAGTGATCGATCATCTTGTTTGGATTTGTGGAAGGATTTGTCAGCCGGATTGCCTCTGTCAAAGAACCCAAGAATTTGTCAGCTGACTTTTGTTGTCGCGCGTTGTGGTAATTTGAAAGATCGAGTAAACGGTGTTCTGACAGATGAAAAGATACTTTGCGCAGCGCATAAGAAAAGCAAAAACGATGAAATGTCTGTCTAGAGGCTAAAAGGTCGAAACGTGCAATTATTGTAATCGTGTTATGACGATACCATGCCGCCACGTATTTGAAACTGCTTGATAAACAGCCTTCTCGCGTCTGTCATTCAAGTGCTCAAGGAATTTTTATATCGCCGGAAAACTTTTGGTCTAGAATTTACCTTCTTCAGTCAAAAACAACTCGAGTGGTCTTTAAATTAAATTATTTGATCTAGTCACCTCAAAGATCTCGAACTTGACCATCACGCACTAACATTTAGAGCGGGACACAAAAAGACTTTCAAGATCTCTTTGCTGACCATTGGCTTGCGCAACAGATATATATATACTTCAGTGGATTAAGTTTCTTAATGTCTTTGTTGTTCCAGTTGGCTTTCTACAGAACGCTCAAGGAATTTGCTAATAGAGTGAACGGAAACCTGACGAAGTCAGCTTAATTATTTAAATGGAAATGAAGTTTGCTTGTCACACAGTATATGTGATCGATCGGCCCCTTTGACAATACCAATAATAACGTGCTGTCTCCGTGATCAGCTGCTAACTTGGATTGAAGCAGAGCTGGAGCCGAACTTCTACCCAGAGGGTACAGAAGAGTGAGCAAGCAGGACCGGAAAGCTCTTTGCAACTTTAATAATTGCCAAGAAAAGTTTACAGACTTCGACATTACGACGTCGTAATCCGGTTATCAACTACTTGCTAATTGAATTCAAAAAGCTTCGTTTTCATTCAACGAGTACTTAGCGCAAACTGAAGTTGAGGCTTGCGAGTCAGGCGAGTGTGGGAGTTCTCTCTCGGAATGGCCACAGACGTGAGTAACAATACGATAACAAGCTCCAGTCCTGCAACGCAGTGTCCAGTTTTCTCCGAACCGTACACGGAGCAAGTTCTCAAGTGTGTTGCCTACTCAATCATAATGTTCTGTTCTCTCGTTGGAAATGTGCTTGTTATTTGCGTGGTTCTTCTATACAGGCATATGCGAACTGTTACAAATTACCTTATAGTCAATATGGCCGTAGCGGACTTACTCATCACGGCATTCAACATGCCTATAACCATTTCATTGATCGCGGGCAGCCAAATCGAATGGTCTGAAAGCGTCGCTGCCGAAATGTTTTGCAAGTTCATCCCCTTTAGCCAGTCTCTCTCCATCGCAAGCTCGGTGTTGAGCTTGACAGCGATCGCTGTTGACCGTTTTCTGGCGGTTATGTATCCTCTAAAACGCTACATCAGTTTCCATGCAGCCTATGTCCTCATTGTGGTCGTCTGGATTGTAGGGATTGCTGTCAACTCTCCGTTTCTTTACGCACAAAAAATTATCGTATCAGAAGAAGTTTTATCCTGCCAAGAAATTTGGACCCCAGTTTTCGGAGAAAATGCGGCTAAAGACTTCACCATTGTTTTATTTGTGTTGTTTTACGCAGTTCCACTTCTGACAATGTCTGTTCTATACAGTTTTGTGGTTTACAAACTTTGGGTTAGAAAAGTGCCTGGGAATCAAACGACCGAGAACCAACTCCGCGCCGAAAAATCCAGAAAGAAAGTTCTCAAGATGCTACTAGTAGTGGTGACTCTTTTTGCTTTGTGCTGGCTCCCAGTGTATATTACCCAGTTTATTTGGTTTTTTGGGTCCGAGAGATTCCCCTGTGGACCCCCGCCTGTTTTAGCATTTCTGGCCTTCTTCTTGGGTCATACAAACAGCGCTTTAAATCCCGCTATTTACGTGATATTCAACAGCAACTTTAGAAAGGGTTTTAGAGACGTTCTCCTTTGTCGCTGTCGTCGTAGGAATAGAGTTAATGTTGTCCCACAAAATTTGCCCGGTACGCATGGTACCGCCTTCGGTGCAGACCACACTTCCCTGAACACCTCGCCTATCGCTCTCTCTCGCTTTCGAGGGTCCTCGAAAACTTCAACGACCTTGAGAAGATAAAGCACTTGCGATGTAGCCTCGCTTGCGAAGAGCAAAACACATTTGCCGTGTACTCCCCGCAAAATTTTAATAGCAGGGAAAATAGAGTTTAAAAGATCCAAATGAAAAGCGGCGAGACTCGTGACAGACATACTTACTAGACATAAGATAAGTTCTTTGATCACAAAATGATATATCACTGCTGTTTTGCGAGTTTAATTGTATCAAAACTCGCGCTTTTTTTACAGTTGTTTTCTTTCAAACATACGTTTTAAAGACAGCCGGGATTAAGTTACTGTTCGCGACAGTTAAATAATTAGGTACTAGAGCAACACATGGATATATTCAGAGAACCATTAGCAAATATAACGAGCTTCAAAGTGTGCCATATGAGCCAGCGAATACATACGGAGGCAGGAACGGTGTTGAAGGACATTTCATCAACTTCAAGCAAAAATCTCAGAAACTTGACAAAATACATTTCAAAAAAATATGTTTATTTACCCCCTTCGCCATTGAAATAAAATTAATTGCTTTTAAGTTTCCGTTTATACACACTGTAAGCCTTCAGGCAGTTTAGAATAGAATTCAATTTTATTTTATCTTTTAAGTCTATAGACGGTAGGTAAGAAATACTGTTTAATTAAAGTACTTTGTAAGTAGTGTTCATACTTTCTTTCAATCTCTGATCGCTATCAGAAACCAAGGATGAAACTGATGTAGCATAATTTTGCTGTGCTACTTCGCGGTTTCTCAAAAAAGCATATTTATTTTGACATTCCCCCTGCAGCAAAAAGTTCGAGGTTTTTTAATTATTATCGACATTTATCCAGAGAATGATCGAGACCCTAAGGCAAATAGTTTCCCTCAGAATTCAGCACAAAATTGCTGCCATTTGAGTAAGATTACTCCCCAGTTTTCTATCAGCACCATCAAACTTCTGTAATGAAATTCATACTTAGTTATTCATTTCATATCATGCTCTCAACGAAGTTGATAATATCTACAACCACAAAGGGTCGTTAAAAGAATCAAAATTAAAGGTTTATTACTTTTCTCGAGTTAATAGTGAGAATGCTCACCGCAGATGAAGAACCGCAGAAACTGTTGTTGTACAGGGTATTAGCAGGACCCCTGGACTCACGTTCCTCAAAACCACTGAAAAAATTTCGGTTCCGAAAGGTGTTTCCTGAAGCGCGATAAACTGTAGCGGAGGCGGCGTTCTGTGACGATCCTAGCGGACCACCGACAAATGTTCCTATTTTATTTTAGCGATCGCCATACAAAAAATTGGCTAAGCGCATATCTGAACGAACGATCACCGATAGTGTTCCTGGTCATATGGAGACTATGCCTAAACTGATTCGTTTATCATCCAGGCGAAGTATCCCTTCAGCTAAAAAAGCTAGTGGAGGGGGTCCCATACGTCCGACAAGAGTTCTCCCCGCTGCCCGAGCTAAGCTACAATGAGCGGCTCCAACTATTGGATCTACCCAACCTCGTCCCCAGGGCTTTTCCCTTAAAAAATGGGAAAAGCCCTGGGGACGAGGTTGGGATCTACCTCCGTTGGCTCACCGAAGAGACATCAGAGACCTTGTAACTTTTTACAAACTCAAGTGTGGTCATGACTATAATAACTGCTCGTTTGACTCCGGCATATATTAAGGTCTGCTCTGATAAGAGACTAAGACCATTCTCAAGTAATAAACTTAGATTAAGTTTAGTTAAAACTGAACTCTTCAAGGGAACGTTTTTTTAAAAGAATTCCTTATTTATGGAATAACTTACACGACAACCTTAGAACTGAAGACCTGAGCCTGTCATGCTTCAATAAACATTGCAGAGATTTTTATAAGAATAGGATAAGCGGCTTTGATCCTGATCGGCCACATGTAATTTGGGCATGAAATTATAGCAATTAACAATTTATATGATAAGGTTATTTTTTCTGACAATTTCTTTTTTTTTTCTTAGTGAGGACTCATTGTCATTGCCGTTGTCATTGTTGTTGTCGTTATCGAGGTCATTGTAATCGTCATCATCATCATCATCATCATCTTCATCATCATCATTATTATTATTATTATTATTGTTATTATTATTATCTCTATATTATCTCTACTTTTCACAGGTGCTAACTGTCCTGGAAACAAACAAAAAAATACCTTTAGCTTGGTCCCGACCCGAGACCTTAGACTTCATGGACCTTTTTAATTCTCAAAATGGTGTTTTTTCGGAGAGTTCAGGGTAGACTTTTGCAAAGTTCTGACCCTCAGTATTTGGAATTCCTATTTCCTTCCAACTGCTGTTTAAGTTATTATGTGTCACTCCTAGAGTCGTCATATACTACTTTTGTCTTCGTTCTCCAAAGGCTAGATATTTCCCCTTGCAAGGTCTTGATATTTTTCCTATTTTCCTATTTTTTCTCTCTTTTATTTCAACGTTCGTCAGGTACCACAACGTCTGTGAGTTATTATTATGGCAGTAAAAACTTCTGAATGCCCTAGTGTGAAAAAATAGTCACACCGATTGCATGGCATAGCATAACCTGTGGGCCATATCTAAAATCTGGAAAACTCCTACAATACGAGTTTCTTTACCTGCAGTATATATGACTATGCTATACATTTGTTAAAAGATACCGAAAATGTCCGTTTAAAATTACCTATAAGGTACTTTAAAAACAATAACATTTGTATTCCTTAGCAAATACTTATTGTTATTATTATTACCGTATTTATTCGATTAACCGCCCTGGGCGCTTATTAAATTTTTGGACCTTGAGAGGGGGCGCTTATTCGAGGTGGGCGCTTATTCGAGGCTGGGCGCTTATAAAATTTTCACCCTTTTCAACAAGTGTAGTATGTATGTTTTACAACAAAACAGTAAATGGTAATAAGATGTAACAAAGCAAGGTTTCTGCAAAACACTCTGAAGAAAACTCTGTCTTCGGGAAAGTCTCTTATTAGTACTTATTCACTTTTTTGGGTGGTAGGGGGAAGTGGGTGGGCGCTTATTTGAGTTTGAGTGGGAGTGAGAGGGAGGTGGGGTGGGGTGGGGGTGGGCGCTTATTCGAGGTTGGGCGCTTATTAACTTTTTCCACCTTAAGGATGGGCGCTTATTCGAGGTGGGCGCTAATTCGAGGTTGGGCGCCTATTCGAATAAATACGGTATTATCATTATTATTCTTATTCTTATTCTTAGTAGTCGTAGTAGTAGCACTAGCAGTAGCAGTAGCAGTAGCAGTAGCAGTAGCGGTGGCGGTGGCGGTGGCGGTGGCGGTGGCGGTGGCGGTGGCGGTGGCGGTGGCGGTGGTGGTGGTGGTAGTGGTAGTGGTAGTGGTAGTGGTAGTGGTAGTGGTAGTGGTAGTGGTAGTAGTAGTAGTAGTAGTAGTAGTAGTAGAAGCAGCAGCAGCAATCCTTGGCTTGCTTGTTCAATCCTTGAAGCACCGGGTCCAACCACGGACCTTAAGTAGCAAAGAGTATTAAATATTTTTTTTTGTCGTCATCATCATCATCATCATCATCATCATCATCATCATCATCACCACCATCGTTATCATCATCATTATCATTATCATTATTATTATTATTATTATTATTATTATTATTATTGATAGGCTCCTGCATTACAAACGTTTTTTCGTCCGGAAAACATGTGAAACTGGCGGGTACGATGTTGATTTTAACCGGTTTGGTGAAAATAACTGCACAAACAAATGCACCCAGCTTTTTCCAGAGAATGTATAATTAATAGTTATCCTGTATCTTCACAGTGGCAAAAACTTTATTTTACTTTATGGGAGAACGGCTCTCTCCTTACTGCAAAGCGACTGTACTGAAAACACGAGAAGTGTACGTGATTTCGAAGAGTCCCTCACACGTTCCTCCTTCCTCGCACGCCTAACCAGTTCCTGCAAGCCATATTTTCCCTTTTCTAACTCATTTCATGCAGGCTACTCCTGATGAACTCGCACGTTCGAGATGATGATGATGATGATGAAACCTCTATTTAAGTGTCATAAAATTCTAGTACATTACAGTACTAATTGGGGATACTAAAACAAAGCCAGGAGCCCATTGATAGGCTCCTGACAAAGCTAATTAAAATTATCATAATTAAGACTTAAGAATCTAAAATTCCTAAAAATATGTACAATTTATATCAAATTAATCATATAAAATTTAAGAACATTTATCATGAAAATTTACATATGGTATTAGGTATTACATAAATAGCAAGAGGCACAGCTACTGTTGTCCAATGCGAGTACGTGCGTAGGTTGGAATTAAGATTGTAAACGCAGTGACACTGTAAAGGAAGAAGGAAATGTGACGGGTGACGTTATCGGCGCGCCTCTAAGCCAGTTTTTCCTTGGTACACAATATTTTCCTTTTCGAGTACATGACAATCCACAAGAACGATTGTGACGTGTGTAGGAAGCGTAACTCAGGTAAACAAAGTACTTGAACTTAGGAAGCTGTTAGCCTGACCTTTGTAGCTCAATGCTTTCATTAAGCTTCTCATCACCTGATTCTGTCATAGCGTGCCGTCAACACAATTCACTTGGACCCGTTAATCACTTCTGTAAGGATTAATTTATTTGTGTAAACAAGATATCACGGGTGTGGGGTGACACGGCTTGCTGGTTCCGCACTGCCCTTTGCAGATCAGTCATTTAGATTTAGAATGATCGGGTCATTTCTTGTCTCTGGCCAATTTAGTCTCCCCGGAGGTACTCCCTTTAAGGCGCTCCTCACTCTTGTTTTGATGAGTCGCTTTTTATCAGAAGCCGAAGGGTTACTGAGTTTATTGAATAGAAGACGTATATCTAAAATTGTTGTTCTTGTCAGTTGCTAAACTTGAAATATTTCGACTCTACTTTATAATACAATCAGCTTTCCTATTAATGGACACTTCCTTAATAGAGATTACCACCCTCCCACCCCTCCCCCTCTCCAAAAAAAAAAAAAAGAAGAATAGACTGGGTCCCTGCCACTCTCGCCCTCGAGTTCTTTCAATGACAACAATCTCAGCTGTATGGACACTCTGTATAGTGTAATCAACCCTTTCACTCTGAGGGCCGGCTGTTTACAAGCGCGGAGGAGAATCCTAGCACCCGGAAGATGCTAGTAGGCAGATCATCCTAGCGCGATATGTTTCCTGTATTCAGTTTACATGCAAAGGGTTGCACTTGTGATTAGTGCTAGGGTCTTCCTAACTGTGAGGCATGAAGATCCTAGAACTAGGGATAAACCCAGGGGCCCCACTCACATATTTTAATGACGGGGGGGTCCGACAGAGGTTCATATTTTATACCCAAAAAATCCCAACTTCAGAATTTGTCTACCCAAAAAAATCCCTCAGTAAATTTTATTATTTATCTTCTGGAAAGCTAAAACATGCCAACTTCAACTTTGGTTTTGGTCAAAAACAAAACTAAATTGCGCTTATGTTATTGTTGATTTGAGCTGATGAAAAGTACAATACCCAAAAAAATCCCTGTGTTGTTTTCGCGACCCAAAAAAATCCCGGCGTCTTTCATAGACCCAAAAAAAATCCCTTTTGGACAAAATGTCAGACCCCAAAAAATCCTTCGGACCCCCCCGTAATTAAAATATGTGAGTGGGGCCCCTGGGGGGATAAACCAGACGAAAATGGCAGCGGGGTTCGTCCAGGGGATAACCACGGCAAAAGAGCCGACAATTTGTGTTTGGCGCCACCAGTGGTAAAGAACTGCCATCTGATACTGAAAGGTAGTTCTTAAAACGCTAGTGAAGATAGCTGGTAAAGAATTGATGCTATTAAAGAAGGGTTGTCCACATTGCATACAGTTTGATGTTGTCGTCCACCTTCTTTAATTTAATTCCATCTCTACTTGTTATTCACACAGATTAAAATTTCTGCATGTAAACTCAACGAAATGTTGCGCCTTCTAGTATCTTCCTGGAGCTAGGATCCTCTTCCCTCCATGTTAACAGCCCCTTAGCCCCTTAGGACTCTTCCACACCAACCTCGTTCCTAGGGTTCTCTCCCACCCGTCCCTACGGAGCGACGTGTAGGAGAGAGAACCTAAGAACGAGATTGTTTCCACGCCTATCCGGATAGTTTTGAAAGCGGAGGATGTTTTCTCCATTTTCGAAAAAATACGCGTCCACTCTTAGCGTATTCGAATCCTTCTCGCTTGTCAACACGAAAACGCAAAAGGAATGGCGGGGAACTACGGTAGCATTCCTTACAGGCGGTGCGCCTTATGACCTAGGGCTTCATCGTATTCCAAAAGCTCCTTGTTTTGTCCGTCCACACGAAAACGATATGCCGGCGTTTTTAAAAAACTCCAAGATCCGAAAACGCTGTTTACGTGTGGACGGAAGGCTACACGGTGGAGGAAAAAAAGCTCTGTTTTCAAAAATATTCCTATTCGTGTGAAAGGGACCTTATGTAGCCTCAGAAAAAATATTCCCTCCCCCCAATGGAAAAACAATCGGATTTTGTTTTTAAAATCCTAAGAAATGAAGTTTAGTTCGCAAAAGTTTTGCCAAAGGATTCATCTGAATGGAAACACTATCAAGGGACATAGGATTTCTCCTCAATTCTGAACAATCTCTCCCCAATGGTAGCTATACGCACTGTAACGAGGATTTTATATCAGCATGCAGTATCTATGCCTTATTCGATTTCTCATTAGAAAAATGTATGTATGGCATTTGTCGAAATTAAATCTCAAGCTTGGTCGAATTAAACTAACTTTGTACTGCACTGATCTCTGTTCTCAAGATTAGCCTGTTCCAAGCGTTCAGATAGTGGAGAGCGGTGCGGAGTAAAGAAAGCGATGAAAAGTAGAGGGGGACTGGGGAGAGAGGTGCGGTTCCCTCTCTCACCTCTCCCCCTCCCTCGCTTTTATTTTTTCGCGCTCCTTTTTACTTCGCACCCCTCCCCACTATCTGAACGCCTGGGACAGGCTATTCTCAAGATATGTCAGGGGATCAAGTTCCCTTGCATTTGTGTCAAATTCTATTTCAAATTGTTTCACATTTCAAACACATGTTTATGTAACAGATGTAAACCATTGATTGCAAGGCTTACATGAATGATTTGGCTATCGCCTATGTCTTGTCAAACCTATACGCGACTTTCGCGCGGGAGCGAGTTCACTCCGGTTCCCTCTCATGGTTCTACATTTGTTTGCATGATACCACCACAAAATGTCAAGGCGGCGCGAGTCACCCCGGCGTGAATTCATGCCGGTTGTTGTACCGGTATCGTGTAAACGCGAAACGACCACACGTTTCGGTGTCAAATCGGTCTGCCGGTAGACTGGAACGGGTAGCGCATGCGTAATGTTTGCGAGTTTGAATCACACGTGTTTTCTATCAACCCTTCGGGTGCGTTCGTTGGGAAATCTGGATTTAGATTTTTAAAATTCGGATTTCGGATTTGCAATCGAACGCGAAATCCCAAAACAGATTTCAACGCTGAAATATCTGTTTTCGGATTTTCATTTTTACCGTTCGATTGGGAAATCCGAAAAAGGATTTGAAAAACTGTCCTTAAGAACAGCGGTCTTGCACGCGCACGCATACTTAGAAAAAAGAAGACCACTGTTCACGAGAATAGTTTTGCAAATCCTTTTTCGGATCCAATCGGACGGTAAAAAGGAAATCCATGAAATCCGGATTTGGATTTCTTAATTGAAATCCACCCTGAGGACGGATTTCTCGGAGGTGAAATCCGTTTTCGGATTTCGCGTTCGATTGGGAAATCCGGATTTAGATTTCGAAAATCTAAATCCGGATTTCCCAATCGAACGCACCCGAAGTGTACCTTCAAATAACTATATGAAATGACCTAGTCATCATGTAAACGAGGTACGAAATCAAAAAGTCATCCCGGTATGAAACTCGCGCCGGTACGAGTTTTCTCACGTAAACACCCCCTTAAATGCAAATCCACTTCAAGTACTAGCTTCATGGTAGAAGCCATATGTATGAGCTCCTGGTGTCGTAGTTCTTTCCTCCATGCAAATGGTCGCACGAGTTCGGGAAAAAATTTTTGGCGGCGAACGGAAGCTCGCAGGCTAAGAGAAAATAGAAATTAACGAGCAGACAGACTGGGTAGCCTATTTCTAAATCTTTTGTTTACACAACTTAATGTTAATAAACAGTCAGTTAACTTTAAAAGCCGCTCTACTTTTCTATCCAAAGCTGAAAATAATTTGTTAAAACATCTAAAAAAACCACCAGCTAAATTTGATAAGAACAAATGAAAAACTAAAATTCTACTCCATCCTTAAAAATGAAACAAACTACTCTGAATTCATCAATCATATCCGGAATGCTGAACATAGGCCTGTAGGTTCCAAATTTAGGATAGGAAATCATAATTTAAAAATAGAAACTGGAAGATTTACAATTCCCAAAACTCCTGAAGACCTTAGAATCTGCGATCATTGCAACCTAAATTCGGTTGAACATGCATGAAATGCACATGTTTTTTCACTGTGACCTATATAATGATTTGAGAAAGACTCTTTTTATCAAAATCAACGACCAAAATACATTATTTACACATTACAACATTCATGATAAAGTCTGTTTTCTTTTTGACAATACTGATTCACATATCAACAGGCTAACTGCTAATTTCGTCTTTCAAGCATTTGAAAGACGAAAGAAACACAATTAATTCTACCGTTCCATTATATCTTCACACCTGTACAAAATGGTAATACTGAATAAACTTGTTGTTGTTGTTGTTATTTCCGGTCGTCGCTTGTCTCCCCTCGAAAGACAGGGCTCCTGGTTGTATGGTTCACATACGAATACAAGACCTTGGATGACGTGGCCTGAAGTGCTTGAAATTCTCTTTCTTTCTTTCTCTCTTCTTTGCGCAGTTGTTCGGATATCACACTTCGGAGAGTGGGAGGTCTGTGGTACAACAGACTTCGTCCCAGTCTCTCTTAGTCATTGGAATATCAAGATGGCTGCCATCAGCCGGCTACCAGCGGATTAGTTGGCCATAACAAAGGTGGGATTTGGATTACTAGGATTTTTAAAGGTAAAGGTTTATGAAGAACATCAATTTTGGATTTACAGAAAGCTCATAATTGCATGTGTCTCTCAGGCTATAAGCTACAATGACCCCGATCTCGTTACAGCTGTCAGCCCATTGCCGTGAGCTGAGATGGCGAGATTTAATTATCTGAGTCACAATTTGTTGAGATAACCATCAGTGGAGGCAAAAGTTGCAAGGACAGTGAAGAAAGGAAGGGTCTATAAGACGATCACCCTAAAAAATAGGGATTTCCTTGCCCTGTGAGCAGAGTTTTCTCTCTTGCATGGCTTTCAGCGTTTACGAAGTTGTTCGCGTGGCTTGCCAGTCACGTGGATAGTTTGTTTACGCCCTGTTTCTGCTGGGGCGTATAAAACAAACCAACTACGCGACTGGCAAGCCACGCGAACGACTTCGTCAACGGTAAAAGCCATCCAAGGGGTACTACTTGGTGATGCACCTGGGCAGTCTTACATCAATAGTCGTGGGCAGCGGCTCGGGACATTTTGGGCAGTCTTTCACCAAGTACTACCCCATCCAAGAGAGAAATCTCTGCTCACAGGGTAGAATTTTCTAGGAAATCTGGGGGCATTTTTTGTGTACTTGGGGGGTCCATCGTCTCTCCACCCCCCAGCTATTAAACGAGATTTGTCAGGAGAAGAGGAGAAAAATCAAATAGAAGTAATTTTGTAGGTTGAAGGACTGAAGATAAGAACTTATGGAGGGAATGGAGTGGAAACTTTCTCTAAATTACTGGACATGATATTTTTGGAGGTCAGATATACTCCTGTAGTAACAGTACTAGCCTTGGGAGGAGATGGGTAATGTAGACAGTTTTGAGATCTGAGCCTTTGTATGGGAATTTCTGACAAAATTGAAGTTGTGACGATTGCATTGCCATTCCAATCAAGTTTTACATTAGTCATGTAATGACAAATGAATCTACCAAAAGGTGTGCTGCACATTCAAAGTTGTTGTTTTGCGCATTAAACCTGTTGCTTTTTTTATTTTCTCATTTCCGTTGTCGTTGTGCTCATTATGCTGAAGTTGCCAGTAGAGTCACCATGCAAAACAATTATTCTTGATATGAGATTTTGTCTGAAAAACTGATGATTTGATGAAAAATGTTTGCAGGTACCCATAATGAGGCTCAGGTCTCTAGAGGTTGACATCTCTGCTGCAGGCTAGCATTCTAACAACTGAACAAATGCCAATTTTGAGAAAAAGAAATAATAGAAACTGTAAAAGAGTGAATCTATCTACTAAGAACAATAATGTCATGGTCAAACCGGTAAGGTAATGTGATGTTATCACTGGTAACCATATTTGCTGTTATTTTGCAAAATGTAAGACTTTGTTCAGTGTGATATGGGGAAGAAAAGTAAAAGAAGAGGGCAGCAGAGTCAGGCTGGTCCATGCTGTTCTGAAGCCTGTTGTGATTATGGTGTTGACAAGGATGTGCTTGTTGCTTGTCAGAAGATTTTTGAATGTAAGTATAGATATTTCCAATTATACCGTAAAGTTCCAAAAGTAACAAGCCCCCTTGTTTCACATTTAACAGCCTTTTCCTATCGCTACTTTTGGAGGGTTGCTACTTTAATTTCAAGAGGTTGCTACTTTTGGGTAACTAAGACGTGTACCATACATGGGCCGTATGAAGTTACGGTAATAATGGCACAACAAATGTGAAAACATCCACAATTTTTATGTGGAAAAACTTACAGTATTTCACATTATTACTTTTGAAAAAATTCAAAAGAACCATTTGATTACGGTATGGGTATTCACAGATGAAAGGAAGACTTTTTGAAAAAAGAAGTGTAATGTACCCTTAGAGTTACATGAAGGAATGTCAAAGATCATTATAACCAATAAAATATACCTTGAATCAGTTTGATAACAGTTGTATATAATATATTATAATTTCTGTTATTTATAGCAAAAAGGAAAATTACCTTTCAAGTCGCTATTTTTGGAGAGTCGTTATTTGCAATGGTCACCACTTCTGGCATTTGCTAACACCTGTGACATTTTATCACTACTTTTGGAGGGTCGCTACTTTCAGGAAGTGGTGACTTTTGGAACATTACAGTAATTCAGATGTTTGCATACTTTATGGGAGGGGATTCAAAATAGGAATGTGCTACGCCCTTTTTATGGGAAACTGAAAATGCTAAATTTTGTGAATATGTTGACTCCTTGTTTTTACAAGTAGGAGTTCAGGGTTGAAACCTCGTAAAATTGTTTTGTTGGTAAGTTTCATCAACGGGCCTTTCAAGGTTTAAAGATCCCATGCTTTCAGTTACCTTATTTTTAATCCTTTCACTCCTAGTGAGTGAATCAGAAGTCTTGTAAGGTGGTTCTAATGTTTGAATCTGTGGACAAAATACTGCAGTGTGACCATTCAAATGGGAACTCTCTAACAGTATGTCACAAAGTATTATCTCTCAGCGTGCAAAGAAAGTCGGGTCCGATGGCCCAGGGCTATCAGGCTATCAGGCTAGTGAGTTTTGTTCTTAACTTGCCCAACTGGCAAGTGCTGTTTTGGGGGGAAATTCAAATACATGTAATTACAGAAGGACTGCAATCAATCCTGCTAATCAAAAAGGGTTTTGGAGCTAGTTGAAATGACTTATGGGTTAGTAAAGAACTAGCTATAGCTTGCCCAAATGGCAGGCTGTAAAACTGACTTTCTTTGCACCCTGTCTTTTAAAATCTTTTTGCAAAGTGAAATTTGGAAATTTTGTTGAATTTTGACCTAAGTCATCAGGGCTTGAAAAAAAAAGAAACTCGAATGCCAGATTTTCCTTTGGGCAAGCAGCTCTCAATTTCTTTAGTTGGAGGATGACTTCCTTGGACCTTTGCCCACTGGGCAAGTACTTACATCGTAAGCTTTAAAATTTACTTGCCCAGCAAGAAAATCTACTTGTCCTGGACTGCTGGATGGGACTTAAGTCGAGCCCTGAGTCATGGGAGTGGAAGGTTAAGGACTAAGTTGCATGAAAACCATACCCTGTCCTGTAGCACTTTCCTGTACATGTATGGCTTAGATAAAGGAGTATACCCTCCCTCCCCACTTCACAAGATTTCAAATCATGTGTCTAATTGTGCTTAATTGTCACCTTTTTGTAGTGGTGTCTTTAGACACTCCTGTGTTGCCAACCAAGCAGTGGGAAGAACATCTAAAGCTCCGCACATTAGTAGAAAAGATCAGAGAAAAACAAACTGGTATGATCAGTGTTGATGTTCTGCAATTTTGTTGCACTATTTTATATTCATGTTTGGTGAAACTCATAATATTAAGAGGATCCCATAGTAAGTGGACAGCCTGTATTAAGTGTACATAGTGTCAATGTGTCTTTAAAGTTTATTATCTCTGAAGTGGACATCTCAGAATTAACAAGGGCTTTGCAGTTTTCACTGCTACATATTACCGTAGCATAAAAGGTTGTTTAAACAAACATGTATCAAATGAGAAATTTTGAGACTCACCTATTATGCGAAAATGTTGTTTGGAAATCATAGACCATGTGGAAAAAATGTCTTGAACTATGGGACATCCAAAATCAACAACCTAGTTCCCAGGGTCCTCTTCTACTCATGCCCTACTCATCCCTGGAGCACTGGGGACAAGTTTGAGAGTAATGATTGTATTTATCAGGTTTCTTAACCCATTCGCCCCTGAACCGCCCGTAACCGCCCGTGCGGATCCAGGTCCTTTCTACCCTTTGTGACGTCATCAGTTTTAACGGTCAAGGACAACTTTCTTCGCTAACTTGTGCAGAGTGAAGAGATCTTTCAAACCATACCAGAATGAGCACAATTCAGTCAAGGACACCGGAGAAAGAAGCAAAAAACCACGTGACAAGGACCTGAAAATCTCCATGAAAATCTTGTTCCATTACCCACCTACCTTTCCTTTCACCTAATCCTAAGATCCTAAAAGCTTTCCTAAAAACTCTTCCCACCAAAATGAAGCCTACTAAATGCCCAGCAAGAGAAAAAAAAAAATGAGGCAAGAAAAGCGAAAAAAGAAGGGAGGAGAGAAAGCGAAAAGTAAAAGTCAAGACTGCTGTGTCACTTTTAAACCCAAAAACTATGTCGAAATTTTGCTTTCTGCGCATGCCCGAACTTCGCAAGCTGATATTTTGCATATGGATCAGAAGGCCGCCAAGTGTACGACCTGTAAACCGGTTTGTGGTAAGTTTTAGCTCTTTATAGCACGACAGTGACCAGAAAACCACTCGACTAGCTTCAAAACGCGTTTTTCGGCAAAATCTCCAGGAGCGAATGGGTTAATGATTCACTTTGTTTTGCATTTCAGCTCTATCACTGTTTGGGGCATCTGATCATTCCAGGCAAGACAATATTGCTGGTTTTATCAAATGGTTTAATGAGAATGGTGGCAAGGCAGATTCAGTGGAAATTGATGACTATGGACAACAAGGATTAGGCTTGAAAGCCATTGCTGATATTAAGGTACTATAAAGTACTAGTTGTACAATGTTTTTATACCAATTAACGACACTGAAGCACACATATCAACTACATGGTATGGCCATTACCTTACACATGCACACAACCATATCACCCGGGCAGTGGCAGCCATGGACAGCTGTTTCACTCTTGTTGGGGCTCAACAGCATGGCATAACTGTCGGGTGAATGAACTGTTTTCCAGTTCCAAACCAACAGCTAACACTTGTTTACAGTGGAGCTGGTGCTTAAAGGAGAGCTTTGCACTCACCTCGGCAGTAAAGGGTCTTTGATATGCGGGTTTTATCCTCACTCATTGTCTGGACTGCTATGCCATGCTGATGAGCCCCAGTAAGGGCGAAACAGCTGTCCATGGCTGCCACTGCCCAGGTGATATGGTTGTGCGCATGCGTAAGGTACTGGCCATACTGTGGAGTTGGTACGTGTGCCTCAATGCATATTTTGGTTGACTTGGATTGCTGTCATGACTAAGCTGAGTGGGATGACTAAGGTACAGATAACTGGGATGACAAGGGTGACTAGGATGACTAGGATGACCAGGGTGACTGAGATGACGAGGAAAGGTGGGTTGACTGGGATAATTAGGGTGAAGGAGTGGCTAGGATGACTAAGGTGACTGGTATGACTAAGGTGACTGGGATGACTAGGGTTGGATGTAAGACCCCTGGTTGTGAGATCCCTTGGTTGAAAGACCCCTGGTTGTAAGAACCACTGGATGTAAAACCCCTGGTTGTTAGAACCCCTGGTTGTAAGACCCCTACACGTAAGACCCCTGGTTGTCAGAACCCCTGGTGGTAAGACTCCTGGTTGTAAGAACCCCTAGTTGAAAGACCCCTGGTTCTAAGAAAGCAAAGCGTTATTTTCGGCAGTTCTGTTTGCATTTGGAAAACAGTAAACAAAGGCGCAACCCAGGGTAGTGTTTCAGGACCTTATTTGTTCAATATATTTCTTAACGATCTGGAGATTAAATTAGGGAACGAGACACTTGGTTTTAAATATGCGTAGACTGTACGATTATTGCTCCGGTATATGATGATATAGGTCACTCTGCAGACTTAATAAATCAGTTTGTACGGTGGGGAGGCCAAAATAGAATGAATTCGAATTCTACAAAATGTAAAAAGCTTATTATGTATAAAAAACGACACACTGCTGAGGCCTACAATAGTATTTTAGGCATACCACAGACTAGTACAGTAACCATTCTAGGTCTCACATTTCAGCAGAACTGCAAATTCAGCACCCACGTTAAAGAAAAGTTATGTAAAGTTAATAATTGCTTGTACGTCATCAGATGCCTCCGAAAAGAAGGATGTAGCCAAGCAGAAGTAGACCTTCTCTTCCATAGTTCTACCTAATAATTATTATTACTTATGCTTTATCTGTGTATGGGGCCTCTGAAGCAGAGCTAACTATAGCCCAGCAGTTTTCAGATCATGTTTTAAACACAGATACATATCCAAGAAATTAGAGATAGGTGAATTACTTAAAGTGCAAGATCATAGAATTTGTATAATTTTGTATAAGATATGTAATTTTATCTTTTGAACAATAAAGACACTTTTATTTTACTTATTTATTGAAACTCCTGGATGTAACACCCCTGGATGTAACAACCCCTGGTTGTAAGACCTTTGGATAAAAGACCCCTGCTTGTAAGAACCCCTGGATGTAAGAACCCTGGTTAACAGGGGTAACAAGGGGTTACAGGGGGTAACAAGAGGTAACAGGGGTAACAAGCGGTAACAGGGGTAACAAGGGGTAAAAGGGGTAATAGGGGTAACAAGGGTAACAAGAGGTAACAGGGGTAACAAGGGGTAACAGGGGTAACAGGGGTAACAAGGGGTAACGGGTAACAAGGGTGACAAGGGGTAACAAGGGTGACATAGGGTAACAGGGGTAACAAGAGGTAACAGGGGTAACAAGGGGCAACATGGGAAAGACGGGGTAAGAGGGGTAACAAGGGGTAATGAAGGGTAACAGGGGTAACAGGGGTAACAAGGAGTAACAGGGGTAACAAGGGTAACAAAGGGTAACAAGGGTAACAGGGGCAACAAGGGTTAACTGGGGTAACAGAGGTAACAAGGGGTAACAGCGGGTAACAATGGGTAACAGGAGTAGCAATGGTAACAGGGGTAACAAAGGGTAACAAGGGTAACATGGGTAACAAAGGCTAACAGGGGTAAGAAGGGGTAACAGGGGTAGCAACAGTAACAAGGGGTAACAGGGGGAACAAGGGGTAACAGGGGTAACAAGGGGTAACAGGGGTAACAAGGGGTAACAGGGTTGACAAGGGGTAACAAGGGTAGCAAGGATGACAAGGGGTAACGAGGGGTAACAAGGGGTGACAAAGGGTAATCAGGGGTAACAAGGGCTAACAGGGGTAATAAGGGGTAACAGGGGGTAACGAGGGGTAACAGGGGTAACAAGGGGTAACAGGGGTTACGGGGTAACAGGGGTAACAAGGGGTAACATGGGGTAACAGGGATAACAAGGGTAACAAGGGGTAACAGGGGTTACAAGGGTAACAAGGGGTAACAGGGGTAACAAGAGGTAACAGGGTAAAAGGGGGCAACAGGACTCACATGACTGGGGTAACTAGGGTAGCCAGGATGATTGGGATGACTGGGATAACTTGGGGCTGGGATGACTAGGGTCACTGGGATGATTGGGATGACTTGGGTGATTAGGCTGACTGGGATGACTTGTATGACTTTTATGACTAGGGTGAATGTGTTGACTGGGATAACTGGGATGACTAGGACAACTGGGATGACTCTGATTACTGGGATGACTGATGACTTGGATGACAAGTGTGTCTGGAATGACTAGGATATTTTTTAACTGAGATGACTAGGTTGAGAATGCACCCAAAATTGAGTGGTGAGAGGGGAAGTGGGCAGAAGGGTTTGGAAAATTGTGCATAGCATAGTTCTTGCTACTTTACTGTGCATGACAGCTGACCAGGTATTTCATTGGTTGAAACAAAAGAAATACATTCATTGTCAGTTCTACAAAGCAGGAGGAAAAAGGCTATGGGTGACTAGAAAAGTACAGAGATAAAAAAAATGGGAGTCAGAGTCTTCCATGAGCATTAAAATTGTTCATGTCACAATGGGTGTGGTTTCACATAGGTGCATAAACAGAAGCTGTAAAACCCTGTTATTACAGAAACCAGAAGCAGAGTTGTATGGACTCCTTATGTGCCATGAGGCACAAAGAGGATAGGTGAAGGTGTGAAGGTGATGTGCACAAAGTACATTTGTAACTGCATTATCTGCAGTACAGTATTTTTCTGAATGGTTGCCTTACTTTCAGAGTGGAGAGCTTTTTGCCTCAATACCAAGAAAACTGATGATGTCAGCAGAGACAGCACGAAATTCAGAATTAGGTACAGTCATGTGGTTTAACACTTGTAGTCTAATTCGGTCAGGGCACCAGGCCTCAGTCATTGAAAAGGTGGATAATGCTATCCACTGGATACATGTAAATCTCTATTCAGTGTATAATGTTATCTGTTTCCCTAATGCTTATACTAGGGGTTTTTTGAGTAGATGTTGCTATCCACTGGGGCCAGGGTAGATAGTAAGTAAGTAAGTAAGTAACGTTTATCAATGTGTAGGTTATCGGATGTGGTTTTGCTGCAGAAATGCCTCACGTTAGAACAGTAGTCAAAATGGGGCGCAATTAATGTTTTTCCTTATATCAAGGGGTAGAATGTTTCTCAAACGTTTCAATACTGCAAGCTGTTGGGATACCTTTCTTGTGGCATTGGCGATCTGTGTATCGAATTTCAGCTCGTTGTCAATAGTGACACGAAAGAGAGTGAGGTCTTCACGCACTGGTATCGTTGTATTATCACAATGGAACTTTGATTTCAGAGTTTGTAAGTTGCCCATGACCACAGCTTGATATTTTGAATGGTTCCGTTGAAGAACAAAATCAAACTGTCATTCAGTATTAACCCTTTAAGACTCAATACCCAGATACAAATTCTCCAAACCGGTCTCTATCCATTTTCATAAAGAATAAGTTGTGAGAATTTCATAAGAGATCAGAGCATTTTCCCTTAGGTGATCAATTTCTTAATTCTCACAACCTTTTCTCTTGATTTTGTTTTGATATTCTTTGGAGAAAATTGATGTTTGTCACTCTTGGGGGCTTTTTCTCCACAAGCCAGAAAATTAGAGTTTCACTATACAAACGTATTGACATAAATGATTATTCTAAGTATGTTCGCCAATTACTATAATCCTCGTAACTCAGGTACATCCTTCTTATAATCCTTAAAATAAATCATTGTAGTAAACTTGTTCAGGGGCTCTCTCCGTAAAGCCCAAAAGGATTTGCTGAGAGCTCCTGCCCAGGTATAATATTATGTTATATTACCCTGTAATTGATTGATTGATTAAAGGGTTAACCAGATTTCATGTGGTACTGTTTGTTATTCAGTATTTTCTTGATTTAAAAAGGTTTATTAATTGCAGTTGTTTTATTTTCTATTCTGTTGCAGCCCCCCTTATTGAAAAAGACAATATTCTAAGAGTGATGCAGAATGCCTGTCTGGTTCTTCACGTTTATTGTGAAAAACTCAAGACGAATTCCTTCTGGAAGCCCTATCTCGGTATCCTTTACACAGAACAGAAAAAGTCCTGTGTTTTATAATTGTCACATTGCAGTTTTGCTGTAGTGAGCATAGAATCTATCATTTGGCCATAGCTATCAACTTTAATTGAGCACCAAAAATGTGATAAATGATGTGTGGTTTTGCATGTTGTTGTGATAAAATGGTTGCTTTTGGCATTACATGTAAACATGTACAGAAATGCACTATCACAGCAATCAATACCCCTCTTAATATTTTCCTCCTTACATCCCCAAATTAGTTTAAGGCCATAAAAAGTCCAACTTATAGTTGTCGCTTTGGTTAAGTTTTAGGTGTGTTCAGTTGGCCTCTTTGTGAATAAGAATACCTGGAATTAGCACCCTGGGGAAGGGTACTCCCTATAATGGCCTATATGGGGAGTCTTCGCCTGAAAGAGAAAAATTTCATTTTGGTCTGTAAAAAGGCACAAGAGGGCTATCAGATGTATTTCATGGTTGTGGAAAAGTCAAGAAAACGTTCATGGTTTTGTAATTTTTTAATGCTTGAAAGACAGCGCATTTACAGCAGTTAAAAGGAATGCAAAGGTCTAAACTAGGTCTGTGAAAGGGTACCATTTTTCAGTAGAAGGTATATGAAAGGGGTAACCTTTCTGTCAAAAATTTAGTATAAAAGGGTAAGGGGTCAGATCTTGGGGTGGAGCCTTCCTGTATAAAACTTTGTTGTGTACACCCTCTGGGAATTGACGCTTCTATCTACAGGAAAACCCATATCTCCTAGACGATCAGACAGGGCCTTTTGAGGGTTGAGGACAAGGTTTTACGTATAAGGTTTTAGATATAAACTTTGTACTAGCATTAATTTATTGTAACTTCCTTGATCAGGATTGTATTTTAGATATTCTTCCGACTTCATATTCAACCACATTGTACTTTAGTATTGATGAGATGCAGGACCTAAAAGGCTCCCCAGCATTTGGTAAGAAATTCAAATTCATGTAATATTATCAGTACATATAGTGCGTAGTACATAGTACATATCTTGACGTCCACTGCACGAATACGACCTGAAACCTCCTAATGCCTCGTTTTATGGAGGACGTGAACATATGACGACGAATTTTCCTTTCTCTTTTTGAACCTGGATAAAGTCCTTAAGAATTCAACTCCATGAAAAATCGCCCACATTTGACAAATAAGGCGGTCCAAATAGACACGATAAGGTTTGAAAGGACGCAAATTCCGTTTTTTAGTGACGTTTTCACTGCCCTCGTCATCGTCGTTGCTTGTACTGACAACTTTGGCTGTAGCAACAAATTCACTCTTGTATACAGAGCATTATTTTCAATTCTGCGAGAAGACGACTACAAGCCTGAATCTGACCAATACATGTAAACGGCGTCAGTCTATGTAATACAGGTGTCAAATGCAGTGAAACCGATCAGATGAAACTGAGTCATTTCTCTGAGTGAATGCCCAAGTTGCAAACACTCCAGTTAACGTACATGGAACTTATTAGACTGAGCACAAGGTCATGTGACCTACAAAGTTGGGCCTGGGAGATAACAAAACAGGGCACCCAGCTGCTATGTTGTCCGCAGCTGAACCTGGCATTGCAAATTCTCCTGCTATTGTATGTTTCAGGTGAGGCGCTGAAATTGTACAGAAATATTGCTCGTCAATATGCTTATCTCTATCAACGAATTCAGCAGGTTAGTGGTCTCAAGAATTTGTTTTTACCCCAAGCTTTTACAGTGTAACTTAACATAGATAAAAGATCCTTCCGCGATTTTTTTTCCACTAGCGAGGAAGCAGTAAGTAGTAGTAAGCGAATATCCATCAACACTGTTGGAAAGACGGCCTTAAAATATGGTAACTTACCAAGTTTAACGGTGATACGTCCAAACCGCGCGAAGATATTACCCCACAAGGTCGCGAAAGTTTTCAGACGTTTGTTTAGTGGGGGGAAGGGGGGGGGGGGGGGGGGGCACGAACATGCTCCCCACCGTGAAAACGTCTGTAAAATTTCACGACTTTGCGGTGAGATGTGTTCATTACTATTCAACAAATCAGTTTCAAACTTGGCAACGTCACTGATTTTAACTCGTTCTTTCCAGCCGTGTTGACGAATTTTCGCTACAAAAGTTAAAAAACACCGTGGAAGGATCTGTTGATTCCTTCAAGGCAAAAGCTGAAAACACTATTGCGCAATTGCACATATTTAAGTCATCCTACTGATGAACAGTTACGACACGTAGATATATTTTTTAACAGCTACTATAAATTGAAGTCTGTCCAATCTGAATTTATTTATTTATTTAATCGCTTTCACCATGATTCCAATGCTAAAATAAGACTAGGAAAAAAAACATGTGAACAAGTTTTAAGAACTAGAGACGGGGGTGCGGGATACACAACAGGGCGAGGCTCCCAATTAAGTGTGCCTTTGAGAAAAATACACAAATACTAACTATGTAAACATTTTAAGAAGTATAAAAATTCTATTTCCAAAAAAGATAAGAACGAGTCACTCCCGCAGTCGATAAAAAGTCTCGGTAGTAGCAGTTGCCAGCTAGCACTAGCATCCTCAAAACCACAGATAAGAAAGATCAGAGAAGCAATAGAGATTAGATACCAGACGACGGACGGGCACGCCCTTACAGCACATATAATTTACGAGGTCATTCTATCGCGTGATATTATTTTGTCATCATATGTCACTTGACGAATTTCAGCGAACGTATTTCGTTTGCCAAAGACAGAAAAGGTGTTAAAAGCTTTGGTAGTCAAGATTTTTTATATCCTTATGAGTAACTTATGGATTGCAGCAGCGGATTAGCCAAAGAATGCAGCCTCTGCAGGGGACGTTTTGCGAAATGTCCCAGTGGCGGAGAGAAATTAGTCTGCTACATAGCCGTTTTTAGGGTCGTCAAAGAAGGCTGTGTAGCAGACTAAAGGGAAACGAGAGGCGCTTGTATTTGCAGGCTAGAATAGGATCGGATGCCCATATTTTCACTACTAATTATTGTGTTGTTTCTTTGATTACAGTTTTGTCCAGAGACAGCAAAGCTCCCATTGAGAAACCATTTTACTTTTGACGACCATAGGCAAGTGATTTTTATAATGAGCGCATCTCTTTAGCCTACACAACAGGCACGTTTGTGATGTTCAAGTGTCCTAGGTTGAGCAATCAGCAAGACATATGTGTTAATAACGTGAGTGCGTTATAAGGCATGGAAGTTCTTCTTCCTAATAATGAGGGTAACATATTAAAGTTTCCTTTTTACCTCAGTTTTTTTTCTGGCTTTTGTTAGTACTCATCCTGCTGTCCAGGTAGCTTGGTTGGAAGATTGCTCGTCTTCAGAGTTGAAGGATGACAAGGATAGAAAAAATATACCTTTTTTTCTTGAACGCGAGAACACACCTGTCCATGTTAAAAACGACTACAGTCAAACCTGTATTGACTGAACCTGTATTTAATAGTCACCCCCCTAAAGATCGTTTTCACATGACGTCACGGTAGCCATATTGGTGTATAAAACAATGAAACGGCGGCCATGTTGGTGTACCCGAAACAATCCTGGGGCAGTTGAACTCATGTGAAAACTTTCTTTTGTTCCAAGAAGTTTGCACAGCTGCTAACCACGCGACTGAAAACAATCTATTAAACGGTCACTTGCCAACATCCCGGAAATCATTTCTCTTAACTGCTGTTACACTGACCAGCGGCCGTCGAGCTATCAAGCTTGCCGTTTTCCCGTTGAAGTTGAACATGATGTTGGGTTCTATTGCAAAACTGCAGCATAACTTGCTTTAGATCTTTAGGTAAAACTACTTGCTTGGGGTGTCCTCAGTTTCAGTAGTAGTAACATATGGTTAAAGTTATCAAATCTTCTTTCTCTTTTTGCACATCTCAGATGGGCAGTCTCAACTGTTATTACTCGTCAAAACAAGATTCCCAGCACGACAGGAGAACCAACACTAGCACTGATTCCAATGTGGGATATATGCAACCATAGCAACGGCACAGTAGGTGTACAGTGTATTCACAGTTGTGAACATCAGTCTTTATTTCTGTGTGTAATCAAATGGTGACGAGTTGAATCAGGAAAAATCAAGAAATAGTTTCATGCGAGTTTTGCCAAATTATAGTTAAATTTCCACTAACTGCCACCTCTCTACAAGGGTCACTTTTTTTGTCCCCGTGGACAAATAATCGACATTGGCTCTTGTTTAAACCTCTCTACAATGCCCCCTATTTCAGTCCCTCAGGTGGCCGTTTTGGAGGGGTTTAACTGTTCTAGAATTTGACAAAACACAAGTGACGTTATTTTCTACTTTCACGCGTATACCATTTGGTTACCAATTAATATTACCGGTGACAAATTACTCTTACAATCGTACATTTTTCTCTTTTATTTTATCGAGAATTCCGAGACTTCCGAGCTTGCCGAATGTTCACAATTAATTTTCTCGGTTTTTGGACAAAAATTTTGGAGGAAACAAATTAAGAAAAAAGGGAGTTTACTCTTGTACAAGCTACCAATAGGTAGAAATTAAATTCAAATGAAAAATATGAAGTTAAAGTTGTTATGAAAGAGGTATTATAGTGCAAAAGTCAAAATTTACCAGTTCACCCATTCCATGGCTGCGATAGTGATTGACAGTAAAATTTAGTCAGTTTTAACTTATTTCAGTTTGCTCCAGATACTTGCAAATTTGAGTTAAAATCAAGTTGTAGGTTAATTTAAAGGGGCCATGTCAAGACTGTCTTGTTGCCGACGAGCAGCTTCGCGAGGCTGCGAGGCGGTAGCATAAGAAAGCCGTGCGCAAAAGTTCCAAGGCAGAATGAATCTCGAAGCGATGCAACATAAGGCCGTGTAAGGTAATTTTTATGACGTAAAGCAGAACAGAGAATGCATTGTTTTCGAGCGAACACGTGCGCAAAAGTTCCAAGGCAAATGTAAGGTAACTTTTATGAGATGAGTGCGTTACATGACGGTAAATGACTAACCTTGAACACGCGCGCGCGTATAGGTAAAATCTTTGCTCGTTGGCACTTAGCGACACGTGTATGGGACGTTAGCGATGAAATTACTCGCAAATGACTAAATCACGACTTCATGTCAAACAAATCAGATGTCTCTTAAGTTTTCACTAATCACAATTGCAATCCGTTTTATTCTTCTTCAAGTTTGTCCTTCCCGGCGTGCCTCCTTTTGTATGTGCTGTGTTATTTATACCTTGTTTTCCTGTTTTGAGCGGTTATTTTTATGTTTCGCTCGATTTGGTGGCATTTCCTACTGTTTAAATTTTGATAAACTTCCTGACACAGCTAGTTTAAGCAGCCGGAGAAAACAGCCGACATTTCGCGACGCCACCACTGGTTTTCCCGCGAAATGACGTCTGAGAAACGAGCACAGAAATTCCATGCTGATGACGCGTCAGATCTGGGTGGTGTTTCTGATTGGTTGAAGCAAATTTCCCACGCGGCACCACCAATAAGAAACACTACCAAATTTGGGTGGTGACGCGTCATCAGTATGGAATTTCTGTGCTCGTTTCTCAGACGTCACTTCGCGAGGAGACCAGTGGTGGCATCGTGATATGTCGGCTGTTTTCTCGGACTAATAAATTTCTTGACTTTGTAGCTAGTTTAAGTAACCGAACAATTTTCCTTAGATAACTACAGGTTATGTTGTGGCTGAAGACAGTTGTCAAAGCTTTTCCATGAAGGATTTCTCAGCTGGCGAACAAGTGTACATATTTTACGGCGAGCGATCAAATGCAGACCTGTTGGTTCATAATGGTTTTGTCTATGAGAGTAACAGCCATGACAGGGTCACCATACAGCTTGGAGTCAGCAAGAGTGATTCATTGTACTCTTTGAAGGAAACACTTTTAACTGCCCTACGAATGACTGCGTAAGTTGTCATGTAGCACAAACTCGCTATGAAATCATTAGGCAGATTTAGAAAGACGACGTGACGAGAGTGAAAACAAGTTCAACTCGCGCAGATCTATAAAGCGAAAAAAGCGTAAGTTTAACCTTGTTTAACATTTACGCGCGACCTTCCATGCATCGGCTCAGTTGTAAAATTTGCTTCCATGCGCGCGTGAACAATACGCGAAAGTGAAATTCCACCGTTAGACGGTATTGCCAAGTCGATCCCGTTGTTCATGTAAAAGGAGGAAATTTGCAGCTGAATTCACTCTTAGCGGTTTTAATTAAATTTAAAGTCAACGCTTTTTTTTAAATCCCTCTGTAATAAGAGCTTTTGAAGTAATCTGTATTTAACGGGGAAAGTAGCCTAGTTATGTGAGCGAAGCAGCCGTCGCTTTTCGTCGTCCGTCGGTGTTTACTGGAAGCACTTCCCTCTTAATTCTTTTGCTCAGTACTGTATTTACCAAGACACGACAGTGTATTCAAAGTGATTTCTCTACTTGCAGTTCGTTTCATTCCTATACTGTTCTGTGTGGCTGTGAGCCGTTTGGTCCCGAATTGGTCGCATTTCTTAGAGTCTTTTGTATGAAAGAAGGTGGGTTGTTTTTAGTTTAGTTGGAAACGGTTTTTTATATGATTGTCCAACACCCCGTCCACGTAAAGAGGTGTGCCTGACCTGGCGGCAATGGACGATAACTTGGTTGTCACTATTAAGCTACGTGCAAACGGACGCAACAGCCCCCAACAATGTTGGTAGCTGTTGTGCCCGTTTGCACGTAGCTAAACGTTTGACCTGTTTCAAACTTTGCGCAACAACTCCCAACGATACGCAACAACATGCAACAGGGTGTGCAAACGGACGCAACATGTATTAAACATCCAACTGCGTTGGGAGTTGTTGGCCAACAATGTTGCGTCCGTTTACTTGAGGATTTACAGCACATGCAAAGAAGAGAGTGTAGCTCGTGAGTAAACTCGGTATTTGGGCCCATAGGCGCTAGAGTCGAGCAAAGCGAACAAAAAAAGGTAAAGCAACCAGTATTTTACGTCGGTATCTCGTGAGAGTAATTCAACTTGTAAACTTGAGGTCGATGGTGCGGTCATTTTACCCCCCTCTCTCCATCAATGCTCTGTTTTAAGGGTATTTAAAGCTAGTTCAAGCTACACAGAAAGGAGAGACGTAGATACAAGGATGTGATGTCACCGGGGAATTCGGGACTTTGCAAACTGAAGGACGCGCACTAACCAGGTGTGCCACCCTGGCTTCTAAATCGCGAGGGAATTGCCTTCTCTTTCGCACTTGAAATCCCTAATGGAGATCTTGCTAGCAGGCTAAAACGGGTGTAACTTTGTTTTGTTTTGTTTCATCAATTTTACAGATGAGTTAACAGGATGGCTTGAGAAGGCTAACGAAACCAGCTGTGAGCTGAGCAAGCTGTCTGATTTCCGGTCGTCCGTTTGCAAGGAGGAGACTGAGATCAAGTGTTGGCAATTTCTGGAGACTCGATTGTCTTTACTCTTGGGACAATATAGGACAACAGAACAGGTGAGTTGCTTGTGTTAATCTAATTTACTTTTCCTAGCTGCCGCAAAAGGCCACGGGATACTTGACAGGCAGCTCTGACAAGAAAACAGCTTTCTATTCGCGACTTTAGAAACGAGAAGGGAACTGGAGCCGAAATGCCATGTTAGAAACGAGAAGGGAAGTGGAGCCGAAATGCCATTTTAGAAACGAGAAGGGAAGTGGAGCCGAAATGCCATTTTAGAAACGAGAAGGGGAGTGGAGCCGAAATGCCATTTTAGAAACGAGAAGGGAACTGGAGCCGAAATGCCACTTTAGAAACGAGAAGGGAACTGGAGCCGAAATGCCATTTTAGAAACGAGAAGGGAAGTGGAGCCGAAATGCCATTTTAGAAACGAGAAGGGAAGTGGAGCCGAAATGCCATTTTAGAAACGAGAAGGGAACTGGAGCCGAAATGCCATTTTAGAAACGAGAAGGGAACTGGAGCCGAAATGCCATTTTAGAAACGAGAAGGGAAGTGGAGCCGAAATGCCATTTTAGAAACGAGAAGGGAACTGGAGCCGAAATGCCACTTTAGAAACGAGAAGAGAACTGGAGCCGAAATGCCATTTTAGAAACGAGAAAGGAAGTGGAGCCGAAATGCCATTTTAGAAACGAGAAGGGAACTGGAGCCGAAATGCCACTTTAGAAACGAGAAGGGAACTGGAGCCGAAATGCCATTTTAGAAACGAGAAGGGAACTGGAGCCGAAATGCCATTTTAAAAACGAGAAGGGAAGTGGAGCCGAAATGCCACTTTAGAAACGAGAAGGGAACTGGAGCCGAAATGCCACTTTAGAAACGAGAAGGGAACTGGAGCCGAAATGCCATTTTAGAAACGAGAAGGGAACTGGAGCCGAAATGCCATTTTAAAAACGAGAAGGGAAGTGGAGCCGAAATGCCACTTTAGAAACGAGAAGGGAACTGGAGCCGAAATGCCACTTTAGAAACGAGAAGGGAACTGGAGCCGAAATGCCATTTTAGAAACGAGAAGGGAACTGGAGCCGAAATGCCATTTTAAAAACGAGAAGGGAAGTGGAGCCGAAATGCCACTTTAGAAACGAGAAGGGAACTGGAGCCGAAATGCCATTTTAGAAACGAGAAGGGAAGTGGAGCCGAAATGCCATTTTAGAAACGAGAAGGGAACTGGAGCCGAAATGCCACTTTAGAAACGAGAAGGGAACTGGAGCCGAAATGCCATTTTAGAAACGAGAAAGGAAGTGGAGCCGAAATGCCATTTTAGAAACGAGAAGGGAACTGGAGCCGAAATGCCACTTTAGAAACGAGAAGGGAACTGGAGCCGAAATGCCATTTTAGAAACGAGAAGGGAACTGGAGCCGAAATGCCATTTTAAAAACGAGAAGGGAAGTGGAGCCGAAATGCCACTTTAGAAACGAGAAGGGAACTGGAGCCGAAATGCCACTTTAGAAACGAGAAGGGAACTGGAGCCGAAATGCATCCCGCAATTGTTTCTGGGATCGTTACTAGAGACGCGCTGGTCGGCTATTGGCCTTTTTTTCCCGTTCCTAGTAACAGTCCCAGAAGCCTTTGCGGAAAAGGTAACACCGCCCAGTTTTCGTGTTTCTTAAGTGGCGAATTAAGGAGGGTGTGAGGGGAAGAGTGAAAGCGCGATATGACGGGAGGGGGGAGAAAGAAAGGGAGGGGAAGGAGGATTCCTGTTAACACCCAGGCTAAGGAATTCAAAACAATGATCCTACTGCTGAAAACAGTGAACCTGCAAGCTTCCTGAAGGGCGGATTGCGCAGTAAATGTGAACATTCTTTTCTGTTTAGCGATAAATTCTGGAGCAGCCCGTGATCAGATGAAGTATTCCAGATGAAAGGAAATATTCTGTGAAAGTCTGTGGATACCAGATGAAAGTTATATGCCACTCCTCGGCGATAATACTGTTTCAATTCCAAAGCAGTTTCTATTACTTTTGAAAACCCTCCTATTTTATGGATGTTGGGGGAGGGGGAGGGGGAGCGAGGGCGGGGGAGTCCGGACCACCCGCCTTCCCCCCCCCTCCCGGGGCTCTACCACTGTCCCCTATAATTTTTTTTTATCCAGTGATAAGACAAGCTTTAAAGAGCTGCGAACTATAAGACCTCTGAACTATTTCAGCCCCTTTCCCGTGCGTCTCTCTTCACTATCCAGCGTTCTATTTTAAACTGAAAAGACCCTGTCCTGTACGTTGAGGTCGTACAAAGCTAAACAAACGCTGCTTTTTCTTGTGCTAAAGTAATTCTTGTTAATATGCTTGTTTGTTTTGTTTGATCGATAGGAGGAACGTGATTTACTGGCGAATGAAGAGCTTTCACATCACAAGAAACTATGCATTCAACTCAAGAGGGCTGAAAGACAGGTTCTACAAAATGCCCTGAAACGCGCCATTGAGCTGAAGAATAGTACACAGTCTGAACTAGAAACTGGTAAATCCAACGATTTGAAAACTGACGAAACAAATTCATCTGCTGAGTTAAAAGATGCCATCCCCCCAAACTCAAACGGAAACAGTGAAATAAATGAAACATTAGCCGCTGTTAGTCAGCTCGAAATTCAAGGAGAATAACGGACGACGCCAAAACGACTGTCAACTTTAGAGCATTTCTTTGTACAGTTTTCGAGTCGGATGACACTAAATTTTTAATTATCTACGTGTTAACAACATTTGATTTTCATATTAAGCTAAGACACCCGCCCGAAATGATTGAATAAATAAATGAATGAGCCAGTAAATAAATACTTGGCTTTCTACTAACGATATTTGGTCGGCTAAAAGCCTTTTTTTCCTTTTTTTGCTCGCGCTCATGTTATTGACGTCATTAAATGACACTGGGCGTGAAAGCTGACCCGCTTGCTGCATTCGTCAGGTTGGTAAGAAGGACTGGGAACTAGGCTACTGGGAAAATTGAAAATTGCATTGAGTTTAGCGGTATCCCGGTGAATACAAAGAAAAACGTTACCGGAAATCACGCACATTTTTTCGTGTCATGCTTTTAATGGTTATGCAAGAGAACAGCTTACAAAAGTTAAATAAAGTTAGCATTGTTAGTAGGTTACATTAAATATCGGCAGTTAAAACATGTAAGGCAAACCATATCAACACTGTCAACAAGTAATCGGACTTAATAACATTAAAGATTTAATAGGCTGTATACTTTTGTCCCCTCCCGTCGCCTTCTGCCGCAAAAAAATGATTAAATAATATACGTTAGTGGGTTAGTACATATTAAAGCCGTTCTCCAGTGGTATTCCGTATTTTCATCTTCCGGTCACGTGTTCACAGATAGTCGTTAACATTCACCGTCGCCCCAGTCTCCTTACTCATCTCATTGGTTATCGACGCTGGCGGTGATGCTTCCTGGTCAGCGGCTGTTGGCGGTGAATCGAACACTTGAGGTGTACCTGAGGTGTCCGTGAAAGAACTGGGGTCAATAGAAGCTTCCTCGTTCTTGTCCGCCTGGTTTTCAGACGTTTGGGAGTTGGGATCGACGGTGGTTGGCGTGTTCTCGTCCGATTGTTCAGAAGTTTTGAAGGAACCGGGGTCTGATGAAGTTGGCACGTTATTCTCATCTGTTTCCTGGTGGGCGTTCTGTACAACTGGTTGGTCTAAACAAACAAAAAGCCAAAAATGTACATAACCATAAATAAATAAGTCCAAATGATGATAGTCCTTATGCATGATTACGTCAGAGAAGCAAAGTTCACCACTAAGCCTCGTTTTGAAGTTGTAATTCCGTGAAGATTTCCAAGGCAGCTGAGGCCTGTTTCAAACGTCGTACTACTGCCGTTTTAAGCTGGCTCGACTTCAGCACGACTCTAACACGACTGTATCACGACTTGGTTTTAGAGGTCGAATTTAACTCAGTCGAATAAAATAGCTCTTGCGGAAACAAAACTAAAAAATAAAAAGCGTTTTAGTGAACTGTTAAAATGTACTCTAATGTATTTGTAATTTATGAATTGAGTTCGGCACGGCAGCAGTGCAACGTTTCAAACCAAGTCGAGCTACTGCCGTGTGTAGCACGGCAAAATTCGATCAATTTAGTTCGGCACGGCAGTAGCACGACGTTTGAAACAGGCCTTAGGTAAAATTAGATAAGGGCCATTACGTCCTAATCTGTAACCTCATTAAAAACGTTTAACACCCAGAAGTCCAAGAAATCTCAAACGAAACATTGACACGTAGTAAATAATAACAAATGGCAAAATTCTAACTTTCTTTTAGCCAAAGAACTTGTAAATTGCTAAACTGAAGGATTTTCGCACAATTTCATGAAGACTAGAATCAAACTGTTAAAATCTGGCTCAACTGGAAAGCATTGCTGCGAAAACACTGTGTAACTAGGCTTTTTTCCTGTAAAAAGGTTACCATGGAAACAATCCTAGAGTCAAACACGCACCCTCAACAATTTGTAAATCATTTTTATAATTTTAAGTAACGAATGAGTCCATCCTTCGTAAATAATAATTAATACTAAAACTGACCTTTGATGCGCCTTAAGCGGAACCTGGATGTTTTCCTTCGAATTTTGCGCCAGCCATATCTTCCTCGCATTCTCGCTCGTCCTCGACGCAGCCGGATTCTTCGGAGTCGTCCCCGTAACACAGCCCGTAGCTTGTTACAGCAGTTTCTAACGCGCCGCCAAATCTTTCCGTAGCGTATCTGCAAGGTGCCACCTCTGGAAGGCACATATCTCCAGCGACCTCTGAAGCGGACTCCAAATCGTCTACCTCGCAGTATGACCCTTCGTATCTTGCGCATATATCGGATGGTCCATCTACCGCGCCTTCTTATGACATAACGCCATCTTCCTCCCAGCCTTAGTCGCAATTTCACCAGGGTCTTTCTTCGGCCGAATTTGATCCATTTCTTTCGGTAGTAAAGCCTGGGTCGTCCTCTTAGGAAGCGGAGTACTCTACTTTTGCGTCTGTAATTTACCACGAGTCGTCCTGCTTTCGGGTAGATCCAGCGTGCTCGTCCGCGGATGATAATCTTCATACGACGGACTAAACGCCTCAGTCGTCGCCAACGTCCCTTTCGATAACGTACATAGGTTCTTCCTCCTCTGATTCTGAGAAATAAGAAAAATAAATAAGTAAGACGTGGTTTTAAGGTTGGCAGAGTGTGGGAAAGCTGCATACTAGAGAGAAACACACGATAACCCTCGTGTAACTTTTAATTTGCAATAAACTATCGTAAACGCCCTTTTATATAAGGGCTCTTCCCACTAGCGCTCTAAATTTCTTCCATAGCACATTCTCCTTTAAGCCCTGCCTACCTCCAATCTTCGTCACCTTCTTGCAGCACACAAAACAACAGAAATCAGAGTGGTTTAAATTTCGACAGGTTAGAATCTATCACACAGCCCAGCCTACGCTAACGGCCACTGTCAAACAGTAGTCGCTTCTACAAAGGGACACTAAATTTTGTAAGTAGGTTGAGTATGATCGTCCGGGTGAACGTAGCCCTGAATAGGACAGTTGTTCTTGACGGTGACTGACGTTTCGACAACCTGTGCGGGAGTCATCTTCAGAGTCAAACGGAGTTGTATCACGTCAGTTGATGGTATTAAACTCTGGTTATTGACCTGATTGGTCAATTAAGTCGCGATGTTATTGGTCGTCTGTCTGTTAAGCCGTGATGTTATTGGCTATGAAGACTCGAGATGTTATTGGTGCGTTTCGATCCGTCTATTGTCATAGTTAAACAGTCGTTTATTGTTTGTCAAATTGTCAGTTGTCCAGTCGTTCACTCGTAGTTAGCTTTGCTTGTACTGTTGACTACGATTCCGTTGCGAAAACATGCCGACTGCTCTCACTACTAGAGCTCCAAATTATTACCATACCCTTGTCTCTTTTGAGGCCGACCTACCCACAATCCCCATCCTTTCCCACAGCACAGAAAAAAAAAACAGAAATGACGTTTGAGACTGGGACGGTTTTTTGCCGAATATGGATCAGTTTTGGGTAACAAAGTGGGTCCCAGTTTCCTGCGCAACTTCGTCATAGCCAATTTAAAAAGCGATGACAGAGACCATTAGACTCGAGGACGAGGACCACAGTTTTAGCTAAAATCCGTCGTAGAATGACGACGGCATCGAGTTTTCCAGCCAAAATGACGCCGGTTCACGCTCGCGCACTACTTAGTAGTAAGAAAACCTCCTTCTCGTAGTCGCCCTTGTCGCAGAATTTAAAGGTGCCTTACTTCCCTAAACTGGAATGTCCCTTAATGCAATTCCACGCAACTCCGACCTAGTCTCACACTTAGCTTAAAAATGGCCGATTTATTTAAATCTTGCCTCGATTTCAGAAAGAAAAAATCGTGTCTTACTTTTTTGGAGTTGGTGAGTTTTTTTTAATAACCACTACCCTCTGCAAGGCGTGAAAGCTTAAAAAGAGCACAGGTGGTTGACTAGAAGGTTCACGGCGGTTGATAATTGAGCGACTGCCCAAATCAGGAAACTTATAGAATTTGCCTTGAGGTTTTCTGGTTTACTGTTTCGTTTTCCCTTGTGCAGGACAAGATGAACATTTAGTTTTTTTTCGCTATTGTCTTATAGCCTCACCTCAATCTATACTTCCTGCCCTTGACGCGGAACCAGAACCGTCTTCTTCGCCTGTACACTCTTCTGAACCTGTTACGGAATTTGATAGTCAGGCTGCCGTTTCGTCGCCCATATCGGCGTCGACGGCGGCGTCTTCGTCGTCCGAACCGTCTCCAGTACCGCCTTCGCCTCCTGCGTTTTCGCCTTCTCCTGATACGACGACCACGGCGCGTAGAAGGACGTCTCCACTTCCCTCGGTAAAGGAATCGAAGTCTGCCGTAGCTGAAGCGAAGTTTTGTTAGCTTTCTACGGTAGCGGAACCTCAGGTTTCTTCCTACTCGTCTGACTCGGCGATACCGTCTCTTTACCCGAACTTTAAGCCTTCTTGATGGAACTCTGAACCACCTTCGTCTAAGGCGATAACGGATTACTCCTC
The DNA here is from genome assembly GCA_964035525.1 of Porites cylindrica. Lineage (NCBI taxonomy): Eukaryota > Metazoa > Cnidaria > Anthozoa > Scleractinia > Poritidae > Porites > Porites cylindrica. The sequence continues at coordinate 12,761,959 of OZ037778.1, read as the reverse complement.
TTCGGATTCTGTTTTAGAAAAAAGCAGCTCGTGGTTAATGTTTGGACAAAATCTTAAATGAGCCGTGTTTCCAAATTTATCGAAATGGCACAGGGCACTAATGACGTCAAAGTGACTTATTTGCAAACGTTAGTCGTTTGTCAATTTTGTCATACTCAGGAAAAACATGACAGTATAATGACTAAGACAAACAAAAGTGAGGAATTCGAAGAGCTAAATCCAAAAGGGCATCAGCGTTCTTATTTTTTCTCTGTTGAACACGGATTTGTCAAAGTTCTTTTAAGGTTACAGAGCCATTAACTAAGTAATCATCTGATACAAACAGAGGGAAACCAAAGCAAAGATTTAAATCTGTCGTTGTCTCAAGAATATTAATTGTACCTCAAGCTGCAACGTCTGCGTCCATAGCGGAAATAGAACGTCCCACGACTCTTGTAAACTGTCCTCCACCGTCTGGTAACATAAACCCGCATTACACCGTACCTCCTTCGTCTTCTAAACCGTCTTCGTCGGCGCCTTCTAGTACGTCTGACAGGCTTTCGCCGTCTTACACGTACCCATCGCTTGCCTTTACGATAAGATACGGTTGTGCGAGTTATACGGATAACCTTGTATCTTCTACCGACGCGAATAACGGATCTTCTACCACGTCTTATGATTCTTCTCCATTTTCGTCCTACTCGGGTGTAGAGGCGATATTTCTTGTTGGGAATGCGTCGCCAGGCTCTTCTGAAGCGGTAGTATAATTTGCCATATTTAAACCTATCGTGAGAAGCGGAAAAAAGAGAAAAACAAGCGACGAAATTAGAAAAATGAAGATATCAGATATTAATTGAAGATATTACTTACGGTGTGTTCGATTGACTGTATTCCAGAATAAGAATAAATCCAAGAAACTCTGCAAATCACTTAATTCATCGTATTGCAAAATCTAGGAATCTGCTTAAAATAAAATATTCCAATAAATGTAGAGTTCAAGTGGTCCAAAAATCAGTCACGCTAGAAGAGATTGGTCTTCAAAACTATTGCGTATTCTGATTCTGGAATACAATCAATCCAACGCACATTTAAGTTTCTGGGATACTGCCCACCTACCCCTCCCTGAGTCAACATTTACCCTAAGTGAGAAGTAACTTGTTAAAGTTGGCTTAAAGAGAAGGGTAGGTGGGCAGTTTCCTAAAAACCTAAATTGATCCACTTATTCTTCGGAGGGTCAGTATATTGCAACGGACAAGGAGACAGATGACAACAGCGTTAAGAGGCAGAGTATTAAAGTACGTCACTTCATGTAGATTTTTGACGGATCGATCAATCACGGGGTAAAAATTATGTGATAGCTGTTGGGAAGCGTTTTTGGTAGTGCTCAAACTAGTCTAACTGTTTGGCATTACGGATGTGGCAACGCATTCTAAAATAAAATAGGACACACAACACTTGCAAAGGAAACTTGAAAACCTTGAACATAATGCCCAATGTGAATGCCCGGGAACAAAATTTTTTGGGCTACACTTCAATGATAGAAAAATGCTGCAACTTGAGGGCCTTGACAGCTACCAACAATACGGTCGCGGGTGTTGGAAGTTGTAGTTTAACATGTTGCGTTCGCGTTTTATGCCGCTTTAAAACTTTTTCGAGATAACCAACAAAACCAAACCTCAGTTTTTTTATTACCTGATTTTTCGTCGCCGACCTCCCAGGCGTAAAGTTAACCTTCTCTTCCACCGGTAGATTACCCTAGTCTTCTTGCCGTAATAAACTTTAAGCGGGCTAGTAAGTCTCCTGTAACGCCTTGTTCGTCTTTGACGTCGTCGTTTTCGCCGTTGGAGCCGTCTAATCCTTCCCAGCTTTCGCCTGTAGCGGCGAAGCTTGCGTCTATGCCGACGGCGCCGACGTTGTCGTAGGCGGCGTCCTCTCCTTGGTCTGTATGAAAGACGCCTCCACTTCCGATTTCGACGGAAGAGGAACCGTCCGCGCCTTAGTCTAATTCGACGGTATCTGTTGCCGAGACGAACGCTAGTACGGCCCTTGTATCTCCTCGTAGTTCGCCATCGTCTGAAGACGAGGACTTGGGGCAGACGGATAACCCGATTCCATTTTCGTCTGTAATAGAACAATACCCTACCAGAGCGATATCTGCAAGTCCAACACACACAAAAAAACACGCATTAAGCATCAGCGTTTTTAGTTGGTGACACAAGCGACTCAGAAGAAACAATCCCAGAACTCCCAAGAGGAGTCGAACGGATGAATTTAGGTTTCTGGTAAACTGCGCACCAGCCCCTCCCCTAAGCCAACATTAACACTTACTTCTCGTGTAGAGCAAAATGTTGGCATAGGGGAGGGGTAGGTGGGAAGTTTCCCAGAACCTTCTGGTTACTTGTCCAGATGTTCTACCGCTGAGGTACAGGAGACTTATGGGAGCAAAGGCCACTAAACTAGGTTCATGTAACAAACATCCTATATACTGCTAGGACTAGAATGTCAATATGTGCTTTATAAGCAATTTCCAAGATTGTAATCTTGGGTATATCTTCTTGATATTATCTGTAGGCAACATGCTGTACCATGCCAAAAAATGAACGGGCACAATAGTTTACAAAATACTGTCAACTGACCATCAGAGAGTAAAGTACAGGTCCCAGTTGTTCAAAAGGTGGATAGCACTATCCACTGGATTAAACACTATCCAACGGATAGCGCTATTAGTTTTCGTAATACTTATCCTGTGGATAGTGATTTATCCGGTGGATAGCGCTATCCAACTTTTGAACAACTGGGGCCAGGGGCCCGTTTCTCGAAAGTCCCGATAATTAACGGCCCCGGTAAGCTGTCTCCGTTTACGTTTAAGACCGAAGTTTCAATAGTTTTGCATCTAACGTGATGAAACTATCAGTTAATGAAACGAAATGGAGTAGTTTGCTAGCCAGGACCTGCGCTCTTATTCTTTATATTTCGATTCGAATATTTGAATTCGGGCCCGAAAATTTACCAGGACTTTCGAGAAACGGGTCCCAGGTCCCAGTTGTTCAGAAGGTGGATAACGCTATCCATCGGATAAATCTCTATCCACTGGATAGTGCAATTGGTTTCCCTAACACTTATTCACTGCTGGATAGTGATTTATCTGGCCCCACTTGCTCAAAAGTTTGATAGCGCTATCCACCAGGCCCCGGTTGTTCAAACGTCGGATAGCGCTATCCACCGGATAAATCTCTATCCAGTGGATAGCGCAATTGGTTTCCATAATACTTATCCGCTGGATAGTGATTTATCCGGTGGATAGCGCTATCCAACGGTTGAACAACCCGGGCCAGATAAATCACTATCCAGCGAATAACGCAATCGTTTCCCGTAATACTTATCCGCTGGATAGTGATTTATCCGGTGGATAGCGCTATCCAACTTTAGGGAAACAAATTACACTATCCACTGGATAGAAATTTATCCGGTGGATAGTGCTATCCAACTTTTGAACAACTGAGACCAGGCTCCGGTCGTTCAAACGTTGGATAGCGCTATTCACCGGATAAATCACTATCCAGCGGATAAGTATTAGGGAAATCAATTGCGTTATTCACTGGATAGAGATCGATGGATAGCAGTATCCACTTTTCGAACAACTCGGCCCAGAAGTATAAAGTCAGAATCACTGAAAATCAGTAGTTAACAGCTAAAGCGTCGCGATCAATATGCGAATCGTTGTTTAAGTTTTTTCCTTCACTAGCAAATGCGTTTCATTGTCTGATCAAGCTATCAAAATAAAATCTCTGAATATCAAAAGAGAAGAACAATTTCAGTTACCTGTGAAAATTTGAGCCCGATATACGGCAAAAATTATCTTTGAAAAACTTAACACTTTACAAAGAATGTACGTCTCATTGACGTTTTTGCCACCCTAAAAATTTCTCAGTTTTCGATGGCTGCTATTTCCTTTGTTATTGCCTGCAATGAGCTGAAAATTACACAAATTGTTCAAATTAACCAACTCTTCCAACTTTTGGATTTAATTTGTGCATACGGTGACGCCTTCTATGGGTTAACTCGAATGGTAATGAGCCGAAAAAAGTACACAATAACGTCAGTAAAGATTGGCCTATAACAAAGTGACAATCCGTATCGTGAGAAACTAAGCATAAGGATATTTTCGTCCTACTTTCCTTAACTCTTATTACACCTGAATTACAAGAGGGTATCTTTTTTTACCTGACTAGTCTATAACCACGTTTGAAGCGAAGGAAGAGTCGCCTTCTTCGTCTATAGATATTTCTATAGCGTCTCCTAAAATAGACGCGCATCACGCAACCGCGTCTGCGACGTCCTCCTCGTCGTTTTCGGCGACGCCGTCGTCGTCTACGCCTCTTTCTTCGACGTAATCTTCTGCGTGTTCGTCTTCGTCGTCTCCTGCGGATCGTCCTTCGGGATCTTGGTCTCACCCACGTTTTTCGGTAGAAAATTCTGAGTCTTCCACCTATGAATCGGAACTGTCTCCTCTTCTTCCTAAACCGGATACGGGGCTTGCCACGGTAGTAACGCATGGTTCTAAAGCGCCGTCCAAATCGGAATTGGATAGGCCGTCTCCTCAACCACCGGTAGCGCCTTCCAAAACGGATGCCAATCTTGCCTTGTGTGTACCTAAAATAATGCGTTGGGACACAGTTGAGTAGCTGAGCACAATAGACGTAACCGCCGAGTGTTTCAACGTATTACACGGACTTTGACAACTGAAAATCGCAACTTTAGAAATATGGAATGATTTTAATTTCTTCGAAATGTTGAGACAGCAATATCCTGCCCAGCGTTTCAAAGGAAAAGGGCAGCTCAAATGGGAGAAAGGAGCAGAAAAACATATCTTCGTTCCTCATTACGCACAGCTATGTTTCAGATTCACTATACGAACACCTTGAGACATGGCTAATAAAAGAGAAAAAATACAGTAAACCCCCGGTAATAAGAAAGTGTGGATTAATAACCTCCTGATAGAAATTTGCCACCTCAATTAATACCCAAAAATACAAGAACCAGTTTAGCCAAGCAAGATCAAGGAGGTTCATATATGTGAGTTAGAGGTAAATTATGATAAACAATTTAACAAAAAAAGGGTAACTTTGAGTTGTAAATTTAAGTGTAATAAGAATATACTGTACTAAACTACACATGTATAAAATTTTGTAATCAGTTAATAATATAATTGTGAATAAATAAAAAGTTTATTTATTTTTCTGGTAATCAACAATCCATTAGCTCCTTCATAGAAATTAAGAAGCCTGAGAAGTTCCACAGTAACGAAGGAAAAAAAAAAGGAAAGAGCGAGGAGAAGAAAAGGAGGAGAAGAAAAAAAAGCAATGGTCGCACTTTTAGTTTTATATAATAATGGCTATTTTATTATTATTATTATTAGAATGTTACACTTAGCTTACAGGTTGAGTGGAATCAATTCTGGATGATAAAGATTGTATCTAGAAACTATAGTTAGTCATTAATGTGCTTAGTTGGCTTTCTAGAAACCGCTAAAAGCCGTTTAAATCATCCAGCACCATCTTTACTGACATACCTTATTAGTCTCCATCTTCGCTTGATTCGACATCTTAGATATCTTCCTCGTCGGTAAACTGAGATCCATTTTGTGCCATACTTAAATCGAAGAATATTTAGTCGTCTTCGCCTACGCACGCGTCTTCTGTATCTTCGTCGTCGCCGTCTAATTCGCCGCCTTCGTCTACGACTCCGTCTTCGTCTCCATCTTCGTCGGTCTCGTCGCCCTCGGGGTTTTCTCCAGACAATTCTCCAGCCTTTACGGTATCGTACCCTGATACGTCTTCCTATCCTAAAACGTCTGTAACGTCCTCTGCAACGCACCACAAGCCTGCCGCGACGTCTTCTGATGAACGTCCAGCGTTTGTAACCTATGCGAACTTTGAAACGCCTTGTGATTCGCCGTATTATGCGCCGCTTCCCATTGTACGTTATCCTGATGTTTCTGCCTCTTCGATATCTGTTTGAAATAATAAAAAAACTTTGAATCAGAACAACGGTTGCTTGAAGAAGTGTAATCGTGTAACACACCTTCAATAAATGTATTTTTCACCTGAAAATCACCAAATCCTCCGAAAACGAGACTAGGCCCAGTTCAAACGACGAACGTTTTACATACCGAACCAAATCCCTTCAATTAAGTACATGAGAAGAACGAGGTTTGAATCGATTAAGTCCGACATATCTTATTTGGGTTCGACCCATGAATTAACTTCGAGTGGCCCACGTAGGAATCTCGACCATAGAGCGACTTCGACGCAAACGTTGAACTTTTCATATGCCGAATCGAATGCATAAATTACGATTATTTACTTTGAATGGTAAGCATTGTAGATCATTGTACATCATGAAAATGAATTGAGCCCGACTAACCAAGTTCGACGTTTGAATCAACCGTCTAACGTTATATCAGTTGGGTCCAACCAAATAGGTAATTAGGCTCGGTATGAAAGTTCGACGTTTGAACTGGGTCTAAATGTTCCAGTAAACGTTATCATGTATCATGGCCTTGCAATAACCCATTTGACCAAGGATTTGTACATCCTGGCTCAAGCCTTGCCATCACGTTGTTTTTCTCCATACACATCTCTGTCCACCCACGCCGCAGGTTTTCAATGACTGGGAATTTTCGATGCCAATGAATTTTTTTCTGTTAACATTTCTCTTGCATGACTTTTTTCTTCAAAATGTCGTGCGCGAATATTAAACAACTATTGGATGAGGTTTTTGTGATATCCGGACTAATCAGGGTTCGACTGGCTGATAACACTTACCGAGATCTTGATTATTTAGGATATTACAAAAACCGAATCTAATAATTGCTTTATTAGACATTGTTTTGGAGAAAATAACGACAAACACACCGTCGCAAGGAACCTGAATTGATGTTGTTTTTGGAAATCATGCTTTGCGCGCGCAACCTACAGATTATTCACTTATCTACTAGCAGATAACTATCTAATCTGCAGATTGCGCTAATTTCCAAAATTAGCCGTAGGCTCTTTGCCAATGAGAAGACAGATAATGAGTTTATCAAAGTATAATAATATGAAGCATTTTCTCTTGCATGAATATTCTTTATGTCCTTGACCTCCCCCCATGCAAAAAGATGTTTTTAGTGGGCCGTCATCTTATTACTTGCCTTGCACTTATCTTCTGGATGACAATTTATCTGGTCGATTGCGCTATCAGCTATATAAATGGGTACCCCCAGTTGACTTATTACTCGGGATAACCCTGCGATATACTAGCATCATTTCCAAAGGGAATAATGAATACTCCCCAGCGCTTTTTGCTTCTTAGCCTGCTTCGCAAACTTATTCAAGCCCCGGTAAGTAACGTCTGCAAAGTAACGCAAAATTCCTTGTTCTGGGTCTTCAATGGACTCAACGAATCACCGGAAGTGCGTGTCGAATTTTCCTTCATTATGACTGGCAAATCAACAATGGCTTTTTAACGGGACAATCAAGGCGCGTACTCAAATTGTGGTCCCTATCGGGCACCCAGAACAAGGATTGCGGCGCTGGCTGCCAGAAGGACTTGACCAGAGGTTTAGTTTCGTCTGTGGCGCAGCTTACTTGCTACTGAAACGGATACGCTGTTGCTGTGTGGACCATTGTGTCCCTAACAACTCTGAGTTTCATAACTGGCTTTTTCAGGAAAACGCTTATTACAGTATCAATTTTGCATCTCTTGCTTTCACAGAAAAGCAAACGGCCGCAAAGAAATCTTTCAAAAATAAATTTAGTTTGATTAAAAAAATTGCTTTTCAAAATTAAACTTCTTAATTTCACGATATGCAACTTACCGGAACTTTATCCATCGTTTTTTGTAACGCATTCGATATCCACCGCGCCATCGGATGATCGACCTCCAACGTCCGTGGAATCTGAAGCGAAGGACGGCTCGCCTACGTCGGCGTCTGTAACGACGTCTACGCCTACGTCGACGGCGACGTAAACGTCTTCGCCAGCGTCTTCTCCTACGTCGACCTCTTCTGCCGTAACGTCTTCTTCGTCTTCGTCTCCTAGCAGGTCTTCTCTTTGGTTTCTTTCGCAAAGATGTGTAATGTGCGGGAATAAGAAGTCTGACGCGACCGCTGCGGATTCTAATCTGTTTCCTCGTGCCTCTAACAACAAAAATCAGCCTTCTACCGTATCTTCTCACTGTTTTCCGAGTACCTCGGTAAAGTACTTGAATTCGAGTTCTGCGCATCTTGTACCATTTTCGTTTGTAACGCATTCTGAAAACTCCACGGCGACAACTGCAATATAAACACAAGCGAGTTAAAACGCATCATTCACTCATTGTTGACTTGGAACAGAAGCCTTAGTTACTTAGGTTTACAAAAAAGTCTTGTCAAAAAAAAAACACAACAAAACTACTCAAAACTTTCTATGGCTTTCAAAAAGTTGGCGATAACAAAACTCTCAATGCAAGAAGAAAGAATCCAAAAAGCTCTGTACGCTGCCATGTTGAGCAACATGTTACTGACTGAAAAACGACTAATAACCCAGCAAAATTTAGGAGAGACTCCGGCAGTGAGACTTTATGAATAAAGCACACTTAAAACACGGTAAACCGTAACACTGCGACGCTAGTGTCCCGGTATTCTCAAAGACGGAATTCTAAGATAGGTGTTGTTGCGTTGGAAATAACGTAAAAGTGATCGATACAGTACCTTATTACTCTGATCCTTTTTCGGTATCGCATGACCAATTGACGTCCTATTCTATACGTTCTCCTCCATTTCCTCCTGTAATTCAACCAAAGCGAGCTTGGGCGTTTCCGCCGCCTGCCAATTCTTCGTTTTCCAAACCGTCTTCTACGTCTTTGCTTTCTTCTACGTCTCTTCAGCCTTCTGTACCTTCTTCTTCGTCGTCTTCTTTGTCTCCTCCGTCGCCGTCTTTTCCGTCGCCTTTGCCTTCTCTTTTGGCGTCGCATCCTCCTTCGTCTTCGTCGCCGTCGTCCACGCCATGAAACCTTTCGTCGTCGGCGTCGCACTTGGTACCAACGCCGATTTCTGTATATTCTCACCATTCCCTTTCTAAAGCGTAACAAGCGTGTTCTGCGGCCATACCGAAGGCGGAATCGTCTTCCTGTTACAGTCACTCTTCGCCATTTGCTTCCATATCTTACCCGAAGACGTCTGTTCGGTCCTCGAAGAGTTATCCATCTTCGTCCTCGCTTTATCCTAATTCTTCCAAACGAACACCTAAGAATACAAAACAAAAGATGGAAAACAGCTTTTTCTACCGGTCTTGTTAAGAAGGTAAGTACTGAAAAAATGACTGTGAATTGTCATTTTTTTTGGAACTGAGGGATGAAGAAATACGTACAACGATATCGCAGTGAAAGGTTCAATTTATGCAGTTGCGAAAAGAAATATTTGTAATCCACATATTCATTATTACATCTTCATTTTTCCTGGGTATATTACGAACTAGGTAGCTCCTATTTGAATGCTAGCTCAATTGGTTAGAGCGCTCACACCGGTACCTCAGAGGTCATGGTTCGATCCTGCCGGGAAGCCTGAATTTTTTCAGGCTCTCTTTCGCTCCTACATAAGTTGTATCCTGTAACAAGCTGTAACCGTGATTATCTTGTCCACATTTAAAAATTAGCCATGCAGCCACAAAAGAAAAATAATTTGCTTAAAGCTGCAGCCTCTCATGTCTTGGATTAGAGTCAACCTTGCATTCTAAGGGCGCTGACCTTAGGGGCAGAAATAAAAGTAAACAGTTGTTTTTTATTCAAATCAAACAGCAGTTGACCGTCATTTTATTAAATCCCGTGGAGGCGTGTGTGGCCGTGCGGTCTAAAATTCCGGGGTACAAGCATCGCCCAAGACAGGGAACTTTACTCCGCTTTGCCTCAATTCATCCAGGTGTGTAAATGAGTACCGGTGACATACTGCTGGGCGGTAACCCCGCGATAGCCAGCATGCTGTCCAGGCGCGGATCCACACCGGTTTCCATCGTTTTACGGAAATCGGTTAGATTTTTCATAGTAAACATATTCTTAATAATTAATAGAACTTTCCAAGTTTAAATCTGGAAAATGGTCTGGACAAACGTTTTCTTTTTCCAATTTCCGGGCATTAGATGCCCCCTCAATGAATCCCGGGAAAGAGAACTTTAGGGAGTTAGAATCCAAAAAACTTCCCGGGGTTGCATGCCCTCTCTCTCGGCCCCTTGATTAGGAACTCGGTCAGTATTTATCCTAGATTCGCGCCTGCTGTCCAACGGGGAGTAGCAATATTCCTAGGCATTCTTCATGCTAAGGAAGAAGGGATAAGCCCCCGGAGCGCTTGGGCCTTTAACTTGTTTGTACCTCTACCTTTTACTTTACCTTTAAACTAAAAGATGGCAAGTTCCTCTTTCAAACAAACAGGCCTTACCTATTGCTTACTTTACCTTATTATACGAGGTTTTCGTCTGATTCGAATTGTTAAGCTATTGCGCCGTCTTGTAACAAGCCTCCACCTTCTTAGGTAATAGACACTCATAACGCTTCGACGCAGTCTTCTTCTTAGCCTTCGAGTTCGTCGCTTTCTCCTTCTCCTCCTCCTTCTCCTCCTCCTTGTTCTTCGTCGCCGTCTTCTGTTTCTTCTCCTCTTTCGCCTTAGTTTACGACGTCGCTTCCTTCGCCTGTAACTCAGCCGTCGTCTTCTTCGTTGCAAACGTCTTCGTTTTCGGTTTAATCTTCTTCTCCTCCTCCTTCGTCTTACTCCATACCTACGTCGTCGTCTTCTTCCTCTCCTTCTCAATCCAAACCGTCTTCTTCGTCTTCTCCTTCTTCGACGCGTTCGCCTTCTGTATCGCAGCCTAAATCGCCCTCGGCGGATGGACACCTTTCTGTAACCCCGCTTGTATCGTACCACTAATTTTCGCCTCCTGTAGACAACACGCCTCCAGACTCTCTTGCGTCCGAACGTAACTCGCAGACGGACTCGACGTGTCTTCAACCCGAACCATCTTCGCTTGCGTCTGATACTCCAGCGACCACGGCGACATCTTTAAATCAACAAATACATTATATAAGCAGCATCACTCACACTTTAAGGCGTTGTTCACGTTTTACCTGTATCAGGTATACAGTCGACTCTCTTTTGACGGACACCTCTACAGTCGACTCTCTCTTAACGGACACCTCTGTAAAACGGACACTTAGCGTTGGTCCCTGCCTTTCTTTACTCCCTTTATTTGACTTTTTATAAGAGGGACACCTCTCTAAGACGGACACTTAGTGCCGGTCCCAAAGGTGTCCGTCTTAGAGAGAGTTGACTGCACTCCTTTTATTTGACTCTCTATAAGACGGACACCTCTCTGAGATGGACACTTGTACCGGCCCCACAGGCGTCCGTCTTAGAGAGAGTTGACTGTACTCTTTTTATTTGACTCTCTATAAGACGGACACCTTCCTAAGACGGACACTTAGTACCGGTCCCAAAGGCGTCCGTCTTAGAGAAAGTTGACTGTACTCCTTTTATTTGACTCTCTATAAGACGGACACTTCTCTAAGACGGACACTTAGTGCCGGTCCCAAAGGTGTCCATCTTAGAAAGAGTTGACTGTAGTACGAGCAGCAATGGTCCAGAACTGAAACAAGCCGTTTACATACATCGAACTTCGTACGGTTGGCCGAGAGGCGCGGCGCAGCTTCTCTCCGTTACAGAAATCGCGCCGAAATCACCGTTTTTATGTGTGAACAGAGAGCCAATCAGGTACGGTATGGTTTTCGTGCCGTCACAAGATACGGTATAATGTGAACAAAGCCTAATACCATAGCATTAGACACAGCAATCGTTCCAGTATTCCAACTAAATCTAGCAAAAGCAGCCCGTACTTTAAGGCGGAGAATGGTGGTGCTATATTTAAAAATCTTTCCTATTTATATTGCAGATTGTTATTATAAAGGAAAATAAAGGGAGATGTAAAGAATCAACCATAAGAGGACACAGAAAAAATCTGAGCCCCAGATGGGATTCGAACCCACGACCCTCCGTGTTCTAGATCGGATGCTCTGACCTCTGAGCTACTGAGGACTCGTTGGCGAGCAAGGGTCATTTTTGTGGGTTGGACTTGCGAACCGCATCTCGCAGTCACACAGTCCATCACAAGCAACACATTAAGGCTTAACTGTATCACACAGTCACATTAATGGTAAGAAATGTCTCACTCATGAAGGAGCCTCCAACCTGTGTCCTCTTATGGTTGATTCTTTACATCTCCCTTTATTTTCTTTATAATATTAATATCAGTGGCACAGATTGTTATTGTCCCTGAATATATTAAATTGCTGACAAATCCGACAAAGATACAGGCTCTCTCTTTAACAGTATTTTTCCACCTTGAAAAGCCATAACCACTCTCTCCGTAGAAACCCGCATGGTTAGTGTCACATGACCACGTTTCTCTTTACCTATAGCTTACTGTTTACATAATGTACTATATCTACAAAACAATTACCAGTTTTCACACCAGTTTCATTAATGTGAACAAGTTGAACAGTTTTTATCTGTTTATTTCCTATTTTTGAGAAATCGTCAACTTAAATTGCCGTTAACTGGATATCATATCTCTCAAGCAAATGACAAACTAAAAAGAGCGCTGAGTTTGTGATAGAAATTACTTACTGCATTGATAATTTACCAGCACTGAGTTGGGCTTGCTGGCTACTCTTCTTAGTGCACATGGCGTAGGGTGGAGCAGTACGGAGCTAAAAAAACTTCTCCTTCATCATCATTCATTCATAGGATTTGATAGAGACGGAAAACCACTAAATGTGGAATTTCGTGCATTTTAGCCGTCCTAGTTTAGAACGGCAATGTGTGGTATTTACAGAAGCAGCAGTCGTTTCGCCTTTCAATTCTACAGCTAAGCTGCACCACATAATGCCTGTAAAACACTCATTTGAGTTTACATCCCTTAGAAAAATAGAGGCCTTTAGGTTCGAGGACGAGAACGACTACGAGTACGAGATTTAACTGCAAGTTTTTTCCCGTATTCTCAAAAAAAAGACACCGAAAGCTTGATTGACCTTTTTTCATTAGAAAAGATAGCACTGTTATCTATGTTGACGGAGTTTAAACCCTCTCTAGATCGCAAAATGATAACACTTCTAACATTTGATATCTTGTTTTTGCTACCACGACATTCGCGCTAAAGCTCGTAGTAGAATGACAACGGCTACCGAGTTTTGCCGCCAAAATGACCCTGGTTCACGCGCGCGCACTACTTAGTATTGAGGAAATCTCGTCCTCGTAGTCCTACTCGTCTTAGAATCTGATAGGAAACTACAGGACAACCACACTTACCTTAGTCTTCTGACTCTTCTCCGGAAGCGGATGTTTAGGTATCCTCTTCGTCTGAAAACTCTCCTGTATTTTCCTCTGTATTTGAATCTTAACCGATATCGAGTTATTCTACGGCGCTGCAATCGTCGCCTGCTTGTCCTTCTTCGTCGTCGATATCTTCTGCGTCTTTTGACTCGCCGCCATTTTCGCCTTCGTCTTCGCTTTCGTCTTCTCATCCTCCTTCTTGCTCTTCGTCGCCGTCGTTTTCTTCGCCTGCGTACTCTTCGTGCTCTCCTGCGTCGCCGCCTTCGTCTTCGCCTAATTCGTCTTCTTCTTCTCCTGCGATATCCGCGCTTTCGCCTCACAACTCGCTTCCAACTTCGCTTATATCTTAACCTAATTCTTCCTCGACTTATCCTTATTCTACATCTTCTCCTGCCATAACGCACACGGAATACCCGCTTGTACCGAACCACTTTCCTCCATCTGTTACCTACTCGAAGTAGAATTCTCGTGTTGGGTTTTCGTAATGACACCCATCTTCTGCGACGTCGTACATAAACTCTGCCTCTTGTACACCTGCAGGAATAAGAAGACACTGTTACTTTTCTGCCTCGTGCCCAGCCGCTTCATGGGATTTCTGCGGTAGTCGCAGCTTAAGGGGTAGCCTTCCTTTTTATGCCTTTGCATTTTTTAAGCTTTCCCATGATCCTTGCGCCTCGACTACCGCAGAAAATCTCAAAAGGCGCCTTGGTACGAGGAGGGTCACTTTACTACTGTTACTTTTTCAGTCCACTTCTCGACATTTATGTCCACAATTTTCTGATTTTTCGAAAACACCTCGGGCCCGAGTAATCTTGTGCCAGCAAAAATGGCGCCGACCATAACACCAGTTTGACTTCAACTACTTTGATCTTTTTTCGTAAACTTATAAAAATTTAGTAAATTAACAGCGTATTAGTGTATGTCAACACTGAGAGTAACAACCTTTGAAGTACTTTCCAAATTTCTTTCGTTTGACACGCGGTAGATGGGTACAAAGTAAAAACGTCCCCAACTCTTCAAGAATAGCAGTATGATAAGGGGAGGGTTGCTTTGTAACTGTAAGAAATTGACTGAGAGAACTTTATGAATTTCTTTTTACGCCGTTGGTGTTCTTGTAACCGCCTATTTGATTATCCTACAAAGGTCGTACATTAGGCATCCTCCATACCTTATTCGCCGAATCTTCTTATTAAAGCGGAAGAACAATCTGCGACGCCATCGGAACACCCTCTTCCATACTCTTCTGTATTTGATTTTCATAACACTGTAACGCTGTCGCCGTCGTATTTGGCGCCTTCGTCTTCGTGTTCTGCGTCTTCTCCTTCGTCGTCGTCTTCTCCTTCTTCTCCTTCTTCGCCGTCTTCTTCTGACCTTTCGTCTTTTTCTCCTTACCCTTCTGTACCTTCTTCGTCTGCGAACTCGTTTTCGCCTTCTTCGTGCCCGTCTTATTCTTCGGTATCGTCTTCTACGCCTCCTCGTCGAAATTCGCCTTCCTCGCCGGTAACGTCGTCCTACTCGTCGCCCTCTTCTGCGTCTCCAGCGTCGTCTTCGTCGTCTGAGAGTTTTCCATTTATTCCTGTAGCGAACGGAAACTCGGCGGCGTATTCGTACTCTCAAACGACGTCGACCGTAACGGATAGTCAGTCCCTTTCGAGTATATCGCGTGCGTCTCCATTTGTACCTCATGTAGAGCCTAATTCTGTTCTTTTGTTGCAGTCTTATCCATTTTCCTCTACGTCTGACTAGGACACGACTTCTGTAAATCCTGGTGAATATTGAAAGTAGGACAACTTAAAACACTGAAATTGCGTATTGGGTCACGTGCAATTCAAGCTCACCGAAGGCTATTTTCACACTATACCAGATTGCCTTTCGTGCGCGCCTTAGAGATCGGCGCGGCGCAGCTTCGCTATGTTACAGAAATCGCACCGAAATCACCGTTCATGCGTGTGAATAGACGCCCTGATTTCCGTGCCGACACAGGTATACCACTCTATTAGGGACACTGCCCTTCGACCCAAAGCTATCACACTCAACTCCCATAATACCAACAGCCCCGTAATGCAGATGCATTAATGTATCATTATGTATTATCATTATGTTCATTAATTTGTAAATTGTTATAATTAGTCGTGTCCGTTTTGTAAGTGTTATTTACAACGAAGCACATCTCAAAGGTAATTGGGAATAGTACTAGGTTTACCTTAAGCGAATGTTCTTTCTTCCATAACGGAACCTGAAACCTCCTCTTCTAGTGCGGTACACCTTTCGCCATCGTTGCATGTAACGGAACTTCATCACACATCGGCGTCTCCTGCGACCTCTTCTTCTTCGTCTTCTATGAGGCAGGTAGCGCCTTCGTCTTGTCCTTCGTCGCCTCCTTCGCCGTCTCCGTCTACGCCTTCTCCTACGTATTCTCTTTTTCCTTCGTCTCCTTTTCGATCTTCTTCTTCGTCTTCGTCGTCTTCTCCTTCTCCTCTTTCGCCTTCGCAGGCGCCTCCTCCTTCGTCTTCGTCGTCGAGTTCGCCTGGACATCCTCTTGCGCCCAAATCGTAACCATCTTGCTCTAAACCGTACCTTAATGCTTCCAGTCCTGTATATCCTGATGGTCCTGTTTTTGCCCTTGTAACGAAGACGATACCCGCGACGCGTCACACGAACTGTTCGCCACATGCGACGTAGCTTAGTTTGCACCCGGCGTATGGTAATCCTTTGTCGCCCACGATACAGCATTATTCGACGCTGCATGACCCTAAAACAAGTACATATGTGTAAAAAAAATCAATTAATTTCCTAGTAAAAACTAAAATATTGTATTTTTAACTCCGGATTGTACAGTTAAAAAAATGTTCAAAGACAGAGTCTCACTCGGCATGCTTAGTGTTGTTTTTGGATGACCGTTGGAAATACCTTACCAATAACATATAACGACTCAGGGATAATTAAAACTGAGCCTATTCCAAGCAGCTTTTAACTTGTTTTTTTTTAATGACAAGATTTGACATAAAGCTATTTATGTATCAGCTTTTAGAGTAAAAACAACGCAACACGGGCAACGCACATTGGTAACGAACTTTCCAACCATTTTTAAGTGCAACCTAAAAACCTGTGGAAACGGATGCAACATTGATGGCCAACAACTCCCAACATAGTTGGATGTTACATGTTGCGTTCGTTTGCACACCCTGCTGCTGTTGCATGTTGTTCCGTGTTGTTGAGAGTAGTTGCACAAAGTTTGAAACCAGTCAAGCTATTAGCGACGTGCAAACGGACGCAACAACTCCCAACATTGTTACCCCAATAATGTTGGGAGTTGTTGAGTCCGTTTGCAAGTAGGTTAAAGAAACAATACACTATCAAAAGTGAGAGACAATCCATATCCATTGCAAATTGCGTTATAGACACGAACAGCGACACACAATCAATACAGCAAATATTATATTCCCAACCTGACTCTGTAAGATCGTCTCCTGATGCGAACTGCAAGTTGCCGTCTCCTCCTTGTCACATAACGCCACCTCTTGTAATAAATACGTATCCTGCAACGGCGTCGTCGTCTTCTTCGTCGCCGTCTCCTCCTTCGCCTTCGTCGTCGTCTACGCCTTCTTCTTCGTCGTCGCCGTCTTCGCTGTTTGCGTTTGTATCTTCGCCTTCGTATGATCCTTCGTCTCCTCCGCTTTCTACGACGACGTTTAACACCTCTGCGTCTGTATCTTCGTCCCCGGCGTGAACGTCTTCTCAATCGTTTCCATCTTCGTTTCCCCCATTTGAGGTAAACTCTTCCGCGTCGTAATCTGAGCCGACAACGTCTTCCTCTAAACCGTATCCTCCATTGCCTACCACCTATCCTTCGCCATGATTTATTCACCCTGATCTTTAACCGCCTAATTCCTCGCGGCACCTTTCGCCAAGTTCTCTTCCTCCTCATATACACTCTACCTTTGCGGAATCTGTAGGTACAAAGAGACAATAACTGTTTTATCTGCTACCTCATGTAGATAAAGAAGAGCAAAGAGTCGAGCAAACTTGATGCCAGAAATCTAGGTGATGGGTACATATGCAATGGATAAATTTAATTCCACTTTTTCAAAAGCTTAATATAATTATACAGCTATTTCTGTTAACATTGTCTGATTTTAAGGTCTCAGTCCTACGCGACAAGTCCGTGGTAAGATAATTCATACCATGCATTTAACTTCGCGGCTTTCAGTACCAAGAATGATATATATAAAACATGACAATCCTATACTTTAGTGCGATAGAAGCTTTATGGCTGGTTCTGATAAATTCCTATACAATTATCCACATTACTAAACGGTCTCTTCGGCCAGGTTTTTCGGCCAGATTATGGAAAAAAAATTGGTAAAAAAGCTGAAAGATTGTGATGTGGGTTCATGGCGCATAACGCGCGCTTTTCTTGCATTTGACTTCTTTCAAACCGGCGTCCATTTTATGAATACTAAAGAGTTATTTCAACTTAAACATTAGCTTATATTGAAAAACACAATTCGATTTACTTCTAGAAGTGATTGCGTATCTCAACTACAGTGGAACCCCGTTAATGCGACCACCGTTGGGCCATAAAATTCTGGTCGTAATAACGAGGTGGTCGCATTAACGGGGGTCTTCAAAATAATAAAATGAGTCAATGTTTTTTATGTTTGGTTTGAAACAATATGGCCGTAATAACGAGGTGGTCTTATAAACGGGGTGGTCGTAAGGCGGGGTTCCACTGTACTGCAACTTGAAGAACATATCACGCTTTGATACACTGTAGGTGGTTAAACTCAATCTTATGTGATTAAAACGAAAGTGTGTATATGAAGCCGTGGAAAATTGGTCTGTGGATATCTTGCGACAAAAACTAGTGAGAGCTACTTCGCCGAGTGGTACTTTACTTCTTCTTTGAAGGACGTTTTCCATCTAATTGACCCATTATTGATCTAAGTGTAGGCTAAGTGAAAGCTCAAACGGTCAATTAGTACCTTATTCGTCGTGCCTTTCTCTTGTACAAGAAAAGATATTTGCGGCGGCGTGAGATCACTCTACACCAGCGGCCTCTAAAACGGAAGCGTATGCGACTGCGTCGTTGTCGACGACGTATGCGCCTAATCTTGCGTCGGTACCGTCTCTGCCTTCGGAGTCTCCTTCTTCTCCTTCTTCTTCTCCGTCTGATTACTCTCCGTTTTCTTCTCAATCGTCGTCTTCTTCTTCGCCTTCTATATCGCCTTCCTCGTCTTAGCCGCTGTCTGGTCCTTGTCCTTCGTCTGCGCCTTCGCGTACGACGCCTTTTGATCCTTCTCCGTTTTCTGCGCCGCCGTCGTCTTCGTTTTCGTCGCCTTTGTCTTCTTCTCCTTCTCCTACGGCGTCTTCTTCTTTTGCGCCGTCTTCTGATTCGTTTTACCCTTCTCCTTCTTCGCCCATATCTCCTTCTCACTGTCCTCCACCGACCATAACGTCTGACTTTAATTCTTCCGTAGCGCAGTCTTATTCTTCTAAACTTTCGGCCAACACGGACGAATGTTTGTCGTCTGCGGAAACTTACTCGGCGCCACGTCCTAGCATATAAGACGCGGACTCTTGCACCTCTCAAGACTCGCCTACCAACTCTGAATTTTCCGCGGATAAATCTGGTAAAAGAGAGTATAGCTGCATTAGGATGTGGGGAGGAGGACAAGGGGTGAGAGCCCGGAAATGACAAGACAGGAAATCCCGAATTTTATTCGTATGGAGAGGGACCCATGGGCTCCTGGTAAAAGTTTGTTAGCATTGCATTATCTGAATCATGGCTACTGCAAGGTAGTTTTGCGTCTAAAATCTTTTAGTGCTTGCAAGTACAGTACAACCTCTGTCACTAAAATCTTACCAGTCAAATCCCTATTATTGTAACCTCTCATAGAAGACCACCTCTTGTAAGCGGCCACAACCACTTCTAAAAAACACGGTATGATCTTTATGTTCGCTGTTTATAACACGCAATTTGGAATATCCGGAAAACTTTTAAGGATCACATGGAACTTCACATATCGTAACTTAAACATTGTATGCAATAATTCTTTTAACAACCGTAGAAGTGTCCGAACCCCTATTCGGAAGAGGCCCTCTGTGGTTTGAACCTTGAAGGCGACCACTAAATCCTCGCATTTTGGGTGATCGCTTACCCGAGGTTTCATTGTACTTGATAATTACGCCACCTTTGCCTATGCTGTATTTGATAATCATGCTGGAAAGTGAATAGCACACACAAATATCAATACCTCAGTTTGACATTTCTTCGCTTGTATCGGAATCGAAGGTATTTTCCTTTTCGGTACAGTGATCTCCAACGCCGCCTCCACCTGATTCGCATAACGCATCGACGACGACGTCGTCTTCGTCTTCGCATAATACGCCTCAAACGCCGCCTTCGCTTCCTTTTTATTCGCCGTCTCTGTCTTCGCCTCCTTCTTAATTTTCCTCGTCGACCTCTATATCGTCGCCGCTTTCGTCTAATAATTCTCCTCCATTGTCGCTTCAAACGATAACGCAATCTTCCCCCTCTGAACGACAATCTCCGGTTTTTACCTCTGACGCGCAGGTAGATACGTTTCTTGAACAATCTTAATCGACACCATCTTCTCTTCACGTACACTCGAACGTTCCTTTGCGGTTTTCGTATAGGGAACCACTTCCTTAATCCCTTGATTGACAGTCTGCCTCTTCTGTATCTATTGATTGCAAAAGTGAAAAAAAAGCACCGTCACATCTTTGGTTACTACTACTCTGAAAACCTACATTTCTCAAACCATTAAACAACTACAACTAGTTTTGCTTTCTCCAGCAAACACTGCAACTGACTTGAAATAGATCATTTTACAGTTATGGGCTTAGTACCCTAGTCTTCGAGTGAATGTGAGGCTGAGCTTGCCCTTGTTTTGATACAAACCACCTTCGTTTTGTTACGGAAATTATGCTTGATATACGCCCGACAGTGTATGGTTTTTGAGAGTCTTCACCTTAAATAGAGTATTAGTTTCCCCCTTGCTAGCAATGTGTTCCCGATTTGATCCTTAGATAGGGTGCCGTTCTATATATCAGCTAAAATTCAAGTGCGCAAATGCCCAGCTACAGGAGAAAACGTCATGTATTAAAACTGGAATTTACCTTAGAGTATAAGGAAAGCGATTTAAGAAAGATTTGCGTGTACCCAATCAATTCTTACTATTCGTTTTTCCCTTGTATTGGGTCATATTTTTAGGTTTTGGGCCTTAAATAGGGCCAGGGTTGGCGGCACAGACCTATCCAAAAGTTATGGGAGTAACCGCCCCCCCTCCTCCCCCCTCCTCCCGGAAGGTGTATCTACCTAACGTATCGTCGTTTTCGCTTGTATTTGAAGACAAAGCGGTTTCCTCTACGGTACACCCATCTCCAGCGTCGTCTGTATCGAACACGCATCACACAGCGACGCCTTCGGTTTCTGCGTCTGCGCCTTATCACGCGCCTTCTTCTTCGTCGTCTCCTCCTTCTCCTTGTTCTCCTTCTTCTTCGTTTTCGTCGGCGCCTTCGTCGGCGTCTTCTTCGCTGCCTCCTTCGTTTTCGCCGTAATCGTCCCCGCCTATGGCGTCGACTTCGAGTTCTCAATTTTCTTATCCTTCGGCCAGATTTTCGATAGAATCGACCACGTCGGATAACCAGCCGAGTTCGTCTTCGCTTGAAAATTATAGTTAGCCTACCACGATATTTACGCACGTTTCTCCACATACGACCAACTTTAACCTTTATTCTAGGACGGCGAATAATTCGTCTTCTTCTTCCGAAAATCCTTATTCCTCTTCTACCGCAACTGTTAAGAAAACAAAAGAGATGTAAAATGCCAATGACAAACGACAAAAGGAAAGACAGAAGCTTTTACTGGCCCGCATTTCTACGTTGTTTTTTTTTGTAACATCCACCCTTCCATTTAAATGGAATCTGATCTGTGTACGTTTGAGTAACCACAGAATACGGAGAAATATTTTCGAAGGGCTACCAAATTGTGTGATCTTTGCGTTTTCCTTGTTTGAGTCTCAAGAGTGCTGTATGCATAAAAAGACTAGCGTAGCTACCTAAGCAGGAGCCTTGCCCAGGTTTTATCTCCATAATCTGTCTTCAAATCATACGAAAGCCGAATCCAACAATTACCAATTATTGGCGAAGGATACGTTTACTTGTCTAGAAGACAATCAGTGAAGAAAATTACTCATTTTTGGGAATTTTCACTCGTTTTCGACGGTTAGCGCTTCGGCTTTGAAGCCTAAGTAATATGAATTAACTCACACCATGCATTCTCCAGATAATTTGAATTCAAAATGTACGTATACGTTGATCCTGTTGGCTGAGATAACGTTAACCAAGTGTAGACAGATGCAACTCTCACAGGTACAGTATGATTAATAAATGTCTTCTAAGATAACAGCCTTCCTCACACAGGGTTTATGGCACCCAGGGAGCAAAACTGATCCCTAAATAAATAACTGTAAAAAAAGACAATCGTTTTAAGTATTTTCTCACCTGATTCTTATAAACCGCTTTCTCCCCCGGATGACGAGCCTGCGCCTGATGCGATACACTTTCCTCCATCTACGACGGTAACGGAACCGCATTACACATCGACGGCGTCTCCTTCTTCGTCGTCTTCGCCTTCTTCGTCTACGTCTTCTCCTTTGCCTTCTTCGTCGCCTTCTTCTCTTCTTACGGCGCCTCTGCCTCCTTCTTCGTCGCCGTCGTCTCCTTCTTCTGAGTCTCTTATACCTTCTTCGTAGCCTTCTTCTCCTTCGCCGTCGGTTAAGTCGCTTTCCGCGTCGGCGGCGTCCGGGTAGTCTTCTCCAGCGTTTTCTCCAAAGCCACCTTATTCTTCCGCCTATGAGGCGCAGCGGTCGGTTTCGCTTTTGGTAGCGGATAGTAAGTTTTCCGTAGCGGGGTCTGAGCTTTCTCCAACGACCTAGGACTTTGACGCTAACCTGCCTCTTTGTGTTACGAACGGTTCTGACTCGTCCCCCTACTCTGACACGTACCGTGCGTCTACCCAAGCTAAAATGAACAATGGAAATTGTCAAGAGAATCTGGAGAATCGCCATACCCTTACTTGGACAACCCCTCACCCGAATATACGACTCCTTTGAAGCGAAGATATGACTTCTTTGAGTCACACCTGACTCAAAGGTGCTATACTTCTACAGGAAAAGGTACTTGGACTGGGCATACTCGTTTGTAAGAGTTTGTATAGGTAATAGCGTGATTTGTAGGGACATTTGACATAAATGCCACGAGTTATATTTAAAATTGTTAGACGTAATTTAAAATATCACGAGTGGTATTTATGTCAAATATTACTACCCGCCAAAGGTTTGTAATTTTCACATGCAGGTATTTCAAATTACGCTGAAATACCACAGCTCTAAGCCAATCAAATTGCAGAAATTTCTCATGTAGTAGTTTAAAAGACGGAATCCACCAGGAAATTGAGTAATTTTAATTTTCAGTGGACTAAAACCTTGTACCAGAATAATTTAAACAATATTGCATTCTTTTTTACATATTTCAAGGGTTATAGGCCTTGTGGGACTATACTAGGTTATACTAGGTAAATTTAGTAGTCATAATAATTAGTTGTTTAAGTCTTTTTCTTTCTTTTGATTTAATAGTATTGTAATTATTTTAGTTAAAGCCTTCTTTTAATCATGTAAATTCTTCAAGTGTTTTTGCTGACCTTAGGCCATTTAAGCACCCGGCTTTGGTTGTTCTCATGTATTTTTCTGTAATAACACCAAAGAAAATTTTTCATGAAAGCCCGAGAAAATAAACGTCAAACTTCACCAAATGACATCTTGGACATGAAATTTTCAAAATTTGACTTGTGTATTCACAATTCTTGCAAAACTTGACATTCACTTGCTCGGGCTCCCATAAGAAATTTTCTCTGGTGTTGTTAAAGATAACTAATTGCGTCTATAGCCCTTGAAAAATGTAAAAAAGAAGACAATATTCTTCAAATTGTTCTGGTACAAGGTTTTTGTCCACTGAAAATTAGACTTACTCAATTTCCTGGTGGATTCCGTCTTAAATTCTTTCTTAAACGATCATACCTTTACCATAAAGTTAATAGCCTTAGCAGAATGTCTAATAAAGTCAAATAGAATAATAGCGAGCGATTAACACCACACCCCTTTGCCGCATGCGATGCGCTCAGGAAAAGACTACGACCTTATAGAGGGTATGATTTTCGCAATGCGATTTTTGTCCCACAAGACAACGGTTCACAGCACATTCTTAAGAATCAACAAAGGACGCTTGGATATGCGTTTTACAGTTAAAAAATGCTTGGTTAAATAATTATGAAACCGCTTCAGTATAGCAACAATACCTGATACTGATATCTAACATGCAGATTATATTCCAGCCCACAGAACCTCTTTTCTAGTAGCAAGGAAGCGCTTGAAGATAACTTTTTGGGTGATTTAAAGGACTGTACCGTAGGCATATCAACTGATTTTGTCAAAAGAAGATTCGACACTTGTTTTATAACCGTTGGGACTTTTGGTACCCATACTGAGGTACTGATAGCCTGTCCCAGGCGTTCACATAGTAGAGTGCAGAAAACAGAGGGGGGCGCGACTGAAAAAGCTTCGTGGGGGGGAGGGGGTACCTTTCAGTTTAAAAACTTACTAGAAACGACCCCATGTCCGTTTACCAGCTCGGAATCGGAGAACTCGTCCTCTACGGTACACTCTACGCCATCTGTTTCGGTAACGGAAACGTATTCCGCAGCGTCGGCGCCTAACTCTCTTTCTCCTTCTTCTTCGACGTCGTCGCCTTCTTCGTCGTCGCCTTCGTCTTCTTCGCCGTCTCTTTATCCTTCTTCGTCTCATCCTGGTCCTTCTACGCCGATATCGTCTACGCCGTCTTCTTCGAACTTTTCGCAGTTTTCTTCTTCTTCTCCTTGTTCGCCTGCGTCTTAATCGTTTTCTTCGTCTTCTAGAGATTCGTCGCCTGATCTTTCGCCACCTCCTTCGCAGGAAGTATCTAAGCGACCCTCTTCTAATCATAACACGCCTTGTTCGTCTCCTGTACCGCAATCCCCATGTTTTTCCATATCGTTTAAGTGTACGCCATACCTTGTACACCCGAACCTGGAATCGGCGTCTTGTTCGTCTTAGAGTACGGCGTCTTCTGTTGTAAGTCACTACTACTCTCCGCCCGTAGAATCTATAAGAAAAAAAGCAGGAATAAAGAAGTCATTTAATTATAGGTTGAATGTTATATATGTTCTGAGGACTGTTTGTAACACACTAGTAGTAGCAGAAGCTCGCCCGCGCTTTAATCGCGCCAATCATTCTAGCCAAAACATGGCAATTTGCAGTGTCCCTCTTTACCAAAGCAACATGGAGAGCCACAAAACTCTAGAGGACAGCCTTAGGGACGGACCATTAGAAAACTTATGGGGAGGGAGGGGGGCGGGCGAAGTACAAAAAAAAAATTCGCGCAAGGGAAAATTAAATGAAAAAAAATTAACCCTAAAAAATATTCATGCTGTGGCCTAAAAAAAATTCATACAAGGAATTTGATAACGAAAAAAAATTCCTGCGGCTCGAAAATTCCCCTCCCCCCCCCATAAGTTTTCTAATGGTCCGTCCCTTATCTTTCAAGGCCACGCTGTTAACTCCAACAGAATGTGCGAACGCGTTTCATTCAACTAATTTGTTGTTATTTTTTCACGTTCCACCAACTACTACATCCGCTATGTAAACATCGCCCACTCGCACAACCTTCTGATTCACTCTGGTGAAGCGGTAGCAATCCAAACGTCAGCTACTCTATTCCAGTGCTAGCTAATGTACTTTATTATTTCATTTGATAAGACCAAATCGTTGTATTTCACTCCCCCAACGACGCAACACCACAGTTTCTGTAGAAACTAACGCGTTGCATAGTTGTAATCGATCGAAGTGTAACACGAATACATCCTGGATTATTCCGGAATACCATTTATCAAATTAGACTGATATGAGCAGAATGTTCAGAACATATTCCATTTATACCGAAAATGAAGTAGCAGGTCAATATTAGGAGTACTACTATTCCAGAATGCGGTCAATCGAACGCACCCTAAACCCTTTAACACAGTTTACCAATTTACAAGATCTCTCGTTCCTCATTATAATCTTTTAACTGTGAGGTACCGCATGTAATCAAAATTGTAAAATTGTCACTTCTCAAATGCGGCGCTTATTTGATGGCCGCACTTATTTGAGTTGGACGTAATAAAGAATTGTATTAATTTGGTATTACAATTTCACTGACATGCCCCGAGGGGAATGTACAATAAACTTCATTCGTTCATTCATTATATCATGGCCGCAGCGCTCATAAAGGGGCGGAGCTTATTTGACTAAATACGGTCCTTAATGTTATGACGGACTACCGTTTTACGCAATGCAGTTTAGGCTACGTTCACTCGGCAACTTCGTTCTGTTCTCACGGAGAGTGATTTTCGTATGACCTTGAAATGAAAACTCGCGAACAAAACAGAAACAACAAACGAACGGAAATAGAGCAATTGGATTGGTTTATCGAACTGATACAAACGCGCGCGGTTTTTGGTTGGTTGAGCGAACGTTCGGGTGAAAAAACCTTTATGCCCAGGAACTTCGCTTTGACATCATACTGCAACACGATTGGCCAATCGAACAATGCCTTCTCCATATTAGGGTTTTCTTTGGCGGGAAAACGAAGAGGCCATGTTTTGACCTTTTCATCTACTGGTTGATAAAACAAATAACGAACGTTTAGCGAAACTATTTTTCAAGTTTATACGAAAATCGCTCTAATTTGAACATGGAACAACTAAACACAATTTTTCAACTGGTGGAAAATTCGACTGGTGTGGTGTGAGCTAGCCTTAGTAAGTGTAAGGAAGTGGTCATAGTATTTGTAATGTGGTGTCCTGATTTAATCATCAATCAATCGATCAATTGATAAAAAACAAAACACTCTTCTAACCTAACTCGTCCGGATCCTCTTCTGCCGCGGAAAATAAGTTTCCGCCCTCTGCGAATAAGATTCCTCCACCGACGACGGAACTTAAACCGCATAACGCATCTTCGGCGCCTTCGTCTTCTTGTTCTTCGTATCGCTCGTCTTTGTTTCCTTCTTCGTCTTCGCCGTCGTCTTCTTCTTTTTCTCCTTCTTTGTCGGCGCCGGCGTCTTCTACGCCGTCTTCTCCTCCTCATTCGGCGAGATCGTCTTCGGCGTCGTCTTCCTCTTTTGCCTGCATATCGTCTTCTTCGTATAACCTTTACAAATCTACCTACGCGGAACCTGGGCCGACCGCGATAGAAGCTCAAGGATCGTCGTTTTCGTCCGTAACGAAGCACAAACCGTCGACCGAACCGTCCAACCTTTCGCCATGTATTTTTAATTCGAACGTTGATTCGATAACCTCTGGTAATCCAGCGAACTCCGTACTGGATTCGGATTGTACCTCTCGTGATTCTGAAAAAATAGACGTAGGGAAAATGATTAACCAAGCACCTTGCAGAATTGTGCCCTCTTTACCCAGTAACAAACCAATACTTATTTGAAAGAGTGGTGAGTTAATAACATTGAGAGTTTATGGCGACGTCCATAGTGTAAACGTCACTAAAATATGGAATTCGCTTTCCTGTAACACTGATCACGATACTTTATCTCGCCCGCTCTTTCAAATGAAGGCGATTTTACGGAGGAAACTCTTAGGGAACATACCCAAGTTCATTACGAGAGGGGAAACCTCGCTGCGTGTTCACGATGTTCATAAGACTTCACGTCTTAGTTGTGCAGAGGACGCCAAAAATGGACCAATAATAAGTGTGAGGGACCTGCAGAGGTGCTATACAATGGGAACCAAAGGGCAATGACGTTTTTGAGCGACGCTTGTCAACCGGAAAGGGGACATTTTGAACTACTGGGCAGTGATTTTGCCCACATTTTTGCACAAATCTTCTCCTTAAGAGGACAGAAACTACGCTATACAAATCTGGTAACTTCAAGGCATATTAAAAGAGAGAAGGCTTAACTCTCGGTTGACGTGCCTTGCTCAACTGAAAGCGCCCGGTGCTTTAGCTCCTTATTGTTGCTCTGGCTTATCTTTGCCGGTCACCGTCGTTTTAAAAAGCTCCCCTTTTTACCTCTGGCGCGCATCGAAGACGTAAAAGATTAATTAATCGGTATTATTAATACGTTACCTGATACGTCGCACCGTTTTTCCAAAACGTATCCTTAGTCCTCTTCGCCTTCTGAAGACAGGATACCATCTGCGTCCTCGGCGAATTCGTATCACACATCTTCGAAGTTGCCGCCTTTTCCTGCGCCTCAATCGACGTTTTCTCCTCTTATACCTTCTTAATCGTCTCCTTCGTCTTCTTCGCTTTCTTCTCCTTCTCCTCCTTCTTCGTCGCCTTACTATGACCCTTCTACTTATTCTTCGTCTGATTCGTTTCCATCTTAACCTTAGTTTGACATTCACCCGTCCTTTGTAGAGTCGGACTTTTCGGAAGCGACGACGGTATTTTAATAACCATTTTCTACCACGTTTTATGACTCTTCTCCAACGACTTCCAACGCGAATGCGGATACGGTATGTTGGTTTACGGTATTGTATCCACCTTCTACCCCATCGGACACGGAGAACGCCAAAGCGGTACCTAAAAAATGGCAAATTGAAATACAATGAAAGCATAAAAACGCAAATACGGGTATTGATGTTTTAATAAGTGACCTCCTTTGAGCAAAAGATTCTAACGTCCATTAGGCATGGTACATTCTAAAACGATGGTAGATTGCATTATTTACTAATACGCAGGAAAAGCGACCTCAAATCCATCAAAACAAGGGCCATTGTTTCTTGTTTTTAATAGTTCCGACACCTAAAAGAACCTAACGGAAATCTATACGACACGAAAAGCTAGTTTTTGTATCTGCCGTGTTTGCTATAAGGCGTACATCCTTCCTTCAGGCCCGTTTTCACGGCAGATGTTAGATAGGTTAAGCATCACGTTTACGTCAAACAGCTAACGCGAATTTGTACCACGTGACCAAGTTTCCCCTTTACTTGTCCTTTGCTGTTCATTATTTCTACACATAAATTAGTGGTTTTACGCAATTTTTCTATCCATAAGAATTGTTTTGAGCTGTTTTAATCTGCTCATTTTCTATTTGAGAAATTCTCAACTTGAATCTGACGTTTGCCGTTTGCCGTATACGTGAAGTTTAAACTCTCTGTTAGAGAGATTAAGAGTCACGTTTACACAAAACGGCAGACGTGAATTTGTACCATGTGACAAAGTTTCCCCCCTCTTATTTTCCGTTTACTCTTTATTGCTTCTACACAAAAATAAGTAGTTTTATGCCAGTTTTAACTATAGGAATCGTTCGGGACTGTTTTTATCTGATTTTTTTTAACTCTGAGAAATTCTTAACGTGAATCTTAATCTCTCTATTATCGCGTTCCACCGCGAGAAGAGATGGGATTTGCTGCAAGTCAAATTGACTTCTAAACAGCCTCCTTTTCCCCAATGACTCCGCGGACGTAACCTGTTGCAAATAAGTCGAAGAAAATTCGCTCACGATATAAATTTGGTGCAAATTTGTTGCAATTTACGCAAGATAGCGTGAGTACTCCGGGAAGTTTATTGTAATACTCGTGTTCAATTTTCTAAAACATTACAACCTCAAAGCCGAAAAATTCATTTTAGAAATTAAAAACGAAGAAAAACTCGTTATCAATGAATGGTGGCCGTATTTATAATTTCAAATTTGGATCTTACACCAGGAAAAGCATTCGTTGTCTTTCTTTGATGCACTATTGTTTAATTTTTGAAAGGTAGGCGCCAAAAGTGAGCAGTAATCCTTTAATACCTCAGAGTCTTTAGTTTCCTCCTATAACTGAACACGAGCCTCTTACGTCTCCTGAACACTGGTCGCCACTTTCGTCGGAATCGGAAACGTAACACGCAGCGACGTCTCTTTCTACGGCGTCTTCTCTGTCGCCGGCGTCTTCGTCGTCGTCTTCGTCGACGTCTTCTTAACTTCCTTTTGTATCTTCTTCTCTTTCGTCTGATTCTCTTCCTCAGTCGCCTCCTTCTTCTAAGTCTTCCTCCATACCTGATTTTCCTCCAGCGGCCTCCAATGCGCCATCTGATTCTTCTCCTTCCTATTATAAGCCTTCGGTTGACACCTCTGTATCTTACACGCAGGCTTTTGCCCACACGTTTGACGTATCTATAAATTCTTCCCTTGACACGGATTCGAATCCTTCTTGTTATTTTGCGCACGTATTTTCGTCCAATTCTCACTCCTCGTCGGAAGTACCTGGACAGAAACAAAGGCATCATAAAACCTGTCGCTCACTAATAACTAAGGCCTCCCAAGAGTGGAGTGTTCCTGCAAAAGGTAGCCTGCAACACAGGCGTTGTTTTTTTACGTTTTTAGGCAAGTGAAAGAAAGCACGAAGCACGCGAGGAGCGCCAGACACGCGCGATGAAGGAAGGAGAACAAAGGCTAAAATTCTTTTTTTCTGCGCCTTCCCCTGTCGTGCATATCTGGTCCTCTTTGCTCACCTAAAAAACACGAAAAATAACGCCTTTTCTCAAGGCTAGGTAAAGGAAAAAACTAATCGATGTTAAAAAGAACGGGGATATCCATCGATAAAATGACATATTTCTACGTCGCCACGCAAAGTTTTCCTATGTACAGGAGTTTTATTCGTATTTTAAATAAAAAAAAGGTGCAAACCTAAATCTACGCCATCGGCCCTTAAATTTCATTTTAAGTCCACGACGCGTTCTGTAGACCTTTCTCCACACACGGCGATACCGGAACCGTAACACGCAAAGTCCACGCCGTCTTTTACGTCGTCGTCGTCTTCTTCTACGTCGCCTTCGCCGCCTCCTCCTTAGCCTTCGTCGTCGTCTTCTTCTCACTCTACTCCTCTTTCGTCGTCTCCGCCTACGGATTCTTCTTCTCCTTCGTTTTTTAAGTACTCGTCTTAAACGTCTCCTATACTTTCGCGATCGCCTTCGTCTTCGGTACACAAGAGATTTCCACCTCCTTCTTTTGTATACCCGCACTCCTCTTCGCCCTATTTTAATGGGTCGTCTTCTGCGGCCTTTTCTGACATAGTACAGCTTTCTTCTATACACCTTTACCCCACACCAACGACGGCCTACTAGTACACGAAGTCGCCTTCTTACTCCAGTCAATCGAGCCCATCGACGCCCTGGTTTCCTAATAAAGAGTCGTCTTCTTGTGTATCTATATGGGAAAAACAATGTAAGTAAGGTGGAAATCACTTTATAACCGTAAGTAATATTTGCGCGATGTGGTAGTCATGTCAGCCCACAATTGACCTGCTCGCCATTGAGTTCTCAGCAGCTCAGTGGTTGGAGCAACCGACTAGTGAACGGAAGGTCGTGGGTTTAATTCGTTCCTAATTAGCCAAAGTCACAACTCAAAAAAACTTTCAAATTTCACTTTGTAAAATATTGAAAAACAAATAGTTCCTGGTGATAGGTCTGTCTAAGAGGTTTTATTTGAATGGTCACACGATAGAATTTTGTCCACAAACTCAAAAGTTACAACCTTCCTGATAGGTAAGGTTCTAACCCAGAGATGATCCCCGGTGTCGCTTCAGTCATTCTCCATGGCTCCCCACAAGGAAGGTATTTTTTTAAGGCTTCTTTTTACTACAAACCGAGGTAGAGTAGGGGTCGTGAGAACGCTTATGAAACAGTGAAAATTATTGCTCGGAGTCATAGTAATCGACGGAATCGGAGGGGCAAGAATCATAACGTGTCATTGTTTACGATGGCGTCGGTTACTATTTAAAAGGGACTTTAACATCCAACGACGCAACGACAACGGGAACGTCGCTTAAAAAAGTCAATTTGCGCTGTTTTAGTCTTTATCGCGGTTTTTCCTACCCACTTACTTTGTCAAATGTAGGTGAACCAAACTGGAGTTGAATTCCTATGGAACATATCTAAGTTTGAAAAGAGAACTAAGATTTCGCTGTTGCTTGTTTACGTTACCCATAAAACGCGAAATTGAGCATTTACGCGTCGTATGTAGTCGTGCAAAATAGGCAAAGAAAAGTTACAAAAAAAGCGAGATGCATGTGCAGAGTTGTTGTTTTGCTTATAAAACCTATTGTTATTTTGACGTTCTCGTTGCCATCGTGTCGCTGGATCTTAAATTCCCTAATGAAAACCAGATTGTCGGAGTTGCAAGCAGAAGAGGACGAATATCAGCCAATCACAATGCCCGTTTTCCCACGTCTTGATTTTTCTGGTACTTTCGCTTTTGCTTGCAATGAACTACGTCAGTCTATTTTTGACCTGGAGTCGTAAGCGTAATCAGAATTCTCTTTCACTGCATCATTAAGCACCGAGAATACGACTGCAATTCCGACTTTGTCGCTAGTATAAACCAGCTTAAAGTCGGCCTTACTTATGGTTTCTCGTTTAGTTAGAATAGACTCTGTTTATGCAATTAGAAAGTATTACAAAAATCAGTACAATTAATAGATATCACTTGCTCATACAAAGGTCATTTGTATAAACCTTGAGAGCAACAGGTTTCATACCGTTTTTGAACAAAGAATTCAAGGACTTTTAAAGGACACATTTCCCATCTTTCAAGGACTCTATTCAGTGCAAAAACATGAGCACTTTTATCCCAAAAGTCTTTCTGCGTTTGCTCCTTTTCCTTTGCAGTTCTCCTTAAACTACAAAGTTAGCATTGTAATTCAACGACTTTCCAGCACCGACTGCAATTTTCAAGGACTTTCAAGGCCTTGAATTTTTGTTTAACAGTTCAAGGACTTTCAAGGTGTGTGGGAAGCCTAGAGCTAAACGATTTGAGTTGTCAACATCTACGCCAATATAACATATAATTCGCACGAATAAAAAGGTCCTGTTTTACTCTTACAACCACAACTTTCTTCCAAAACAAAAGAAGATTTCATTCATATAGACCTCTAAGCAGAATCGCTCATTCCGGAGACTATATGGGGAATGGGTACAAGACGTTGGCGCTATGATTTCTGGGATCATTTAGTTGGACAAGTGCTACTTATGATGATTAATGGTTGCACTCAGCACCATCGACCAATCATATAAACAGAAATCTCTGCACTCAAAGTTTATACTCATTCTCCCTGGAGTTTTTGAAGGGGGAAATTCAACAGCATTCAGATAAGCGCAGCTTGTCTTTCACCCAAAGTAAACGTACCTTAACCGTACGCTCTTTCGCCGTAAACGGAACACCAGGCGTCTTCTCCTTCGATACACCTTTCTCCACCGGCTACCATAACGGATACGCAGCACGCACCGACCACGACGTCTTCGTCTTTGCCTCCTGCGACGTGCCTTTCTTCTTAGTCTCCTCCGTCTACGTCGCCGTCGCCTAATCTTACGCCTTTTTCGTCTTCTCAATCTCCTTCTTCGTCTTCTCCTTCTTCTTCTCCTCAACTTACGCCTTCTGTTTCTTCTACCATATCTACGCCGTCTTATCACCTTCTTCCAAGATCGCTTATATCGCATACGTATACCCCTCCGTGAGATTCTAAGTAGCCTCAACTTTCGTCTGTATTTGATTCTCCATTTTCCACGATACAGCTTTGGTCTTCTAAACCTTATGCCAACTCTCACTTTCAGGCGTCTGCCAGCTGGTCGATAGCGCCCACGTCCAATCTTAACGCGTCCTCCGCGTAAGCTAAAAACACGTGACATTGCATGGATTAGAAAATTACACAGGCTGTAACTATTGTTTTCCACACCCTTTTCCTTTGTTTAAACCTCCTGCTTTGTACAAAAATAGACCTCTTATAGCACTGCGGTGAAAACACAAAACTCAGTTCAATGTTTAATGCACCACGCTAATTCATGGCATTAAGATTCTTTTGAAAGAGAAGTCAAAATTAATTTTAATTCATTTCTGTATAAAACATTCCGCCATTACCTGACTAGATGCCCTCTCAGTCAAGTTGTAATGATGAAAGCGATGTTACTTATACAGGAAGTAGACTTAGGAAAAGCAGTTAATCTCGTACCTATATATGTACGATCTGGGACTGAATTATAATTTTAGACTAGATTGCTGGCAACGTGCCAGCAATCTATTCCAAACAATATCTCTAGCAGAGTAGATACCAAAAGTTTAAATCCACAATTTAATCTTAAATACAAAGGAAAAATAGACAAACAAACAAACAAGCAAAGTTCCTCTTACAAGAAAAAGTAATCTACCGAAATGGATTCTTTTGTTTGATACTTTCCAAAATTCAGACCGAAGAATCCAGCAAAATAGTTCGGTTACACACACCGGCCAAGGTAAAAGGCATTTCCTACCGTAGAAAAGCCGCGGTAAATTTAACGTGAATTTAGTTTACCGTGGTAATACATAAATTAATTTTCCAGGTAAATTAGCCGCTCTTACGGCTTCATTCGAGTGACTGCGGTAATGATCGCTGTCGATCATGGCAGGATTTCATGTTATGTTGGAAATTCAGGTATGATTTGAGGAATATTTCATTTGCTATTTTATTCCTGAAGGTATACACCGTTCTTTACATCTAGGCCTTAGATTTCCATTTCCATTTCACTTAAAGTGAAAATCGTCCATGTCAACATCGATCTTTCCGGGAAAAGCCGCAAGAAACCCCCTAAATTAAACAATAAATAATCACGGTAAAAGTGTCTCTTACAACCGCACGTAATTTCGGCACAAGGCGGTAATCTCGGATTTTCTTTGGATCGCAATGTACCTGTAAGTTACAAAAAACATTAAGAAGGAAAAGAAAGTTACTTTTATGACTACCTGAATCGCTTCAATTTCCTTCCTATTTTGATCCTAAAACCACCAGGTCTGCGATAGACTCTTCTCCAAACGCGGCGATATTGGTAACGCATCACGCAGCGACGTCTCCTTCGTTTCACTCTCCTCATTCGTTTCCTTCGCCTTCTTCTTCTGCGTAGCCGACGCCGTCTTCTTCTCCTCCGTCGTCTTTGCCTGCGTCTACGCCTTTTTCGTCTCCGCCTCCGCCTTCTCAGTACCCTTCTAGTATTTCTTCGTCGCCTTCTTCTCCTTCCCCTTCGTCGGGTAATTTTTCTCCACCGTCGTCTTCCTCTTCGTCCGTACCGGATGCGCACAGTTCCTCTTCTGGTAATTTTTATCCTCCTATATCGCCGTCCTCGTCGCACGCACAACCTTCCGCGCCTAACTCTTGCCTTTCTCCACTTAATTCCAACTCTAAACTTCAACCTGTTTCGTATTCCACGGATTCGGCGCCAGCCACGACGACGTTTTATGTACAACAAGCGTCTACGATATCTATTAATGCCAAAAAGATACAAACATAGTGCACTAAGCTTTACTCCGCAAAGCCAAGAAATGAAATATATTGTCGGTGAGACAAACTGAAATTATCTAGTAAGCAATATCGTGGGATAGTTGGTTATGCTCCGTCGGTCGTAAGACTTGTCTTATTTCAAGGAACTTCTTCGTGAGAAGTAATACATTAATTAAAAGACTAACGCTTAGAACCTTTTGATCCCCCACGACCCAGGGGAGCTAATCGGTACTAGACAAGCGAAATCGTCGCAGAAAACGTTTAGACTTCGCTCACATTGGGCCCTCATATCCGAATCCTCTTAAGGAAAGCACAGGAGACTCACATCCAGTAAATGATAATAATAATAATAATTGAATACAGATAGCTTGCTTCATGTTTTGTCTTTTACAGCAATTTTGAAATACTCGGTCAGCTGGTCCGAGGTCTCAAAGCGAGCAATACTCGGAAGCCGCTCGCGTTTCGGTTAGCGATTGGATCTTCCGAGAATTCTCAGACTTTCAGACTGTCTCAGACCCCTCTTCTCAGTTGCAGACCTATCTCATATATCCAGCTGACCGTATATTTCAAAATGACCAAGGAGAAATGTTTGTTATTATAGGATGCGAGATCTCTTTTATACTTTGCTTACCACGATCTTGCCAAAACGAAAAGAACAGAACGGTATACCGAAGTGAACTTTTGTCACTTACAAGATCTAAGCGATCGATCCAACAGATAATATAGTGTAATGAAACAAAATGGAATAAAACTAAGACGGGCAAGTATTTTTGAGGGGTTCAAAAACAGAATATCACAAAACCTTGAGCAGTTTTCTTTTGGGAAATAGAAAAATTGTTCAGATAAAATCTCAATAACATTCTGATAACGAATTTCCTGAAATATGTCCCCCTAGCGTCAATGAAAAACTTGGCTAAAGGAATCATTTTTGGTGAAAATTCTTACGTTATTCTCGTCAAACGTTTCCCCCGACGGAAAAAGAGCTTTCCTCTTCTTCTGATTACTCTTCTCCATCTTCGTCTATACCGGAAACGTATTCCGCAACGACGTCGCGTCCTACGTCGTCTTCGTCGTCGTCGCCGTTGTCGTCTTCTCCTCCTCCTTCGTCGACGCCTTCGTTTTCTTCGTCTTCGCCTCCTGCGTCTGCGTCTGCGCCTGCGCCGGCGTTTGGTTCTTCTATACCCTCTACGTTTCCTTCGTCGGCGAATCGTCATCCATTTTCGTTTGTATTTGAGCCTAACACTGACTCTTCCGAGTTTGACTGTTCTGTATTTTTTCAAGTATTGTATTTTGGTTACCCGACGGATGAATCGCACGCGTCTCCATCTTTTCGCGTAGAAGACCTTGATTTTCCTTTTGATGCTAAACCATCGCCCTCTTCTACCAACTCTAGCTCTGCCATTTCGATATCTGCAATAGAGAAATTTTTAAATTTTAAGCTATAAATATAGCTGAAGCCGAATTTTGAGAGATGGTGTTTTCCTTAACAAACACTTAACAGCCAAGTCACGTCAATTTGGCGCTTGAAGTTTAAAATTATGTCAATGGCACACCGTCACAACAGGAGACAAAAAGTCCTGATTTGAGATCTGCATGAACGTTGGGAACCAATTACTCTCTATCTGAGGTCAATATATTCACATGTTTAATTGGGAACATGATCTGTTTATGACTCTGTGTATTGATTCGAGGGGTAGTCAAGCACAGGTACTCGGGCCATTTTTGTTCAGCGCGTAGGTACTACCGACAATCGTTACTTACCTCAATACTTTCCATCTGCGCCCGCAAAGGACTCTCATTGTTCCTTTCCTTCTAAGGGCAGGTCTCCACGCTCCACGGGCAAAGACACGTATCACAGAACGTCTCAAGGCCCTTCGTTTTCGCCTTATCCTTCGCCTGCGTCGTCTACGTCGTCTTCGCCTCCTCTTTCGCCGTCTACGCCTTCTTTGACGTTGCCTTCGAACAATTCGCCTTCTCCTTCGCCTTCGACGTCGTCCTGGAAAAGAAACACCACCTATGAATAGTCCAACAAAGTTTATTTGCTAAATAGATGTTGCCAGTGACTGTTGTTTGAGTGCGATAATGTCAGGTTTAACGCTTTTAAAAGATGGCGACCAAAGTTAGCTTAAAATCTATTTAAAGAAAATGGCACAGGGTTCAACATTACATTGTATTCATAAAAGGCTAAGCATGGAACTTGGTAAAAAAAATAAATGGCACACTCACAGTACCTCAGTGGTAAGAACGCATAATTGAGACTAAGAATCACAATCACGGCAACAGCAAAGGTCAATTTGTAACACGTGACGAATTTTTCCCTTTACCTGTTGTTTATATTTCCGCAAAACTGAGTAAGTTTCATATCAGTTGATCTAAAATAACTAATTTTTGTATTTTTTATTTGCTTATTACCATAAATTGAGAAATGGTCAACTTGATTCTGAGGTTTGCCATTTGCCATAAACGTAATTCTAAATCTCTCTATTTTCTTTGTCAAACTGATGTGAAGACTTGAAAATATTTCTCAAGTAAAATTCATACCAAGATACAATCGTTCAAGCCTTTATATCGTTAAAAACTGCTAAGCGGCCTACCGTAAATCTTCTATTACGCCTCCGGGGGCTGATTCATTTCAAACAAGTTTGATGGGGTTGGTATTTAATTTAGCAAACATGATGGTATCAATTCTTCATGAAAACTAGAACGCAAAAGGGAAAAGCTCAGGCACATGCAGGTGGAGGTAATGCAGACGAAGATCAAAAACAAATCTGAACTCCCAGCACTTGGATAAATCATACCGGATCAGTCCACGTAAAGCGTTTAAATCGTAACTGACTAATACAGTATATCATAACAATAAACGGGGAAGAGCTTAAAATAGATGGGGAACTTATTAGAGTGAGCGGGGTGGAGGGGGGGCGCTTAATAGAGGATTTACGGTATTTCAGGTTCGTCACAGAGTGATACACAGAGAAAAAAAAACAACCTCGTACCTCTTCGACGCCTTATGAATCGAAGTCTTCTTCCCCGATACAATTTTCCGCGATAACGAACAAAGCCAAGTCTTCCTTTTCTCTTTACCGTAAGTTTTCGTCCCTTGTATTTTGCGAACCATGTAAACTTGCGCCTAAGAACTCGATATCGCCGACCGAATTTTACGAAATATCGCCTTCCACGGACCATCACTGGTCTGTAACGTCTGTGGAGACGAATTTGTAGCGTGCTGGGTTTTCGAGGAAGGCGAATTAAACGCCTTTTGTTACGCACATACCACCGACGACCTTTCCTTAAGATACCTCGCCACGTGCCTATCTTCACCATCCACCTATTTCGGCGGAATTTTAAGCGACGCCAACGGCCAAGGCACTTAATCCTCATTCGTCGCCCGATTTTTCGATAAATCCGCGTTCGTCCGCCAATTCTCACACGGAATACAGACCTTCCTCGTCTTAGTTTGAGAACTTTACGCTTGAACAGCAATCTTGGTCGTCTTCGTCCTGATAAATGGTAATATTCAAAAGAGGTCAAATTGTCTAAAGGGCGTTCCTCTGAAATTACACTAAATAATGACAAAACTATTCGATCAGCACCCGCAACAGTAAACATCATTTTCTTCTCCATCATAAAATTGACCGAAAATTCAACGAAAAAAGCGTACAGTTATGCAATACAAGTCCTGCTTGTTTTAGAAAAGGACACCTTTTTTTAAGGTGGTTCTTAGCTGTCCTTGCATACATTCAAGTCGTCTTACGCCTCCTCTCATTGCAGGTTAACACCTCGTCAGACCCGCAATATTGCTTGTAGAACCTAGGGTGCTTTGTTGATGGGGGGGAGGGGGTAGGGGGATATTATGCGGGTTATTGTGAGAAGCTATAGCAGCTATATATGATCGGTGCCTCCCATTACAGTTCATCTTGCAAAGAGGGGTAATTGTTTCCGTCTAGTTGAGCTCCTTAACCACTTCATTCCTAATGGTGGCCAACAGAAAAATTCACCAAAAAACTCAAAGTTCTGTTTTGTAAAATCCTAAAAAAAGAAATAATAGCAGTACGAAAAGGTTCTGCCAAAGTGGTTTCATTTTTAATGGTAACACCGTAGGATTTCATCTTAATTATTCAAAGTTAGTAGGGGAGTGAAGGGATAATTAGACTACCAACTGCGGGACTCTTCGAGACCAATAGCCTTTGTTTCGATGGAAAATAAAGTTTCTCAAATATATCTTGCAAACTGAAAAAGGACTTACTTCGTCTCCTGGCGTAGGTTCTTCTACGGACTGCAAACAATAATAATAAACTCCACTTAGTTATCAAAATAGCAGATAATATAATTTAAAACCAACATGTGTTATACAAATAATAATTATAATAGGTGAAAAAGAAATTGCCACATCTGGGCCTGTTTCTGACTCCACAATGCAAATATCAATAACCATGATCCCTCAAAATAGAAGCTAGCAAATGTTCTGACCCGAATGGAAGTTCGAGGTATTTGCTTCTGACATACCAGAGACTTCTTTAAACGTAGACTTGATATAGAAAAAAATCTTGCAAATCGGCCATTGCACGTCCAGTTCGTGCAAAGAACAAATGGTAAAGTGAAAGTCAGATTTACTTGAAGCTTAGCCTTAGAAAACAGCCGACATTTGGCGACGCTACCACTGGTTTTTCCGCCAAATTACGTCTGAGAAAAGAGCGCAGAAATTCCATACTGATGACGCGTCACTACCCAGAGCTGGGTGGTGCTTCTGATTGGTTGAATCAAATTTCCTACGCGGTAAGACCAATCAGAAGCACTACCCAAATCTGGGTAGTGACGTGTCATCAGTATGGAATTTCTGCGCTCGTTTCTCAGACGTCATTTGGCGGGAAAACCAGTGGTAGCGTCGCCAAATGTCGGCTGTTTTCTCAGGCTACTTGAAGCTCGACCAAAACGGTAATTTGAGAATATTATGGTATTTTTTCGCAGAGGCCTATTAAGCCCAGGATGGCAAATCCAGGGTACGGGCCTGGGGGACCCCAGTCCAGCACCCACATTATCTTCAATCCAAATTTAAGACCCAAAGCCAAGAAAAATTATTTGGAGGCCAGGCGCACCATCTTCCCGCCCGCCCCACTCACTTAAAAAGAGAGAGATTTAGCAACCACGACGGCAACAGCAATGAGAACGTCACAAAAGCGATAGGTTTAACAGTGCACCTGCAGCAACCTTTCTTGTACATTTTGTTGCCGTCACTATACGACCACGACGTGAAATTAACCTCAAGCGACGTTTCATCGAGGACATAAACACAAGACGACAAATTTTTTTCTCCCTGAAGACTTGAGTGCCGTCCTCAAGAATTAAATTCCCCTGGGAACGTTACCTACATTTGAGACTTTACCCGAGGCGGAATAATCGCGACAGGTTTGGAAAAAAAGCGAAGTCTTTATAATAGTGACGTTTTCGCTGCTTTCGCCGTCATTGTTGCTGCCAAATAATCTGAATACGCCACCGTAAGAGAGTGCACTTACATCTAATTCGCCTTCGTCTTCGGAAGCGTCTTCTTCGACTGATCAAAACACCCTTCACTTTGAACTTGTAGTACCTCCTTCGTCCAATTCGCTTTGATCGTCTTATAAAGATGCGCCTTCCTTTGAATTTAAAGTATCGACGGCGGTAGAACCTAAACTTCACAGTACGACGCTTGAACCGCATAGAATAGAAACGTCCGCGTCGGGTGACAGTCCTGTATGTACGTCCGACACGGAACTGGAACTTCCTGGTAATAATCCATCGTTTTCCATACCTCACTCGCCATGACCTTCCGCGCCTTATGACACGACAAGTTCGTCTACCAACGCGTATTCTCCAACGGCGTCCGAAGCGCTTGGGACGGTACCATCTTCTACGGAAGAAGAGTTTCACCCTGGATGTTATTCTACCATAGCGGAAGGTGCGACGTCCTATTCTGAATTTAATGCCACGGCGCCCGCGTCGTATTGGCCGGATACGCCTCCGGTAGAGAATCTTTGGTCTTCGGTTACCTAAAAGGAAATTCGAAAAAATCAAAGGTATTTTCATTTACTTGGCTTATCGTCGTTAAAGGGGTTATGTCACGAGGATACTGTTGTATTAGGTCAATTCTAAGTCACTACTTTATACCCTTTCGCTGTCAAGAGTGGTCAAAGTCAACCATCATTCATTCTGGCAGTGAAAGGCTTACTACTTTTCCCCATACACAAACTGCTCCTCCTGTAGAGTTATGAGACGATATCAAACAAATCTCATTAGCGAGTACTGGCCATAATAATTTTTTGGTGATTTTTGGTGCAAGCATAACATTAGAAAACTCCATGTGCATCCATGTCATTCATTGCAACAGACGACAGGAACAGTTAAAATGCCGAAATATAGTCTAAAGTAACAAAACTGGGGAATGATTTTTGGAATTTAATTGATGCGAACAAAGCTTTAGCCAAGGATAGAAAATCGCGTGACGAAGCCTCTTTTTAAAAAAACTAAAGCTCCATTGACAATTTCTTGACCTTTTCACCAGAGAGAGGATATTGATTGTATTAAAGGTGGCAAGTTTTCAAGAGCCTTGATAAAATTGGCAAGAGATCACGATCATGAGATTATGAGCCTCAGACAACAGAAAGGGAGGTTGCTGATTCACTAGTCAATCTTGTTTACTCTCGTCTTACTGGTTTTTAGGAGCGCAAGCATCAGTTTATTGATAAACCGATGGTCATAACCGAGCCTGCTGTACCAAGCGCACGGCTATAAGGCCTGGGTTGGAGACTATATCCTAGCAACATGCCGCGCATGCTCAAAAAAGGCCTTACTCAATTCATGCAGAGTCTTTCTCGAGTACGCCAAAATCAAGCAAGCAAATGAAAGGATCTGCTGGCAAGGTGACCCGATCATAGCATCAGTGATGAGATTTCTACCTTTTTTAATTTTACAGGTTTATTAACTTCCTTCCAAGTAATATAAATTGTTCAAAATCACTACATGTCAATGTGAATTGTATTTACCAATAAACTTGCAGATGACTTTTTGTGCTTTGACCCCTACATATCGCTTCCACTTGCTGAGAAAAGGTTCCAATAAAATAATACGGTAGCTAATTACAAGGGCCTCTTCACATGAGCCCTGTTGACCGGGATTGCCCCGTTACCGAAACCAATTTAAGCTTGGGTTCATATGAGAAATTTCAGCCCGGTTTCCGAGATGAAAAAAGGTCGGAACGAGTTCTGGCGCGAAATTCGTGAAACAAAGCAACCAGGGCGAAACACAAAGTCATAACTTTTGAGCCTATCGTAGCTTTGGCAACTCTTATAGCTGTATCACTGCGGTTAAATGGGATGCTTATGATGTGGAAAATACAGTGGGCAAAGCAACACGATGCCATCTGGGCCGTCGAGTTCTTCCCGCTTTCATCCTGGTAACCGGGGTGAAGTGTTCATTTGGCAAAATTTTCTAGCCCGCTTAACGAGATTCCGGTTTGAAAAACCGAGATCTCAGGGACCGAGCCAGCCCGCCCTCTCATATGAACTCATCAAACATTTTACAAAAGATTTAAAGGCAAGGCGAAATCTCTGAAACCGGGCCAGCCCCGGTCAACCCGGCTCATGTGAAGAAAGAAAAGAAATGAAGTAACGAAGTAAAGGAATAACTTACGCCTTCGTCGTCGCCTTCGACGTCTTCTTCGTCTACGGCCTGAGAATAAGAACGGAAATTTAAAAAATGGATGTAGAATGGACGATGGCAAAAAATGGAATGAGACGGGAAAAGAAGGCGTGAATCAGTCGTGCATCCATGGAGATCAAATGTCAGAGGCATTGGACTTCCTTTAGTAAAGAGTAATCGGATATTAAGCCCGTTCTAAATATTGCAAGAAGATAATACTTACGCCTTGCTCTACGTCCTCTTCGGCCATATCGTCCTACCATAAAAAGAAACAAGCATTTGTTATTTTTTTAATGACTACACGTTTTCTAACTTTGTCATTCAATGAAATAAACCGCTTCCTTCCTCTTGAAGGCTAGGAAACAAATATTGCCTCAAAATGCGAACAAAAAATAATTGTAACAATTAATGCGTATCAGTAATTCGTTTCGCAAATTAGTAGTACAACTACACTTTGAGAATTTCTTTAGGGTGGCTCAAGAGCTTTTACAGGCGCAGTGATGACAAACTTTGTTTTATGATTTTTTTCTGATAAAACCGGCAGCCATCATCTAGTAATAATATGAAAATATTCAATTTCACTTGCATATTGATTAAAATATTTTGCGAAATTAAAGCTCTTCAAGAAACTTGCTTTAAGCTCCTTCTCGGGAAAAATGCTGTTATTTTTGGCGGAAAAAAAATAGCATTTCATTGTCTTCTCTTGGGGTTAAGTTACATTAATTCACCGGAAATTATCGATGAAATCTCTTAGGTTTTGTTTTCTTTTTAAAAATGTAAATTGAACCATCTGTTGATGTTGATCTGTATCCTTCAGTTAATTTCGGCACAGATTTTTGCTTTAGCTTTTTCAAGATAGTATTAATTTTGCCTCGTTTCTTGGACGGGACATTTGTTCTTTTTTGTTAAGCCCCACTGTGGGATGTTTGGAGGGATCTTATTGGTCCGACAAATCGCCCGAAAAATGTCCGAGTAGGGAGGATGGGTAAGATCAGAGTTGACTGAGCCTCTATGACGTCACAAAACAAGCCAACAATCATAGGATCAATTAGGGTTTCTGGGTAACTAACAACTTACCCCTTCCTTAAGTCCCAACTTTGCCCTAAGTGAGAAGTAAGTGTTGAGTGTTGACTTTAGGGAAGGGATAGGTGGTTAGCTACTCACAAACCTCAGTTAAATCATCATTATCAACTCACGTCTCCAGAGGATTCTTCTTGCTTTACCATAGCGACCTTTTCTGAAGATCTTCGCACCTCTTCTACCTATCAGCTTGACTTTAATGCGTTTTCCACGGAAACGTATGCTACAGCGAATTCGGCGTCTCACGCGCCTCCAACGTTTTCCTTTCCT
The DNA here is from genome assembly GCA_964035525.1 of Porites cylindrica. Lineage (NCBI taxonomy): Eukaryota > Metazoa > Cnidaria > Anthozoa > Scleractinia > Poritidae > Porites > Porites cylindrica. The sequence continues at coordinate 12,718,160 of OZ037778.1, read as the reverse complement.
CAAGTACCACATCTTCTTTCGTCTTCTGACCCGTAGGAGTCGTTTTCGGAGTTTTAAAACCAGCCTGACACGTTTGATACGCTTCCACGTTCGTCGCCTTCGGTAAGACCAAGAGCGTCCACGCCGTCTTAGCCTGCACCATTTTCTTCTGATACGGACGCGCCAGCGTCTTCCCCAGCGTTTGATCTTCTTGTAGCGCCCACCGATCCTAATCCTAAGTCTTCTCCTAAATCTACGGATAGGTCTCTTTCTGCGAAGTCCAAAGAAGTACCTTCTTCTTATTTTCACGATTCGTTTTTTACCTCTATACCTGATACATCGTCTACCTGTATAAGTCAAAAGACACTTTTTATCTACAATAATTCGCAGTTCTTCTCCTTTTCCTTTACATGAAGAACCTAATATTTTTAACATTCTTCCCACCCAATGTTGCAAATTTATGGTATTTTCTCTTGCCTTTCTGAAAACCAAAGTAAAGGAATACAACCGCGGTGTATTCATCACTTAATAAGTTCAGCAGCAAACTTTATAAAAATTACAGTTGCTGGCAACAACATTTCTTATTTAGTTCTAAGGTAAATAGAAGCTAATATAGCTAATTTAGCTGCCATTTGCTGCACTCTCTCAGGAGTCAAAAAAGTAAATACTATTTAAATATTGGAAATAACAGTTTGTCGTAATTCCGAAACTTTGCAAACATTGAGGTGACATCTTAATACATCCAGGTACCACGAGGATCCTTCGTGCGTCAAAATGGTGCCGCGAAGACACCTGTTGGGCTGAACAACATGCGGGACCTTCGTTAAGTCCATTTTAATGACTTAGATCAGCAGTATTACTGGAATAACAGAAAGCTAACAAATAATTGCTTATGATATTAAGGTTAACTGAAAAGGATCCTTGGACGATTGGACAAGCCTAGGAATAGTTTCGCTATTGCGGTATTGGCGAGAAAACTTACGCCTTCGCGGTCTTCCTCTGCCTCTTCTCTTACGTCGCCTTCGTCTTCTTCTTCGCCTTCGCCTTCGTCTCCTCCTTCGTCTTCTTCTTCGTCTCCTACCTCGCCGACCTTGCAGAATTTCAGGAAAAAATAGCATTAATTTTCGTTTCATTTTCTTAATTTTTGCTCTGAGTTTTGGAATTTTCTATACTAAATGTCTTCGCCAGAGCAGGTTAAAAACCTTTTTGGTAACATATAACGATGTTATCTCGAGAGGACTGTGAATTTTGTCAGTGGAAGAACAGTAGGGTGAAACGCCGTGATTCACATGAGCCTAACCTAATACTACCGAGCAAGAACAATAGCTTTAGCTATTGAAGTACGGCGTTTGACCTGGGCGTTACAGGAGACGTCATGCCTGTCCATACTGTATAGTTTATTTCTTAACATTGCCAGTTTGTCAATTAATTGCCAAATTACTTGGAAACAGCCGTTAATGAGCATGGGTGCGTCTTGAATCTTGTTGTCTACGTTCGTAATGCGACGACTTTTTACCTAACACTCGTCGAAGGAAAATTTGATAAAAATAAGGTAAAACGAAAAAACGATCAGGATTTTAACTTAGCTTGCCGAATTAAGCAGGCTTCCAGACGTTGGTACAAGCATCAAGGTTTATCCACCCACTGTCAACACACCGGCAGTAACGACAGTTGAGACTGCCTTTTTTTTCCTCGTTCTATTTTTCGTCCATATAAGGTATATTTTCAACACCAAATAGGAGAAGGAGAAGATATCTTACTGATTCTAGCATTCGAGTCATCGCTGCTACAACCCTTACTTAAAACAAACAAAAAGCACAAGTCAACGCGGATCATTCCGTTTCTTGCAACACGTTTCATGTACTGAATTTTATCACTCTTTAAACCAAACAAGTTCTACCATTTTGTTACGAAAGTTCCCTCAGACTTTCCACTACTATGCAAATAATTTTGAATGTATTGAATGCAGATTATCATTACGTATGAAAAAATTTCTCTTTCTAGAACTAAGTGTTACAGCTTGTTCTATAAACAAATTGTTCGTTACTACCTCGCACGCGACGCCTTCCGTAGCGTGCACGCCTCCCTCTTAGCCATCGTCTCTTCCATCTAAGTTGGAATTTTCCTCTTCTTCTCCTCACTGCAAGTCTTCGTCCTTTAAATCGCATAAAATAACGTCTTCGTCGATTTACCCGAACCCATTTTCTCCTGATCCGAATGTAACGACTCCTACCACGACGTTTAATATACCTCCACTTTCGACGGAATCGCACTTGGTATTTGGATTTTCCACGGAAAATGAGATGTATTTTACCGCGGTAAATGATCCGGTATCTTCTGCCGTATCGTCTTATGCGGAGCCATGAGCGACCGTATTTCAAATATCGAACGCCACGTCGGCGAACAATGATTCTCCAGCCTCTCATAAAGTATACCCTTGACCTCTTTCCTCTTCGTTTGATGACGTAACGACGTCTACCGTATCGCACAGTCCATCGTCTTCTGCCTTTTCTCACGCGTCGTCGTCTACCGCGGAAAATAATCCTTCGACCACCCCATCCTGAGCGAGAAAGAAGGTGTGAGTTAAACAGTGGATGTTGTAGTTTAGGGTACGTTTACACTATACCGGTAGCTTTTTGTGACGCCACCAAAAGCTGTCTGCTATAGTGTGAACAGGTATCGGATATGTGACTATCCGCTTTAGAGATCGGCGGGGCGCTCCGCTACAACCGTTTTTGTGTGTGAACAGAAACTCTATCGGGTATAGGGCGGCGCAAAAGCTATTTAATTACGACCTTTGATACAGACAAGTTTAATAGAAGCGACAGCATACGAACTTCTACGTTGATCTGTGATTTGCAAGACTCACACTAGTGCCATTTAAAGATAACCTGTGCATGTAAGACAGTTTCAGTTCTCGTTGGAATGTGCGATAAGATTATCTGATGGGAAAACTCTCATTGCTTGGCTTTAACATTTCCTGCGCGCGTGTGAAATCACTGGGTTATTGGCATTGCTGCATACAAAAGACGTCGTTTTTCTGTGGCGCTTTCACGTGCTGGGTTTTGTATTATGACCAGTCTAAGTGCCCCACTTCACTTAACCGTATCAGGTTCTTTTGAGGAGGATGCACATCTTTTGTTTCTGCGTACAACACTGCGTATCAAGCAAAGTGTTCCTGATGGTACACAAGCAAAAGCGTTTAGTATTCACGGCTTACGACAATGCAAAAAGCCGGCTTGACCATGGTACAGTCAAGAAAATCCAACGACAAAAATAAAGGTAACTAAATAGTTTTGGTGGACAAAATCATTTAAAAATAATTGTTTGAAAAAGCCTCTATCCCATTCATGGAAAGCTTCAAAAACCAGTCTAAAAAGTAAAGCCTGGCATCGTGCGACACCTTTTATCAAGAGTATACCTCACCAGGGGCTAATGAATTGAAAAAATAGTAGTTTGAATAACAGCTTAAGACACTTGTGTGCTTTTCATTCCCTTTGAAACGCTCGTTCTAAAAAGTTAATCAACTATCCGCCAAGCAAGGACACCTTACGTACTTCGCTTTCTTTGCCGACGCCTTCTTCGACGACGTCGGCGACTTCTTCGTCGCCTACGGCGTCTTCGCCGCCTTCGACGTCGTCTTCTTTTCCTCAAGCGCAAACCTCTTCTTCTTCCTATACAGAAAGAAAATCATAAAGAGATGTTTCTCCAATCAAACTGGAATTGAGAGTCAGAAATGCTATCTCCTCGGTGACAAGATATTATAAAGAATTCGACCGCAAGAAGTAAGCCGTTTAATGAAAATCCGTTGTAGATATTCTTAGGATGATTAAATTATATATTAGCTGTGATCTAATTACGCGGAGAGCGACATAATTGATTTCTTTTGCCACGTTAACAAAGCATTCTAACTCATACGTTAAGATAATTAGATTTTGCGAACTGACAAGTAATAAGAACAAAGTAAGAACAGTTCTGTAAACATGTTAACATGTAAACATGTAAACATGTTATGTAAACATGGAAGCAACAATATCTAGGGGAAAAAACACAAAATTTTAGAACCACAGTGCTGTAAATGCCGATATCAATAACCACAATGAGAAAAACTCCAACACATGAGGAAAGACCTTTGGACTGGTAAAACATGTTTCTTACAGTGGGAAAAATTGATCAGAGTAGATTCAATCCATCTAACCTCACTGGAATGAAACCTCATTCATAACACCGGGGTTTTTATTTCATGGTTATTATAATGGGGTTGTGTGTGTCTCCTTTCAAGTTACTGAAGGCCTGAAAACAGACCACATAATATTAATAGGTAAAATAGGATCGTCCTGGTGAGTGTTGTGTTGATGACAGTGACTGAAGTTTGCACAAGTGTACGGTAGTCATCTTTAGAGTCAAAGTGAATTGAATCACGTTAGTTGATGGTATTCAGTTTAATTTGACTCTGAAGATGACTTCTCCACAGGTTGTCAAAACGTAAGTCACTGTCATTAACAGTCCTATTATATATTCAGGACTACGATCACCCGGACGATCATACTCCACGTACTTATGAAATGACTCCTGGCTTCAAACCTTTTACTACTACTACATAATGCAATAGATTATATTCTTATCAACTTACTCTTAAAACGGATCCTCCTTATTTTACCATAGCGGCCCTTCCTAAAGATCCTCACGCCTCGCTTACCAGCCAGCTTCACTCTCACCCGTCTACCACGGACGCGTATGCTGCAACGAACGCGGCGTCTCACACGAATCCATTTCTTGCGTCGCCGTAAGAGCCATGTCCGACCTCGCCTTTTGACCCGTGCGTATCTCTTTCCGTATCGTAATGCTAGCCTGACACGTCGGATACGCTTCCATTTTCGTCTCCTTCTAAGATACCATTTGCGGCCAAATCTTCTAAGCCCGCACCATCTTTTGCGGATACGCACTCTCCAGCGTTTTCTCGTGCGCCTGATTCGCCTGTACTTGCGCGTGAGGTAAATCCTCAACTTTCTCCTAAATCTACGAATGCGTTTCTTTCGTCGTCCGAAGAAGTACTTTCTCCTCACTGTAACGCGACGTCTTCTTCCTCCATACCTCACATATCGTCGGCCTGTAAAAGCCCAAAAAATGTTTTAAGGCTAAAATGATCTATTAGTGCGTCAAAACAGAATGAAAACATCGGTATCTCTCTAGAACTCATGGATCTTAATTTGATGTGTTAATTTTTTGTGGTGAAAGAGCACAAAATCCTTTTTCACAATGAAACCTGTAAATGCGAAATAAACAAAACCTCAGTCACAAGCGATTAGCTCATTATAACGACACTCGCAAGGTATTCATGTATTAATTTTACACGATTACTCTTTTTAATAAGGCCAACGAAACCACATCCAAATGCAATGGCATCCAAGCAGCGCTGCCTTCATCAAATTGTCTAATAGACCTTTCCACCGCTTTTTAAACTTTTGTTATGGCCAAGTTAGGGAAAATCCGTCGAAACCACTAGAAAGTGCACCTTAAACTGAAATAACTTGCCAAGTTTGAAAGTGATACCTCTCAAGCGAGCAAAGACGTAGCTCCGTAAAATTTTCAAAATTTATAGACGTTTGTATGGGGGGGGGAGGGGAGGGGGGCAAGTTTGTGCCCATAACCATATAAACGTCTGTAAAATTTCGCAACTTTGAGGAGTCATATCTTCGTTAGTTTTCACCAAAACACTTTCAAACTTGGCAGTTTTACTAATTTAAGGGCGCTCTTTCCAGTGAAGTCGATGGATTTTTCGTAACTTGTCCATGTCAAAAGTTGGAAAAAACCTTGGAAAGCTCTGTTTGCGCACGATATGAATGTGGATGAGTGTGTTCAGAGGTATTCCCCGAGTGGCTGCTACCTTTAAAAAGCAGTTTACGGTATACGTTGACTACGATGTCCACTTACGTCGGCTAAGCCCTCGTCTTCTTCGTCGTCTCATCTTACGCCCTGAAATAAAAAACTTGATATTATTATTCTTCCTAAAGGGTTTATGTCATGTGTGAAGTGGACTGCAATATCGACATTGTGCCGATCGGCCGGGAAATGTTAGAAATTGCAATCAGTTTGGATTGGAAGAGAAGACTCGGAACTCAGATGGAGTAAATGTTCACAAAATCATGGAATAATAGAGCGTTTTCACTCACGTGACCTAATGCTGTGTAAATGTAAATGTAAATATCATATTATCCACTCCCCTCAGGGCCGTTCAGGGATAATTTACAACACTGGTTGGGGGACTTTGCCAGACTGCTTAAGTTCCACTTAACAAGTAATGAAGGAATGAGTAATGATGCCCCCATACATGAGTGTGAAAGTGAGATAAACCACAACACCGGGCACTACGTGGCCTACTGTTTATGAAGAGTGTGTGGGTTCTTTAACGTCCCACAAATTTTTTATTACATGTGCAAGGGCCTGTGAGACGGGGCCTACGGTTTATCGTCCTTATCCGAGAAGACTAGAAAGTCAAACCGTTTGCAGATGTTATTACAAAGGCAGCACTTTGTCCTCAGTTATTTAAAGACCCTGAGTGTTGGTCCGGCCGGGGTTTGAACCTACGGCCTCCCGCTCAGCAGACCGGCGCTTATCCCATTGAGCTAAGCGGGCGGCGGTTGCAATTTTATTGGAACAGAAAATATGTTTACATAAGAAAAGAAAAAGTTTAACTCAGAGAGTTGGTGTGATATTCCATACATGGCCGTCATTGTATTAGAGACCTTAAGATTCGAGAACAAGAACAACCGGCTACGAGTACGAGATTTGACTGAAAGGTTCTTCGCGTATTCTCTAAAAACAGACACCCTGGATAGCTTGATTGTACTTTGACTGACCAGAAAAGTTAGCACTGTTATCTTTTTGAAGGGGGTTAAGCCCTCTCCCAATTTCAAAATGATAAAACTTCTAACATTTGATGACTTGTTTCCGCCACTACGACATACTCGCTAAAACTCGTGGTAGAATGACGACGGCTATCACGTTTTACCGCCAAAATGAAGCTGGTTCACGCGCGCGCACTACTTAGTATTGAGAAAATCTCGTGCTCGTAGTCCTTGTCGTCTAGAATCCAAAGAACTCTATTGTTTCGTTTTGGAACACCGATATGGCAGTTGTGCAAATTATCAGGTGAATGGCTTAAGCCCTGGTGGCACAAACAAATGAGTCGAGATACATACATCTACGTCTCCTTCTTCGCCGCCTTCGCTTTCTTCTGCGGCGTCGCCTGGCTCGTCTTCGTCTTCTCCTTCGACGTCTCCTCCTGCGTCTTCTCGCTGGAGTAAAAAGTGAGTGGAAAACTTTGTTTAAAAATACAGAATATTCTAAAATTGATCAAGGGCTCTTCGGAGTAATAACTTTGCGTTGTTAGTTTGTTGCGCATAAGTCACCAGTGATGTCAAAAAATAGTCGCGAATATAAATTGTGAGGCAAAATGTCCTTTATCTGAAAGGGCTGGGAATGAGGTGCAGTATCGATAAACTTAGACTTCAATTCGTCACTTTAGAAACGAGAAGAGGACTGGAGCCGAAATTCGAACCGTAATTGCTTCCGGGATGGTCCCTGCCACACGCAGTTCAGCTATTGGCCAATTTCTCTGACTAAAGGCAGAGCAACAAAATAAGCACCGGCTTCGTGTTTTCGCTTGACGCTGCGCTGTCTTTGCTAGATCTGCCTACTATCCAATCGTGGTTACAAACTCCTGATTAAAATATCAGTCACACTTACAGGTTCGCCTTGGTCTCCTGGTGACTATTCTCCTCCTCCTACACCACCTTCCATGATACCTAACTGAAGCTGCTCTACCTCTTCTCTTCACACGCAGACGTCGACCATGGTATCTTATATGATATGTACGACGACGAACAACAGGCTTCCATTTGCGTCCGAGCATCATGTACAGCCGTCTTCTCATCATCATCATGCGTGCCCACGTACGTTTGAACAGGATCATCAGCATTTTAGCTTTCCGCTGAAGCCGCATCAGCCTTCGGCGATAATTCAGATACCAGCGACCTCGGCGCCTCACAATAGGTTTCCACCTCCTGCCCATTAAAATGTACCATTTTCCGCGTTGCTTCTTGCATCGTCGCCATCTTTTCTGGAAGTAGATTTTTACACGTCGTCCGGTTCTTCGTAGTCTGTACCGTTTTCTACCAATTTTCACGTACCATTTTCTACCTCCACGTTTCAAGCGCCTGTAACGCCCTCGGAAGTACACTCTAGGGCGACCTGTTTGCGAATACGATAAGTAAGAATATCCATATATAAGGAAGTAGCGAACGTATAAAAGCAGGATAAAACATAGTATATAAAGGTGTGGTTAAATAAAAATTCCTTGTGATCTGTCCCGTTAATGACCTCTCAAGATTTAAAACATGTCCCATGTAAACATATAAGCCATTTAAAAACAAATAAAAAAAGAAGGAAATTGTAAATTGTCATGATAAGTGTGAACTGCACGGTTCAGTAACAAGAAATCAATAAACCACTTACGCTTTCTTCGACGGCCATATCTTCTTCGCCTTCGCCTTACACGTCGAGCTACAGTTTTGGAAAACAATCATAATCATTAAAGAGAAAGAGGAATGCCTTTATGGTAAAGGTTCTTTGTTGTCCTTCTTAAAGATCCAGAATTATAAACTAGACACTCAACCTATCAGTCCCTAAAAAGGAATAACCTTTATCTCTTGATATGGATTTACTTTTGAAGACCTACGATTCCCATTTAACTGTGGCAAAACATATTCTTGATTATAAAAGGACGCGCTAGCATATGCGGAAGGAACAAAGGCGAGTAGCCTGTACATAGACGTTGTTTTCTTTTTCTTTTCGAAAATCGAGGGGCACGAGAGCGAGAATGAGGGCACCCTCTTGCGCTAGGGGTCAATAAATCTCCGGCGATTTTTTTTGTCCTACGCGCGCCCGACGATTGTTAAAGAGAAAATAGAGGGTCTGAGAATGGGCTAAAAGGTGAGATGAAAGCTCGTATTCGTGGTGCTTAGTTGTGGAACAAAAAGATTGATCTAATGACGGAAGAAAATGTTGCGATCAATATTACGTCATGAATAAGGTACACTACGTACTTCTTCGTCTCCTTAACCCGTATCTTCTTCTTCTTCGTCTTCTCCTTCGTCGTCCACGATATCGTCTTCTCCCCCGTGGTCTCCGTCTTTTACCGCGGCGTCTTCTTAATCTCCACCGTCCTCTTCGTCGTCGGCGGCGTCGTCCTTTTCTTCTTAATCTATACTTTCTTCGCCGTCTTCTTCGTAACCCAAACCTTCTTCGCCTTCGTCTTCTTCTCAAACCGTACCTTCTTCGCCGTCTTCTCCTCCTTCCTCTCCTCAACCTATAACGTCTTCTTCGGCGTCTACCTCTCCTGCCCAATCGTCGCCTTCTTCTTCTCCTTCTCCTAGCTGTAATTTGAACAAGAAATTCAATGAATCGAAACGACAACGATAAGGAGCAGTTTTTCCACTTAGTAATTCCTCCCCTAACTAAACACTGCTACAAATGAGAAGTCAGTGTTGAAGTTGGTTCAGGGGAGGAGAGTGTCCCAGAATCTGGTACTCATCCGTATTTTTAATCGGAATAACATGACACGCAAAGAACAGATAAAATTCAAGGTAATCCTCAAAAGTCGTAAAACAAATTCAGTAAAAAAGAGCGCAAAATCTACGCTTGTTCGCTTTTCAGAATCCTCTGAGAACACATAAGCAAGCAGCTGTCTTTTCTTTACACCTTTCACTCCCAAAGTGAATTATGGAGTCTCAAAAGGTGGTTTTAACTTTTGATTGTGTGGATAAAATTCGCTGGTGCGCAGGACCATTCAAATAAAATCTCTTTGGCATTACTTCCACATGGTACCATTTGTTTTTCAGGATTTTTTCAAAAACTATTTAATTTTTTGACATCGGCCACTTTTGAGAGTAGAATACCCTGCGAGCAGAAGTTTCGTTCTGGTATTACTTTTAGCATTCGTAAAGTCGTTGGCGTGAGTTGTCAGTCGCGTAGACGGTTAGTGTTCACGTAAACAAACCAACTATTCGACTAACAGCGACGCGAACGACTTTGTAAAAGCTAAAAGCCACGCCGGAAAGAAACCTCTGCTCGCATGGTAGAGTGAACGGGTTAATCAAAGCGAAAAAAAGACTGTTGAGGACTACCAAGTTACTGGTAAAAGGATCATTTACTTTTGCTGCTAATCAGAGACTGATGGGTATACAGGTATAGTCAACGACTGTAAATAATGAATCCTCCAATATCTGAAGCATATAAACATTTTTATAGTGCTTATTAATGGAGTGCCCCAAAAATGAAATAACTGTCCCTCTTCCTAAAAACACGCCATTTAGGAGAGCAAGGTCGGGTGTTGAAGCGGTGGGAACAATCGCCTCCCACCAATGTGGCCCGGGTTCAAATCCCGGCGCTGAAGCCACCCGTGGATTGAACCTGTGGGTTCTTTTGCTCCGAGAGGTTTTTTTCGAGTACTCCAGGCTTCCCTTCTCCTCAGAAAACACCATTTCCAAATACCAATTCGACCAAGAAAGGTAGACGAAGAAACACTCTGTGGATGTTTTACCTCTAAATAGTTATTTTGTTTTATTTATTTTGTACCAAAAGTTGTCAATTTACTACCGCTACTGACCGCGCGATTTGACCACGCCTTACCTTTTCTCGCTCTTCCGTACCGCCCGCGATACCGCACTCGATAACGCCCTCGTGTTCTTTTCACCCTCAATTTTTTCCCGCGGTAGGTAATGCTATACCGCACAGGTCTCCTTATTAGGCGCCATCGTCGTTTGAACTGCATGTAATAACGTCTTCCAGTACACTTAACAGGCCTCCATTTCCTTAGCAAACGGATTCTGAATGTGCGCGAGTTTCTTGGAAGGCGGACGTATCTGTTGTTTCTTCGTATTGTCCACCAACCTCGGCGGATGTAGATTCGCTGCCATGTCACAATATTTATGTACCAGATTCCACGCATTAGTTTAACCCATCGCCATCTTCCAAATGCTTTCAGTTGTGTCCTTCTGCCACTTCGGCGGATTCTGTATTTGATTCCCTTAACTTTTATGTTCCATCGACGCCTCCATTTTCTCAAAATGCGTAGACGTCGCCTGAAATAGATCTTACGTCGCCTCCAGACTAAAAAGAAAGCAAAAAAAGCTCGAAATGACAAAATATATATTTTGTTTCAACAACAAGCTACAAACCCAATAAGATAGGCTACAGACGATCAGCCTTATGACCAGAAACGCACATTAAATTTATCTGGAATAGAAACAATACTTGATGTGAGTGAGCTTGTCGAATTATTAGTAGGGGTAGGGACCTTCGATCCGAAAACGGCGTAGCCAATGAAAACGTCGCAGAAAAATAGACTTTGCAAACGTTTTCGCAATTATTGCAAGTCAGTTACTAAAGAGATGGGACCACTTTGGAATTAAGACAGAGATGGTAAAGTCTATCGCCTTGCCCTTCCCGTACTCAAGAAAACCTAAAATTTAGTCACTTCACGTCGTAGTTATACAATGACGTCAAAGAAATTTACAAGAAGCTTGTTGTATAAACATAACATTTTTTTGCTTCCTAAAGGTTTTGTGCTTTCATGGTTCATACAGAATTTTTGTTAGGGGGGGCGGGGAATCAAGGACTTTTCAACGACTACTCAAGGACTAAAATAATTATTTCAAGGACTTCCTTTCCCTGTAATTTGATATAGAATGACATGAAGTCACGACCTTTCAAATTCGTAGGAGGAGGGGAGTTTGCTTATTGCAATACCTTCCCCCAGGAAGGCATGGTTCCTAGGGTACCTCAAATAACGGAAAATGAACTATTCCGGGAACATTGAAAAAATAAGAAAACACACTTTCATATGATCACCTAGCCTGCCCCGCAGGCGTTTTTAGGGGAGATCGTATTTCTTCCCTCCCCACAAGGGAGGGAAGAAATACGATCTCCCCTAGAAACGCCTGCGGGGGAGGCTAATGATCACCAAGAATATTTTTGTACTGCTGCGCTTTCAATCTTTTCCTGGCGAAAAACACTTTTTTAACAAAGGTTATTTTTATTCGAGGAGCTTTCAAAAATATTCAAGGACTTCTGTGAACTTTTCAAGGATATCCCACAATTTTCAATTTTCAAGGACTATTCAGAACGGGATGCTTTTTCAAGGACTTTTCATGACCCGTGCGAACCATGGCTTTAGAATCTCCCGTTGCCGTTGCCGTCCTAGTTTCAGAAAAACAAGACGGCAAACCTTGTGTGACAAGCTTGACAATATTTGGGTTTTAAAAAACGTTCGCCAAACGCCACCCTCCTCTAAGCAGATCCTTATGTTTTCTCAGACCAGAAAACAATAATGTTAAGTGAAGATCACGACAAAACGCGCTTATAATAGCCTTGTCACATTTGTCACACACGAGCGTTTGCCGTTCCCTCCTTTCTGCCGTCCTGTTACGAAAACTCACTAATGTCCCTAACTGTTTCTGTACGCAAAACGGTTACCTCCAGTAGACGGCTATCTGAGGTACGCGGAAATGCATATACAAACTCTTGAGCCAACACTTGTTTTAAGATAGGCACTTTCTGGTCCCAGGGGTGTTCGCTTACAAGTTCGGTTACAGGAAATGACAACAAGTGACTCGTGATCACTCCCCATAACAATGTATATGCAATCGTTATTACCTCCTCGACGTCTTTTTCGGAAGACTCGTCTTCGCCTTCGCCTCCTACGTCGTCGTCTTCGTCTTCGATTCCTTCTTCGTCGTCTACGTACTTTGCGTCTACGCCTTCGTCTTCTTCGTCTTCGTCGCCTTCTTCGAATTATTCGTTTGTACCAGCGAGGTCGTCGTGAGACTGCAAGTGCAAAATCAATTGAAGTAAGGCAGCCTGTTAACCTCCAGTCAGAAAGTCCTAAATCAGTCATATAAGCTCTTACTCTCTTTCAAGAATAGTCCACTCGTAAGGGAAATGCGAGAGACACTACGGTTCCGTAAAATGTTTTTGGTGTATGCTGGCAATATGCCTCCTTTATTTTTGAGAAGTAAAGATAGCTTCCAAAACCGTGACAAGGTCTATTGAAATACGTGATAATGTTATTAGTCAAGTCTATTCGACTAGATGTCACGGTTTCGAATTGGACTGTAAACTTAACTGAATATTCATGTTACCTAGCTGATAAAGTCATTCACGAAAAACTGATACTTTTTACCTAACATAGTCAGAGCTGATTTTTATTTTAAAACGTTTTGCCTCCTGCTATCTACGCTTGAGTCCTGTTGGGTTCTCGAACAAAAAGCTTCTTTAAGGAGCTAGATAAGATTCATGTACGTGCTGCCAAGATCTGTACTTTAGAAAAATTGGTACACTTCCAGCTACAAGGTGTTAGATCATGCGAATTAGTTCTTGATAAATAATCTGTATGATCCAGAGTTATTACTATTAGCCCATAAATGGTTTTACGAAACTGCGTACGAAACTATCCAATATTTTTTTTCAAAAGTACGACTGCAGTTACAGTATAAGAAGAAAGCTTATAAGTTTTAGACACCTTTTCCCAATTACAGACAGAGCTACTTCGTGCAAGTTCATTGTGGAGTTCTTTGGAGAGTCAGAACTTTTTATTCCCATTATTCCATTTCGTATACCTTCTATAGACAAATGGTACCCCTTCCACATACCTTGTCTACAACTTTGCATCGCTTTTAACTGCTACAAATGAACTGTCTTTTAAGTAGGAATCAGTCACAGAAATAGAACTTTTTCTCGACTTTTTAAAAGCCATAAAATTCATCTGTTAGCCCTTTTGGGCCCTTTTACAGACCAAAATGACAGATTTCCCTACCCTATTAAATACTCCAACTCGTGAAATCCCTACCCTTACATAAACCTGAAGACTGAAAAAGATACTCCTTTCGGGCGGAACCTCCCGTATAACCCATCATAGGGAGTACCCCCGGGGATACCGCTGGGGGATTGAGAAGCTGGCGTTTCGAGTGCTACCATGAGAAAACAGCGCACAGCCGACACTTCCGGACGCCACCACTTGATTGCCCACGAAATTACTTTCACACTGATAACGTGTCACTACCCAGATGTGGTCAGTACTTCGGATTGGTCGCACTGCGAGTAAAGTTTGCTTTGACCAATCAGAGGCACTACCCATATCTGAATAGTGATACGTCATCAGTATGGAATTTCTAGGCTCTTTGCTGCGCTCGATGTCATTTCGCGATGAAAACAGTGGTGCTTCGCGAAATGTCAGCTGTTTTCTCAGGCTACTCGAGAGCTCGCTCTTCAATAGAGCGAATCAGGGGACTGTGGATTCCGTGTGGTTTATATACTGGGTGTTATGCTATTGGTGGAAACATGGTACTGTGAAAACCAAGAATAAAAAGGTTGAATGAAAACCGTTCGTTGATTCAGTGCAGATTAAGAGGGCCAATTTGCAAGAAGTAAAATGCTCGAGTAGACACTGTTATCACACATCGACCAAATATAAATGATAAATTTAAGGCCCTCCAGCCGAGGTTTCTCCTCATTTGTACGTGACGTCAGTAAACGATATACTCGTGCTTACCCTTTCTTCGTGTTCTTTTGACTCTTCTCGCTCTCTTCCAAGTGCGTCCTATTCTTATTCGGTAGCTTCCTCGCCTTCCTCGTGTAACACGGAATTTACGGCGACCCACTCTTATGTATCGCCTTCGTTTTCTCCTTATTCTCCTCCATTTTCGTCCTATGCGCATGCTCCATCTTCGCCCACGACATCTACACAATAAGACAGCAATTTTTAGTTGTGATTAACTGGCCAATCGTAACTAAGGCAGTAGGTGGACGATTCAGTACGGAATTCAATATGCCTCGACTATGACGAGGCAACGAGGAGGACAAGTTAGTTGTGCCCTCTTTAATTTGCCTTAATACAGCGGTAATATTCTTAAAACTTGTTTTGCAATATAAGTGCTAAAGTGTAACTCCCTAGAAATAGGTATAAATATGTCTGGAAATATTTTTGTTGCCGCAACTGTTGCACTCAGAAGAAGCAAGTGTTAATTTTGTGGCTAATATTAGTCACGTGGTACTCAATGCCAAACGCTGATTAGCTATTCGTTCAAGTGAACCCCTTAACTTCTAACGAGTACTGCTGAAAAGTAAACGTTGCGAGATACATTCATTTCAGGTGGTGTATTACTAGGCACCGTGTCATGTAAGATGTCAAGAAACAGGGCGCCAAAATAGCGAGACAAGTTGCAAGAAACATTCTTTACTGTAAAAGGGAGTAAAATAAAACGGTGCTCATGTTATAACCAAATACTAAACCTTTCTTACCTGACAATTCTTTTGCGGCCTTTGAACCGGTAGGTAAATCTCCATCGTAAGCGCACTGTTCTTTTTCGCCACCTGATGTAACGGCGGCCGCCACGCCTAAACACTCGCACATTCCTTCGTCCAACGCGCACAATCCATCTTCTGCCGCGCCGGTAGATGCGTCTTGTCCTTCCCAATACTTTGATTGTGAGCTTACGTTTAAATCGCCGCAAACTAATTCTTCGTCTCTTGTATCGGCAGACATATCGACGACGAGTAATCACGCGACGATAGCGACGACGGAAGCGGATACGGGTTCCTTTCCTTCTACGTCCTGAAACAAGGTGAAAAAAAAAACATAACAACCGAGCATTAACTGAGACTTCTTACTATCGGGAATCCACTATTTTTGGATGCATAAAAATAGAATAATCTTTGATCCTAGCGACGACCATTTATTCATTAATTTTCATTTCATTCTCGCAGTTCACATACATTATTTCTCAGGTATTTATTCTCATGCGATGTAACGGAATTCACAGGTGATCCAACCCAGCATGTAAGTCGTTTAGTGGTCAAACCGAGTTGGCTAGAGTGCCCATCAGCAGCTAGCGTGAGGGTCACGAAATTGGATTCCGTCCAAAAATTTATCTATTCAGGATTAATTGTGTTTAGTTTTAATTAACCAACATAAGGCGAGGACCGTTCTCCATACTCTCCGATACATAAAATAGAAGTAAATACTTCTTGACCTTCTCAACGTTCACATGGACGGATGTAACTTGCAAGCTACCTTTCGATGGAAAATGCACCCTAAGTAGAGTAAGTCTAAAACCAACAATTATCTATTCCAAACAACAGGAAGGTTGCAGTTTTGTTAGATGGAAAAACATTGCCAAAGATCTCCTAACACTTGTGACAGTGTTAGTTTATAGCAAGCCATTGCATTCAAAATAGTAATGTCGTTTAGATGACGTACTTCTGTATCTCCTTCGTTTCCTTCTGATAATTCGTCTCCTCCTCCTTCTTCGTCGTCTTCTTCGTCTTCTTCTTCGTCTTCGCCTTCGCCTTCGTCTTCGTAACTTGTATCGTCGACCACCTAAAAACAACCAACCAATAAACAGTGCAAATCTTTGAAACATGTGGTTAAACAAGTGACTAATGCGAATTTATTGAATGCAGAAACTAAATAGTTATGAAACATATCTTGCTTCCTTTTTCTGCTACATGTAGCATTCTTCTACTATCAAAAAATCTAACAAAGCTGTGGTGAGCCTTATTTAAAGGGCCTGTTGCAGTCTTTGCCACCAAAAATCCTTTTATATAATTTCCCTGAGAACAGTTTTTCTGCTTATTTAGTTTTGTATTCTTGTGAAGAAGGAAGAGGTGGGCGGTGGGGTGGGGGAGGTGCAAAACGACTAAGAAAGAAATACGCTTTTTTGAGTGATATCATAGGTACTTAAGCTCAGAATGTGACCAAAACGAGTTGCGTCAGTGGTTCACCCTTAGTACAGACGTTGTGTAAAAGGCGTTTTTGATAAATTGCGTTGTGTTTCCTGTGCCATGTCTTCTTCTGGATCATTATACCGCTTGTTTAACAAGTCGGCGCAAGCTGGCTACTAAAAGTTAGTTAAGGGATTAAAGTCAATCAGAAAACGCAAAATATCTTGAACGAATAATAATGAATATTAAAAACTCGCTAGATCACCCTAAACCACCCTTGTATACGACGCCCAAGGGAGATGAACCACGAATGTTAACTGAGACATCCTCAATTAATTTTCGTACTAATAATTCCTGTTCAAACTCTTGCAATTACCTTGCCAGGAAAAATGCCATGGCGCTTTATAATAAGGACGACACTTATGTCATCAAAACAAGGCTTATATTCTGAGCTTGGAGTAGCGGTTAGAAGATTTCAAAATTCGTGACTTACGTCTTCGGCGTCTTCGCCGTCGCTTTCTAACTCGCAGTCTTCGCCAGCGTTTATTCCTTCTCATCATATACCTGCCGCGCCGTTTAATGACTGAGTATCTCCTACGACCTAACTTTATGTAGCGGGTCCTTCGTCTCCTGATCGACCTCCATTTACCTCTGGTTTTAATTCTCCATCTTCCCCTACGACATATCACAGACCGACGACGACTCTTGAATCTTATCGTGAACTTCCACCTTAGATAGATATTCTTTCTTCCGCGTCTGATATAGCGCCTACTACCGCGTCTGCGCACACGGTATTGTCGTCTTCCAAAACGTATAAACCATTTTCCGCGCTTTCGTAGGATAGGACGAGGTCTTCTATTGACCTTGATTGAACATCGGCCTCTGGTTAAGCCTCGGATTTGATATTTTCGCTTTCCCAATCTTACGACAAAACGTCGGCGCAACCTGATTCGCCGGAATTTACCTCTGAAACGTGCCCTCACACCACGTCTTACTGCAAAATAAGAATAATGATAAAAAAGAATTGGAATCTTAGTGTAGAAAAGACGGTGCGTTTAGGAACGGCCAGGGTTGTGAGATCTGAGGGACGTGAAATTTCAAGACCCAAATACAACCCTCCACAAACATAGTCTCACGGGTGCAGCGCTCTTGCGCTTTCAGGTCAAGAATTAGGGAACTTAGGCAAAGAGAACGCCTTTAGAACTTAACTTCACAAAAATTGACCAACGTTTGGCAAGTTGAACGACATAGAAAAAGGGCAATGAATTTTGAAACAGCGCGAATTCACTTTTAAGAGACGTTTTTGGCACCGAAATCGCCGTCGTCGTTACTGAAGCTCCCATTAGTTCACTCTGCACTGGATAGCTTTCATACTTTCCTATAAACCACACCAGATTGACCTTTCATTCCCATTAAGACGTCATTTTTACCGTATTTACCTCGTCGTCGCTTCCTTCGTCTATATCGACGTCGTCGTATTCTTCTTCTTCTCCTTCTCCTCCTGCGTCGTCGGCGTTTTCTTCGTCTTCTTCTCTTTAATCTCCTTTGCCGTCTTCTTCGTCGTCTGCGCCGTCTTTTGCGGTATCGCCTTCTTTTGAATCCTTTGGTAAAAGCAAACAAAAGGCAAAACCTCAGATACCACTGTTCAAGTAAAGAATCACGTTGGTGTGATTATTTAAACAGAGTAAATAGAGAGATAAGGAATCACGTTTACGGCAAACGACAAACGTGTAATTGTATCACGTGACCAAGTTTTCTGTTTACTTGTCGTTTTCTATTCATTGCACAAGAATACGCTTTTTCTTGTTATGTTTATTTATCAGATTTATTTTGGACAGTTTTTATCTGTTCGTTGCCTAATTTGAGAAATTCTCAACCTACATCTCTCGTTTGCCTTTTGCCGTAAGCGTGACTCTAAATCTGCCTAATGATCCACCGCGTTCGAAGTCATTTAAATTTGGTCACTCCTAGGATCTAACCATTGTTTAATATGATCTGATTCGAGGAGATATATAGCGTAGACTACAAAGCAATTTATGATAAATAAACCACTTATGAAGAGATGTAGAAGTTTACTGATTGTTTAAAAGCGCGGTGTAAGTTAGACCTCGTCTATAAAGGCGACCATTAGTGTTTAAATAGTGCATAAACTTAAGCTATAGAAACACGTCAGGGCTACGTGTCCAAAGGAGACACAAGCTGGAATCCTAGAACCTTAGGTTACAGTTTTATTGATTTATCCCATCGAATATCCTCTCAGTGCAAGAAGCAAATACAGTGCAATAGATTGATTCAGAATCGCGTTCACGGCAAACGGCAAACGCGAGACTCATGTTGGCAACCTCTCAAATTGAGAGATGAGCCGGTAAAAAGTGTCCAAAATAATTTTAATGGCTAAACTTGGCATGAAACCACATATTGGTAGATATAATAAACAGTAGATGAAAAGTTAGAGGATAACTTGGTCGCGTCGTTCAAATTGACGTTTGCCGGTTGACGTAAACTTGATTTAAAATCTATCTAATGACTTAGAATAACACTTTGAATCCTTAATGCGAAATACAAGGTATTTTACGTTTGGATGTTGTCTCATAAGTATTTTGATTACATGGTTATTTAAATAAACAGAAAATCACTTTTCCGACAATAAAAAAATCTGTCCGCTATCCGTTCCTGTTTCTCGAAATAAAGGAATCAAAAAATCAAGATTCTCATCCCTCATCATAAATTCAGTCATGCCATATCATTTCCATAGTCTAATAAACCTTTCCCGCATTCCTGTAAACAAAGGCACCAACTCGAGGGTAGGGTGGACAAAATACAGTGATTTGTATGAAACTGTCCATCCGAGTTTCGACCTCATTTCTTTATGTTTGCTCACTGGAGCGGAACGCAGGAAAGGTCTATTATCTTTAGAGCTCCGTTACAGGCACATTATAAAAAATAAGTAAGTTGTAAGTTCTTAAGAAATCAGTGGCGGCCAAATTACTCCACAAATTCAATTCATAATGGATAATGATAATGGCGATAATGGAGGTGATAATGATGACGACGATGACGATGATGATGATGATGATGATGATGACGACGATGATGATACAAATGGATCATTACTAGAGAGTTAGGGAGATCAGTAAAGAACTGAAAAGCAGAATTCATTCCCTTTATCGACCATTATATCTACTTACGTCTTCTTCGCGATCTTCGTCTTCGTCTAACACTAACCCTAACCCTAACCCTAACCCTAACCCTAACCCTTAAGAAATCAGTGGCGGCCAAATTACTCCACAAATTCAATTCATAAAAAAAAGATGATTTTGTATGACGAATAAGGAAAAGCACCGAGCAAGCCCTTAAAATTCTTACTTCTTCGCCGGATGACCCGCCGTCTCTTGATCCTGTAACTTTTACGTCCAATTTTGATTCTTCTTCCTTTTATTATCCTCACAACTCTTCGGCGTCCTTTATACCGGAAAGAACCAAATGTTTTGCGCCTGATGCCTCGCCATGTCTTTTTGACTTTACAGAACCAACGTCCTCTACGCCGTCTTACTCGGTACCTCCTGCGTTTTATACGTATCGTTATCCTTAAGCGTTTTATTCTGCGCAACTTTTTGCGATACTTAAAACGCCATGTACGACGTTTTTTATACAGCCTGCACCAACGTTTCCTGTATCGTATTCTCCACCGTCTTCTTGTTCGCTTTATTCGGCACCATCTACGTCCAATGCGTATTCTTAGTTTCTTTCGGAACCGTTTGATACGTCGCCGTGCACGCCCTATTCTAAGAGTGTATCGTCGTCTTCTGCGTATACGGCATTTGCGACCTCGGTAACGAACATAAGATGTTCCTGCGGGAGATAAAATTACTATTAGGAAATTAGCCTATTAAGATGATGATCATGACGATAATGATGATAGTGATGGTGATGATGATGATGATGATGATGATGATGATGATGATGATGATGATGATGATGATGATGATGTTGATAATGGCGATAATGGAGGTGATAATGATGACGACGATGATGATGATGATGATGATGATGATGATGACGACGATGATGATACAAATGGATCATTACTAGAGAGTTAGGGAGATCAGTAAAGAACTGAAAAGCAGAATTCATTCCCTTTATCGACCATTATACCTACTTACGTCTTCTTCGCGATCTTCGTCTTCGTCTAACCCTAACCCTAACCCTAACCCTAACCCTTAAGAAATCAGTGGCGGCCAAATTACTCCACAAATTCAATTCATAAAAAAAAAGATGATTTTGTATGACGAATAAGGAAAAGCACCGAGCAAGCCCTTAAAATTCTTACTTCTTCGCCGGATGACCCGCCGTCTCTTGATCCTGTAACTTTTACGTCCAATTTTGATTCTTCTTCCTTTTATTATCCTCACAACTCTTCGGCGTCCTTTATACCGGAAAGAACCAAATGTTTTGCGCCTGATGCCTCGCCATGTCTTTTTGACTTTACAGAACCAACGTCCTCTACGCCGTCTTACTCGGTACCTCCTGCGTTTTATACGTATCGTTATCCTTAAGCGTTTTATTCTGCGCAACTTTTTGCGATACTTAAAACGCCATGTACGACGTTTTTTATACAGCCTGCACCAACGTTTCCTGTATCGTATTCTCCACCGTCTTCTTGTTCGCTTTATTCGGCACCATCTACGTCCAATGCGTATTCTTAGTTTCTTTCGGAACCGTTTGATACGTCGCCGTGCACGCCCTATTCTCAGAGTGTATCGTCTTCTTCTGCGTATACGGCATTTGCGACCTCGGTAACGAACATAAGATGTTCCTGCGGGAGATAAAATTACTATTAGGAAATTAGCCTATTAAGATGATGATCATGACGATAATGATGATAGTGATGGTGATGATGATGATGGTGATGATGATGATGATGATGATGATGATGATGTTGATAATGGCGATAATGGAGGTGATAATGATGACGACGATGATGATGATGATGATGATGACGACCATGATGATACAAATGGATCATTACTAGAGAGTTAGGGAGATCAGTAAAGAACTGAAAAGCAGAATTCATTCCCTTTATCGACCATTATATCTACTTACGTCTTCTTCGCGATCTTCGTCTTCGAATTGGTCTTCTCCTTCGGCGGCGACGACGACGGCGGCGGCGTCGTCTACGACGTCTTCGTCTTCTTCGCCTTCGCCTTCGTTTTCTTCTTACTCTTCGTCTACGCCGTCTTCTTCGTCGTCGTCTCACTCTTTTAGCGCGGCGACCATATCGCCTGAAGACACCTTAAACAGGATGAAAATCGGATATAATTACAAACCTCAAGAAAGATCTCATGTTCGAAATCATATTCGAAATCTGTAGTGGCAATAAAACAGGGCTACGACTGATTTCAGTCAATCCAATTACAGTTTGCCCTGTACACGACTCATATGTACACGACCTCTTGTAGTCCCATTATCAACATAAATACAGCATTGCAACCAACATGGTCATCGCCAATGTTGGCAACATTAGGAATAGCACTATTACCACCGCCAACGTCATCAGCTTCATATAGATCAATGTACACTAGACCAGCAGGAGCATCACCAACATGGCCATCGCCAATGTTGGCACCAATAGGAATAGCACTATTAACACCACCATCGCCATCAACTTCATCAAGATCCATGTACACTTGACCCACAGGAGCATTACTAACATGGTCATCGCCAATGTTGGCACCAATAGGAATAGCACTATTAACACCGCCATCGCCATCAACTTCATCAAGATCCATGTACACTTGACCCACAGAAGCATTACTAACATGGTCATCGCCAATGTTGGCACCAATAGGAATAGCACTATTAACACCGCCATCGCCATCAACTTCATTAAGATCCATGTACACTTGACCCACAGGAGCATTACTAACATGGTCATCGCCAATGTTGGCACCAATAGGAATAGCACTATTAACACCGCCATCGCCATCAACTTCATCAAGATCCATGTACACTACACCCAGCAGGAGCATTACCAACCTGGCTATCGCATCTACGTCCAACATCAAAAACCTACATAGGGATATTTCGGGGGAGTGGTGGTGCAATGAAGGCAATAAAGAAATGTGTACAGAGTTGAAGTTTGTGTAAATACCTTATACTTTTTTGGCGTCATCGTCACAATAACTCACAAAAAAATTATTTTCAACACCACCGCTACCACCACACCACCATCATCAACAGCAACTACATGAATTGGACAGGGAAGAGGTAGTAGTAGGAGAGTCATCCTAGTGTAGATTTAGTCAAGCCTTAAAGCGGAGCTCTCTTCAGGGGCACCCAACGGCAATTTTCGGGAAAATATCTGTTCGGAAGACGATTTGAGATCTAGAATTTTCGGAACATTTGTTGTAAAATTTCTTGCTTGCCTGCCTCTCCTAGGATTTTCGAACATCTACAAAATGCTATAATTACCCATTTTCAACGGATATTTACCCTAAAAAAGGCCACCTAGAATTTTCGGGAGCCTTTTCCCGGCTGAAATTTTCGAAAAGGTAGGTTTTGATCCCTATAATTTTCGGATCACTAGACTTTCAGCTAGGAAATCCGAACAGATGAAAAGTTTTTAGGGGATAAAAATATGCCTATATCTACCGTTTAAATACTAAAATACGTTCAACAATGCTATGTTAGGTGGTTTTGAACTATATCCTCGTTGGGTGCCCCTGTCTCTTTACATTCTTAACCATTCACAAGGATCAATATACTTTAAATAAGTATGGCTTAATCAATCACTAAACGTTCCTACCCTCCCCTGACAACAGAGGCATTTACATTATTCGTCATTGATAAAAGTACCGTGAGAATGAATAGATTTCCTTTTGGCTTGATTATTACGCAAGAGGATTGCACGATGAGCCATGAGAACGTTTGCATAAGAGACTTACGGATGGGGTACATAACATTGTTGAATTACATATCCTTATTTCATCATATTAAATCTTAAGCAGCAATATCATAAACTCATCCTCTGATCTGCCGTACAACAATCATCACATAATTACCCTCGCATAATTACCCCATAATACACAAACATAAAGCTTCAACCAAATTCTGAATATACTTACGTCTTCGCCGAATGATCCTCTTCTTAATCCTGTACATTTTCCTTCCAACTCTGATTCTTCTTCCTTTTCTTATCCTCACAATTCTACGACGTCCTTTATACCGGTAAGAGCCAAATGTTCTGCGCTTGATGCGTTTCCACCTCTTCTTTACTCTACAGAACCATAGTCCTCTTCGCCGTCTTACGCGGATTCTTCTACGCCGTATACGGATGGTTATCTTCACTCGCCTTATCGTCCGCACCCTTCCACGGTACTTGTAGCGCCATGTACGACCCCTTTTGTACAACCTACACCAACGTCTCTTGACGCGTATTCTCCATCGTCTTCTTGTTCGTTTTATTCTGCACCACTTACGTTTAATGCGTATTCTGAGTTTCCTTCGGAACCGTTTAATACGTCGCTTTACACGTCCTATTCTCAGCGTGTACCGCCTTCGTCTACGTATACGGCATCTGCGCCCTCGGATACGGACAAACAACACACCTATAGAAAGTAAGATAACATGAAAGGCTGTCAACTCTGATCGGACAACACTTAACATAACAGTTTTAAAAAAATCCAGTATCAGCAACTCACTTTAGAAAGCCGGTTTACTAACTTAAAACAAACACCACTGAATCGCAGTCAACAATTACCAAAACCGTAAAAAGGACTTATTGACGGACTCAAACAAAACTGACAACGAACAATAAACGACTGTGACAAAAGACGGACCGAAACGCACCAATGACAGGTATAGAGTCTTCGTAGCCAAAAACATCACGGCTCAACTAAAAGACGACCAATAACATCGCGACTTAATTGACCAATCAGCTCAACAACCAAGAGTTAAATACCATCAACTGACGTAATACAACTCATTTTGACTCTGAAGATGAATGACAACCGCACAGGTTGTTGAAACGGTAGTCACTGTCAACAACAGTCGTATTCAAGACTAAACTCAACCAGGCGATCATGTTCAACCTACTTACGAAGTTTAAAATCCAATTACAACCTCCGCAAACTGGGGCCTTTTAACCGTTTATGAGTGAAATTAGTACTGCCTTAGCACAAAAAAAACAATTCAGACATATTAGAAATTGCCCCGATGAATAGCCTGGCAAAAATTTTGCCTTAAATTTGTAACTTTGCACAATTTTAGTTGTATACTTGTGCCTCTAACAGAAACAAAAGTACTAACGTCTTTTTCCTCGTCGGCGTCTTCTCTTTCGGCGGCGCCGAGTTCTTCTTCGGCGTCGTCTTCTTCGTCTTGTTCTTCGTCGCCTTCGTCGCCGCCTTCGCCGTTTCCTTCTGATCCTACGTCTTCTTCGACGTCTCCTCGACACGCCTGTAGAGAATTTTTTTGGAATAAAAAAGGTTGTTTGAATCATTTTCAAAAAAAAGATATGCTTCATTAGAGTCGTCAAGTCTTAGGTGTCTTAGCTGTGCATCAGATTCCACATTGTGGTATTAGGTAGTTTACGCAACCACGATGACGAAACAAAGAAAACGTCACTAATAACGTGTTTTCGCGTTCTTTCAAACTTCATCGCCATTAACACATGTTAGGTGTAGGCGATTTTTCCTGGAGTTTAATTATTGGGGACTGCTTTCAAGATAAATAAAAGAAATGTAATTTCTAAAGACTGCGTTTCTTTGGAAAATCCACCAAAATTCAGATTCTTGCATCCAGGACGGATTTCGTGTTTTGTAAGCTCCAATCTGTATCGTAACCTAGCCCTTGTATCCTGATCTGTATCGTAGCGTGGAAAAATACAGCCCCATGTTCTTTGTTTTCATTCAAGCATTGATTAGGTAAAAAATATATTTGCAAGAGATCTCCTATCGAAGTGTGAAGTTCGTCATGTTCTCGCCTTTTGGTGCCAAATCCAACGAACCTGGGTGAAGACTCCAATCATAGATTCTCCCAAAGGATCGCACACTATCTATTACTCCTCAGGGATCATTGATTGAATTAAAGTCCCCTTGGATAGACCCCCTACCCCCCCCTCCCAACTGCTCTAGGCATTCTTGGTATGTTGGTATTGATGGTGTGTTCACGATGTAAAAGCAACTTCTCAGCAAAGACTAATGTTGCTTATCTTTCAACTAGAAGAAAACATTTAACAATTTTGGAGTACGTGAAAAGCCCTGTCCAGCATCATTGCCCCTTTGTCATATTTTACAAGGTGTGTCTTGATACTTACGTCTTCCACGCCGGCGGCGGTACCTCTTGACCTTGTATCTTCTAACTTTACCGTATCCTTTTCTTCCTCGAACACGGTAACCTCTTCTTGTTCTCCTTACAATTCTCACTTTCCTGCGGTAGCGGATGTAGCTTACAGTACGGCGCTTGATCTTCCCCCAAGCACGGCGTCTACGGATCAGCCACCTTCGCCGTCTGTACCTGACTCTATAACGTTTTCTTCCGATACGGCATGTTAGCCTGACGCGCTTTATAATACGCCAACGGCGCCTTCTCTTATAATACCATCGATTCTTTCGTCTACGTAGTCCACACCAGCGTCTCTTGATACGCACACACCAGTATCTACCCTTGCGTTTAATTCTCCGGTATCCGCCCAGTAGGCGTATCCTTATACGACGTTTGAACCGACGAACAACCACCTTCTTTCTCCTAATTCGTATGATGTACCGTCTCCTTCTTCTTATAACGCAACTTCTTCCACGGTAACGTATTACTCGTCGACCTTAAGGGGAAAAACGAACAGGGAAAGTGTGAAAAAGGGAGGGCGAGGCAAGAACATGAAAAACGAACGATGCACTTTTGGATTTCTCGCTTCTTTCGTCGTAACAATTGGATTCTTCCAAAAACGACACCCTATGACTCCTCAGTACCAGACTAGTGATGGAATCAGAGCATTCACGGCCTAAAAGCATTTTTGGATTAAGTGAGGTAAATTATGTCTACTTCTCTACTAGTTTTACTATTTTGTTATTCTAAGGCCGCTTGTAGTGCGTATATATGTCCAAAGAAAGGCGGTGAGGTCGATTGAGGTGTACGTAGCCGTGCGATGGTGTCCAGATAGCGAGCTTTAGCAGCGACCACACTTATTTCTGGGACGGAAAGAAAAGCAACCAGAAGTTTTATCGTTCGCTTCATGTTTTCGCTTGTGGAACAGGGATCACCGGAAGAAAAACGAGACAAACGAGAATTAATATTTTTGTTTCAAACATTTAGTAAAACACGGGACTTTCGAGACAATAGTGAGTTTACGTAACAGGACGGCAGAAGAAGAGAACGGCAAAACGCTTGTGCGTGACAAACGTGACAGGGCTATTACTTGCGTGTCATGTCGTGATCCTCACTTAACATTAACGTTTTCTGGTCGTTGCAAAAACATCTGTTTAAAGCAAAGTGAAGTCTGGCGTACAGATATTTCAAACAAAATTATTGTCACGCTTGTCACACAAGGTTTGCTCTCTTCTTTCCTCTCCCGTCCTGTTGCGTAAGTTTGCTACTAATCCAGTTAGTGCTGAAGGTGCGCGCGCATACCACTCGGTCAAGTTGCTGTCGTTTTTAAAATGATTTCTTTGAAGTAGTCTTCATATCAATTCGAAAGGGGACAGACTGCAAATTTTGCTGGAAATGATGTTGCTGAAAATATCTAAATGCCATAACTGTTCACTGGACAGTCACGACATTCATCAATTAAATAGGATGCATTATTTATGTGCAATTCCACAATAGCTTTCGGCTTTATTAAATCCCATGCCAATAGCCCAAGTTCGATATATTAAAATTCTAACATGACTACGATGCTTTCCGGTCATTTTTCTATATTTGTTTTGGTTTTCTTTGTGCTCAAGTCTCTTCTCGGAACTTCGAGACAATGGAGTCGTGCGAAATTTGCAATTTTGACCCTAAAGCCTCGCAGTCATGTTAGAATTTTAATATAACGAACGTGGCTGTTGCAGAACAGGTTAAGAGGAGCCTAAAATTTAAGTCATCAATTTATGATAAATTGTTGTTATTGACGTACGCCTTCCTCGCCCTCTTCGTGTTCGCCTTCTTCGTCTTCCTCGTCCTCGTCTTCTTCGTCTTCTTCGTCTCCTTCGTCTGCGGGTCCTTCGCCTTCGTCTATTTCGTCTTTTTCTTCTGAATCGTCTTATTAAACGGCGAGTGCGACGCCTTATCCTTCGCAATCTCCTTTTTCTTCTTCGTAGCACCAGTCGGCGACTGTAGCGACCTGCAATACATAGAATAATATTTTCTTGTTTCTTTTTCCTGGTAAATTTTCAAAATCAGCCTTGTTCCCAGGACCTTGAGCGAACGGAAAAGGTCCTGGGAATTAAAATCTTAGCGTTGTAAAGAATTTAATGACAACACTTTGGACTATGGCTGCTCTATGCACTTGACTGGGTTTGAAAATGAGCCTTTCGTTGGCGCCTTCTCGCAAGCAAAACCATTTTCAGTATCGTTTCAATGTAAAAAATGAGGTAAAATATTGTAAGTGGAAAAGAGGTAAAATGTCTGCCCTTTCATAGACGGTGCGTATGAAAACCGTGATTTATGTCTGAAAATAGCATAATCAAATCAAACTTTCAGAGAAGAAAACTTTTATTGCATCGCCAGAGTAACGAAAACTACAAAGGTTGGAAAAATTGCAGCAGTTAGTTCAAACCAAAGCTTGCAAAGTCTCGTTGTGGTCTCACCATGGGTTTTTAATGCTTTACGATTGTGAGTAAAGAAATACCCATTTTTACAATAACTAGGCGATTTCTCTGAGCTATGTTCGATAATGGAAGGGAGAGACCACGGAAATAACGTGATGGTGGCGCACTTTGTTTTTCTCTTTCTCGAGTGCGCGATTTGCAGTTGAGAAACTTCAACGAAAATGGACGTCGAAATTGTGCAGTGAAACCACTCGCTTACGGCTCATGGTTCCACTTGGGTCTTGCACATTTTGACGTCATTTCTATGCTTAATAAGAGTACAGACCATGGAAAACTGTTGTCGATTTGTTCAATCCAAAATGATCAAATACCGTCACACCGTCATGGTCTATTTTAAGGGCCAAATAAAGGCATAAGGGGTTTAACTCTAATTCTTCGACTAGCAGCCGCGTCTATTTCATATGGGGGTCCTCCTCGGCCGGTTGTGTACCACTCATGCGTGGTGAGGCTTCTCTATTAACTTCTTCCTCTCACAAGGAACTCAAATTCAAAATTCATGACAATGAATATTGTACCCTTCTCAACGAGCCCGCCTACCCCTTCCCTAGGCGGGGTTCGATTCCCCGGCGAAGTTGGCTGGCTGGCTCCGTATGGAGGTGCCCCCTCCCATTTTGGTGGTCTTTTTACCGTGTAGATTACCCTAGTTTTTTTGTTTTTCTTTTTGTCGGATCGTTTTGTTCCCTTTGTTTTCATGGCCTTGGGGCACCGCACCACGCCCCTTGCACAGCCAAAATACAAAAAAAACTACCCCTTCCCTAAGCTAACATTAACACTTACTTCTCACTTATGGCAAAATGATGGCTTAGGGGAGGGGTAGGTGGACAGTTTCCCAGAAACCTAAATTGACCCTGGAAGAGATAACAAACAAACTAGAAGTCTACTCACGGAAGCGCTTTATTATCCTCAGGCCACGCCATCTCTTTCCTCTCCGTATGATATATCTTCTACCTCTCCTCTTCACTGGGACACGCCTTCTTCCAACTCTTATGTAACGCACGAAACGTGGCTTGACAAGTTTAAACCGGCGTCCAATTCGCGCGTACAGTTTGCCGCGACGCAGCTGTAGACGGTAAGTCCTTCGCGCAATGCGTGCAATAAGGCGAAGGTGGCCAATTCTAATCATGCGTAATCCGTAGCGGTAGTACCAGTGTGTTCCTGGCAGTAGTCTACACCACTTTCGATATATCTTCACCTGCAAAATGTTGCCCACCCTTCTCATCAACCTGTATGTACCCCTGATGTAGGCCTTGCGCAAGCGGAGACCTCTAATTTTTCTTCTCCATCTGATCGTAAATCCTAGGGTCCTATTGATGCGATAACGTTTCCTTCGGAAGCTAACGATTGTCCTTCCTGTGTGAGAAAAGGGTAGAGAATTTAATCAAAAGACCACTTTTTCTGTATGGAATGTAATTCACCATTATTGTTGGTGTGACAAAGGTTTATCAAGTGTCACCCTTTGTAATTAGAGTAAGTTTAGTTGAGAACTTAGAACTACCGAGAAACAATTCCAGTGAGTGGTTACAAGCTTACGTTTCTTCCCAGCTTCAAAAAGTCGCTTAAAAGTGGTCTGGCTATGTATTAAAATGTTGTTGTTATTAACGTACGTCGCCTTCGTCTACGTCTTCTTCGCCTTCTTCGTCTTCTTTGTCTTCGGATCCTTCGCCTCCGTCGCGTTCTTCTTTTTATTCTTCGTCGAATTCGTCGTATTCTTCGTCGTCTTCTGATCACTCTTCGCCTTCGAGAACCTGAAATATATTCAAACCTTTATTGAACATGTCTCGAAAGTATTTTAAAAAACACCTTCAAAGGTCAATTGATTAATCGTTTCACTCTTAAAAGGTGAAAAAAGGAGGGCTGTAGACCAAAAATTTTTACTAGTGTAATAACTAAATATTAAAATCAAAGGTAACCGTTTTAGTTGTTCACACATGCGGAAAAGGGCGGAAATCGAGCTTACACATATTGTAGCGAGAAAAGCACCCTTTGTATGAATTCGTTTTTTTTTTTTTCACGTTCTTAGCCCCTTATTCTCCGTTTCTCTCAGACTTGAAGCTTTGAATAAACAAAAGAATGACCTAAAACATACCTCGCCTTCTTCGTGGTCTTGGCCTATAACCGGGTCTCACGCCTACAGAATGATGCCGTATAATATGATATTAATCACGAGAAATGGATAACCAATATTATAAAGACACAAGAAGTACTCCATGTACAATTCATCCAAAATTTTTGGTCAATTTTTTTCTTTTACATTTCTCTTTTTAACACTTTCTTCAATTTCGTTCCTAGATATTATGCTGTAAGAGGCTATTTGGCCTGTTGCTTTCTCACCTCCTTCGGGGATGGAGAGTTACAATGCGCCATACCAATTAAAGCTAGTATCACAGTTATTAATTTACTGGCTTTTCTTTCAGTTAGTTAGTCAGTTAGTTAATTATTTCTTTAGTTACTTAGTTATTTTGTTATTCTAGTTGTCTTGTATTGCCCACTTTACCTCTACATGCTCGGCGTCCAATGGTGTTCACGATAGAGATCAAATTTCTGAATGGCGCAGTTAGCACTCGTCGACTGTTCCCGGCGATCTGTCTCAGCTGGTGTGTATTGTAATGCTTGCCTATTCCCACAGCGTAACAGCTAATTCCTTTTCGTCGCAGCATTCGCCCAGGAGAAACAACATTATCTTGTGACTTGCCGTCAGTCATCACGATCTCAACCTAAACGTGAAGCGGGATTTCCAGTTAGCAGACATAAAAAATTTAAATTCTCAATTTCGTCCCCCCTACTAAGCAAAAATGGCGAACAAACGCACTTTCTGGGATTTCTGAGACATTTTGCCAAATGGTTGAAAAAACAGCGCTGGAACAAAGAGGCTCTACTTCCTTCTGAAGTCCAGAGCCCGTTCTCATATTTGCCGAGACGGCATCATATAAAGTCAAACAACCCAGGTGTACCAGGTTCGTTGCAGATTTAAGATTGAAGATTGAAGCCGTATACGAACGCCACTTCAAGTCTTATCATATGGAGGCTACCCCTCTAAAAACGGCAAAATGGACTCGTTCGAACAGAGCAGTCTCCCTCAGCTGAAACGTTTTAATTTCCATTAGATGAAAAACTCGTCAAAATCCGACACCAATCTGCACGGCTAAAGGTGTCTTGGGAGAACTGGACATTGGACGAAAGCAAAATGGGCGGTAGCCACACAATGCTACTGTTGGTCCCTTACCCATCCGAACATCAATTTGGGTTCATTTGGCAAAATCAGACTGTCCAGACCAGTTTCTTACTTCTAACCTAAACAATGCTGTTATCTTTGGTCTTACATCTGTATATGTAACAGTCCTATTGAATGAAAAACTGGGCTATTTTGCCCGCGACCGGAGCTGATTTGTAATCTTGTTTAAGCTTCTGCTCGGGGTTACATATACATGCGTTATCAGACAGAGCGTAAGGTCAAGATGGCTACATATTAACCTAGTTATTTATTTACCTTTTTTATTTTCTACGTTTCTATGAACAAAGACGAATTTGAGTCCAAATAAAAAACGCCAAAAAGAGCGAGGACAACATCCATCTTGCTTCAAAAAGCTTCGTCAATACAGACTTTCTCGTATGGCCAAAGCTAAAGCTGTTTTTCTTGCGAAACCAAAAGCGGTAATTCCGGAGCATGTAACCGTAAGATAGAAAAATCTCGCCCTTTCGAATAGCCAAACAGAACACAGGATTCGCTTTATCTTACCCATCGCGAAACCAGCCATATTGAAAATAGTATCTAAAAGCCTTGAGGGCACTTATTTATCGATTATACAAAGTATTTACCTTACGAGCCCCCCTTCGAGCATATCGGAACAGCGTGCTGTAAGAATACCGCATTGCCCATCCTGTTTTAGTCCATCCTCTGGGATATGGTATGCGGTTGATCGCTGACAGCAGTTGCCTTTTACGGCGATTGTATTTGCTAAACCTGAACATGAGTCGAGGCCTTGTAGAATAAAGGACGACTCCTACACGAGTCCGGCCACTGTTGATTTTGAATTGCCTTACAACCCTTTGGACGAATCTCAGACATCGCTTAAAGTTTCCTTTGCCATAGTGCTCAATACTTCCAGAGCCATCAATAACAAAAGCCAAATCAACCATTGATCGGCAAACTAGGACCAACATAAACCTTTTGTTAGCGACATTTTTTCACTTTGATTACTGACGCAACTGGCAAAGCAACCGACCGCTTGTTCGGTAGCAAAACCATTCCCGTGTATGTCAATTTGTCTAATGTCACATTGGTTAACTCTCTCTCTCTTCTTTAGCTAGTGTTGTATTGATCAAAGTCAGGAATATTCCACCACGAGCCCTCCAAAGAACCCAACAAGTAGAAAAATTAGCCAAAGACGCATTTGGCAAGCAAATTGACGTGAAAAACAAATTGGCTTGTCCGGCCAGTAGTCAGTAGTAATTGTAATATCAGAAATAGCAGCATCAGTATCGAGAAAGCTTAAATAACGCATAACATATGAAAAAGTAAAAAGATATACCTGGCTTCTTTCCTCGTCTAGGTCGTGCTCCTGAAGATGAAACAAAAAAAGAGCTTTTAACATGGGAAATTAGATAATTCTCCTGTACCGAAAAGACATTAGGGCAGTCGATCTTACCTGGCAGAGTCGGCCCTTATTGTGGTTGCAAACGTTACTATAAGATTACCTGTCTTTCATGAACCCGGATCATTTCTTAGGAGTCTGATGGTACTCTTTAAGTTTCTAAATAGGATTTGTGCCGTTTGCGCCTAGTCGCTCCGTTTCTCTTCTAACATCTGGCCCAAAAAGGCCGGCAAAAACTGACAAAAACGGTGTTAAAAAGACGAGCACTATTGTTCCTTTTGGTAAATTACAGTTTTTTACAGTACAAGCATGGGTTATTATTCAGTGCAGTTTTGTTGCTTGACATATACGGACACCAATACCATACACATATATAAAGGCAGCGGCGATTAAACTGCGCTTAGCGATCCACGCGCAACGCTAATTCCAAGAACTTTATAAACCGCGCTTCACCAGGAATCACTGGATCAATGTGAAAGGGATTAAATAACACGATTCATTTGCACCTCTACAAGCTCGTCGTCCAATTGTGTTCACGATGGATCCCAAATTTTTAAACGGTGCAGTTACCACACGGCGATTGTTTCCAGCGATTTGTCGCAGCTGATTGGTGTTGAAGTGCTTTCCGATTCCCACGGCGTAACATCTGACCCCAGCTCTACGGAGTCTTTGAGCGGGCCCAATCACACTGTCCTGAGACTTGCCATCAGTCATCGTTATGACAACCTAAAACATGATGATCAGATGATGATGATGCAGTCAGGATGATGTTTTAGGACCAAAACGCCATCATGTTTACTACAATTTTCTAGCGCAACATGTCCGGAATGCGGTATTTAATCGGTGGATTCGATGCGTATTTACTCAGCTACCCCTCCCCTAAGCCAATATTAACTTGTACTTCTCTCTTAGGGCAAAACTGTGACCTAGGGGATTGGTAGGTGGACAGTTACCCAGAAACCTCAATTACTCCGATATGTTGACGTCAAAAACTGGAGAAAGGAAAGTGGGGAACTTTTGTGGCGTTAACGATTCCAAAAAAGTTTTACCAAAAAGTTTTAAAATACATCCAATTTATACCTTACGAACTCCTCTTCGGGCTTTTCTAAACAGCCGACTGTAGCAATACTTCAGGGCGTAACCGGTCCTGGTACCTCCCCTAGGGTACCTTATTCGTCTAATTATGGACAAAATAGACCTCTTTGAACGATATCGGAAGTCGGAGTAAACACGGGGACGTGACGAGTACACGATAAGTCCAACTCTGGTCTGGCCGCTGTTGAATTGCCTGACAACCATTTCGACAAATCGTAGACATCGTCTGAAGTTTCCTTTGCCGTAATACTCGATGCTTCCAGAGCCATCGATAACGAAGGCCAAGTCAACCTTTGATCGGCAAACTAAATAGAAAACAAAACCGTTACCAAATGTAGTTCGTTCTTCGTTAAAGAACTTCTTACCAGCAAACTCTCTACTGCTTCAAAAATAAGCAAATGATTAAGTAGATGACTCTAAAATGATGCTAGTCAACAAAACAGTCAAGGTGAAAAAAGATAAATGCATACTAAAAAGAAACAACCTGTTGCAACTGAACAATTGAAGGTCGTCAGATACGTTATGCAGATCGTAGATCAATGGATAGGTTTTCCACTTTAAGAGAAACATTTCTTCCAAAGTTGGTACGGGATAGCGGAAGACCCAGTTTATTTTCAGTATTCTTCAGTCGATAAGAAGTGATGTCGTCACGATCAATAGATCGATTTTGGCTTCCATATGCCCCACTCTCCGTTTAATTTCAGAGTTAACCCTTGAAAGGAATTAAAGAAATATTTAATACGTACCTTTCTTTCTTGGTCGTCTTGGTCTTGGTCTCGGTCTCGGTCGAGGCCTGGGTCGCGCACCTACAGGACATTGCGGGTGGAAGAAAATGTTAGTCATCAGAAAATGCGGATAATTGCACATTAACGACTATTCCCTTCTTCAGAAACTCTAGAGAGGATGGGTACAAGCTTTGGGTGCTGTGTTTTCTGGCATCTCTTGGATGGAAAAGCGTTAGGTATGATTACTTGATGGTATTCACGGTAACCATTAACCAATCATAAGTAACGCTTGTCCACCCAAACGATACAAGAAACCGTTGCGCAAGGTTTAAGATCAAGCCTCAAGTTATTTCGCCTTCTCTTCAATAGTTCAAGTCGAAAAACATAACTTTGAAGAACTTTTTTATCATTATCTACATCAGACCTTAAGTATTGCCCACTTTACCTCTGCATGCTCGCCGTCCAATGGTGTTCACGATGGAGATCAAATTTCTGAATGGCGCAGTTAGTACTCGTCGACGGTCCCCGGCGATCTGTCTCAGCTGGTGTGTATTGTAATGCTTGCCTATTCCCACAGCGTAACAGCTAATTCCTTTTCGTCGCAGCATTCGCCCAGGAGAAACAACATTATCCTGTGACTTGCCGTCAGTCATCACAATCTCAACCTATAACATAAGCCAAAATTTAATGAGGCAGAGACAGTTGCGAGAAAGCCCTAATAAGTAACAAAGTGCCAAGGGACAGGAAAAATGTGATGGTCATTATAAAAGGATAAATTATATCTGGGTTTTGTTACAAAAACGTTATTGTATCTGACTGTGGCGAAGAAATATCTTTTGCTTTACCGAGGTATTCGTTACATCAATGATTCATTGACTTCAAAATCTTAGTTTATTGCCCCTGCCTCCCTATTCGCCTCCCTTCTCCCTCCCCTCCCCTCCCTTCCATCTCCCCCTTCCTTCCCCTCCCCTCCCTTCTGAAATTAAGAAAGCTTTTTGCCAAGGTCCACTATTTTATTTAGTGCCTTTACCTTACGAGCTCTCCTTCGAGCATATCGGAACAGCGTGCTGTAAGAATACCGCATTGCCCATCCTGTCTTAGTCAATCCCCTGGGGTATGGTATGCGGTTGATCGCTGACAGCAGTTGCCTTTTACGGCGATAGTATTTGCTAAATCTGAACATGAGTCGAGGCCTTGTAGAATACAGGACGATTCCGATACGAGTCCTGCCACTGTTGATTTTGAATTGCCTTACAACCCTTTGGACGAATCTCAGACATCGCTTGAAGTTTCCTTTGCCATAGTGCTCTATACTTCCAGAGCCATCAATAACAAAAGCCAAATCAACCATTGAACGACACACTAAGATGAAGATAAACACTTTGTTAGCATCTTTTTATTATCTTGCTTATGTAAGTAACCGGCGGGACAGCCGACTGCTTCTCCGGTAGCCAGTCAGCGCATTTGTATATCAACTCGTCTACAACTGTTAGTGACATACTAACTGAACGTCGGGTATATTTCAACACGACCGTGTTCCAAACAAGTGGGCGAGTTTACCAAAGAAGTAAACGAATTGGCATGGAGGGCGAATTGACTTGTCCAGGTAGCAGTAGCAGTGACGCAGTTGTAGAAAAAGCGGTCTTAGCATTAACGAAGGACTAGATCTTAATGTATAACAAATGAAAAACAGTTAAAATATCTACCTGGTTTTCGTCCTCGCTTAGGTCGTCTCCCTAAAGATAAAACCCAACAGAACGTTTAACACGTGCAATTAAAGAACTCTACATTTAAAAGTTACTTTAGAACAGCTAATGAGAATAATCAGCGTCGGCGCTAATCCTGGCTGCATAAATTACTGTCATATTACTTGTCAAGTATGCACTCGGTCCTTTCCTCCAGGAATCTAACAGTTCTCTCCAGCCTTTGATAGAATCGTTAATAGTACATCTTTCAAACACACCGCAAGGGTGAGTGTAAATCTGCTGGGAGGCTGGCCACCTAACATTTAGCCTCTACGTAACTTCGGGTAGCCTGCGAACGGCAGACGCATTTCCGGTCGTCGCCTCTCTCCCTCCAAAAATAGCTATTTTTCGGAGGAAGAGAACCCGGGAGGGGGGGTAGGGCACTTGGGTATTTTTAGGGTGGGTATGTGCCGCCCGGGACTCCAAATTGGCACCCCGTTCTAACAAAAAATTCCCCTAAAATTGATACCCTGTTCTAGAAATGGGCCAATTTTTTATACCCCGTTCTAGAGAGTTTGTAAATTGAAATAGCTCTGTTTTTTAAAAAAGATTTTTCGTTATTTGTTCGACTTATACATCAAATAAATGCTTCTTCTCATAATCAGCTCAGCAACAATTTTAAGCAGAAGATAAAGCCGTGATCCACAATTTTTTATACCCCGTTCTAGAAACTGCCTCTGAAATGGATACCCCGTTCTAAATCAGGAGCTTCAAAATCACGACCCCGTTGGGCGGCACATACCCGTATAGGTAATGTATGGGAGTACCCCCCCAGGGGAGAGAAGCGACGACCGGAAATGGGTCTGCTGTTCGCAGGCTCAACTTAGTGTTAATTAAAGACAAATCTAATGACTGGATCAATGAGTTACTAAGTGAAAGGGATTAAATAACAGTTCATTTGCACCTCTACAAGCTCGTCGTCCAATTGTGTTCACGATAGATCCCAAATTTTTAAACGGTGCGGTCACAACACGGCGATTGCTTCCAGCGATTTGTCGCAGCTGATTGGTGTTGAAATGCTTTCCGATTCCCACGGCGTAACATCTGACTCCCGCTCTACGGAGTCTTTGAGCGGGCCCAATCACACTGTCCTGAGACTTGCCATCAGTCATCGTTATAACAACCTAAAACATGATGATCAGATTCTTAGTTAAACCTGTCACTCATACAGTGAATGATGCAATCTTCTCGGGTGGTTCTAACTGTTGAATCTGTGGACCAAATCATGCGATGTAAGCATTTAAATACAACTTCTTCAGCAGTAGTTTTACATACTATTTATTTAGTATGTTGTTCTAACTTTTGAATCCGTGGATGAAATCGGTCGATGTATGGTGTTACCATTCAAATGAAACCTCTTCAGCAGTACTTTCACATGCTACTATTTATTAAGTATGTTGTTCTAACTGTGGATGAAATCCTATGGTGTGACCATTCAAATGAAACCTCTTGAGCAGTACTTTCGCAAAGTACTATTTATCTACCTTGTACTTCTAACTTTCGAGTCTGTGGACGAAACCCAGTGGTGTGACCATTCAAATGAAACCTCTTGAGCAGTACTTTCACAAGGCACAATTTATTTACTTTGTAGTTCTAACTTTCGAATCTGTGGACGAAACCCTGTGGTGTGATCATTGCTATTCAGGAGAAACTTCTTCAATGGTACTTTCACACCATGCTTTTGTTTTTGACCACTTAGCAAATAAATGTAGTTTGGAAATTTCGTCACGTTTTGATTTTAAAGAGTAGAAGGGATTATCGAACTTTCAAAATAACCAGCATGTTCCCAAAAACGTTTTCCAAACATAGAGAACGCTTAAAGGAAAGGACGCATTTGAAGCAAAAAGTTGCCACAAGAAGTAATTTCAGCTTTCCTTTGCCAAGGGCCTGGGACAAGAGGTGGCGGGCAGGAAGAAGTACCAAGGGGGAAATGAGGGAATAAAAATGATTTTTTTTCTTAGCCTAATCGTCCTCCCAGTTAGAGAATAAGCATTCAAGTGAGCACAATTGTCGTCGACGGTTTTTCAACTTAAATAGCTGCATCATCATTTTAAAAAAATATTTTGTCTTGGGACCAAAAATGGGCATCACGCCTAGTACAGTATTCTAGTGCATGTCGGAAATGGGCATAGATTAACTATCTAATTCATTGATGTCTAAAACCAGAGCAACATCATTTTATTGATAAAGCAGTTTAAATGTGTGGCAGCTTGAAAAAAAACCTTTGACAGTATGGGATCTTTCATGTCCCACAAGAATAAGCAGCGCGTTCTAATCAATTATATTACGACCTTGAGAGGTGGGTCTTCGGGGCAGACTTGCGCATAACCAATTGCGCTAACCAGGCTGCGGTCAAGATAGGGGTGGGGAGTATTCGCGGCGCTTAAGTTTCCACAAACGCATTTTAAAAGTATTACAAAACACATCCAATGTATACCTTACGAACTCCTCTTCGGGCTTTTCTAAACAGCCGACTGTAGCAATAATTCAAGGCGTACCCGGTCCTGGTACCTCCCCTGGGGTACCTTATTCGTCTAATTATGGACAAAATGGACCTCTTTGAACGATATCGGAAGTCGGAGTAAACACGGGGACGTGACGAGTACACGATAAGTCCAACTCTGGTCTGACCGCTGTTGAATTGCCTGACAACCATTTCGACAAATCGTAGACATCGTCTGAAGTTTCCTTTGCCGTAGTACTCAATGCTTCCCGAGCCATCGATAACAAAGGCTAAATCAACCTTGGATCGGCAAACTAAATGAAAACAAAAGAGTTACCAAATGAGGCTCGTTCTCCGTTATAGACCTTTTTAACAAGATAGGAACAGAGGCACACTAATCTAGTCAGAATGTAAAATACATGACCCTTTAGGGCCTTGTCCACTTACTGTGAAACTCAGAAAACCATGAACATTAGAAACATTTATGGAATTTTATTGTATTACAACGAAAAAACCAGATCTGCACTTGCAACTCACAAATCACGATATTTTTCCTACGCTCGTCGAGGAACAAGTGTTTATTATCTGTTTACGGACAAATGTTTGTGTTCAAAGATATGGAGGAGTGCTTGCCTCGTACCCAGACGTCTCTCTCTCGATGAAAATTTCGAGCAAAGGAAGGCGGGAAGGAGAAAACGGGCTTCACCTCGCTTCTTGCTCCTTCCCGTGGTCCATTGCGTTTCGTTACCAGTTCACCCTCGTTTCGCGCCTGAGGAGGAGGCAGGAGAAGTACTTTTTGTGTCGCTGTATAAAATTATTTCTCAAAACGTGGTTTTACTGTCATTTTTTACTGCGATTAACGTAAACCATTCGTACGTTTGCTTCATCATTTGATACAGTGGATAACATTCAAGCTGTATTGATCTCCTCTGCTCATTTTTGTTCATAATTAGTTTTGAGTTTTAAATAGCCTTAATCTTGAACCTGCCCTTGGTTGGACTGTTCAATGGAAAACAAGATTTCAAAGCAGGTTGCGTGGGTTAAAAATAGTTAGAAATATTAACCTCGTTTCGGTCGACGAACACTTCCTCTTCGACCACCTGAAAATAGCAAATGAATAAGAAAAGTGATCACAGTCCCTTGCCAGCGTGTTCGCTTACAAAAGACATTAAATACAGCAATTCTCGCAGAACTTTCTATATATTCACCTCAGGTGGAGGCTGTAATCAACTTAAGATTAGTTAATAGCTAGTCCATTCTGCATAAGCCTCATGATTTCTTTACGCTTCCTTGCCTACTTTTGTTATTTTAACTTAGAAGTTCGTAACAATTCTTTAATTTCACTTAGGGTTGATTTCCAGTGTCGCGTAATTTTTCCGTGCAAACGCACGTAAAATTTCCATCCGCAAATAAAATAGAGGCAATGCATGAAATGTCGCTCGTAAGCGTAAAAGTTGAATCTTGGTCATCTTCGCGTTTAAGCTTATCTTGCCTCTATTTTATTTACGTCATTAAAAGTTACGTGTGTGTACACGCGCAGAAAAATTACGCGAAAATGGAAATCAACCCATAGAGGCAAGCGATTAAAAACTCTGTAAAATGCCCCTTCGCTACTATTATTCAAAGCCCATAGCGCACTCAAAACCGTACTGTTCAAACAAGATTTATTAAGGTACTTACTAACGAGAAATGGGCCTCTAGAGAGAGAGTGACCTACCTCCATAAGGGATACGGACGCGGATGACACTGGGACCTCGTCTACGCCTACGGCTTATCTGCCTGAACCAAGAGGGTCGGCGCCCAACATAACCTACGCAAGCGAAACTTCCTCTGAAGCCAAATCTTAAGTACCGTCTACTGACGCCAATTCGTCGAAGAACAGGGAGGTAACGTCTAGCCCTGTAAAAAGCTTCGTCCTGGGCAGCAACCAGCACGATTCGCCTGTTGAACAAATCGGTAAACGTCATAAATCAGTCTGTACTTAAGTGAATTATTGACATGTTTTGATTAAGTCACGTATTTGTGTGCTACATTTTTGAACTCGTAACTACATTTCTCGCCACACCTGTTCTCCACTTGTACTATTTTGATAGGAACGCGACAAGACGAATGCCGAGCGTAAGGAGAGGGTGGGGGTAGAGAGTGGGCTTCCAGTACCCATCCCCTCACGCTTCACATTGACACTAGTGTCCAGTTCACACGTTTATCGCAAAACAACATAAACTAAAATAAAGAATCTAGACACTCTACACAACCAGTTATTTCCAAATAAATGATCAGTTTGGTGAATGTTCCATGCGAATCTATTCGATCTTCTATTGTTCTTCTAATCTATTGTAATTACAGTCAAAACCCGTTCATACGGACACCGATGGGGTCATAGAAACTGTCCGTAAAAGCGGGGTGTTCGTATTAAGCGGGTTGAATTTAGACAAAATGTAAGGGCTTTCTTTCCCCAGGGACAAAGCAAAATG
This sequence comes from Porites cylindrica, assembly GCA_964035525.1. Taxonomy (NCBI): domain Eukaryota; kingdom Metazoa; phylum Cnidaria; class Anthozoa; order Scleractinia; family Poritidae; genus Porites; species Porites cylindrica. The sequence continues at coordinate 12,676,521 of OZ037778.1, read as the reverse complement.
TCTGTGATAATGAGGTGTCCGTATTAAGTGAGTGTCCGTAAAGCGGGGTGTGACTGTATCACTGCTGTGCGTGGTACATTTCTCATTCGATATTTCTTATTTCAATTGTTAAAAATTCAAATTCCAGCAGTCTAATAGTGCTTTACTTTGTTCTTTGAAGACTGATCAGCTCAGGGAGTCGCTTCTTAGTTTTTTTATTATTATTATTGGGAACAGACTATATACGGGAAAGGAGCCTACAAAAAATCATGACCAAGCCAGAAAAAAGCTTGCACATCGGTGCGAAAAAAAATCACTTTCCCCTTCCTTGCCTGTATACACTTTTTACAATTTTAGAGGAGAAGTTGTTTGAAATAACGAAACAACTTCTCTTGGATGATGTTGTCCGTAAATCTCATTACGTTTCTGATTGGCTGGGCATTAAAAATAAGCAAAGAGGTCAGTTTGATACCAGTCACCCCTGGGGCTTAAGTGTTAAAACTTGCAAGGCTTTTGACATTGCACTATACATACCCGCGTCTGATTCTTCTAATAAAATTGTAGAAACGTCGCGCTTGGTACGCGGAGCCATAGGTATCAAAGAATCTTCTGCGTTCAACCCGTCCTATTTGTAAGCAAATAAGAAGCATTGTATAAGAGAGCAGTCAATATCGATATCGAGTGGCTGACACTAGTTTGCCAAACAATAGCTTCCCAGTGCGCAAATCCCATTGCCAAAAGCAATCTTAATTTAATCAGCCATATCCTTTGCTGTGAATTCCCGCTGACGCTAGGGGATTAAATTTGGTGACAGAGACCAAAAACCTGTTTGTTCCTTTTTAATAATTTCAACCCCTTAATACTACTCTCTTCAGCAAAGTTGACCTAGCTCACCGTGAGTAGTCCCATAACCAACGAATAGCCCCCGCCCCAATCTGTGTTCTGGATTGTGTGCGTTCGAACCTTGTCCACAGTTTTCCTTGCATTGCGCTGGTGATATTACCAATACAAGATCCTTCCCAACAGCTCTTTTTCTCATTGAACGTTTTAACAACAAGCAAGGGCGTTGTCGTACCTGTTCGTAGATTGACAGTCACAACGTTGAAACCTCGGCGTTTAGGAGAATATTCTCTTCCGTTAACTTTGATATAGGCCTTGCAACGACCTCCCAACATCCTGCCGTATCTCCTGTCTTCATAGCCTTCGCTACGAACAGTTACAGACATAGTTCCTGAAAAAAGACGGATTTCAAAGTAAGCATAGAGTCCAACTCTCTTAACGGACACCAACCTATGAAGGACTGCCCCGAAAAAGTTTCCGAACTACATGAAACTTGTACCTCTATAACAAACTAACACGTCGTTAATGAGGACACTTAGCTCTATTCCTTTGGAGTTCGAATTAGGAAGGTTTGACTGTAAGTACTGAATACTAATCAGTCAAAAGAACCGTATTGAACTAACTAGAATGCGACCATCTGTTCCTTGGCGTTTTTTGTGGATACCCTGTTCGCGCGAAATAGACTTTCTAGAGCGGTTGCAAAAGACTTTTTTATTAAAATTATTAAAACCTTCGGTCAAAAGTGTGACAACTTAATATCAATCACAAGAAACTTACTTCTTCTTCTTCTTCTTCTTCTTCTTCTTCGGCGTCGCCGTCGACCTACAAAGTTGTATAATTATCATGACAAGAAATTCTAAAGCAGTTTGTTAGAAAAAAAACGATAATAGGACCATTCAAACAACATTTTATTATTAAAGTTAGCTAACGAGAGACGGTAGAAGAGAGAGGGTATACCTACCTCCATATCGAGGGATACGGATGCGGATGACACTGGGACCTCGTCTACGTCTACGGCTTATCTGCCTGAACCAAGAGGGTCGGCGCCCAACGTAGCCCACACAAGCGAAACTTCCCCTGTAGCCAAATCTTAAGTACCGAGTACTGATCCCAATTCGTCGAAGAACAGAGAGGTAACGTCTAGCTCTGTAAACGGCCTCGTCTTGTACAGCAACCAGAACGATTCGTCTGATGCGCAAAGAAGCAAACATTATAAAGCAATTAGTAGATTTCTAAATGATTGACCCATCTTGATAGTGTCACGTATTTACTAGGATTTGGATGCGTTGCAAGGAAAGGATTTTAACTTACAACTCTCGCAAAACTGATTTGATCTTCCTTGGTCTCTACCTCTCTATCTTCTAAACGCAATTAGGAGGAAACGCAAAAATAGCCAGCGAAACGAGGAGGGCAAGGGAAGAAGGTGTTCTTCCCGTCCATCATCCATTGTGTTCCGCATTGACACACGAGTCTAGTTAAACTGGAGGGACACAAGTCCACTTATTTGCAGAAAGATAATAGGCTTGGTAGACTGTCTATGTGAATCTATTCGTTGCTTTCAGGTGTAATTGTCACTGCTGTGGGCTTCTTTCATGATTCTATCGCATCGTAGTTTTACATATTCAATAAGTTTAAAAATCCTACAACATTTCCTTTTCTGACACTGCCATGACTACCAAGGACTATGAAGGGATCCAATCAGAAGTCAAGGCACATGCACAGAGTCACCACCAAGCGAGAAAAATCCCTTACTTCAAAATTCAGGTTTTCCTTTATTCTCAAACAATCAGAGAGGAAAAGCTGTTTAAATATGACAATAAATTATCATGGTTGATGGTGTCCGCAATTCTCATTACAGTTCTCATTGTCAAGGCATTTATGTTAAAAGAAGAAGTTTGATGCTGATCACACTCTCGAATTGAAGGGGCAATATCAGGGACACCCAACGGCAATTTTCGGGAAAATATCTGTTCGGAAGACGATTTGAGATCTAGAATTTTCGGAGCATTTGTTGTAAAATTTCTTGCTTGCCTGCCTCTCCTAGGATTTTCGAAGATCTACAAAATGGTATAATTACCCATTTTTAACGGATTTTGACCCTAAAAAAGGCCACCTAGAATTTTCGGGAGCCTTTTCCTGGCTGAAATTTTCGAGAAGGTAAGTTTTTATCCCTATAATTTTCGGATCACTAGACTTTGAGCTAGGAAATCCGAACAGATGAAAAGTTTTTAGGGGATAAAAATATGCCTATATCTACCGTTTGAATACTAAAATACGTTCAACAATGCTATGTTAAGTGGTTTTGATCTATATCCTCGTTGGGTGCCCCTGCAATGTCACGAGAATATAGCTATTTCAGGTTAATTCTGTGCTGACGTCACTATTTAGTGCCTTCACTCATACACAGAATGCTTCTCCGGAGTTATGAAGAAGATATCAGGCAAATTTTACCAGGGAGTACTAGCCATTATAAGTTTTTTCGCGATTTTTGCATGCATAACACTAAAACTTGAAACGTCGGCCCAACGTTTTCAAGTTTCAATCCATTTTCATCCTTGCCATCCGTTGTAACAGACGACAGGAAACAGTTTCAATGCCAAAATATAATCTTAACTAACAAAATTGGACCATTATTTGTGGAATTGTACTGACGCGAATAAAACGTTTTAGCTTGTTAAAAGAGAGCAAATAGTGTGACGTAGCCAATTTAAAGAGTTTTGAAAGCTTGTAATGTTTAAGACATCGCACAGTACCTACCCGCGTCTGATTCTTCTGATGAAATTGTAGAAACGTCGCGCGTGGTAGGTGGAACCGTGGGTATCAAAGTATCGACTGTGTTCAACCTGACCTATTTATAAAGGGACAAAAACATTTTAAAAGAAAGCAGTCAATTCAAGTTAAAAAATATTTACCGAGGATGAGCTAAATTTTCCTCTGTAAAGTAATCTTATTTCACTTAGTGAATTTCAAGGACTTTATGAAGAAATCAAGAACTTTTCAAGGACCTTAACCGTATTCAAGGATTTTTCAAGGCGACTATTAAAATTCAAGACCTTTCCAAGATTGTACGAACCATGTCAACGCAACATCTCCTTACAAGGAGTTTCTCTAATCAAGGTGGCACAGAACTGCTTCGTTTATAAATAGCGAAAGAGCCTAGAAGATCCTTCTGTTACAACAAACGACGCATCGCGATGTCTAGAGATTTTACGTGATACAAGGATTAGTCCCAAGCACAATCCGAAATAGAGAGAATCAGGTTTCTCTCCCTTTTCGGGGTCCTAAACTCTTGATCACTGGCTTTGCGCTTGTACTTGATTTCCCTCCACATAACGAACAGTATGGTGTCTCGCAAACGCTCGCCAGCAAAAATGAACTAGTTCGTTATGAGGTGGTGATAGCCAAAAGATAAGTACACCACCGGTAATCTGGGATCCATCAGCGCGAATCTTGTCCAGATTTGCTCATTGTGTTGCGCCGGTAACATTACGACTAAAACAACAATCTCCATCATTTTTTTTTTTTTTCTCGAGAAACGTTTTGCTAACAAACAAGGGCGTTACCTGTTATACGATTGACAACAACAATGTCGAAACCTCGACGTTTACGAGAATAGTCTCGTCCGTTAACTTTGATATAGGCCCGGGCACGACCTGCCAACATCCTGCCGTATCTCCGGTCTTCAAAGCCTTCACTGCGAACAGATACCAATATCGATCCTGAAAAGAGACGGATTATCAAACTTCATGCAACCCCTTCCGTTATAATAAACTAAAATAAATTAAGACCTCTTAAATGTGGACACTTGGCTCTTTCCCTGTGGCGTTCATATCACGAAAGTTTGCCTGTATCTACCTAATACCAATTACTTCTAAAAAGACCAAAACTATTGTGCAAACTAGAATGCAAATTGCCATATTTTAGCGTTTTTCCTGGATACGCGTATTCGTAAAATGGAACTTTTCGGAACAGTGCATGAGTCAGTGGTTGCGCAGGCAAAAGGCCATGAAAAGTTTGCTTCGTAAATGTTCGCTGTTAACTTTGAATTCACTAATAAATCCGTGTTCTACGTATTCTCACAAAGGAAGATAAGACCTTGAAACAGAAAAATTAAACGATGAGAAGGCTTGTCTTAACGTTCTACGTAACCCCCCTCTCAAAATAGCTCTTCACAGCAGTTATAATTTTATGAACGCATTAGTCTATGCATGTTTATTTTTATTTTCCAATGGACCTCCCCTCTAGACTAGCTCATCCTAGAAGCCAGTTGCATAAAATATCTTCCCTAGTTCATTCCTATTCTTTCAAGTTGTTAGAGCTGTCATCTATTATTTATTTTTCTAAGATTTTCGCACTTCAAAAAATAATTATTTTGTGTGTAAACAATCGGATGTTACATGTCAAACAAAAATACATTAGGGCCATTTATACGAGGAAAATAAGATGCGTCTTCCATTAGACGCGTCCTAAACAAGACGCAAACTATCCCGTATAAACGGTACATTAAGACGCGACTTAGCAAAGACGCGCCTTTATAATCCGAAGAACAGCTGTTAGGGACGGTTCTTAGATAAGACGCGTCTTAGGTAAGTTTCAGACCAAATGTGCTGTTTATACGGGATAGTTTGAGTCTTATATAGGACGCGCCCTATGGAAGACGCATCTTATTTTTCCTCGTTTAAACGGCCCTAACGTCTGGCGTCCGGCTTGAAACGAAACCCCTGCATATAAAAGATACTTTAATCCCTTTAACTTACAGAGTGAATAAATTAGTCAGTCTAGGGACAAAATTTTGCGACGTAGCGATTTAAAGGAAACGTCTTTAACAGTAATTCTCCTACCCCTTATACTGCTAATTGTTCTTCAGCATATCACAACGGTATTTTTGTCATTATTGGGAGTGTAACGGTGAAGAAAGACTGACGAGATTGCTTGCATAGTGGTATTTCAAAAATAGCGAGATGTACAACCACAGATATATAATTCTGTTCGTTGGTACAAAATACACTAACATTGGATCTAATCATCCTTCTCATGCACAAATTACTTCACGCGATAGCGTCCACTTCCACAATAACCATTAATACAAGAAACTTTCTGTATGAACATTCTACTTCAACTTTATGCACAAATTGTAACTAATAAAATTAAAAACAAGAAAACCTACGTGTTTGCCTTCTCCTTCTTCGTCTTCTTCGCCGTCTTCGTCGACCTACATCAGAGGTGTAAGAATGTACCTCACTTAAACAACTTCCCTTGATTAAGTGCTATTTGTTAGAATACAAAATCAAATGACAATTTAAAACGAGGTTAATTTCGAACTAATTAAAATTTTGCACAAATATGTGCGGGTAGGTGCCCATGAAACGTCGAACCTCACGTGTCTCAAATTTAATGCTAGTCATGGAGGAAAATCTGTTGTACCCGCTCAGTTACATTAAATTTGGCACCTGTGAATTTCGACGTTTAAAACAATTTGGGTTTTAAACATTTTAACTCGCTGTAATTAGTGAATAGGTTTTAGAGGGAGGTGATCCCTGTAAAATAGGTAATACCCGAGTTCCAAAAACCCACGCTTTCAAAACCTTTCCTATGAAAATGTTTATTTCATTTTTTGGAATGAGAACAGAAACTCTTTTCCATATCAAAGGCAATGCACTTACCCTCGTTTTAAAACGTAGGCTTAAGACAACTCGCAAATAAACTTTTACGTCTTCAGTGCGATTATTCATTGATCATGACGAACTGGAAACTGGATCATTCAAGTAAGTTTTTTTCGAAGGTTAGATGACATAGGGAGTATACCTACCTCCATATCGAGGGATACGGATGCGGATGACACTGGGACCTCGTCTACGTCTACGGCTTATCTGCCTGAACCAAGAGGGTCGGCGCCCAACGTAGCCTACACAAGCGAAACTACCCCTGTAGCCAAATCTTAAGTACCGTCTTTTGACGCCAAAGCGTCGGAGAACAGAGAGGTAACGTTTAGCCCTGTAAACAGCCTCGTCCTGAACAGCAACAAGCACAATTTTCCTGTGGCGCAAATCAGCAAAGATTATCTATCAGTTAAAGTTTTCTGAATTGTTAACAAGTTTTGATTGTTTCAAGTATACATGCTACCATAATATGGTATAATTTTCAGTTGGTTCTTAGTCACTCTCAGGGACTAAAGCAACAGGCACCAAAATTGTGCAACTTGTTTCGCAGCTCTTGCAAAAAATCAGGTTGATACAATTTGCGTGAATATTGACTTCTGACTAGATAAAAATTACGCGGGAGTGACGTCATACAAGGGAGTCATGACACCAAAACAAGTTTGCCTTGGGGCGGTAAAACGCGCAACATGAACAGATTTTGTTCTAAACAGTAGACCTACTTTCTACTTTCCACAACAACTTTCGCAACCTGTAACAACCTGATTTGTTGCAAGGCAGGTTTGACTGGTGTGTGGTAAAACGCGCAACATCGCCATTCAACGCGTTTTGCAAAACAAGTTGCACGTTTTAAGGACCTTATAGACATCGCACTGTACTTACCCGGGTCTGATTCCTCTCATAAAATTGTAGAAACTACGCGCATGGGAAGAGGAACCGTGGGTATCGAAGTATCGCGAGTGTTCAACCCGACCTATTCGTAAGCAAATGAGAAGCATTTTTAAAAAGCATAAAATTTACCTCAAAAGCATATTTCTTTAATAGGGACAGAATTATCGAGTAGCTTTTGCGAACTAAATTAAAAGATAGAGAGCCTAAAGGATCCATCTGTTATAGTAAACCGAGTTGCGCCGTAAAAGGATTAAAAGATGATCAGCTCCCCGCCCCTCCGCAATGAGAGTATCGCGTTCCCTCATTTTTACAGGAATCTACACTTCTGATCACTGGCTTTACGCTTGTACTGGATTTTCCCTCCACATAACGAAGATTACGCTGTCTAGTGAACGTTCGCCAGCAGAAGTGAGCTAGTCAACCATGAGTTGCTCGATGACCCAAAGGTCAGAGCTAGCCCCCGTCGACCCCCCGCCCTCTACAATTTGGAATCCTTTAGACCTTTAGATTCGAGAAGGAGAACGACTACGAGATTTGATTAAAAGGTTTTTCGCGTATTCTCAAAAAATAGACGCCCCGAAAACTTTCATTGTACGCATTTCTTCACTAAGAAAAGTTCGCATTTTTATCTTTATTGAGGAGGTTTTAAAAGCCATCTTCCGATCGCAAAATGCTAAAACTTTTAACATTTGACTGTGACTTGTTTCCGCCGCCAATACATTCTCACTAAAACTCGAAGAAGAATGACGACAGCTACCACGTCTTCCCGCCAACATTGAGGCTAGTTCACGCGCGAGCACTACTTAATTAGCATTGAGAAAAAATCGTACTCGTTGTCGTACTCGTCTTAGAATCTAAAGGTCTCTAATAACTAGTAGTCTGACTGACGACGACTATGACGTTTTCCCGCCTAAATGACGCTGGTTCACGCGCGAGCACCACAAAGTATTCAGAAAATGTCGTGCTCGTAGTCCTCCTCGTCTTAGAATTTACAAAAGGTCTCTAATGAGATTACGAATACAATAGGGACCTTAGGCAACGACGACGACGACGGCAGTGAAAACGTCGCTAAAAAAATGAATTTGCGTTCTTTCAAACTTAATCGCGTCTATTTGGACCCGCTCAATATGTCAAATGTGGGCGACTTTTCCTGGAGTTGAATTCTTAAGGATTTTATTCAATTCAAAAGGAGGAAGGAAAATTCGTCGTCGTATGTCCACGTCCCCCATAAAACGTCAAGTTAGGAGGTTTCACGTTGTAGTCTTGCAGTGGACGTCAAAGAAATGTACTAAAAAGCGTGATGCACGTGCAGAGCTGCTGTTTTGATCATTAAATCTATTGTTTCTTGAAGTTGTCGTCGTCGTCTAGTTGCTTAAGCTCCCTAATAACGTTCTTAACAGATCACTTTCACGTCAATAGTTTGGCAAACAAACAAGAGTATAATCTCACCTGTCCTGCGATTGACAATCACAACGTCGAAACCTCGACGCTTACGAGAATATTCTCTTCCGTTAACCTTAATATAGGCCCGGGCGCGACCTGCCAACATCCTGCCGTATCTCCGGTCTTCAAAGCCTTCACTGCGAACAGTTATCAATATATATCCTGAAAGAGGCGATTGTGAAATAAGCTTACAGTTCAAACACTCCTTACCGAACCCTCCTCTATACCGACGAACCCTGAAGACTATATTATTGCGGGCGACAAGAGGGGCCTGCAATCCTAATCTCCAGGATGATATTACGCATGCGTCGCATGTATGTAGCCAACATTCGTTTGGAATGAATGGAATGCACAGAATGCAATTTGATCACGCGCGTTTGGACCTTCTATCACTCATAATCTGATCACGCGTGTTTTGACTATCTGTCAAGTGAAACTTACGCAAACCTCAGCGATGGAGCAAAAGCGCTTTGACCTTCGATCGTTGTCGCCCGCACTCCGTAACTTTTGGTTATAACTAGTTTAGTTAATAAGTTGCCAGATATCAAATTCGACTGCTAAATGAACTGACAACTATGAGATAAGGAAACCCCTGAACTGTCCGTATTGAGTCGTCGTATAAGAAACATTTGAATTTTTTAATTTTGGGGATACAAGCCAGTTAAAAAAAGAAAAAGCAAACAAGAGTTAGGACAACTAGAGATCTTTTTCGACTCCGTTCATGAACAAAGAGAAAAACGTATTATACTATTGTCAGGTTTATCTAACCATAGGGGAGAAGTGGAAACTAGAGTCCCTCTTTTTAAGATGGCATCCACCACTAACATAGCTATTAATGACTAAAAAAATAACTAATAGTGTACGCAAACATCATGTAAAAACTTCAGCAAATTAATATTAATAAAACAAAACCTACGCCTTTGTCTTCTCCTTCTTCGTCTTCTTCGACGTCGCCGTCTTCTGCGTCGTCGTCGACCTAGAAAGTCATGCAAATATTATGATAAAATTCCAAAGCACATGAGCGTCTCTATGTTTAAAGCCATGCTATTTTTGGGTCAATGCAGACAAAGGACAAAAAAAATAACTTGAGCTGGAGGATAGTGTGATTTCAGAGAGCATTGAGCGTCTTAAGTCTAGTATAAATACGGTACAAAAGACAGAGCATTTAACGTCTATCGACATTATCGTCTTCTGGGCCCGGTTCCTGAAAGGTCGATTAGCGTTAATCCAGGAATGAAATTTTGTTCCGTTTTTGTATTTTACATTCACATGCATTGCTTAGGGTACATTTTGTGTTATCATTACTGTATCTCGTGGTAACAGGTCAACAGTATTTTGTAACCTCGAGTTGTATGTTCTTAGACTACAAAACCGTGCTTGAAATTTGGCTTAATCCTGGGTTAAACTTAACCATCTTTCGAGGAACCGGGTCCTGTTAATTAAGTCGTCCAGCCGCACTTAACAGGCGACTTTAACAGAATTGTGACGCATTTTTATGTTCAGCCTGTCCAGAGACGACTGGCAAGAGTCAGTGTTGTAATTTTTTTTTTTTCAACAGAAAACTTTGTTTTTACAAAGCTATCGTCTACTTTTAACGTTTTTAAACAAGTCCACTTTAACGTCTCAAGTCGAATTTCACGTTTCAGCATTGTTTCTGTGACTTGAAGGACACTGAATACTTGAGAGAGGACGCACAGATGGTAAAAGACTGAGAGCAGTATTTCAGCCAGGGTCATCTTTTTATGAGAGTAACATCATAATAGCAACAAACTAAAAGAGGATTTCTTCAGCTATAACCGTCTGATTAATTCTCAAGGCAGTTCACTGACAAAGAAGGATACTTTGCATGTGTTGCCACTTTATTTTCACCTATAAAAATCTGACCAAGTTAATTTAGATCGAAAGGCCCTAGGCCTGTTTATACGAAGAAAAGTTGTCCTGGGAAAGATTGACCCCTTTAAATTACCCGAGCCATCGGCGCTCAAGAATGTTCTGATTGTCTAAACCAACGCTCGCGCAAGCTTTTATTAATAGAGAGCTTTAGTTTCGCGGACGAGGACGAGGACGACATTCAGCTTTAGGTTTTTTCGCGTATTCTCTAAACATAAGACACTCCGGAAAGCTTCATTGTGCTCACCCCAAAAATTAATAAAAAGGTTAAGCCCACTCCATATCGCTAAATGATAAAAGTTCTTACATTTGATAACCTGTTTTCGCCACTACGACATTTTCGCTAAAACTCGAAGTAGAATGATAACGGCTGTCACGTTTTCCCCGCCAAAATGACGTCGGTTCAGGAGCGAGCACTACTTAGTATTGAGAAAATCTCGTCGTCGTAGTCGTCCTCGTCTTAGAATCTAAAGCTCTCTATTGTCTCGCCTAGACCAAGTTGACCCGTCTGGGCGAACCAAAGTGTTTTTATGGAGAAAAATGGTCCCGGCTAGGAGGGAAAACCTGCCATCAAGAAAGGGTGACCAGGCTAGCCGAGCCAACGTTTCGTTTCTCATGTAAATGGCTCGCTATGTTTTGTAAGAGAACTTATGAAAAGTTGGCTCAGTTGCCCAGGGTAGCTCGGGTAGGCGAGTGACCTTTCTACAACGGACAACTTTTCTCCGTATAAACGGGAAATGTAAAGAAATCGGTGATTTTATAATATATTCTTACGTCTCTGTCTTCTCCTCTTTCGCCGTCTCCTTCTTCGTCGCCTTCGCCTAATTCGTCTTCTTTTCTTTCGGTATCGTCGGCGTCGGTATCTTCGTCTTCGCCAACCTTATTACAAAAAATAGAAAAAAAAAATAACAAGAGCAACTAAAACCATACGCACACCGGTTCAAAGACAAGGAAAACTTGTCGCCAAGCGCTGGAGAATTTGCATCCAGTGCCTAGTGCAAGAAGAGTTGCATTCAGTACCCAGCGCGGGAAAAGTAGCATCTAGTGTCTAGCGCACGAAAATTTACATCCGTCGCCAAGCGCAGTAATGACTACATCTGTCGCTAAGAGTGAAAAAAGCTGCGTCCTTCGCCGAGAGCGGGAAAATTTGCATCCGGTGTTAAGCGTGGGAAAAGTTGCATCAGGGGCTAAGCGCGGGGGTACCCAGCGGAGGGAACGGCTTAAGGCTTGTAGGCCTACTTCGCATAAAGAGATTTCAGCATCAAAGATAAGTATTTTAAGTATGAATAATACATACGTCTTCTGCCCTTTCTTTTGCGTATACGTTGGCCACGACGACGACGACGCCTTGGTCTACCTACAAAAAATGTTGACAACGTGTTGAGTTTACTTTTTCAAAGGATCATCCGAGGTGAACTCCTTATAACAATCACTTCTGGTTTCTCATAATTCCGCATTACCTTCACGTCTTTACCCATTTCATTTCATTGTTTCTGAAACCTTCTGTTCTGGTACATTAGACGATATGATATCTTAAAATCTCGTGTAAACAGTAAGTGATATTGAAAATGTGAAGTTTCGCCACAATTTAAGGGAATCCAAGACAGTCTCAATTCTGGACTCCACGCAGTGGACTCCGGAAGTTCCAGTTGCTGGATTCCGGATAATTTGTCAGAGAAACTTGGATCCCGGATTCCAATCCTTAGTCAGATTTCAGATTCCTACGCTGTATTCCGGGTTCCACAAGCAAGAGTTTTAGGGATTCCGTAATCCGCATTCCCTTACATGGGGCGAAAAAATAAGTGCGAAATAAGTCACTTACGTTTATATCCTCGGCGCCATCTTAGCCATCGGCCTCGCCACCTAAGCTTAAACCGATTTCTTCGCCTCTTAACGGTGACTGATCGACCTCTGTATGTTATGCGCCAAGTAAAACGGGACCTGATTTTAACCCAACGTTTTCCCACTAAAATGAAATACCGTTTCCCGAGGCGCTTGAGTCTCCGCCATTTGCGGTAGAAACGTATTCGCCAAGTCTTGTATGATCTTCTCAGGCGATACAACTTGCGTTTAAATCTCAAGTACCAATGTCTTCGCAGATTTATAACTCGACGCCATCTCCTTGCATGATAGACGTACCACCGACCACGAATTCGCCGCAAATAGCTCCAGTGGTTTATTACGTAGATCTGATAGCGCCCGGTTCGACGGACACGACACCAGCGTTTACGGTAAAACACGCGCCATCGTCGCTTCCAACGTCGTAGCTTGCGGTAACGGCCTTTGAAATAGACTCTTCGACGGCGCAAGCCTGTTAAGGTAATAATAATAATAATAAACAGTTAATTCACAATATCCGCGTTTCATTTTGAAAGACTCGCGTCAGTCAACAGAGAAACGGTTGTCCGTTATTATTGGAACTTACTGGAACTGACGTAACAGATCCGCTGAAGTAAGAACTGGAAATTTAGGGAGAAAGCGATTAAGTATAGTCCGGCCTGCAAGCCAAAGAGAAAACATTCGAAGCTTCTTTCCTACTGAGCTTGTCCGCTCTCTTCAGTCCCCTGAGTCAGCCCGTTCAGCTTGCCACCTCGACTGATAAAGGGATGGCTAAAAGTCCACATTTTTTAAATTAGGCCAGTCCAAATAAATCATACAAGCGACCTGCGTAAGCTATATGAAGATCTAATATGGACATCGTTCTTGGTGCAATGCTACTTTTTGCTAAACAGCTCGTTAAAGATATACCAAAAGAGCAATCAATTTAGCATACTGCCAGAAGTATTAATGATAGCTTTAGAAAAACGTTGGACTGTTTTGTCTTGGCCAATATGTGATACGCAAGGCAAGTAACATGAAACATTTACTAGTCATTAAACAGAAGTTCTCGCAAATCTTATTTACCTCTCAACCTTCGCAGTCTTCTTCTCCTACGGGCTGTAAATTTTAAAAAAGAATTGATGAGGGTTTATCTCATGACAGAAAGGAGACTGGGGGTAAGATGGGGAGCTGTTTTTTGTTGTTATTGTTGTTTTTTTTTTTCGCTTGTCTGTTTTTCTCAAGCCAACCTAAAGTGTCTAGTCTATACCCCGGGTACCGGAGGGTTTCTTTCTCGCATACGACAGGATGCTTCAGTGTCGGTCGATCTTCTGCCGAAGGCCGAAACTACGAGCAGCGAAGCTGCGGGGTCACTATTTAGATTTGACTTAAATCGGAAACCGCGCAGTGACCATTTTCACCGAGACCATAATTCGCCTTGTTTATCCCTCCAAAATTTTACATAACCATTCTCTTTGATTTCTCTTGAACCGACTGTGATACCCAGGAGAAATTAGGAACAATGGTTATGTAAAATTTTGGGGGGTGGGGGGGTACACAAGGTGCATTATAGTCTCGATGAAAATGGTGAATTCAAAGTCTCTGGTTCCCAGGGCACTCTAAGGTCTGAAAGGAGACTAGGGGTAGGGAGGGGTGGGGAAGCTGCTCTAAAAGGTCTGATCTGTATTATTTTATTATTTTTACTTCTCAGTCCTCACTAGTTATTTTTATTTTTTTGTTAAGGGGGTGGGGGAGGTGTTGTTTATTGTCGACAGAAAATGCTAATTAATTCAAGTTCCTATTCTACTCACCCCGGATGGTTATGCACACGTTAACCAAGTTGACGTGCTTTCGCCAATCTGTAGGAAGGTACAACAAAAGGAATATAAGGTAAATGTCCAATAACAGTGTACAACTTCATTTCGCTACAAATATGTCTACAGCGCAAACTTCTGGGAGCACACATATCCGGCAGAAATGAAAGAAAACATCTTACAATTTAAGCGCTCGTACGATCACTAACTTGGATTTAACTAGGGTGTTCTAACACACATTGAAATAAACTTACTTTTGCCGAAGCAGATATGGCCTAAACGAGGTCTCCGCCCGACTCCTGAAAGATGGAAAAAATAAAGAGAGTTTAAAAGCAAATTTTTCAGTAATGCATAAAGTTTATTTAAGTTCAGTTCGCAAACGGTGTTACCCTAAAACGACAAAAATAAGCATCGGCATCCAACCTGGCCTTTACTGGTATTCTTACCGGTAATACGAATATTTCCATAGCGGGTGCTGATTTTAAATCGCTTGCTGGAAGCTAAAGAAAAAATAACACACATTAAGCAGTTTTTACTTTCAGTTTAGTCCACTGAAATCAAGCAGAATTATCAATCTAATTACTCTCTCCCAAACTTAGATTAGCCTAGAGACTGATTGTGTCACCCGTGAAAGACCCACAGAACATGCTCTGCTCATTCGAAGTATAAAAAACAGTCATTATGCCGCAGACACAGGCTCGTTCCCAAATGCGGCGTTACCCGTGTCCAGCGGAGGGACAACGGGGAGGTCCCCCGCTGGCGGTACCGCCAAGAAAATTATAAAATAAAATTAAAAAACAGGGGCGCTGGTTGAACGATAAAAACACCTGACCGAGCAAAAAAAGTTACGGAACTTTATCCAATGTTCTACTTCCTTTGCACAATTCACAGTTATTGAAAATGTCTCTTTGTTTCGCTATTTGTAGTCTTCTATCTCTTTGTAGTACGCCGCCGTACTCTGTTTTCTCACACAACGCTGCTGGGAGCGAGTGACGACACAAAACCACTGCATAAAAGATCATGCTAGGCGCAAAAACATTTACGTCTTTCTTTCTTGTCTTGCTACTTCCCTTAAACAATTTTGTAGTAGGAACCCAACACCTAGCCTGGGTGCAGACGACTACCTACTCCCCCTCCCTATCCCGTTTCCCACAGGTGTTCCCTTAAGAGAGAAACCTACTTGCACTGTTATGAAAAATTATTTAGATTCTATGTTCCTCAAGTCTGGCTGTTCAAAACCTCCACCAACTTTAATAAAATCTCGGTGGAGGTTCAAAGATTACCTGCATCAGCATTGGTGGTGTTTGTCACAGTGGAAAGGTCCTTTGTTACTGAATCTGAAAATAATTCAAATCAACAGAAACGCTTTGGTGACTGATATACGTATAATTCCTTAACTGTTGTAGCGGGCGATTACAGGATCCCGCAATCCTAATCTCCGGGTTGCTACGCAAAGCACAGCATTAGAGCCAAAAGAAACGACAGGCACTGTGGCCGAGAACTGCTCCAGACTAGCAGAGGGGATAGAGAATGATTCTTTTGGAATTTTCAGTAAACTTGTAATTCTGCTTGAATTTTCACCGCTGGATGATAGATTTTTATGTCAATCGCCGGCTCACCTTTGTTTTGTTGCACTGCATTCTTGATGGTTGGTCCATGTTGTTCAGCAGCGTCTTTTGGTATAGTTCTTTTAACACGAACTGTCTGTTGACTTGCTAAGTCAGATTTTTCCTCATCGGAATGATGCGATGAGCGAATATCACTCGTGACAATAACAACTCCATACCTGAAACATTGAAATATAACATTGTCACTTGGAACACAACCCCGGGGCGTGTACTCTCTTATATAAGCCGCATAGGTATGTGCCTCCACAAAGGGTAGGGTTGTTGCGCCGTTTTGGTCTGAAAACGGGTGTAGACTTTGCCCATTTTGATCTGGAATCGGATATGGTTTTCGACGAAATTACGGGAATGTATCAACGTATCTTTCGTTTCAATTTCAAATGAATAAGAAAGAAAGAGAAATATGTCATTGTGATTCGAAATGGATTTTAAGAAATCTTGTTTGTTGGCGGTCAATCTAAGCTATGATGACATAATTTCTCAGAGGCAGGTCTGAAAACGGGTATGGATTTAAAAACGGTTGTGAAAAATGACATTTTTCGGTCTGAAAGAGGGTCAGGATTTGGAGAACCGAGCGGCACAGCCCCACCAAGCATTCCTCGGAGTACCCCCCCCCCCCCCCACCCCCCCGAACACAACTAATCAACCCTTTCAATAAAATGGGCAAAGTAAAAATTCACTCAAAAAATGCAGATTTCGTTTTGTATAATCCTAACAAATAAAATAGCACTACGCAATTTGCCAAGCAGATTTCATTTGAACGGTAACTAGCCTCCCACGCAAACGTTCTTAGGGGTTCGTCAAGCGTTCCTACCCCACGTGGGAGAGGAATGATTGCGTGACGAACCCGTAAGAACGTCTGCGTGGGAGGCTAAACGGTAACATCATATAACCAAGGATCCGCACAGCCGGTTACTGCGCAGACTTCTGTGCCGGAGGTTCCGAGTTCGATTTCCAAGTGTAACATCAAATCGTTGTTTTGACATCTATTCTTTCAGTGCAGCTCTAAATCGTTTTATACCGGTATATTCGTAAAACAGAGTTCTGATGAAGAGGGGGTAGGGGTGGTGCTCAGGTTTGTCAGTCAAAAAAAGGACCTTTACCTTTACCTTTAAATAGGATTTCATGCACAGAATTGAAAATAAAATTGAAAATTAATCAAGGCATAACTTGGTCTAGAGTTACCCACAAAAAGGAAAGAAAAGATGTACCTTCCCGGCCTTAACTCTAGAATAAAACGATAAAAACAAAGAGATAATACAAAACAGGCTAGTGTAAATAGGTGCGTTTCCTTGAAAACTAAGAGAAAGCAATAAGCTTGCAGGAGATTGAACACTTGGCAAGCAAGAGACTGGCACTTACGGGCGGTTGCGTCACTGTTCACATATAGAGGGTCGGAGGAATGTTCGCCAATTATCGAAACCAATGGACATCACCTAAGCAATCACTAGTATAGCAAAATGTTTCTATCCGCGTAAGGAACCCGCCCATGTATGTCGAGTGGCCGAAAAGGTTGCGCAATGTTTGTACTAATTCATGATCGATAATTTAGAGGAAGACATTTTTCCCCGAGGGATCACTCCCTCCAGACCAACCCGGCATATTCCGAATTTTGTTCAACTATATGATCAAGGTCCCTGCCTTGTCGTCAAAAGAAAGTCGCATTAGTTAGAGCTAAACAGTCAATTTGTTGAACTCTGCAGTTGCACAGTTCCTGTTCTTTCTTACAACATTTCAAATGATCTAGAAATCAGTGAACGTTGGAACCATTTATAAAAAGAATTTAACACTTCAAGACATAAGAAGACGTAATTGAACGAAAGCAAGATTTCAATCAACAAAATTAGTAATATAATGTTGATGGAAATCAATCAGTGGCCCTATACGATTACAGATGTATGGTAAATAATTATGCGTCGGTTACAAGTAATCTATTGTCTACAGCATCTCTATGGATTGTCTCACCGGCCAGCTATTGAGAAATCTTACGACGACTAACCACCGGCTGTCTTGTTGATATGTAAGTTAGGGTACCAGCGTTAAGTTTATACTTCATTGCAAATCAACCGTCCCCTTTTTAAATTTCGTTATCACATGGCGTTCTCAATTATTCCGACCTTGTCTATTAAAAGCCCCTCTTGACTCGAACACGATTAATTTCGAAAATACCCAGGAGAAAATAAATTTTGCCCTAAGTCAGGATTATTATAGTAATATTCTATATCTGCTTCTCAAACCGCTATGTATTCTTTTATGATAACAAGCATGTTATACTCATACAAAGTAAAACAAAGGTATATGAAATATGGCGCTAGGGCCAATAGCAAAGTAGCATGTGTTTTAACTGAACTCCTTCAAAAGTATAAACATATAAAGAGGTCACTAAAGACTTGATAAATCATTAGAACTTCTCCTAAGTAACGAATAAACCCGCAGAGACTTTCATTTATTCTTTGAATGACTTTTGAAAGCGTTAAACAGCATACAATGGCCATTAAAAGGAATTTGTTATTAAAACAACCGGCCATATACAAAAAACACCAGTAAAGACCTAAGGCCTAACAAAAGTCAAGAGTAAATTCTTTATAAAATTGAACGATATAGAATTTGTGCCGAGAAGGTTAGTTTAAAACTTGTTTAATTCATATTCTATTTAAGAACCAAATGCACAAAAGGATTACCGACTTGAATTTCCGTCAATCGTGTAACCCTCCATTAAGCTACATGTGAGAGAAAAAGTGAATCCGAAAGAAATAAAATCCAAAATTATTCGTACGCAAATTTCGTAAAGACTCGTTCACTATTCTAAAACTTATCCGAAACTGATCGCATTTCACTTTTTCTTTATCGCTTTTTTTTCTTTCGTATTATTTCTGATATATTACTATTTTTATTGCTACACTTTTAACACCTTGACCGAAAACGACACTCTTTTAAAACGGTCACGCGACCACTTTTAAACCTGAAATTTCCGTTTTTATTTGGGCGTCGAGTGAGCAAACTTTTAGAAACGTCTTCCAATCTAACGCGGAGACAGACAAGCTATTGGATCCACGATTGTTCAAGACTTTCTACCCAAGCTCTCCCCCATTTCGAGTCGAAATAATAGCTAGTCCTTCCTCAAAGTGATCTTAGCCATTGAACAATTTTCAAAGATCACTTGGTCAACTCCAAACATATCAAACGATCTGGCAGAGTTTGATCACCAAATGATACTTTTGGATAGTGATTGCTGACAGACAAAAAGCCGTTGAACTTGACCTGTTCAGCCTTAAAAACGCCGCTGTGTTTCTAACAACGTAAGCTAAAATATCTAAATATTCTTTGGCACTTGCACAGTCTGAAAGAACAGTATTACATAACTAACTAAAAAAGAGTAGTGCATTAAGGTACAAACGGGCAAAAGAAATTTTCACCTAAAACACAACGATTTGCTAACGAATCTAACGAAAGGATTACTAACAAAATCGACCATTACAAAGTAAAAGATAAAAGCAAAAATAATACGTTTTATGCGTCTTATACTCACAGGAGCAGAAAGATGACCCTCATGCCGGGGTCGCCCCAAACTATGGACGATTACCCTTACCCATGAAGGGAATTCCTGACAAAGGGCAAAATGGTTTCGACTTTGCCTTAATACTAACAGACATTCCTATACATTTATTCATCATTGACTTCAATGTTTGTTTGCAAAATTAGACCAATACTCGGGAGGCCTACAAGAAAAACACTTTCTAAAAACCTGTTATTTTATTTTGGTTTTCCTAAAAACTCCTGCCTTCTACTTGGAAGTGTCATGAGGCGCCCAGGGTTTCTGTTGAAAACGGGTTCGTACAATTTTCGTAACGAATATTCCGAATTTTTTGGACGCTTTGCAGAAATTGTGATACTCACTGTACGGGATTTCCATTGCATAAGAACTATCATTGAAAAACTATGATATAATACCTGTCTAACTTTGACAGCACGGTTATTAATTGATAGTGAAATGACTTTCACGACCAAATTAACCCCAAATGTAAATATAAGAATTTTGATCTTGAGGGCAATTCTCAATGTAATATTCGAGAGTTAAACCATGTTTTACAAAAATGACACACCTTCATTTAATGAGACACTCCCAAAAGAATGGTCCGTGTATCATAAACCCTGTAGTGATATTTGGCAAAAGAAGTGGTTTCTTTGATAAGAAGAAAATTAAAATATTTACAAACTAACCATCGACTTAAAAAAATTACCTGTTTCACTATGAACCACAGCGCACCGAGCAAGACATAATTTGTCACAAAGACAACTGTTTTTCCTAACGGGTAACAAAGAAAACATTTCCCAGAAAGCAAAATAGTATCCATGTTGTAGATGTAGGATTTTGTATAAGGTTTGTCTTCTTAAGAACATGCATGAACTTTCCACTGCACTGACAAGTAGGATGGTCTTCGGAAAAACTGTGGCATACTTGGCCTACATTTGTAAAAACTGGCATCAAACTAGGGGACAGATACTAAATTTGACATATTCAAGTAACATAACTTGTTTCCAGAATTTCACCATTCATTCAGTATTTCGTGCTTATTTGTTTAAATTAGGATTACGCGAAGCAACTTTTTTTTTCAGTTTAGTTTGATGGATCACAATTCTCTGCAGATTACAAGTAGATACAAATTCGAAACGAGGTCTCTCCACATTCTAGAACAAAACACAAGTCGACACTTATACAACACAGGATAATTCATTTGCTTTTCTTACTTTTCTTTCCGGGTTTTTTTGTTTTGTTGGATAGGCGAGAAAGACACTTTTGTTAGACTAAAACTATAAACTTGTGATAAAAAATAATACTTTTTTGTACATTTTGTCACAAAAATAGCACCTTCTACATGGAGCCCTCTCCCTTAATTTATTCATGTTTTATTTTATTCACGCCTTATTTATCATGAACAGCTCAGAAAATGCAATACTCAGCTTAAATTTAAAATTGGAAGATGTCGTCCTTCATTTCACCCTAAGAAGTAGCCAGGAATAAGCTTGTTGTCAGAATGTAATATTAACGAGATAACATAGCCATTGAAATCAACTAACAGATAACGGATGACTGTAGGGAGCCTCTTCAACTATCAGAAAAATGGCGGAATAACCTTTCTTGGATCTTGGGGCGCTTACTAAAAGTCAGAATTGACCGGTAGGACCAGCAGTCATTACGAAAACAAAGTATTGATCAGTGCTTTCTCGAAAGTTTGCCTAAAACCCACAACTTCCGCGCATACCATTTAAGAAAACAGTCAACTCTCTCCTAATGGACACCTCTATAAGACGACCCTCTCGGAAACCGACACCTGGTGTCGGTCCCTGCCATTTTCCAGTCATTCTACTGTAACTGTACTCTCTATAAGACGGCCACCTCTCTAGGGCGGACAACGGACACTTATGAAACCTTCAACGGACACTTATGAAGTTTATTTTATATTTATGTAGTAAGAAATACCTCCAAACGGAAATTTAGGCCTCTACATAACAGTAAACTACAACTAGGTAAAGCAAATTACAAAACCAAATACAGTACGTCCCCCAACCTAGTTCCCAGGGTCCTCTCCTACTAAGCTGGCCGAGTAGAAGAAGACCCTGGGAACGAGGTTGTTCTTCTCCTACAGCTTGTATCTTGAATCCATTATTGACATTTCTAAACACCACGTGGAGAGAAACAATAACACTTTCCTATTACATTCTTCCAGGGTTTACTGTTTTGCACAAGTAACCCAGATGTGTATTCATTGCGAATAGGTTCAACCGGACACCTCTCTAAGATGGACAGTCAGGATCGGTTCCAAAAGTGTCCATCTTTGAGATAGCTGAATGTAAACTGACCTGACTGGATAGTCATGATTAATAATGGAATGCTCTTTTCAACTGGATTGGTCTGGTCGACCAGTTCTAACAAATGGAAAGTACCCTTAGTTTCTTTTTGGCATTTTTCAAACAGGACCTCTGTTAATTAAAAGAATGTTATAAAATGAAATCCCAGAATGAATTTTACAATGTAATGTATTACCACCCAGATGTCTCTCTCTCTCTATGAAAATTTGCATGCAAAGGAAGGTGGGAAGGAGAAAATGGGCTTCTCATGCTTTCATAGACACTAAGTCATAATTCTAATGGTCTGTTTCAGGGCTCGAAAAACATCCTGTTCGGTAGCAAGGATGCAGCCTGATGGGCGCCCAGTCACCAGAGGCTCCTACAATTTGCTCACAGGCTGGTGACTACAATTTAAAACAAGGAGCCCACACGGGTGCCTAAAACTTAATATGATTTTTATGACAATAGCCTCTACGCCTATCTCCAATGAAGGAACAACAGAATTTTCTGCTCATTTTGCGCTTTCGAAACGAAAACGTAAAACATGTGTTCATCGACCATAGGCAAAAAATTTCCGCTGATAAAAGTAAACAAACAAGCACTTTTCTGGAAATTATTCAAAACTCTGACAAACCGAGTTTCGAGACACGTGAAGTAGGTTTTCGAGCATCCGCTTACTTATTTAAGTTTATTGATCAATGGGCTCCAAGAAGTGGGGCTCGGCCTACTAACTTTTATTTTAGGGGCCCGAGGATCTCCCAAAAAATTGTCTTAGGCAGCAGCCTTGTCCAGTAGTCCGGGACAAGTAGATATTTAAGTTGGGCAAGTAACTTTAAAGAGTTTACTCTCCCAAATGGGCAGTGGTCCAGGCAAGTTATCCACTAACAAAATCATTAACTAAGACAAGTAAGAAGTCGCCCCAGGAAAGCCAAATATGAGAGCTGCTTGCCCAAAGGACAAGCTGGAATTCAAATTTCTTCAAGCCCTGCTGTTTATTAGAAAATTCATTAAACTAGACTGAGGAGACTAGAGCCTAGAAGCCAGGGTCACCCCAGCCATGGCCGGGCTGGCCATGGGATAAAAAATTCGCAGAAAAAAAAAGAAAGAAAACAAATTGGCAGAATTGGGACCAGCAGGCGAGCCTGGCCTGGCCAAAAGAGGACCAAAGCCTGGACTGAAAGCAAGGTCGACCTTGGCCATTTCCCTGTCATTGAGCCAGCCAAGGGATAAAAAATCTGGGGCAAGTGGTACCAGTAGGCCAGCCCGGATTGGCCAGAACAGGGCCAAAGGTGGCCTAAAAGCTGGGGTGACCCTGGCCATTCCCCTGTGACTGAGCCAGGCTAGCTCAGGGATAAAACATCTAGAGATACCAGAATTGGAGGGTAGCTAGCCCGGCTTTTAGCCCGGCCCAGCCAGAACACTTGGCCAAAGCTTTACTCATTTTAGCCACTGACTTAGCCTTACTATCTTGTTTGTACTACCCTGCCTCAAACAATGATCTTCTCATGCAGAACACACCGCCCAAAAAAGCCCACAAGTTGATGTGCTCTGGGAGATTTGGTGACCCATACAAGAGATTGGAACTGTATGTAGGGGGCTCCCGGATAATGTGGAATCTGCCAGTCATGGGCATTGCTTTCTTCTCATTCAATAGCATAGCACTGGTATAAATTAGGGACAAACTGATGGTTAAAAAGCGAGAACAGTAAAAGCAAGACAAAGGTAATTACTCTGGAAGGTCTAACTTTTTTCCAAAAACATTCCACCGGGACGAACGCTTCCACTTGAATTCTCCCTTGCGTTGAATTACCGGGTTTTCTAAACAAATGGCAATCATCCATTGTCTAACAGTGTTGTGATCCATGTTTCGGTAGATCGACCATGGAAAGTTAGTCGCTTTTTTAACAAATAGGTCAGTAACTTACCGCCACAGTAAAATGCAGAAAATAATCTCTGATCTTCGCGTTTAAGCCCAGTGTGATCAGCAGTTTAAACTTGGCCGCCACTACGGCCATGTTGTTTTCGCCGCTGACTAGCCTACGTCATGTAGCAGGCGCAAAAAAGGGGAAGAGATGGGGAGAAAAGCGCGAAGGGGAAACTCCCCCTCCCTTTTCCTCCCGCATTTTTCATTACCATGGGTGTCCTGTGTTAAAAGCTCAAAATGTTGACATGCGCCATCGAACGGAATTTGGCGGATTTTTAGCATGTTGCTTATATAGTCCACCCTTACTTAAATGGCGTTAAAAACAATTCTGTTGCAATTAGTTTGATGTTGAGCCTCTAACATGCCTGGATTGACTGGACTATTAATTTTACTGAGTTTGTAACTTTTTAACGTTAAATCCAGTACATTTACTACAAAATAACAATCGGCTACACAATTATAATAAGAGAGAGTAAAAATAGTAACCCTAAAGGAGGGGGGGGGGGGGAGAAAAAATACTGAAGATGAATGGCCTTGCTTTCCAAGATTGCTTCCATATTTAACTTTTTAAGCGAAATCGCACATAACCTACAATAATCACTGACACTCGAATCAGACGACAATACTCTCCTTCTCGCAAAAAACTACCAGCTTGCATAATGTACACAACAGACGTGTTTATTTTTATTTTATCAGAAGTGAAGGGAGCTTCCGGTACAATAGTTGTTCGGTGTTGATTGGTCGGCTTCTCATTTCCGGAACAGAGGTCAAGCGCGATAATTAGCGGGTGTTTTTCATTTTCACAGTGTTTTCGGGCAGGCGTTTTCTCTTCTCTCTTCCCGCCCCCTACCCCGCTCCTTTTGACTTGCCCCATTTTCTCCCCTCTTTTCGAGTTTCAACATGCGCTTTCGCAAGAAAAAAATTCTTGCACTGCAGGCTAGGTAAAGGTGAGAGAGCCCTCGTGGCCTTGTGGTAAAACCGTAATGTTGGGATAAAGGTCCCACGTTCAAGTCACGTCGGACATGCGTTTTTTTCCTTGTCTTTTTCCTTCCTTTTCTTTTATTATTATTTTTTTTATCACAGTTGTCATAAAAACAACTGTTTAAGCCGTAAAGATGAGTCATTTTTTAATAATAGAGGACAGAAAATCGTAACAGCGTATGACAGGCATATAAATAAAACAAATAAAACCCGGCATAAAGACAAATGAACCTCGCTTAAATGTTAACCTTTACTCGAGTAATGTTCTCGATCGAAGGCTTTTTTTTCTCTATTGATGAGGTTAAAAGTAATAAATAGAGCGCGAGGTTCCTCTCTCCTTGAAATCGTCTCCTTGTTATTTCCTCCCTATACTAAGTGTCATCACTGTTTTGTTTTTAAATGCATTGATACAATTCTTTCTTCAACATTTTAGAAAGCTGGAGCACGCGGTTATATTTTCTTACCTCATTTCACCCGAGATGACACCCAAATCATCCGACATTGAATTTTGAACCATAAAATATCCCCTCCTCCCCCAAACCCCAACTACGCGCCCAAAACACGTTTGGCGGAAGTCTTCAAGACGAATCCTGTCATAAACCTTTCTGATTGTCAGGCCTCCCATGGCTACGCTGATGACCTTTGGGCTTGTCAAAGGGCTTGTCATGCTAATCCTCTTCACCGAGGGCACGTAATAACCACACGACACGCTAGATGACCCTATTTTCAAAGAAACCTGCAGGAAAGGTAAGTGATAGACTTGATTATCACAACTAAATACTGCAGAGGAAATTCCACAACATTCCCAAATCGCCGTAACAAATTACGAGAGCGGGCATTGCCCTCAGCGGTTAACATAAGTCGTTTTAGTCCATGGGGTCATGGGGTCTTCGTTTTAGTCAAAGGGGTCTTCGTTTTAGTCCATGGGGTCTTCGTTTTAGTCCGTGGGGTCTTAGGGCTTCGTTGTTGGGTCTTCGTTTTAGAAACACCCAACTCGGTCGCAATCACGCAATGAAATACACGCACGGAACAGTTAGTTCAAAAACACAATGATTTGCTTTAATTGAAAAGAAGCTATTTGGTCCTTAACGAAGAAAAAAAAACAAGGAGACAAGAAAGAAAAGCTAACAGAATAATTACACTTGACGGTAAAAATAGCAAGAAGGTCGAATTTATAACATTGATCTCAGAATACTTCGCGTAAACAAAATCACCGGCCGCCGAAACCACAAAGCGGCTCTAAATGAAAAACCTACCGACTCTCCGCAATGATTCTTCATTCGCAGTTCAATTTAGCATTTCAGTTTCGAAGACAGGGGCAATTTTGCTGTTTAAGATAAAGATTAAGCTTATCGAAATGTTTGAACTAAACGAAAGAATGCCAGGGATGCGATCCGCTGAATATCAAGCGACAATCCCGCTAAAATTTTTCACAATTATACATAATTATGCGAAGTAGAGTCGGGCCTGCATCACAGTCAGTAAACCACGATTTAGCAGGAATAACTTTTTATTTAAGTGTCTGGTAAGTGTCTTTATTGTATGATTCCTCGGCTTATTCTCTGCGATCACATAATATCCCACCAGAGAACTCGTGCACAGAGATCTGACTTTGCATAATGTCTTTACCTTTATGCTTTGTCGAAATTTTAGAAGCATCTATCTGGAACCGAACCACCGACACCTTCTCTTTGACCGGAGACCAGGCCAGGCTCTGTTTTCCTGTTGCTTGGTAGGAGAGCTGGTAAAAATTTGGCCAGTTCTCAGGCGTTGCATAACTACGGACTGATAATGATTTTGGAACCATGACGCTGCAATACTGCTTTTCTTTGGCGATTGTTGTAGTAAGTTAGGTTCCGTCACGTTACGCTTGCTGCAAACCCCTGTCCCGCTTTATTATAAGTTACAAAATGTACTTTTAATTTGCAGTTATCTCTTGGGAATTTTTAATTCATTATTTTCACCTCAAAGTTCAGCAAATGTTTCTGGCATTTGCCCTGCCGGCCGCGTGAACGTTTTCCTCACATGTTAAGGGTAATAAATTATAGATCTACTATAAAATTCAGAAAAAAATCCCCGGGTAAATTATTTATCAGGGTAATATTATATTTTTAATTCCCTGGGCTTATAATAATTATTTGTCAACAGTTTTTCAGTGTACAATTATAATCTAGTAAGCTTGAAAATTTGTGACTGTGATCCATCAGATATTAACTTCAACAATTAGAACAATGATGAATGTATCAAAAGTGGAATACTGGGTACATTGTAATAGGCTTTTTGCAATAGTTGGTCACATGATCAACTTTCCGTAAACACAAAAACAGTTCACTTTTGGGAAATGATGTTAGCAGGAACTGAAAGATCGTATTAAAACTAGGTAAGCTGTAAATTTTCAACCGTATGTCTCAAAAGCTATAAATTTTGAAATTTTCAAGCTGTTGTTAAATCTTTCCCTTAAACATTACCAGTGTTCCAGCCAGAGTGCGCCACTCCGTGAATCCCGCCAAAGATGGAGAGATGGCCCCGCCAAAAGCGTTCAAGGGCCATTATGGCCCTTTCCTTCTTTAATTCCCTGGGCTTGAAAATGTCTCTGTTACTTCAACTACAATACTTTTCCAGTAAAACAGAATTTTTAATCTGAAGAACAACGACTCCATACCTTTCTTAGTCTGCTACACAGCCTTTGTACACAACATGAAAATCAATCGATGAATCTTCTTGAGTTTACCTGATTTACCGTGAGTGGTCTGGAGACCACTGAGCCTCGACTTGGCTTTTGTAATATCGCAGGAGCTGATGGGTATCCACCATGGCGTCTCGAAAAAGTCCTTGACCTGACGAACGCATTTTCGAGGTCTATCGAAAGTTTTTTCTCAGTGAGTAACGAAAAAGTGGATGGAGGCGAAGCAGTTCAGAAGAAGCGAAAGGAAGCAGATCTTGACGGTGAAGTGAAAAATGAGATGAAAAAATTACTTACTATTTTTATTGCATACATTCTGATTGTACTGTTTGCTTTATTACCGAAGATTTCCTCTATTGTGTATAAAGAGGGATGCTCCATGTCAGCTTCAAATAAACTGCCATTTTCATTTCCTTAACTTTCCAACTGTTTCTTCTCTTTTGCATATTAGAAAGATACTGGTACATTGGCCCTTTCTTGAAATATCTGGCCCCCAAAAATGGGTTGTAGGGACCATTTTGGCCCTCAAGCAGAAGTTTCTGGCTGGAACACTGATTACAGGGCTCAAATAGACCTTGTCACGGTTTTCGACGCCATCTTGACGAGTAGGCAAATGTGTGAGAAATTACAGTGTTTCTATGAGAATCTAATGTCAAATAGTTTCCACAAAACGGCTCTTCTGAAAAAAATATCAATTGTAAACTAAAGCTACAAAGCAAAGGATTGTCCTAAACAATTTTGGGGGCATACCTGTGCTTAAATTTCTCTAGACGCTTGCTTTAAATTTTCTATGTATTTCTCTGTAATTTTACCGGGACTTTCTTACAGACAAATGTATAGAAAATTTCAAAAAGTGGCTTCAGGTCTTCTAGTGCATGTAACACCCTTAATTTTTTTTCAGTGGAATCCTTAAGAGCGAAGCTTTAGTTTACAAATCATATTTTTTCAGAAGAGCCGTTTTACGGAACTTATTCGACATTAGATTCTCATACAAACACTGTAATTTCTCACGCGTTTGCCTACTCGTAAATATGGCGTCGAAAACCGTGACAAGGTCTATTAGATCAGAATATTAAAATGCTTTCACTGTATATCAGCCTTGATGACAAACGTATTTCATGGTTCTGTTAAGTGAAATTTTGGTTTGTGAAAAAAACCTTGTGTATCTCGTTTGTTCTATACCTGTCTCTCATATATTATTATTGCTACCCCAGTTTGTAGAATTTTGATTTTTTAATTTTGATTAAAAAACTGATAGTAGTTTGAGGGACGGTTTGAGCCATACACTGCAACATTGACAGTTCTTATTAAGCAGGTTAGTTGTGGCCGTGGTGACTTTACATAAGAGCAGTACATCCAGCTTGAATTTTGAATTTATGCCTGATCAGCCGGTTTGCACAGGGTTCCAAATAACCTTTTTCATCAATCGCATATCAGCCTTCCATTTTTGCATGATTAAGCCGCAGTAACAATGTGGCACAAGCACAAATGCTTATTACCGTAGTCAGACGTCAGACCACTAGATGTTACTGGTTATGGGTTCAAATAACAGCATTGTTGCATCTTTAATATAACTTCATAAACAACACCTTTATTAGTTTTTGTAAAGCAGTTAACAAAAGATGTGAACAGAAATCTTTATTAGTTAAAAAATATTTTTCAATATCTTCCAAAAAATTAACATGTACCGAAGCTGCGGAAACAACTGTGCCAAAAATCAGTCCAGATTTATTCATCCATAGTATTTTTTTTCCTGAACCATCTATTCTGTTAGTAATGTACTGGATGGTTTTATGTTATAATTAATTTTTTATCTCAGGTAATTTTTATTTTTCTTTTGTTTCAACTTCATTAGCAAACATTACCATACCCAAAAACAAAAGAAAAACAAAAATTATCTGAGACAAAAAATTAACTACAACATTAATTTATTTTAAACCTTTGGCTTTTTTAGTTATTGTTCTGCGAGTTTTAGTTCAATTCTTTTTAAGGGGATGACCATTTGACTTTTGAGGGGGGTATGGGTGATTTGGTTTGGGTACATGTAAGAATTTTTTTCCCAAACCTCTGGTGACAGATTTTTTCCCCTGACACACAAAGCCAATTGTATGGCAGCTATTTCCTTGAAATCAGTCTGCAGGATAATTTTTTCTGAAATCATCGACTCCCTCAGAAGTCAAATGGTCGGCCCTTAAATTATTTTTTTCTGTTTGAATTTAAGCCTTTTCAAATTTCTTTTTTTCATTCCCCAAACTACTGGATATAATATATTAAAGTACCTTGTTTGACATGGAAATTCACGCACACCTTAACATGACAGAAAAAAATAAATTCTCTTATCTTCAGACTAACTATGCACCTGTACAGCTGCAGGACAAAATATAATTGTTTGGAAAACGGTCAATCTAAAGAAAGTGATAATGATTATAAATTATCAACAAGATGAAATAGATATTTATTTTTTGATTTTATGTGCAATTCATTTCGTACAGTGTGTATTTAACTTCATTTTAAAATACTATTATTTCCTATTTTTCATACTAACTATGCACCTTTACACTAGCTGCAGGACAAAATATTGTTTGGAAAGAGAGTGATAATGATTACAAATTATCAACAAGATGTAATTAA
>OZ037778.1:12526495-12641495 GCA_964035525.1 Porites cylindrica | reverse complement strand
AAGGTGAATTCAATAATTGATTCATAATTTATTTAAAATAATTTTTAGTTTGAAAACAAGCTAAAACAAGCCTTCCTCCACCGACGTTAATTTCATCTTTGATAGTCATGTTTATCGGCAAGTTTAGGAGATATAGGGTTGCTCAGTTCTGCAATTATTCTCCATATAGCAGACGTTGTCTGTCGAGTTGTCTTCTTGCTGTTCTTGCTATGTTTTTAGTTAATAGTTCACTTATTTCTTTGCCTTGAAACGAGTGAAATGTTCCACCATTTTGTACTCACTACCAAAACAACTCAACCTCGTGCGGTATCCTCTCCCGTCCCCATGCAGGTCTTCTCTGTTAACTGTTCAGTTTATAATTCTGGCAATTATGCTACACAATCAATGTCATTTTTTAACATATTGCAAAAAAAAAATGTTTTCTACCACATTCCTCCAGAACCCTTTACAATTTTATAACTATTGATGAGTGATTGTGGTTTGGTTTGGTTTTCATGGCTCAGGTAAAGAAGTGTGTTTCTTGCCTTTCAACATGCATTTTCCCAGACAAGACCACGTATCCCATTGATGAAACAATGCTGCATAATGGTCCACCACACATCTCTAACTTTGGTTATTCATATGCCAAACGTATGATTGATGTACAGAACAGGTGAGTGATGGGGTGGGAAGAAACTTCAGCGCAGCCTTAGTTTGGATTGATCTGCAACACTCTTTAGAACTCATAGTGGTAACCTTTGACTGAATTGATGACTTCCCCTTGGCGTCTTCTCATGTCCTGTACAAAACAATAGTGAAGATGAGTGCTCCAAGTGCAGCTTTTTTCAAAGTCACTTTTTTGCCAGACACAAAATCATTGGTTGTCACAAACAAGAATGGTGCATTGATACATGAAAAGTTTGGAGAAGTCATGCTACGCAGGCGTACTTACATTCCTTTCCACTTCTTATAATTTGGTATTTTTAAAAATCTGAAGAAATATATCTTCAAAACTGTTTAACCAACTGCCTCGCTTAAGTGGAAGGTGGGTGCCTGGAATACCCAGGAGCTTCCACCGTGGCCAGCCAGCCCCTAGATAGAAAACTGCCCCCATGGCTGGCAAATCCCGCAACCCAGCCATGAGCCCCATTCCAGGTACCCGTCACACTGATGAAACGGTGGAAGGAAGAAAAATAGGGATGAGAGGGGGGGAAGACGCTAAATGAACCGCTCCAGACACCACTGCACAAACGCTCGACGAAGAACTGGCAGATCCTCGCTGTGTACAAAGCTACCACAAACCATGTGAGCCTGCACTTATGGGATTGACCGCTGGATGCCCGCTAAGCTCGTGGACCACTTGACCGCTAAGCCTGTGGACTGCTTGACCTCTTAACTTGTGGACAGCTAAACTTGTGGACGGCTTAACTGCTAAGCTTGTGAACCGCTTGACCGCTAAGCTGTGAACCGCATGACCTCTAAGCTTATGGACCGCTTGACCGCTAAGCTCATGGTGGTTAACTTAGTTAAATTACATTTAACCAAATTTAACCAACTGCCTCGCTTAAGTGGAAGGTGGGTGCCTGGGATACCCAGGAGCTTCCACTGTGGCCAGCCAGCCCCTAGATAGAAAACTGCCCTCATGGCTGGCAAATCCCCGCAACCCAGCCATGAGCCCCCATTCCAAGCGGAAGGGACTCTCCGAGCTGACGCAGCCAGATCGGAGAGGGAAAGAGGGGCTCAGGGCTGGGGGAAGCCCTGGCCACGAACTACCCAAGACCCGAGGCACCCTACAAGGACAACTAGGAAAAGAGAAAGATACGCAAGAAATGCCTGTCAAGTGAGAGGACTTGCTACCCCCACGATAGTACTGACGGGAGTGTGAATATAGATCTGATACGCATCGCTGGACCATCTGCCAAGTGTCTTGATGAGGTGATCTGGTAAGCCACGAGGGGCTGCTGAAGTAGCAGCGCCAATGCGGAAGCTATGACCGGTGTAGCAACCAGGGTCCCCAGCAGCGGAGAAGATAGATTGAATATTGGATATCAGCCATTGGCGATGTAGAGCGGTGCCATCAGAGAGAAGAAAGAGTGGGCCAGGAGTTGAGCCACGGACGTGTAGATACTGGGAAAGGGCGCGTACAGGGCAGAGATCACGTTTACCAGCACCAATGTAAATATGGCAACCTTGGCGAAAGGGGTCCGTCTTAGAGCACTTGATATGAATCCTGAAGCTGCTTGGATTGACTAGGGAATCTGCTTGGACATCACTGACAGCAAGGTGGATGTCAGGATTGAAGGGGGAGTTGACCGTGAACTCACCAGCGCGTAAGAAACCAAAAAACCCGAGACAGCAGGCAGCCCAAAGCATTGTATGGTTGTAGTCAGAGAAGTTCAAGGACTAGAAGATGATGTGCATCAGCTCGATTGTGATGCGTTGGCACTGACGCCTATTTGAGCCTGGGTGACGTTTGATAGCCCGCAACACACGCTGTAACCGAAGGCAACCATCCAGCAGAGAAGGATGACCCTCCTCAATTTGAAGGGACCGGATTGCTGAAAGGTAAACCTTTATGGATGAATGGTGGAGAGTATCAGCGAGATGACAGCAGAAACAGATGAGTACGTCTTCACTGGATGGAAGAGCTGATCCCGAAGGAGATAGGCTATTGTCCTGAGCACAGAAATCCAAGAAGCGGCGTTGGGCAGAAGCGTAAACTTTCCCAGTAGAAGGGGCAAGACCCTGAGTCAAATAGAAGTGGCATTTATCTCACAGCGAAGTTCCAAATCCGAGAGGAGCTGCTGCGGAATCTGGGTTGGAATGGAGTCTGCATGAAGGGTTAGCCGGCGAAAGTGCTGAAACGTAGAGCGAGACAGGGAGCCAGCAATGGGGTTAGACTTCCCTCTAACTGAGGAGGCAGTGAAAGAGATGGAGTGACGAGCTGCCAAAAGGAACAGATAGCGAACCAAGGACATGATGGTAGGGGCTCTTGAAGTGCCAGACCGCAGAATGTCCACCACTGAGCGGTTATCTGATAGGAGGTTGACCCGTTTGGAGGCCCAGTGTGTCTTGCTGGCTGAATAA
Source organism: Porites cylindrica (assembly GCA_964035525.1). Taxonomy (NCBI): domain Eukaryota; kingdom Metazoa; phylum Cnidaria; class Anthozoa; order Scleractinia; family Poritidae; genus Porites; species Porites cylindrica. The sequence continues at coordinate 12,638,429 of OZ037778.1, read as the reverse complement.
TGAGTAACTTATACTGATTTAAATCTTTCCAGCGAGAGGGAAGGTGTGGCAAAGAATCATAGAAAAGATTGTGAAGGCTTCTATCCAGGTGACGGTGTCTGCAATTTCGATGACCCGTTTCTTAGACCCTGATACCACCAGTTTTCCCTCCAAAAACCGTTGGGGGTTCGATTTCTTGAACTTGGATATTGTCCGGAAGTAGGTCAGCCAAGTCGACAAAAATCCCTCCTGTAATTTTAGAAACAAGCTTATACGGGACTGGAGCATAGCCAGGACCCACCACAAATGCTTTGTTGAGGTTTGGAAACGTAGAGAACTCAGTTCCGGTCGCGCCACCACAAGAGCCCCCAGCCACTACAGGCAAGTTGGCGGAGGACGTGGCGGGGAGAGAAGAGACAACCGAGGGACCGCCAAATGAGCTGTAAGTTGAAATAAATGAGGGCACAACAAGCGTACCTGAAGACTGGAAGGTAGAGCCGGGAGTACCGGAGCTGAAGGATGCCGGAGACTGCGTAGAAGTCGAAAGCGAGGAGAGAGGACCAGACGTCGCGGCCATGTTTGAGTTTCCGCCACTTGAATCTCGAAGGGAAGATAGCAACAGAGGGAGCCATTCCGCGAGAGCTCTTTAAATTGCCTGTGCTAACGCGTTGTTGTCCGGCAGAGAAACAGGTTGACTTGGTGGTGAAGCTGGGGTGTTACAGTCAAACCAGGTCAAGCGTTCCCGTCGCTAACAAACTAATGAATTCATTAATGGGAAAATGATTTCGTTTGTTGATTCAATAATCCATTCATAAAATGAATAATCCAACGGTCAAATTGTACCTCGATTCAATAATCAAATGTTGATTTGGTTTATGAACAAAATCTACCTGGTCTTTATTCTTGTCTGTCGTGTTCAATCGTATTTGGTTCCCTTTTCCTGCCGTTTACGATTGCGTTTTTCATTGCCTTTAATCAAAATAACAGCTAGAATAGACAGACCGCAAACGCAAAGAAACTCACAAAGGCCGAGGATCGAAATCCACCAATCACCGCACATACACTGACCTCAGTTTGACCGTCGTGTTTTCTAAGAGGTCAGGCCTAGGTCTGTTGCACTGATTATTGGCAGCAAACTGCCGTACATGTAACAGTTTGTTTGGGTTTGAACTTCAGAACTCGCCAGCACTCGACTCTCAGAAAAAAAGAGGAAACAACAAAATTCTGAGGTCAACTTGTGGAAAGTGTAATTTTTCAGAAAACAGTAATCGAATCAACATTCGATTATGGAATCGAGGCTAAATATGACTATTGGATTGTTCATTTTATGAATGGATTATTGAATCAACAAACGAAATCATTTTTCCGTGAATGAATTCATTAGTTCGTTAGCGACGGGAACGCTTGACCTGGTTTGACTGTAACTGTAGGAGCTGGGGTAGAACCGCTAGAAGAAGGCGAAGACGCGGTAACCGGAGAAGACATAGCTGACAAGCTGTTGTTCGTGGTTCGCATCCTGAACGAACGTGACGACACGCACGCTTTGAAAAATAATTGACAGAAAAAGGATACAAGAAAAAGCACACTGCATGTAGGACTGCTGCTCCAGAAATCGCTGATAAAGACGAAAGACGCTAAATGAACCGCTCCACAGACCACTGCACAAACGCTCGACGAAGAACTCGCAGATCCTCGCCGTGTACAAAGCTTCCACAAACCATGTGAGCCTGCACTTATGGGATTGACCACTGGATGCCCGCTAAGCTCGTGGGCTGCTTGACCGCTAAGCTTGTGGACCGCTTGACCGCTTAACTTGTGGACTGCATAACTTGTGGACCGCTAAACCTGTGGACGGCTTAACCGCTAAGCTTGAGAACCGCTTGACCGCTAAGCTCGTGGTGGTTAACTTAGTTAAATTACATTTAACCAAATAATATAATGTAAATGGCCTGTGATATAAGATAAATGGAGAAAATAAATTAAATACAAAAAAAATACAAAAGTTGCTTGCTTGACCAAAAAGCAACTTGTAATTAAAATTTGCTAGCCTGACAGGTCATTCCACTGGCCCCACTCTATTGAACAGCACTTTTGTGGTACCCTGCCTGTTAAAGATGGAACAGGAACCCTTTTAAGGAAGAGGGTAAAATAACCATGGGTCTTTCATTGTACAAAAATCAAGTACTGTGTGGATTCTCTGTGGCTCACTAGTGGTTCATAAGGTGGTATTGATGCCTACTGGATCCATGCGTATTATTTTAACAATTAATGCCAACAAGAATTAACTAGTGATCAATATTTTGCAGGGCTTATCACCAACAGCATCCAGATGGATGTTTGTTTACTAGTGTTATTCCCACCAATGTGTATGGAAAGCATGACAACTTTAATTTGGAGGATTCCCATGTTCTTCCTGGATTGATGCATAAAGTATACCTAGCGCAAAGTGAGTTTGAAGTACCCATTTGCCTAGTTTTTGATTATTGAGACGAACACGTGTTCATTTGACAATTGCAGCAAATGCTTTTGAATTGCAATAAGATGAACTTAACTGCTGGATGGTCAGCTGAATAGGCCATTTGCACTAAGGTCGTGTGACGTCGTTTTTATGAAAAGCGAAAGTTATATGATTTTGCTTTTGAAAAACAACTAGTGGGTCATATCTTAGACAAAATAATAGTGATTTGGTTTTTCAAATCTGCACCATATTCTTAAAATGAGTAATTTTGTAGCTGGTCATGTGACCAAACTGTGATTTTTAATACTTATGAATTACCCCTTTCTGAACACAAATTTTGTACTTATACTTCAAGGAAAATGTTGAAAAGATGATGTGGCAATGTTTACTGCTCATCTGAGCGTAACTATCAAACGTTTAACAAGATATAAGCAAAAAGTAGTTTTGGCCGCCATGCTGGAGGGCAAGAGTATGCCCTCCAACATGGCGGCCAATACAAACCATACTACTTTGTTGAAAAATCAAAGTGCCATAAAATAGCTCCCTAAAATGCGTTTCCTCTCAAATTTCGGGTGTAAGATAATTTTTATGTGCTCTGTGTACTTTTTGGCATCAGCAAGATTCCAACTCATTGTTTAAAGGAAGCATTGGTAACGTGACCTGTTAGTGCAAGTGGCCTTTTGGTCTGCCGAGTGGGAGATCATGGGTTCAAACCCTGGTCGGACTTACTCTCAGGGTCATAAAATAAGTGAGGAGAATGTACTGCCTTTGTTCTAGCATCTACAGGACGGAACTGCTCAAAAGTAAGTTACCACTCATGTCTCTTTTCCTGTGTGATGAGAATCACGTTGCGTGCTATGCAATTCTCGCCGCGCGCTATGAGAATCACATAGCGTAAGAATCATTGCATGCATGTTTTACACAAAGACGGAAATACGGATCCTTCACAAAGTGAATTATCACAACAGCCTAGAGGTGGCAGAGGTAAAAATTTGTTCACATGTTAGTCATGGTAAAGCTTTACCACTGATTCTTTAAATCACTGAAGAATTTTGACCATGATACTTACACAGTTATTAGGCCATTGTGCACTACGTGAGTCCCATCCTGCACTACAGGAATCGTGACAGGATGGTAACTCTCTTTTTAGTGGTACTGTACAAAATGGCTAGACACTCTAGTCTTCTCTGATAAGAGTGATAAACTGTTGGGACAACTGGTCTCAGAGCTCTGTTGTTCCGATCCTTGTGGGACGTAAAAGAACCTACCCCGCTGTTTGTAAGAGTAGGAGACAACTAGGCCCTGATAGTTTAGTGGGGGTCAACATTGAAACGTTAAGTGTCTTACCGTGTATTGCATTACTGTAGCAGGTCCACATCAGTCCTCAAGCTGCCTTTATTTATGAAACTAGTAATAACCAAATGTAGGGAGTGTGTGCGACAATGATCGAAGGTCCGAACGCTTTTGTTCCAATGCTGTGCTTCGCGTAAGTTTCACGTGACAGGTGGTCAAAACACGTGTGATCAGAGTACAAGGGGCAGAAGGTCGAGATGCGCGTGATCAAATTGCGTTTTGTGCATTCCATTTATTCTTAGTGGAAGTCCAAACAAATACTGGCTACATACATGCGTCGCATGCGTAATAACAACCTAGAGATTAGGATTGCGGGCTCCTCTTGTCGCCTGCAATAAAATTACTAATGAGGCCTGATAGCAGTATGTAGATTCAGTGCATGGTTATTGCCTTTGTCAAGCAGCGATAACATTGCTTTTTTTGTTGAAAATAAAATTTTCTCTGCTCTTTGGTTTAGAGGAAGGCAAGCCTCTTGTAGTTTGGGGAACAGGATCACCTCGCAGGCAGTTCATTTATTCAAAGGTATGACTTTGGATGTTAGTGCAAATCCTGGGCATGTAGTACTTGCCAAATCTTGAGGAGTATATGGTTCATAACTTACTTCATATATGTATCACGTAATATCATATTATCGTAATAAACAGGTCTAGTAAAGATCGCGAGAGACACAGAGGGCGCTTTCCATTTAGTCAAAATTTCCGGAATTTCTGGTTCGGCGGTAAATGGAACACGTTTCGTCGGCTCGTCCCACTGGAAAATTCCCAGAAAAAGTGGAAAATCTAAAAAGGTGGGCCCGTTTTCCCGGCTGGAATTTCGGGTGTCTAGAAAACGACCACCTAGAAAACGAAGACCTACGACCTAGAAAACGACGACCTAGAAAACGACGACCTAGAAAACAACGACCTAGAAAACGACGACCTAGAAAACGACGACCTGGAAAACAACGACCTAGAAAACGACGACCTAGAAAACGACGACCTAGAAAACGACGACCTAGAAAACAACGACCTAGAAAACGACGACCTAGAAAACGACGACCTAAAAAAACCGCGGGGAGGGGGAGGGGGGCTTAATATCGATTAATAGAAGTGTGCCAAATGCCCCATCCCCGGACAAAACCAAAATAGCATATTCATAGCAAATCTCAATGTAATCTTATGAAACGTGCCAAACACCCACGCAAATCGCTCATAGCCGATAGTTACCCGGGGCTGGTTATAAGTAATGCTAAGGTCAATAGGTCTAATATGCACGTGCAGCACACTTTTTTGCACGTCGTAGTACGTGCAGACGATTCTCTCAGAACCAAAATTTCTTGGATGCATTTTGGGCGCTTTCCATTCACCCAAAACTTAAGAAACTTTGGAAACAGCGGCAATTGGTACTGTATTTTGCCGGAAAAGTTCCCAGACTTCCGGAGAAGTTTCCGAAATGCGAACCTTTCAACCAGAAATTTTAGACATTCGGGAGCAAATTTGAACGCGAAAAGAAAACTTCCCGATGATAATTTTCGAAAATTTGGGTATATATTGCGAAAATGCTGTTCCGTTCGGTACTGCAAGGAAGTTGCGGAAAATTTAAACCAGACGTTTTGATTGAATGGAATGGCGCCCATGCAAAGGTTACCAAATTTGTTGCCAATTGTGTGTCCTTTACGCGCACGCGTGAGAGCTCCACTAAAAAAGTTTCTGTTGTCAAATTTTCCTTTAGTATGGTCAATGAAGTCATGATTCAACCTGACTGACTACTGGAAGCAAAAGCTTTGCTTTGACCTATTTATTATCCTGATATCAATTTAAACAAATTTCCATCAAATCTTACTGACCTAAATAATTTACACTGCTTCACTGGCGCTTCGTTTATAGCGGGAAGTTCAAGCCCACATAAATCAAACGGGAAATAAATCAGGCGTGCCGTTTATGTGCTCAACACCGTAAACAAACAGTTTATGTTTTGAAAAGAAAGAAAGAAGGGCTTCAACATTTTCTCGTACATGAAACGGCAGCATGCCGGTAACGAGAATTGTGAAATATTATGTGGAACATAATGAAGGTTGACATGTCATCAGATTTGAACTGTATTTGAACTGTAAAATTTGAATCGTATCATCCTAGGAGTTTCTGTTTCCTCACAGGTCCGATAGCGTGGTATATATGCAGTGAGATCTCCGGCAGAACTTTTGAATTGTTCAGAAATAAATTATTACATCATAAGAAATAGAGACAACGCCGCAGAGCAAAATTAAAAATTTCACTTCGGTTCATTTTTAATTCTTCCATCACTTTCACGCAATGCTCAATGCAATGTCCAAGACAAAACAATAGCTCCTGCGACGACACTAGGCACTCTGTAACTGCTGTTTAAAAATGCGAGAGACGGTTTTATAAACCGCGTTATGAAAATAACGCAAGAACAATACTGATGTAGGTATCTCGCGGGGTACATGTGACGAAGGTTTACGTTAATCAATAAGTCAATCGAGCATCTCCGCCTAAACGTGAAAATTTCCCAAATTTGACCTTTAGAAATACTTCGTTCCCCAAACTTCTTTTTATTAACACACTCCGGGATCGCTCATGAAACTAACCCGATATACTTTTAATCAGTAAACACCAAGAGAGGTTATCCTCTCTTGGTAAACACTTTATTGTCCACCACCCCAGCCAGCTAGAGTTGGAGGGTGTTTCCTTAGGAACTGGTTAGCTCCAATGACCACCAAGCTTTAATAATTTTTCGATCTGAAAGAAATACATTTATAATTCGCAATCAGAACAAACACAAATCGTCTTAATCTCGTAGCTAAATTCAGAAAACTTCAATGTTAATTATAACTTACTTCTGTGGCGGGTCGTTACAACAATCGCACTTTACAGGTTAGCAAATTCATCTAACAGATTCTTCAGGTAAGCGGATTATAGACAGACTGTAAATTATTTTCTTTCTCACTTCGATTCTACTGAAAAACTGGTTTGAAACACAATAAGCTAATACAATTCTTGTCATCAAATAAATCTATCCAATAACAAACAGGCAACGCTTGTTTGATAAACGAAACAGAGGGGAGACCTCGCGTGCCTTGCATTTCCAACTCCACCGTTTTATTCCTTGGCTTCATACCCTTAGCCGGTACAAATAATATTTACTATTTTTCTGTAATTTTCCTTCTTCGCCCACCTCTCACCCCTTCATAATTCTCTCCTATCGTCCTCTTATTTCCCGCCTTCTGTACCCCTCTAACCCCTTAATCCTTCGAGCTACCCCTTCCTTGTCGTCGTTTTCTAGGTCGTCGTTTTCTAGGTCATCGTTTTCTAGGTCGTCGTTTTCTAGGTTGTTGTTTTCTAGGTCGTCGTTTTCTAGGTCGTTGTTTTCTAGGTCGTCGTTTTCTAGGTCGTCGTTTTCTAGGTCGTTGTTTTCTAGGTCGTTGTTTTCTAGGTCGTCGTTTTCTAGGTCACCGTTTTCTAGGTCACCGTTTTTTAGGTCGTTGTTTTCTAGTAGGTCGTCGTTTTCTAGGTCATAGGTCTTCGTTTTCTAGGTCGTCGTTTTCTAGACACCCTGGAATTTCCGAACGGAATGTCGTGTTCCATTTACGTTTCTCGTAGTTTGTACCAGTTCCAGGTCCACGATCGGGCACCGCGACGTACCGGGAGTTGAAGACCAAATGGAACAACTTTTTACCAATCGGAAATTCCACTTTTACTCCCACCGAATTTTTCCGGGTTTTTTTCCTAAATGGAAAGCGCCCAGAAAACTCAGAAAACACCAAATGCTCTGGTGCTCAACGTCTCTGATATTGGTCAATCGGTTTTTTTAGATCTACGCTTACCCTTTCACTTTGCCTTTGCTAAATTTGCGTTATGTATCTACTGATGCCATTCTTAATTATGTCACCATGTCTATAATATGGTCATATGTGAGCAGTATCTAGGTCCAGACAGCTTAGTTATTTGATAATCCAAGTATAGTTGTGATTTAAGTTGGAGAATGTCTATCAGCATAACATTGCTGACTGACAACAGTAAAGTACTCTACAAATTCAAGGATATCACAAGATTATGAAAATTGATGGTTCTGCGTTTTTTAAAAATTTAGGATGTTGCAAGATTGATGATTTGGGTTCTTAGAGAGTACAATGAAGTTGACCCCATAATCCTGTCAGGTTGGTAGATTCACTAAACTCAGTATGGTTAAGCTGCTCCTCATTTGCTTATCGTGCTCCTCACTGGTATTTATTTCCAGTCAAATCAAATGTCATCTTAAGTTTCCCTGAGATATTATATAGAATATGCACATTTCCCCAAAAGTTTGTTATTCTCATGGAGACCTCAGATCTCTTTGACTGTGAAGTTTAGAACATGTAACCTGACATGGGCTATTATTTATTTGGTTTGAGTTCCATATTAGTTACATAATGTGAGAAAAACATCTGATTTGTCTTGTACATTTACAGCCTCCCACACAGGTGTTTATGGGGGGCTTGTATTTTGTACTTTCCCGTAAACGCCTGCTAAACCGAGAACAACATTCCTTTCCCAAGCTTAGCCAATAACATTGCACCTTCCAAATTCTGGAAGGTTGACCTTGACTGCAGGGTAACCTGATAATTAATCGATCTGCATGACACACTGGGAAAGCTTTATTACCTGTAATTTAAATGTTAGACTCAGAGCGGCAAAAGTAAGATTTAGTCACATTTTAGAATACTTCGATGTGTGCACTGCATAACCTTAGCAAAGGAGAGAAAAGGCGGAAAAGGGTAACTGTAGGTTCACATCTTTACCCTACCACGAGCTTATGAGTCGTCTTTAGCCTGTCAACACTTTATTTCAAAACTGTGATTGGTCACTTGCCAGGCAAATAATTAAAACAATGGGAAAGGAATGTTGTTCTCAGTTGAGCAAGCGTTTGTAGGGAGGGACGAAATACAAGCTCTCCTAAAAACACCTGCATGAGAGGCTAGTACATTTACAGTGTAAGCATGGATTGGAGTGAGAGTGAAGTTTCTTACTGCTGTGGCCAAAACACAATTACCCTTCAAAGGGATGTTGTTAAGAGGCGGGGGTCGGGGATTTCCTCCGGCTATATATTACGAATGTGGTCCCCGGGAGAAAAATACAACCAAAAGAAATAACTCCTAGCAACTTGAAATCTTAGTGACATCACTACTTCATACCATCATTTCTATGTCTTCCCCTTCTTTGAAAATTCCCAATTTTTCTCCTTCATCTTAGATCTTTCCAGAGCTTCATGACCCTGTTTGCTAGAGAATTGCTTCCAATACCTACACTGCAAATGGGAAGGGAAATGGGAGTTACAAAAATAAATGCACCTTGAAAATCCTATTATAGTCTTTTCCACCTCCTTGTCTTTGCAAACAAATTTCAAAACTCAGAGCAACAATTTCCTAACAAATAGAATATTTAACTCGGATCTCTCAAACTTTATCAGTGACTTGAAATGAGGTTATGTAACATTTTGCATAACTGATGAAGTTAGAGTGATGCCAACGAAAAACTTGATTTGTTTTGAAATTCTTGGTCTGAGTTTTGAAATTGGTTTGCTAAAATATGTCTTCCCCAGATCTAGAGAGCAGATAAAAAATCTTTCTGGCAACTCCTCTACTTATTTCTGCCTGTAAAAATGCGCAACGAAAGGCCATTTCGTATGAACTGTAGCTTAATATTAATTGTATGATTTAATTATGTCAAATAAGTAATCTGTGGTAATTGTTTTGCTGTTTACAGTTAATGAAGAGGATCAGCTGTCTATCAAGGAGGCTGCAGAGTTGGTTGTGGAAGGAATGGGTTTCAAAGGAGGCCTAGAAGTATCTTTATTATAAAATAAATGTTCTGTTACCCCTATATGATCACTGTTGTCGCTGGTGTCACTGTTGTCACCGTTGTGGCTGTTGTCGTTGTTGTCACCGTTGTCACCGTTGTCACCGTTGTCTCTTTTGTCGCTTTTGTCGCTTTTGTCGCTGTTGTCACTGTTGTCACCGTTGTCACTGTTGTCCCTGTTGTCACCGTTATCAATGTTGTCACTGTTGTCGCTGTTGTCACTGTTGTCCCCGTTGTCACTGTTGTCACTGTTGTCGCTGTTGTCACTATTGTCGCTGTTGGCACTGTTTTCGCTGTTGTCACTATTGTCACTGCTGTCACTGTTAATGTTGTCACTCTTGTCACCGTTGTCACTGTTGTCGCTGTTGTCACGGTTCTCACCGTTGTCACTGTTGTCAATCTTTTTGCTGTTGTCACTGTTGTCACCGTTGTCACTGTTGTCACTGTTGTCACAGTTGTCAATGTTGTGACCCTGGTCACTGTTGTCACTGTTCTCACTGTTGTCACCATTGTCACTGTTATCCCTGTTGTCACTGTTAGGACTGTTGTCTCCACTATCATTCTTGTCACTGTTGTCGCTGTTATTACCGTTGTCACTGTTGTTGCTGTTGTCACTGTATTCACTGTTGTCACCGTTGTCGCTGTTGTCATGACTGTTGTCACTTTTAGCGCTGTTGTCACTGTTGTCACCGTTGTCACTGTCGTCTTTGTTGCCACTGTAGATACTGTTGTCACTGTTGTAACCATTGTCACTGTTGCACTTTTGTCGCTGTTGTCACTGTTGTCACTGATGTCACTGTTGTCACTGTTGTCAACATTCTCACTGTTGTCATCGTTGTCGCTATTGTCACTGTTCTCACAGTTGTCACCATTGCCTCTGTTGTCACGGTTGTCACTGCTGTCAGTCTTGTCACTGTTGTCATTGTTGTCACCGTCGTCACTGTTGTCGCACTTGTCACTGCTGTTACTGTTGTCACCATTGTCTGACTGTTGTCACTTTTTTGCTGTTGTCACTGTTGTCGCCGTTGTCGCTGTTCTCACTGTTGTCACGGTTCTCACTGTTGTCGCTGTTGTCCCTGTTGTCACCGTTGTCACTGTTGTAACGCTTTTGTTGCTGTTGTCACGGTTGTCACTGTTATCATTGTTGTCACCGTTGTCACTGTTGTCGCTGTTGTTACTGTTGTCACCATTCTCACTGTTGTCACCGTTGTCACTGTTGTCGCTGTTGTCACTGTTGTCGCTGTTGTGACTGTTGTCACCATTGTCACCGTTGTCATCATTGTTGCTGTTGTCACTGTTTTCACTGTTGTCACTGTTGTCACCGTTGTCACTGTTGTCACCGTTGTTGCCTTTGTCACTGTTGTCACCGTTGACACTGTTTTCACTCTTGTTGCTGTTGTCACCGTTGTCACTGTTGTCACCGTTGTCACTGTTGTTACTGTTGTCACTGTTGTCCCCGTTATCACTGTTGTCACTGTTGTCAGCTTTGTCACTGGTGTCTTTGTTGCCACTGTTGTTACCGTTGTCACTGTTGTCACTGTTGTCGCTGCTATCACTGTTGTCACTGTTGGCAACGTTGTCACTGTTGTCACTGTTATCACCATTGTCGTTTTTGTCACTGTTGTCACCGATGTCACTGTTGTCACTTTTGTCACCGTCCTCACCATTGTCACTGTTGTTGCTGTTGTCACTGTTCTTACCGTTGACACTGTTTTCACTGTTGTTGCTGTTGTCACACTGTTGTCACCGTTTTCACTGTTGTCACTCTTTTTGCTGTTGTGCTGTTGTCGCTGTTATCAACGTTGTCACTATTGTCACTGCTGCCACCGTTGTCACTGTAATGTCACTATTGTGACCGTTGTCATTATTGTCACCATTGTCGCTTTTGTCACTGTGTTCACTTTTGTCGCTGTTGTCATTGTTGTCATTGTTGCCACCGTTGTCACTGTTTTCACTGTTGTCGCTGTTGTCACTGTTGTCACCGTTGTCACTTTTGTCACTCAGTTGTCACTGTTCTCACTGTTCTCACTGTTGTCACCGTTGTCACTGTTGTGACTGTTGTCACCGTTATCAGTGTTGTCACTGTTGTCGCTGTTGTCACTGTACTCACTGTTCTCACCGTTGTCGCTGTTGTCACTCTTGTCACTTTTGCCGCTGTTGTCACTGTTGTCACCGTTGTCACTGTCGTCTTTGTTGCCACTGTTGTTAACCGTTGTCACTGTTATAACTATTGTCACTGTTGCACTTTTGTCGCTGTTGTCACTGTTGTCACCGTTGTCGCTTTTGTCACTTTTGTCACCGATGTCACTGTTGTCACGGTTGTCACTGTTGTCACTGTCGCCACCATTGTCACTGTTGTCACTGTTCTCACCGTTGACACTGTTTTCACTGTTGTCACCGTTGTCACTCTTGTCACTGTTGTCACTGTTCTCACCGTTGACACTGTTTTCACTGTTGTCACTGTTGTCACCATTGTCACTGTTGTCATCATTGTCGCTGTTGTCACTGTTATCACCGTTGTCTCTGTTGTCACTGTTGTCACCGTTGTCACTGTTGTCGCTGTTGTCACCATTGTCACTGTTGTCACTCTTGTCGCTGTAGTCACTGTTGTCACCATTGTCTCTGTTGTCATGGTTGTCACTGTTGTCACTTTTGTCACTGTTGTTACTGTTGTCACTGTTGTCACTGTTGTCACTGTTTTCACTGTTCTCACGGTTGTCACGGTTGTCACTGTTGTCAGCGTTTTCACGGTTGTCACTGTTCTTGCCGTTGTCACCTTTGTCACTTTTGTCACTGTTGTCACTGTTGTCGCTGTTGTCACTGTTGTCACTGTTCTCACTGTTCTCACCGTTCTCACTGTTGTAGCTGGTGTCACTGTTGTCACTATTGTTCCTATTGTCAGCGTTGTCACTGTTGTCACTGTTGTCGCTGTTGTCACTGTTGTCGTTGTTGTGACGGTTGTCGCTGTTGTCACTGTTGTCACCGTTGTCTCTGTTGTCACAGTTGCTACTGTTGTCACTGTTGTCACGGTTGTCACTGTTGTCATGGTTCTCACTCTTATCACTTTTGTCACTGTTGTCACCGTTGTCGCTGTTGTCGCTGTTGTCACTGTTGTCGCTGTTGTCACTGTTGTCACCATTGTCTTTGTTTTGACAGTTGTCACCGTTGTCACTGTTGTGACTGTTGTCGCGGTTGTCACAGTTGTCACTTTTCTCACCATTGTCACTGTTGTCATCCTTGTCGCTCTTGTCACTGTTGTCACCGTTGCCTCTGTTGTCACGCTTGTTACTGTTGTCGCTCTTGTCACTGTTGTGACCGTTGTCACTGTTGTCGCTGTTGTCAATGTTGTCACCGTTGTCACCGTTGTCACTGTTGTCACCGTTGTCACTGTGGTTACTCTTTTTTCTGTTGTCACTGTTGTCACGGTTCTCACTGTTGTCGCTGTTGTCACTGTTGTCACCGTTGTCCCTGTTGTCACCATTGTCACTGTTGTCGCTGTTGTCACTGTTGTCACTGTTGTCACTGTTGTCACTGTCGTCACTGTTATCACCGTTGTCACTGTTGTCGCTGTTGTCACTGTTGGTAGCATTGTCACTGTTGTCGCTGTTGTCACTGTTTTTAGCGTTGTCACTGTTGTCACTGTTGTCGCTGTTGTCACTGTTGTCCCCGTTGTCACTGTTGGCACTGTTTTCGCTGTTGTCACTGTTGTCACTGTTGTGATCGTTTATACTGTTGTCACCGTTGTCGCTGTTATCACCGTTGTCACTGTTGTCACTGTTGTCACCGTTGTCACTGTTGTCACCGTTGTCATTGTTGTCACTGTTGTCACCATTGTCACTGTTGTCGCTGTTTGCACTGTTTTCGCTGTTTTCACTGTTGTCACTGTTGTGACCGTTTTTACTGGTGTCACCGTTGTCACTGTTGTTACTGTTGTCACTGTTGTTAGCGTTGTCACTGTTCTCACTGTTGTCAATGTTGTCACCGTTGTCACTGTTGTCACTTTTGTCGCTGTTGTCACTATTGTCACTGTTGTTACCGTTGTCACGGTTGTCGCTGTTGTCATGGTTGTCGCTGTTGGCACTGTTTTCGTTGTTGCCACTGTTTTCACGGTTGTCACTGTTGTCACTGTTAGACCACGTTTACTGTTGTCACCGTTGTCGCTGTTGTCACCGTTTTCACTGTTGTCACCGTTAATACCATTGTCACTGATGTTACTGTTGTTGCTGTTGTCACTGTTGTCACCGTTGTCGCTTTTGTCACTGTTTTCTCCGTTGTCACCGTTGTCACCGTTGTCACTGTTGTCACTGTTCTCACCATTGTCACTGTTTTCACTGCTGTCAGCGTTGTCACTGTTGTCACCATTGTTACTGTTGTCACTTATGTCGCTCTTGTCACTGATGTCCCTGTTGTCACTGTTGTCTCCGTTGTCGCTGTTGTCACCGTTGTCCCTTTTGTGACCGTTGTCACCGTTGTCGCCATTGTCACTTTTGTCATTGTTGTCACTGTTGTCACTGGTGTCACCATTGTCACTGTTGTCACTGATGTCGCTCTTGTCACTGATGTCGCTTTTGTCAACAACAACAACAACAACAAATTTTATTGAAAATTTGAAAATAACTAATTACATTACTTTCCCACCCGCAAATAGCTTATAAACTAATCGAGGCGGGGGTAGCTGAAGACATATTACAAAACAAGATTTATATATAGATGGACTAAATAACAGTGAAGACACTACTATACAGTAAATAGAATTTAAACTACATAAAACAAGGCAAGAACATAACGATTACTAAGAGAGGCTAACCTAAAGTATTAAATAACTTAATAAGACGGGAGACTTCGACATAATGATCTTCTGACCGCAAGAAATTTAGTAATAATTTCTTTATTTTTTTACGAAAGGAAGAACGTTTAAGTATTTTAATCGAATAAGTAATAGAGTTCCAAATTTGGGCACCGATTCTCGTGAAAAAGGCATACATTTTATCGGTTCTAGAGAACTTAACATAAAACGAGTCGCTAGAGACAGATCTTGTTCTGTAGTTATGAATCTGACTTGTTTTAACGAACTGATTGAGTATACTAACTGGTGCTGTCTGTCTGTTGATATCATACAATAAATAACTACAATCTCTGAAAAATAGGCTAGGCAGGGGAAGGCAATTTGATTTGAGAAAGAGGGGTACGGCGTGTTCCTTAGACTTACTGAAGTAAATGAGACGTAAGGCCCGTTTTTGAAGAGTTACGATCTTTCTTTGAAATGTCGAGGCACACTTTCCCCAACCACAAATACCATAAGTCAAGTAAGGGACAATTAATGAGTTGTAAACTGAGAGTAAAACGCGACGCGGGACATAATGTCGAATCTTAGCTATAATTCCTGTCGACTTTTGTGACAGATAGATTCGATGTGGTATTTCCATGAAAGATTTTAATCAATCATTAAGCCAAGATATTTTACATAATCTTTCATTTCAAGGTTTGCGTAGGTGTTAGTCAAGGAGTCAAGAATTCTAATCCTAGGTATGAAGGGCATATTCTTTTGCCGGGGACGAAAGATTACAAAATTTGATTTTTTTTAAGTTCAAGGACAGTTTGTTGGCCTTTAGCCATTCGTTGAGATTGCCAAGCTCGCGATTAACAAGTGTTTCGAGTTCCTTCAGGTTGTCATTTGCAAGTATTATACTAGTATCGTCAGCAAATAGATAAAAGGCAAATAACGAAGAGGACTTGTAAATATCATTGATGTACAGTAGGAATAAGAGTGGTCCGAGGACTGAGCCTTGTGGCACGCCGCACAAGGTCGTCTCAGCCTCAGATACAACATTATTAACTTCCGTAGTTTGCTTCCGATCAGTCAGGTATGATCTGAACCAGGAGTTGATTACACCTCTAATACCATAATTTTCAAGTTTAGCTAACAAAATCTCATGGTTAACAGTATCAAAAGCCTTCTTGAGATCGATGAAAACACCGCACGAAAATTTACCGTTGTCCATGTTTTGGAGAATTGTGTTAACAATATCAAGTATAGCATGCTGAGTACTGTGCTTACTGCGAAAACCGTATTGCTGATCATAGAGAATGTTGCAGTCTTTGACAAACTTGGTAACTCTGGAGTACATAAGTTTTTCAAAAATCCTGTTATAAATCGAGAGCAGTGAAATAGGTCGGTAGTTTTCGGGCAGAGTGTCATCTTCGTCCTTAAATATCGGAATAATCTTAGCACACTTTAGTTTAGATGGAAAAATCCCTGAGCAAATAGACTGATTAAAAATCGTGGCTAGAGGTACGGATATGACCCTTTTTGCCAATTTCAGCAGCCTAACTGGAGATGAGTAGAGACCATGGGCCTTGTTGTCTTGCAAAATTGAAATTTCTAAATTGATATCTTCCGGAATAATAGGATCAAAGAAGAAAGTGCGATTAAGTGGCGGATCTAAATAATCAAAGAATATATTTATGGTCTGAGGAATTTTAAAAGCCAGTTTGCTCCCAACAGTGGCGAAATATTTGTTAAGAATATTGCTTATTTCCCTCGGGTCACACTAGTTGGAACCTCATTCGGGTTTGAGCGAATAGAGTTAGTTGAGTTGCGCTTGTTTTTCTTTTTACCGTTTCCAATTAGCTCGTTAATTCCTTTCCAAGTTTGACGCATATTACATATGTTGAGATCAAAGAAACTTTGGTAGTAGTTCGCTTTACTTAATCTCGTAAGATAGATGATTTTATTTCTGTAAAATTTGTATTTGTCCCGGTCTGAGGTATAGTTATTCTTTACCCTGATTGATTTTCTTAAACCCGCAGTTGTCACCGTTGTCACTGTTTTCGCTGTTGTCACTGTTGTCAGCGTTTTCACGGTTGTCACTGTTCTCGCCGTTGTCACTGTTGTCACCTTTGTCACTTTTGTCACCATTGTCACTGTTGTCGCTGTTGTCACTGTTGTCACTGTTGTCACCTTTCTCACTGTTGTAGCTGGTGTCACTGTTGTCACTGTTGTTACTTTTGTTACTGTTCTTGCTGTTGTCACTGTTGTCGCTGTTTTCACTGTTGTCGCTGTTGTCATTATTTTCACTGTTGTCACTGTTGTCACCGTTGTCGCTGTTGTCACCATTGTCGCCGTTCTCACCGTTGTCACTGTTGTCGCTGTTGTAACTGTTGTCACCGTTTTCACTGTTTTCACTGTTGTCACTTTTATATCTTTTGTCACTGTTGTCGCAGTTGCCACCGTTGTCGTGGTTGTCACTTTTGTTACTGCTGTTCCCGTCGTCATTGTTTTCACTGTTGTCACCGTTGTCGCTGTTGTCACTGTTGTCCCTGTTGTTACTGTTGTACCTGTGGTCACCATTGTCACCGTTGTCGCTGTTTTCCCTGATATCGCAGTTGTCACTGATGTCGCTGTTGTTACTGATGTCGCTGTTGTCACTGTTGTCACCATTGTCGCTGTTGTCACTGATGTCGCTGCTGTCACTTATGCCGCTGTTGTCACTGTTGTCACCATTGTCACTGTTGTCCCTGTTGTCACCGTTGTCACTGTTGTCACTGTTGTCACCATTGTCACTTTTGTCACTGTTGTCGCTGTTGTCACTGTTATCACTGTTGTCGCCGTTGTCACTGTCGTCACCGTTTTTACTGTTGTCTCTGTTGTCACCGTTGTCACTAGTGTCACTGCTGTCACCGTTCTTGCTGTTGTCACTGTTGTCACCGTTGTCACTGTTGTCACTGTTGTCACCGTTGTCACTGTTGTCACCGTTGTCGCTTTTGTCACTGTTGTCACCGTTGTCACTGTTGTCACCGTTTTCACCATTGTCAGTGTTGTCACGGTTGTCGCTGTTGTCGCTGTTGTCACAGTTGTCACTGTTGTCACCATTGTCACTGTTGTCACCGTTATCAGTGTTGTCGCTGTTGTTACCGTTGTCACTGTTGTCACTGTTGTCGCCGTTGTCACTGTTGTCACTGTATTCACTGTTGTCACCATTGTCGCTGTTGTCACTTTTGTCACTGTTGTCACTGTTGTCACCGTTGTCACTGTTGTCACAAGATTGGGTAAAAGTGAAGAAGAGTTCCCCTAAAAGTCTCTAGCTCTACTGATGGCCCATAGCCTATTGACAGTTGTGCACCAGATAACAGGACAGGGTTTTCTTTTGAACCAGAAGCCTTTGCTTGCACCATAAAAAGCCTTCCACAGAATCTATATGCATGTTATCAACAATTTATTAATAAATCAATCTTAATCTCTGTTTTGTTCTGAAAACAAAACGAAACGAACTTGGACATGAATAAGATCTCAGCAGGTCTTAAACAGGGTTGCAAATGAACATTTTGTTGTCTTAAACTGGGTCATGGTTTGAAGGCTTCGGCAGGACACCTCTTTCCAAACTTGGCTGGATCATTATATGCTCCTGGGAAACTGCCCACCTACCCCTCCCCTGAGCCAGTATTTTTTTAGTGAGAAGTTAGTGTTAATGTTGGCTTAGGGGAGGGGTAGGTGGGCAGTTTCTCAGAAATGTATAGATCACCCGATTCAGAATGTAAGGGCTCCACCTATTCAGCCCATCATAGTCATGGCCCTCAGTTGTAATCGAAAGGGATCATTAGATAAAACTGTGTTGTGTGTAGTAAGAAATGAGGACATGAAAAGTGAAGTAGTCCTTAACGTTAACGTTAGTATGACACAACCAAGTCAGATGGCCAGTTCAAAAGGACAGCGAGTATTGCTAAATTAAAAAAATACCGACCAGACTTCAAGTTCACGGATCCTAAGATTGGTAAGTCAGCAGGTTCTTTCTGCGTTCCTTGGTCCTTGGTCTCTGAATACAAGAACACTCTTCAAATTGTTATTAGTTTCCTCAAAGCAGGGTCAGCCAGAATTTTTTAGAATATAGAAAGGTGGGCATAAGATCTCTAATGTCATGAGATTCCTTGCATCAACTAGATTTAGATTTAGCTTTGTCACAGGCAGCCCAATAATTAGACTCTTGAACCTCATGGCCTAAATTATTGTAATCCATATCCGTAGTATTTTTCCTTTCCAGTTTTTATGTTCTACGTCATGTCCGCCTCTCCCTTTTATTGCGACATTCTCCGTCTATATAATATTGTGATTGCTACATAAGTTCAGTAACATCTGTAATCCTGAAGAAGGCTGGTATGGCCAGCCGAAATATTGTTATAAAAAACAATACACGTTGTTTTTAAATCAGCTTTGCAGTAGTCTTTGGACTTCTCGTTCTTGGTCCAATAATTAGACCTTTAGCGCAGTGTGTGGTTTCTCTGGTATCGCATCCCTGAGGGTGTGAAATTGCTTGGGGTATAAAATTCCTTGTGTCCTTCCCTTTTTCGGGATGTAAGATTCACTCGCGTCATGTCACTCTCTGGAGTAAAAGATTCCTTATGTCATCAAATTTCTTGTTTCATAACTGTGATAAATTCCTTGGAGCTCTTGTGGTATAATAGACTACGAGTAGTCCCCATTTTTCCTCAGGGATAGTAGAGCGAGCGAAACGCAAGCGCATGTGAAAATCACTCCACGCGAGAAAGGCGAGACGCGGCGGGGAAAGATGAAAGTTTCTCGCGTGGGGTGATTTTCACGCGCACTCGCGTTTCGTTCGCTCTACTAACCCTGAGGAAAAATGGAGGACTACTCGAAGTCTAGTGGTATGACATTCCTTAGGGTTGGTACCTTGGAGTGAAATTGCTTGTCCCATGACATTCCTTTCGTGACAATAATTCTTGGGATATGACGACATTCATTAGGGTAAATATTCCTTGGGGTGTAAGATCGTTTATGCCTTGGGCTCTTACAATGTATGGTCCTTGTAGTATAAATGTTTTATCGGGTGAAAAGTTCCTTGTGTCACAACTTCATCCCCAGGGTCTTTCACTACTCGTCCCGCAGAGCGAGAAGGGGAGGTAGTAATTTGGGATATCCAACTGTTTGCACTTTTTTTTCCTGCAGAAGTGATAATGTTTCTGTTTTCTCGTCCTATTTTAGCTATCAAGGAAAGCTGCGAGTGGTTCTTGGCCAACTATGAAACTTGCCGAAAGTGATGGATTTATAATTTTTGAACTGTTGTTTGTATACGAAAGAATCTGCTTTAGTCAAAAATATAATATTGGAACTAGGAATGTACTGTTTTAGTCCAAGTTATTATAATTATGTGCTTGTCATTAAAATGCCTACAGCAAATAAAGACATCAAATGATTGAGTCGTTACTTGCTCATTTTCTTTAAATTTGGAAATAAAAGTTTAAGCATACCTTGCATATCAACAAGATCCAAAAGCATGGTCGACTGAAGTCCTTTTTACGTTGTTTCTATTCCAATAACAGTGTTGTTCTCAATTTTGTGTTTGCTATTAGTATAGGTAATAGCGTGATTTGTAGTGATATTTGCCATAAATACCACGAGTGATATTTCGAAATTGTTATACGTAATTTCACGAGCCGTTAGGCGGTTGAAATTTGAGACAATTTTGAAATATCACCCGTGGTATTTATGCCAAATATCACGTACAAATCATGCTATTAGTTGTTTATACTACTACCCTTAGAAGGTTTGTAATTTTCACATGTAGGTATTTCAAATTAAGCTGAAATACCACTGCTCTAAGCCAATCAAATTGCAGAAATTTCCCATGTAGTAGTATAAGCGGCAAAATAGAGATACTTTGCTTCCCCCGCACACTCCCTCACATGCTTTCATTTTCCCCTCTCCCCGGTCTCCCGACGACACAAAGAGGCCTCTGCCGAGAAGGTTAGTTAGCCTTTTAGGGCTTCGTCACGCGTCACGCGTTCCCACCCCTTGTTTTTGGACGATCAACCCTTCAGAAATTACTATTTTATGTTTCGTGAATTGGTAGCTCCACTATAAGAATATGTTGCCAAGTCGCGAAATAACTGGAGCTCGGCCTGACTTTATACAGTGGAAGATTCGTTTAGAAGTAAAAAGTTTGAAAGTAAATGGTATGATAAGGAACCGGGGGCGTTGGTGTATTCCTCTACACCTTAATGAAATTCCTTTCCTTTTTTTTTTCGAATTGTAACCTATTCAATGAAAATCTATGCTCAAGGTAGGTTAATTTAGTGCCCAATATACTACTAACGTTTCGTGTTTATTGAAAATGACCGCTGAAAAACGATCAAAGAACGATCAAATGAGTACCTGAGTTCACCTTGAGCTGGATCTTCTTTTTCCTTCTTGATTGTGCTTAATCATGGTTAAGTATAGCTCTTGTAGTTACATGTGTATCTTTGAGTTAAAAGTATGTTTCGTCTGGTTAGTTTGTTAGCTTTTCCAGGCCGAATTACATAACGTCGAACGCCGCCTAATGACTTTGAAGTTTTTTTAATAAGTGATAAGGTGTTAATGGGAGAGTAATTACAAAACTTAAGAGTATTTTTGAAAGAGTGCAATGAGTGGTGATCGGCTTGGTTTTCAGAAGTAGTTATATATATATAGTTTTTAGAATTAATTTTAGAACCTGTCCCGAAAATTCGACTTTTTGGCTCGTTTTGCTTCAGATGCAATACCTTTTGATAGTTTCCAAAGCAATTTCACAACTAAATTCAGGAGGACTTCATTTATTTAATTAGTTTCAGAATTATGCGCCAAGGACTTCGTTCAACTTTCCTTGGCATGCATTTTATATCAATAAGCAAACCTCTATTTAGCGGTCACCCTCTGGAATTAGCCAGGCGACCGTTGAATAGAGGTCATATTTGCATTAAATATGGGAAGCAAATTTCGGGAAATTGATAGGCAACCGCTTGATATAGAGCTGCTCAAGAGGTTTGACTGTAAACTGATGACCTGACACCCATTTAAATTCTTCTTAACTAAGCAGGTCATTGTTTAAAGGAATACAGGGTCCACGCAGTCTTGAAAAGTCCTTGAGTTTTAGGGGTATGGAACGATTCCTCGAAAAACTGGGGTCGCGCGCAGTGTCGGATTTTCCATTCTATACCCCTAATTTTTGGAGACGTCTTTGAAGTCCATTTTTCCTTCAAAAGTCCTTAGATTTCTGCGCAAGCCTTGAAAAGCTTGGGGAACCAAAAAGCAGAAACTCCCCCTCGTTCTTCATGGTCAGCGGTAGCCTACGGTAGGGGCAGGTACTTCATATATGATTATTATAGTGTACCGAGATATATTCTTTAATGGTAGAGTGTTTTGGGTTTCTTGAGTGTCTTATTACTGGTCTGCCTGTGCGGCCCAGTAATAAATTCAGCTTTCGGTCGTCGGTGTCGAAAAGTGGTCTCCCGGGGGAGGGAAGACACGAGGGTCTGGTACCGAGAAACAATGTTCTCAGGAATGGTTTCATATGATGTTCTCTTGCACGAACCCTTGCACGGATATTTTTTGTACCTCGTCTCCGCGCCCCCTGAAAAACCCACAACGCGTTGCGAACCTGAAGAACGCTATTTGCGTTGTTCGAAGCGATTCGATCATAGGAGTCACTCTATAATTTTTTTAGTGTTCGAGTTTAAGTCAGTTAGATGATGTTGGCGCTGGGAAACTCAGAGAAATACTCACGTTGCATACAAACCGACACGCCGTTCACGGTAGGTTCACACCAAAAGATGACTGTGAGCGTCAGGTTTGGAACGCCGGGGCCGCTTCACAGGAAAAAATAACCGATTCCCATTTTTGGATATTTTAGGTTATTTAAAGAATACCCATAAAAATCCCAAATTTGGCAAAGTGAGACAAGTCCCAACCAGGGAATTTCCAACCAAGTTCCCTGATTGGGACTTGTCTCACTCTTCCAAATTTGGGATTTTTGTGGGTATTCTTTAAATACCCTAAAATATCCAAAAATGGGAATCAGTTGTTTTTTCCTGTGCTTCGTGAACTATCGATCAATGTAGTACATGAGCAATTAAGAAGCACAATTTATGAGCAAAGTATTTCACCAGTTGACGACACTATGGCTGAAGACTTGATTGTGAGCCGTCATAGTCAGTGAAGCGAACAACTCAGTTGCCGATGAATGGCAGATGAATCCTGATGTGACGCACGTCCATGAGCGAGGGACGTGACAACTTTGTCATGTTAGAAGACTGGCTTTTCCTTTAAATATTTCCTTCTATTTAATGCAACACACGCCACTTTGGAGGTCTAAATTTCGGATACTGAGGACAAAGAAGGCACCGACAAACATAGGAACTCTGAGAATTTCGCACACAAGTTTAAAGCTTCACCAGGACATCCCATCCGGGAGCTTCACAGAGAGCGACTTGAGGAAAATAGGAGCTATTATTACTGACAAGGTTTGGTGACTGAGTAGAGCATACAAGTGTAGCCCACGTCGAGGTTTCAGGGGGTTTGCTTTTGTTTGTATCTGTATCTTGCTAAGCTTTTATCATTAAATTTGTACAAGATCTTGTGATCACAATTCTGTGTTTTCGCCCATTCAGCAAGCACGCTATATTGATGTCAGCGTTAGCGAGTTTCAGAAACATGCCTTTGAAAATTTTCAGCTCTCGTGATGTTTCTTGATGTTTCTTTTATCATTTTATGGAGATGTAAACTGAAGTCACCGCAAAGTGGAAACTTAAAAAAGCGTATAATCCATTTATCTCGAAACACAACACACATGACTTATACGACCTTTATTTTCGTAAAGGTGTTTTGAATACGAAGGAACACAGTCAATGTGAGGGGCAAAAACACCATTGATATAAATGAACCATAGGATTTTAACTAATATAGGGTCAATTATTGTGCATTGAGATGAATCGCTTGAAAAGAGAGACTTCGCTTGATGATGTGATCAAAAGTAAACAAAGGCATAATACTGCGTCACGTTCAGTCTTTTTAATATCCAAGGAGTCACTGTGAATAGTGTTTCCAGTTTTCCATATTGTTTAGCTGGCACAAAAACTTCGGACGAGTTAGAAAGCGGCATAGTTATCTTCCATGAAAAAACGTTAGTCTTGGGTGACACAAACACAACTGAAGCGAATTTTTAACTCACATCGATATCAGGTAAAAAATATGTTTATATCGATCGTTTCATCTATTTACAGAGTGAGTCTCCCTAAAACCGGTCCACTGCGTTTCGGGTCGGAAAATCAATTTCCTTTAAACTTTGCCCATGAATATATCTTAGTCCAAAAGTAATTGAAACCGCATTAGTTTTTGAAAATATTTCAAAATAAAATTTTTCGGGAGGAAAATCACTTCAGCACTCGGCGGCCAAATTTTTGCACTGACAAAGAGTAAAAATAGCGCATATTGCCGAGTTTACCACTTCAAAGTTTTGCACTTTCAACGATTTTTTTCACTTCCTAGGATTAAATTGGTCCTTAAATGATGTAAAGGACACAATTTTGGTCCTTCAAAAACAACTCGTGTCTACTAAATATTTTTTGATTTACACCCACTTTGCCGTACGCAGGAAATGACTCAAAAATGCATATTTTCATCGTAGCACTATGCAAAATCCCCACATCTTCTAAACAAAATGTCTTTTCAGACCAACAAAGGGAATGTCCAAAAACATAGAAACATAAAAATATGTTGTGATTTTAACGATTTATCAGCACAGCCGATCGACGAAATATGCCTATTTTCCGTTATGACTGTTTACAATACACGATGGAAGGTCTTAATGCAAAGCCCGAATAACACAATAATCCATCAAATGTATCAAGTATTTTAAACTTTTTGTGACTTTTGACACAATAGAACATCATGTAGGAAAGGAAAGCCTTTAAGCCGAACGCATTAATACTACAGGTGTACCTGTTTACAGCGCTTGATCCGATCGAGTCGTCTTCGCTGTGTACACAAAACTGATATCACATGATGGCGCCTGTCACGCATTCCTATATCTGGAATCGTTACGCCGTGAAAACACTTTTTGCTAGTCTGATTGAAATTGAAAGGCAGGAAATTATCTTATCAATAGAGTATTCTATTATATTTATTGCTGTTTTCGTTGACAAGCTACAATATCAAGAATCATGCATGCATAAGTGCCCAGTTCATCAACAACAGCAACTTTTTAGTTTTCCACGAACAGGCTCCTGTCCATTCAGGTTAGCATTTATAAAACAATTGGTTGTCGCTATGAGCTTTCTCTTTGTTTTGTTTTATGCTTGTCGTTTAAGTTTGCATTTTTTTATTATTTTAAATATATTTCATATTTCTGGTAGCCCATGGTATTAAACCGACGAGTACCTGTTCTCAGGTCTTATCAAGCTCCCCGACTCAGGGTGGGCCTGGGGATAGGGGTGGAGTGTGCTTGCTGGCAGGAGGTCCGCTAGACTGTTCACAGTCCTCTGTTTTTCCGTAAATCGTCGGTATCAAGCACATTCTCTAACAGGTGGCCATCTTGGTTTTAAAATGTACCGGGTTTAGCCTGGGGATGACTATGAAATCTACTCTTGGGGCAGCGGACCCAAGAAGGCCCGCACATCTGGACGATTTTACGGAAAGATAAGGGACAGTGAACAGTCTAGTGGCCCGCAAGCAAACATCCCCCTTGCTATTATCCTAGAACAAATACTGTATCTTTGAAATAAGGTTACCCTGCATTTAAAACTGGCGTGCTGGTTTACCTCGTTTAGCGCTTTCGATTTTGACTCTATTCCTTCCGATTCTGGTTTGACTAATATCTTGTACGTACACTAGTTAATAATGACTAGTAGTTTTAGCCAGGGCTAAAAGCGCAGCTCTGACTCGTTAATTTACTCAAAGTTGTATCCCAGAAAAAAAAAAATAAAATAAAAATCGTGTAATGCTAACCGGTGACGGCAACGAGAAATGCAAAAAAAATCAATAGGGTTTAAGAGCGAAGAAAAAGTTTGCACGTGCAGCACATTTTTTTGTACATTTCTTTGTCATTGTTTTGCACGACTTCAACGTACGTGAAACGTCCTAGTTGCACGTTTTATGGAGAAAAAAGTCGTATATGTTTCTACGTTCCATTTTTGTTTCACTGCCGCTCATTTTAACCTTGCTGGCCGCTAACATTTGTCATTTTCTTATCACAGCTTTGAATTTTTTTATGTTTTTTTCTTCCGCAATGAACTTCGTCTCCTTTCTTTTTTTTCTTTTTGTTTTGTTTTGTCAGTTTAGCTCTAGCTTTTTCTCTGTTATCGGTGTCAGTGTAATGGTAGTAGGGGGAAACAGTCGAACGCAGGATCACGTGATTACGAAATTTTCTCGCATTTTACAGGTTACCCATTCGCTAATACTCATTCTCTATTACGGAAAGTGGTTAATTATTAATAGTGCCATATTTTCAAATTCTTGTCCCGTTATTGCCGAGATGCACATATTAAGGTAGCGATTTTCCTGAAAGGCTGTCAATTAACAGTGAGCCCGCGGAAGAAAAATGAGTAATAATAGGCAGGGTACAAACTCACCGAGGTAGAGTCGTTGTCCTTCTTCTCGCGTCTTTTCCAACAATCTTTTTCACTACACAAGAGCACTCTACAACCATTTTAGTTATCTTTTGAAGAGGATCAGATTTCGAGGTTCTTGTGCCAAATGAAATCCCAAGCAAATTGCTTTTGAAAGAAAAAGAGTGATTTCTGTGAGCCATCTCGCACATACATCAGAGGACGTTTGGCAGCAATTGTTTCCACCATAGCTTCGCTGCCATTTCTTTCTCTAGGTTCCTTATCGTCCGCTTAGTATGTATAGTCTTTTATTTTTTTTTTCAAATGATTTTGTTAGAAAAATGTTGCGAAAAAAATCGTTAAATTTTTACTTTTGAGCCACTCGGCTTTAGTAAACATTCGTGTGCGATCTGCGTTGCCAGCTTTCTGCCCCTCAAGGGGCACCTCTTCAGTCAAAAATGGTATACAAAAGGTGGGTTGGACGATCAGGGCGGAGTCTCCCAGTATAACACTTTGTTGTATACCCCACCCCCTCCGATAGGGCGGAAAGCTAAGTTCGCTAATTAGACATATTGGTGTTGTTGTTGTTGTTGTTGTTGTTGTTTTGTTTTGTTTTTGCAATTCTCGTTGCCGTTGCAGGTTAGCATCACACGATTTTCTTTTTTGCTGGAGTACAGCTTCAAGTATATCAACGAGAGCTGCGCTTTTAGCCCTGTCTAAATCTATGTATTAGTGAGTTTGAAAGAAATCGAAAGCGCTAAAAGAGGTAAACCACCATGCCACTTCACAGTCCTTAAATTCGTTACTAAGTCCTTAGATTTTCCGTAAATTCGCCGGGATCAAGCACATTCTCTAACAGGTGGCCTTCTTGGTTCCAAATGTACCGGGTTTAGCCTGGATGATAATGATACAGATACAGTATTTGTTCTAGAATAATAGCAAGGCGGGTATTTGCTTGCGGGCCACTAGACTATTGTTAATCCCGGGGGGTACTTCCTTATAAGAGGCTACTGGGGATGTGCCCGCTGGATGGGGTCGCATTTTCAAGACTGGATTGACTATAATAGGGTCGCATTTTCAATAGAGTTACTAGAATGGGGTCGCACATTTTCGGATTTTTTGAGGTAAGACAGTTCTTCATATTTACGGTTAGCAAACATACCAGAACTGTAGATGAAAAGTGAAGTGTTCTGTATTCTAAAAAGTGGGTCAATTCATAAAAATAGAGAGTGCCTAATTTGGGATCGCGAAAAATTACATATTTGCCCAAAAGTGGCTAAGATGGAGTCTATAATCTATTGGCCACAGAAAAGACTATAATGTGGTAGGGGCTCTGAGAGGACAGCGACACATACATACATACATACATACCCAGAAAACTCCCCCCCCCCCCCCCCCGGGTTGTTAACGCACTATAGGTTCTTATGCATGCATGATTCTTGATTTTGTAGCTTGTCAACGAAAACAGCAATAAATATAATAGAATACTCTATTGATAAGATAATTTCCTTCCTTTCAATTTTAGTCAGACTAGCAAAAAGTGTTTTCGCGGCGTAACGATTCCAGATATAGGAATGCGTGACAGGCGCCATCATGTGATATCAGTTTTGTGTACACAGCGAAGACGACTCGATCGGATCAAGCGCTGTAAACAGGTACACCTGTAGTATTAATGCGTTCGGCTTAAAGGCTTTCCTTTCCTACATGATGTTCTATTGTGTCAAAAGTCACAAAAAGTTTAAAATACTTGATACATTTGATGAATTATTGTGTTATTCGGGCTTTGCATTAAGACCTTCCATCGTGTATTGTAAACAGTCATAACAGAAAATAGGCATATTTCGTCGATCGGCTGTGCTGATAAATCGTTAAAATCACAACATATTTTTATGTTTCTATGTTTTTGGACATTTCCTTTGTTGGTCTGAAAAGACATTTTGTTTAGAAGATGTGGGGATTTTGCACAGTGCTACGATGAAAATATGCATTTTTGAGTCATTTCCTGCGTACGGCAAAGTGGGTGTAAATCAAAAAATATTTAGTAGACACGAGTTGTTTTTGAAGGACCAAAATTGTGTCCTTTACATCATTTAAGGACCAATTTAATCCTAGGAAGTGAAAAAAATCGTTGAAAGTGCAAAACTTTGAAGTGGTGAATTCGGCAATATGCGCTATTTTTACTCTTTGTCACTGCAAAAATTTGGCCGTCGAGTGCTGAAGTGATTTTCCTCCCGAAAAATTTTATTTTGAAATATTTTCAAAAACTAATGCGGTTTCAATTACTTTTGGACTAAGATATATTCATGGGCAAAGTTTAAAGGAAATTGATTTTCCGACCCGAAACGCAGTGGACCGGTTTTAGGGAGACTCACTCTACATTGTTTGAAGTGCGTGCTGGTGAACGCAACATGCGAGCGAGAAATCTTTAAACTTTTTTAGGTCTCAAAATGCAAAGGATTTTATTCCTTTAAGTTAGAGAAAAATACCATGACGAAAATCTTAAAACTGAATATTTTTCATCTTGTGGAAAAAATAGTGCGTTTTCATGTAGACTGTGGACCGCAAATTAGGATCGCACTTTTCTCAAACATGCGAATTCTGAAGTTTAGAAGCCAACCGACGATTGCGTTTTTCGCTGCTGTCAATCATCTTAACGGGCCTCTTAGGAAACAAAACTTTACTTCACGGGTTCAAAAGGTCATGGTTTGTGATTTGTGGATTTCGACCCTTTTTGTGTGTTTCTCTGTTACAAGGTTCGTTGCTTGTGATCGTAATTATGATTGACGGCACCGATAAACACAATTGTGAAGGTGGCTTTTGAACTTTAGAGTTCGCATGTTTGTGAAAAGCGCAGTAAAGTCTCCGTGCTGTCAGTGAGGCCCTTGGATCAGGCGAGATCAATGGGCAGTTAACTGTCTTTTTTAGAATACTTCTGGTTTTCATACAATACAATATTTCTGTCGAGTCTAAATCAGGTCCGTCTGTCGCATTTTATGCTCGTAGAACGACAACAATTTTTGGAATTTCCGGTTACGTCAAATTAGTCACGTTATACTGTCACGCTATATTTTGGGCCACAGAGGGATTGGCGGAGGGGTGCGTGGAAGTGATGCAAATTGTTTCCTGTTTAGAATTAATGGCTAACTTGTTTATTTTTATTCATAATGGTGGAATTTAAAAGTTATTATTCAGCCCCCACATAAAAATGGTACTCTTTTTTTGGTTACCAAAGTCTTTCAAAAGGGTACAATGCTCTGAATGAGTTTATGTTTCAGTCTCACATGAGATTCTGTTGCATGCAGTGCAAGGTTTTATGGTAGCCTGAGTGTGTATAGCCACCCCCTCCCCTCAGAAAAAATAGCCCCTTTGCAGCCCAGTTAAAAATCGCCTTTCGGCGATTCTTGTTCCTTTAAACAATGACCTGCTCAGTTAAGAAGAATTTAAATGGGTGTCAGGTCATCAGTTTACAGTCAAACCTCTTGAGCAGCCCTCTATTAAGCGGTTGCCTGTCAATTTCCCGAAATTTGCTTCCCATATTTACTGTAAATATGACCTATATCAACGGTCGCCTGTATTAAGCGGACACCTGGCTAATTCCAGAGGGTGACCGCTAAATAGAGGTTTGTCTATTGATATAAAATGCATGCCAAGGAAAGTTGAACGAAGTCCTTGGCGCATAATTCTGAAACTAATTAAATAAATGAAGTCCTCCTGAATTTAGTTGTGAAATTGCTTTGGAAACTATCAAAAGGTATTGCATCTGAAGCAAAACGAGCCAAAAAGTCGAATTTTCGGGACAGGTTCTAAAATTAATTCTAAAAACTATATATATATAACTACTTCTGAAAACCAAGCCGATCACCACTCATTGCACTCTTTCAAAAATACTCTTAAGTTTTGTAATTACTCTCCCATTAACACCTTATCACTTATTAAAAAAACTTCAAAGTCATTAGGCGGCGTTCGACGTTATGTAATTCGGCCTGGAAAAGCTAACAAACTAACCAGACGAAACATACTTTTAACTCAAAGATACACATGTAACTACAAGAGCTATACTTAACCATGATTAAGCACAATCAAGAAGGAAAAAGAAGATCCAGCTCAAGGTGAACTCAGGTACTCATTTGATCGTTCTTTGATCGTTTTTCAGCGGTCATTTTCAATAAACACGAAACGTTAGTAGTATATTGGGCACTAAATTAACCTACCTTGAGCATAGATTTTCATTGAATAGGTTACAATTCGAAAAAAAAAAGGAAAGGAATTTCATTAAGGTGTAGAGGAATACACCAACGCCCCCGGTTCCTTATCATACCATTTACTTTCAAACTTTTTACTTCTAAACAAAGTTATTTTAGTGGAGCTACCGATTCACGAAACATAAAAAAGCAATTTATGAAGGGTTGATCGTCCAAAAACAAGGGGTGGGAAAGCGTGAAGTGTGGCGAAGCCCTGAAAGCGTCTGCGTGGAAGGCTGACTAACCTCAGGAACTGTCTTCTCTTCTCCGCAGAGGCCTCTTTGTGTCGTCGGGAGACTGGGGAGAGGGAAAAAAAAGCCTGTGGGGGAGTGTGTGGGGGAAGCAAAGTATGTCAATTTTGCCGTTAATAGCAAACACAAAATTGAGGACAACATTATTATTGGAACCGAAACAAGGTAAAAATGACTTTAATTGACCATGCTTTTGGATCTTGCTGACATGCAAGGTATGCTTAAACGTTTATTTTCCAAATTTAAAGAAAATGAGCAAGCAACGATTCACCATTTGATGTCTTTATTTGCTGTAGTCATTTTAATGACAAGCACATAATTATAATAACTTGGACTAAAACAGTACATTCCTAGTTCCAATATTATATTCTTGACTAAAGCAGATTCTTTCGTATACAACCAGCAGTTCAAAAATTCTAAATTCATCACTTTCGGCAAGTTTCATAGTTGGCCAGGAACCACTCGCAGCTTTCCTTGATAGCTAAAAAAAGGACGAGAAAACAGAAACATCACTTCTGCAGGAAAGAAGTGCAAACACTTGGATATCCTCACTGACTATCGCCCCTTCTCGTTCTGCGGGACGAATAGTGGAAGACCCTGGGGATGAAGTTGTGACACAAGGAACTTTTCACCCAATAAAACATTTATGCTACAAGGACCATACATTGTAACAGCCCAAGGCATAAAGGATCTTATACCCCAAGGAATATTTAACCTAAAGAATGTCATATCCCAAGAATTCTTGTCACGAAAGGAATGTCATAGGACGAGCAATTTAACTCCAAGGTACCAGCCCTAAGGAATGTCATACCACTAGACTACGAGTAGTCCCCCATTCTTCCTCAGTGTTAACAGAGCGAACGAAACGCTAGTGCGCGTGAAAATCACCCCACGCGAGAAATTTTTCTCTTTCCCCGCCGCGTCTCGCCTTTCTCGCGTGGGGTGATTCTCACGAGCGCTTGCGTTTCGCTCGCTCCACTATCCCTGAGGAAAAATGGGGACTACTCGTAGTTTATTATACCACAAGAGCTCCAAGGAATTTATCACAGTTACGAAACAAGAAATTTGTTGACATAAGGAATCTTTTACTCTAGAGAGTGGCATGACGCATTCAGAGACCAAGGGCCAAGAACACAGAAAGATCCTGCTGACTTACCAATCTTAGGATCCGTGAACTTGAAGTCTGGTCGGTATTTTCTTAATTTTGCATTACTTGCTGTCTTTTTGAACTGGCCATCTGACTTGGTTGTGTCATACTAACATCTATGTTAAGGGCTACTTCACCCTTTATGTCCCCGTTTCCGCAAAAAAGTGTTATCTTATGATCCCCTTCGACTAAAACTGAGGGCCATGACTATGCTGGGCTAAGTACATTGTAGGTGGAGCCCTTACATTCTGAATGGGGTGATCTATACGTTTCTGAGAAACTGCCCACCTACCTCTCCCCTAAGCCAACATCAACACTTACTTCACACTTAGGGCAAAATATTGGCTCAGGGGAGGGGTAGGTGAGCAGCTTCCCAGAAGCGTATAATGATCCAGCCAAGTTTGGAAAGAGGTGTCCTGTCGAAGCCTTCAAACCATGACCCAGTTTAAGACAACAAAATGTTCATTTGCCACCCTGTTTAAGACCTGCTGAGAGCTTTTTCATGTCCAAGTTCGTTTCGTTTTGTTTTCAGAACAAAACAGAGATTAAGATTGTTTTAATAATAAATTGTTGGTAACATGCATATAGACTCTGTGGACGGCTTTTTTTGTACGAGCAAAGGCTTCTGGACCAGAAGAAAACCCTGTCTTGTTATCTGGTGCACAACTGTTAATAGGCTAGGGGCCATCAGTAGACCTACAGACTTTTAGGGGAACTCCTCTTCACTTTTACGCAGTCTTAGGGCTAACAGAACATTTATTTTATAATAAGGATACTTCTAGCCCTCCTGTGAAACCCATTCCTTCCACAACCAACTCTGCAGCCTCCTTGATAGACAGCTCATCCTCTTCATTAACTACAAACAGCAAAACATTACCACAGATTACTTATTTGACACAATTAAATCATACCATTAAAGCTACAGTGCATACGAAATGGCCTTTCCTTGTACATTTTTACAAGCAGAAATAAGAAGAGGAGTTTGCGGGGAGGGACAAAATACCAGCCCCCTATAAACACCTGCGTGGGAGGCTGTAAATGTACAGGACAAATCAGATGTTTTTCTCATATTCTGTAACTCATATGGAACTCAAACCAAATAAATAAAAGTTCATATCGGGTTACATGTACTTAATTTACCAATCAAAGCACAACACTTAAAAACAAGGTTCTAAACTTTACAGTCGAAGAGATATGAGGTCTCAATGAGAAAAACAAACTTTTGAAGAAATGTGCATATATATTGTATATAATATCTCAGGGGAACTTAAGATGACATTTGATTTGACTGGAAATAAATACCAGTGAGGAGCGGTACAAACTGAAAGAAATAAGCAAATGAGGAGCACCTAAACCATACTGAGTTTAGTGAATCTACCAACCTGACAGGATTATGGGGTCAATTTCATTGTACTCTCTAAGAACCCAAATCATCAATCTTGCAAGATCCTAAATTTAAAAAAATTCAGAACCATCAGTTTTCATAATCTTGTTATATCCTTGAATTTATAGAGCACTTTACTGTTGTCAATCAGCAATGTTATGCTGACAGACATTCCGCGACTTAAATCCCGAAAATACTTGGATTATAAAACAACTAAGCTGTCTGGACCTAGATACTGCTCTAAGAGGACCATATTACAGAAATGGTGACATAAATAAGAATGGACTTTGTATTAGTCGGCAGAAGGCACCAGTAGATACATAACACAGATATAGCAAAGGCAGCGTGAAAGGGTAAGTGTAGATCAAAAAAACCGATTGACCAATGTCAGAGCGGTTGACCACCAGAGCATAAGGTGTTATCTGCGTGTCTTTACACTCTTGCGATGTTGCATTGTCTTTACTAGATCTGTTTATTATGATCATATAATTAGGTAATGCATATATCTGCAGTAAGTTATTAACCATTAGTTTCAGTTAAATTCTCAAGATTTGCATTAACATCCAAAGTCATACCTTTGAATAAATGAACTGCCTGCGGGGTGAGCCTGTTCCCCAAACTACAAGAGGCTTGCCTTCCTCTAAACCAAAGAGCAGAACAAAAAAAGCAATGTTATCTGCACTGCTTGACAAAGGCAACAACCATGCACTGAATCTACATACTGCTATTAGGCCTCATTAGTCAGGCAGCTGGAGGGAGGGCTGATGTGGATCCGCTACAGCAATTAATGCCTTACATGTTAAGACACTTGATGTTTCAATGTTGACCCCCACTAAACTACCAGGGCCTAGTTGTCACCTACTCTTAACGAACAGCAGGGTAGGTTCTTTTACGTCCCACAAGGATCGCAACAATGAAAGAGCTCTGAGACCAGCCGTTCCTACAGTTTATCATTCTTACGAGAGAAGACTAGAATGTCTAACCGTTTTGTAGATGTCAAACAAAGGCAGTAAATTCTCCTCACTTATTTTACGACCCTGAGAGTTGGTCCAACCAGGGTTTGGACCCATAATCTCCCACTCGGCAGACAAGTGCTTGGTCAATTGACCAGACCATGCACCAGTTAAGTTCAACTTATTGTAATTCAAAAGCATTTGCTGCTATTGTCAAATGAATACGTGTTTGTCTCAATAATCAAAAACGAAGCAAATGGTTACTTCAAACTCACTTTGCGCTAGGTATACTTTATGCATCAATCCAGGAAGAACATGGGAATCCTCCAAATTAAAGTTGTCATGCTTTCCATAAACATTGGTGGGAACAACACTGGTAAACAAACATCCATCTGGATGCTGTTGGTGATAAGCCCTGCAAAGTATTGATCACTAGTTAATTCTTAACTGTTAAAATAATACGTATGGACCCAGTAGGCATCAATACCAGCTTATGAACCACTAATGAGCCACAGGGAATCCACACAGTACTTGATTCTTGTACCATGAAAGACCCATGGGTATTTTCCCCTCTTCCTTAAAAAGGTTCCTGTACCTTTCATCTTTAACAAACAAGGTACCACAAAAGTGCTGTCCAATAGAGTGGGGCCAGTGGAATGATCTGTCACCCGAGCAAATTTTAATTACAAGTTGCTTTTTGGCCAAGCAAGCAACTTTTGGATTTTATTTATTTTCTCCATTTATCTTATATTACAGGCCATTTATATCATATTACAGATTTGAAGATATATTTCTTCAGATTTTTAAAAATACCAGATTACAAGAAGTGTAAAGGAAGGTAAGTAGGCCTGCCTAGCATGACTTCTCCAAACTTTTCATGTATCAATGCACTATTTTTTGTTTGTGACAACCAAATTTATGTCTGGCAAAAAGGTGACTTTGAAAAAAGCTGCACTTGGAGCACTCCTCTTTACTTTATTTTTGCTCAAGACATAAGAAAGAAGCCAAATGGGAGTCATGAATTCAGTCAAAGGTTACCACTAGAAGTTCTAAAGAGTGTTGCAGATCAACCCAAACTAAGGCTACACTGCAGTTTCTTCCCACCCCATCACTCACCTGTTCTGTACATCAATCATACGTTTGGCATATGAATAACCAAAGTTAGAGGTGTGTGGTGGACCATTATGCACCATTGTTTCGTCGATGGGATACGTGGTCTTGTCTGGGAAAATGCACGTTGAAAGGCAAGAAACACACTTCTTTACCTGAGCCATGAAAACCAAAACAAAACACAATTACTTATCAATAGTTATAAAACTGTAAAGGGTTCTGGAGGAATGTGGTAGAAAACACTTTTTTGCGATATGTTAAAAAATGATGTTGATTGTGCAGCATAATTGCCAGAAAACTGAAGAGTTAACTGAGAAGACCTGGGGACGAGGTTGAGTTGTTTTGGTAGCGAGTACAAAATGGCGGAACATTTCACTCGTTTCAAGAGGAAGAAATAAATGAACTATTGGCTAAAAACATAGCAAGAACAGCAAGAAGACAACTTGACAGATGGCATCTGCTATTTGGACAATATTTGTAGAACTGAGCAACACTTTATCTCCTAAACTTGCCGATAAACATGTACTATCCAAGATGAACGTAACATCGATGGAGGAAAGCTTATTTTAGCTTGTTTTCAATTTAACTAAGAATTATCTTAAATAAATTATAAATCAATTATTGAATTCACCTTTCATATCACCTGAAGAATTATGGAGATCTATGAGGGTGTTATCCACCATGGCCTAACCCTCCTTGATCTCCACAATTCTTCAGATGATACTCAGCCTCATCCAACATTACTGTTAATGATACTATGATGGAAATAACTTGCATCAATAAGCCACTTGGACGCTCACCTTAGTCAAGTGACAAGTATGCAAAACATTATCATTGATCAGGGTATTTAACCTCTGCAAATAAGTCAATAACATGATTTATCAACTACATGTACTTATACAAAGTTTCCATTAAATGAATAGCTCAGTACAAAAGCCAGTACAAGGGATCCTCGAGGGTGACTCAATGAAAAATGAATTTAGTCCTTTCATTTTGACTGATAAAATTAAAACAAGATGTCCACATTCTTCTCAATCCAGTCATGCTCCTTTTTGTAAAACAACTTTTTATTCATAACCTTAAAAAATGTCCAAAAAAGGACATTTTAAAAAGTACAGCTGTATGCCAAGTATAGTTCAACCCTCTGTGCTGCAGGATTAAGGGAAAACTTTTTTCAGTTTTATCATGCAATCTTCATAACCCAAAGCCTGACATGGGAAATAAGCATTGAAAAGTGATGTTCTTTATCCCTGGACAGGAAAATGTCAGTGAAATAATTCTTGACTCACGACAGAATGAAGCACTTCAGTGTCATTGAATGACGTGCATAACATTTTAGCTAGATTTACATTGGGACATCAAACATGAGCCACATTTCTGCTCATACATCAGCAAAGATTAAATCACTGATTTAATATTACTCCCCATTATTATAATTATGGCTGGTCCCATGAGCTTGCAAGATCAAGTGAGTCCTGTGTTCTTGCCCACTCAGGGTTTCCCATGTTGGTCCCGAAAGAAAAGATTTTGGTTTGGTCATATATAAAATCCTTTATTGACCAAGCTTGTTCAGTGAAGAGGGTTGGATATTAGAGTCATTCTTTGTTGCATTTCTATTGACCTTAATTAAGTTTTTCTTTGTCCATAAAAAGACAAAGAAATAACTTGGCCAGTACCTAGCCATCTTGACTGAACAGGCTGGGTCAATAGCGCATAATTATCTACTGTACAATATGTACAGCATGTATCTCCTTGTTATATAGCTGGAAATTTCTTCCCAACAGTGCGCACTCTCATTGGTTACTTCGAGGTCACATGACATCTAACAATGAAGCTGTTTCCCGCCAGAAAATCTCAGAGCAGGCAACATTACAAAATCTATGACATCAGACTGGGTAACAGTGCCCCGTTACCTGCAAATGTTCACTGATGACCACCATTACAGCAAATGTTTCCCGAGGTGAATTGAGATTCTTAGGAAACAAAGTTAAATATTTCCCTTTGGGACCAGCCATTAAGTGTTTATTAGAGTCAAGTAGTTCTATTCTTACCCAGAAATCAAGATTGTACTTGAGGTTCTTGAACAGTCCGCCCACAAGAGCAGCTAAATGGATCACATGTGTTGGCTTGTGCTTTTCAAAAATTGCTTTAGTTGCCGCTGAATCACTACAATAGTGGCATAATGTTTCAAAACTCTGTTAGTACTTTACGTAGATTGTTACACAAATTTCAAGAAAGACTTAAAAATAAGACATCACACAAGACTTGTGAAGTTTCAACATATGCTATGAGACAGTCTGAGATTATTATTACTTCTCTTCCTGAATAATATATCATGATAAATTACTCAATTTCTCTTAAGCATTATCTGGTTGGCAATGGAACGTTGCTCTCTGAGGGGGGCAAAAGGAACCGATTTCCACCCAGGAAAAAAAATAATGTAAAAAGATATGCAATACATCATTACAATTTAACAAAACTTAAAAAAACCATGAGCTACTTAGTATTTTCTAACTGCCACACAGCATTTTAAAATTAAATTTAAGCAAAATAACATAAACTGCAAACCTTTATTTCTCCCCTTTCCACATGCTTATAGAACATGAGAAAAATATACTAATCACAGTTAACGAATACAGTTGAACCTCTCCACAACGGCCACCCTGGTCATGGTCATTGTGGAGAGGTGGCCATTAGGGAGCTTAAGCAACAACGTTTTTGAGCGACACACGTCAACCGGAAGTCACCCCTTTTCATTTTTTAACGATGGTTTTGCCCAAATTTTCAGTCAAATTGTCCCTATAAGAGTAAGGAAGTTAAGGAATACAAATTTTTTATTATCAAGGCATATTAAGAAGGAAAAGGCCTTACTGCTGGTTGACGTCCGTTGCTTGAACATGCCTGTTCTTAAGCTCCCTATTATGAGGGGGGAGGGGGGGGGGGGGTAGGGGTGTTATATGACAAATGTTTTAGGGAGTGCAACATGTTTATTGTGCTAAGTTCACGCTTACTGTATCCCATAATGGTAATCCAATCATAAATAATATATATAGTGTGAGATAAAAATACACAAAAGGCTTTAATTATGTTTTGAATCAAAATGTTGACATGACAAAATGAGCAAGTTCTGCAACATTCACTATCGGTATCGTAGACACTTTATGCCTACTGCGGCAGTATAAATGAAACAAAATCAAAATGTACGATTGCCACAATTAATCCTCAACGTGCCACGCAGATCAAATTTCATGACCATTGTTGACTTTTTCATTAGTGGCTTAAAAAACTGGCTGTTGACGAGAGGTTAT
This sequence comes from Porites cylindrica, assembly GCA_964035525.1. Classification (NCBI taxonomy): domain Eukaryota; kingdom Metazoa; phylum Cnidaria; class Anthozoa; order Scleractinia; family Poritidae; genus Porites; species Porites cylindrica. The sequence continues at coordinate 12,600,058 of OZ037778.1, read as the reverse complement.
TTTGGCAGTTGAGGACACGCTTTAGTGGCTGTTGCCATTGTAGAGAGGTTTAAATAAGAGTCAATGTATGGACTATCCCTCAGCCAGGACAAAACAAAGTGGCCATTGTAGAGAGGTGGTCGTTGTACTGTAGGTGGCCATCAGTAGAGGTTTGACTGTATATGAAATAGAATCAGTAAATATAAACAGTTATTTACCTAAGATCACCATCCTTAGAGGATAAAAAAATCCATGTTTCATCAGGTCTCTTTTCCTCCGTAGCTACAATTTCTTCTAGAGCTTTTCCAACGAGCCCTGTGCCACCAGTTACTAGAATTCTTTTGTGATCAGCCATTTTAAAATGAAGTTAAGTACACACTGTAGGAAGTAAATTATATATAAAATCAAAAAAATAAGTATATATTACATCTTGTTAATAATTTATAATCATTATCACTCTCTTTCCAAACAATATTTTGTGCTGCAGCTGTACAGGTGCATAGTTAGTATGAAGAATAGGAAATAATAGTATTTTAAAATGAAGTTAAATACACACTGTAGGAAATAAATAATACATAAAATCAAAAAATAAATATTTATTACATCTTGTTGATAATTTATAATCATTATCACTGTCTTTAGATTGACAGTTTTCAAAACAATATTTTGTCCTGCAGCTGTACAGGTGCATAGTTAGTTAACTGTCAAGTTAAGGTGTGAGTGAATTTCAGTGTCAAATAAGGTACTTTAATGTATTATATCCAGTAGTTTGGAGAATAAAAAAACGAAATTTGAACCGGCTTAAATTCAACCAGAAAAAAAAGTAATTTAGGGGCCGACCATTTGACTTCTGAGAGAGTAAATCATTTCAGAAAAAAAATATCCTGCAGACTAATTTCAAGGAAATACCTGCCATATAATGTCTTTGCGTGTCAGGGGAAAAAATCTATCACCAGAGGTTTGGGAAAAAAAATTCTTACATGTACCCAAACCAAATCACCCATACCCCACTTCAAAAGTCAAATGGTTGGCCCCTAAAAAAGCCAAAGGTTTAAAATAAACCCATCAAGTACATTACTTAAAGCTGGTTCAAGAAAAAATGCTATGAATGAATAAATCTGGACTGATTTTTGGCACAGTTGTTTACTCAGCTTCAGTACATGTCAATTTTCAGGAAGATATTTAAAAATGTTTTTTAACTAATAAAGATTTTTGTTCACACCTTTTGTTAACTACTTTACAAAACTCATGGATATCAAACTCGTAAAGGTGTTGTTTAGGAAGTTATAACGATGCAACAATGCTGTTATTTGAACCCATAACCAGTAACATCTGTGGTCTACCGCACTACAGTAATAAGCATTTGTGCTTGTACCACATTGTTACTGCAGCTGTCATGCAAAAATGGAAGGCTGATATGGGGTTGCTGAAAAAGGTTATTTGGAACCCTGTGTAAACTGGCTGATGGCATAAATTCAAAATTCAAGCTGGATGCACTGCTCTTATGTAAAGTCACCATGGCCACAACTAACTTGCTTAATAAAAACTGTCAATCTTCCAGTGTATGGCTCAAACCCTCCGTCAAACTACTATCAGTTTTTTAATCAAAATAAAAAAATCAAAATTCTACAAACTGGGGTAGCAATAATAATACAGTGACAGGCATAGAACAAACAAGATACACAAGGTTTTATACACAAACCAAAAAAAAAATACATTTCACTTAACAGAACCATGAAATACGTTAGTCATCAATGTTTGCATATGGCTGATATACAGTAAAAGCATTTTAATATTCTGATCTAATTTGAGCTCTGTAATGCATAAGGGAAAAATTTAACAACAGCTTGAAAATTTCAAAATTTATAGCTTTTGAGACATAGGGTAGGAAATTTACAGGTTACCTAATTTTAATACCATCTTTCAGTTCCTGCTAACATCATTTTCCCAAAGTGAACTGTTTTTGTGTTTATGGAAAGTTGATCATGTGTCCAACTATTGCAAAAAGCGTATTACATAATGTACCCAGTATTCCACTTTTGATACATTCAACATTCCTCTAATTGTTGACGTTAATACCAGAAACATTTGCTGAACTTTGAGGCGAAAATAATGAATTAAAAATTCCCACAAGATAACTGCAAATTAAATATACATTTTGTAACTGTATAATAAAGCGGGACAGGGGACTGCAGCAGAAGAGAAACCTAAAAGGAAAATGTCAAGCGTAACGTGACGGAACTCAACTTAATTACTACAACAATCGCCAAAGAAGAGAAGCATTGCAGCGTCATGGTTCCAAAATCATTATCCGTCTCTAGTTATGCAACGCCTGAGAACTGGCCAAATTTTTACTAGCTCTCCTACCAAGCAACAGGAAAACAGAGCCTGGTCTGGTCTCAGATCAAAGAGAAGGTGTCGGTGGTTCGGTTCCAGATAGATGCTTATAAAATTTCGACAAAGCATGTTAGCGGCAAAGACACTATGCAAAGTCATATCTCTGTGCACGAGTTCTCTGGTGGGATATTATGTGAACACAGAGAATAAGCCGAGGAATCATACAATAAAAACACTTACCGGACTTAAATAAAAAGTTCTTCCCGCTAAATTGTCGTCTACTAACTGTGCTACTACCAAATCACAGCATAAAGACACACGCAAAACGTGGACGACTTAGTAACCACGCTTTTATTCCAAAGCTTGCGGTTCATTTCTTTCCACGATCCAGGCTCCTGTCCTTGTTCTTTCTTGATAATTTACCAACAAACCTTTTATAAAAAGCTGCTAAGGTAACTCACAGAATCAAGCTTTTTTTAAACCAATGTAACTTAAATATAATATCATTTCAATACCTCTAATCTCTGGTTAAATTTTGAATCGTTAAAAAGGTCATGTAGGCAGAACTTTCAGAAATTATCATTACAATGAAGGTGGGCAAATAAAACCACTCAAAGTGTGTCAGAGCATGAAAAATTCGGTGGAAAAAACATCTAGGAGATAACGTGAATATAAGGATGTGTTTTATGTATTTGAAAAGCACCATTCAGCATTGTTCGCTATTAGCTCAGGTCTGCGACCTTCAGTCACAGGCAGCCCAGACGTGTGTGTCAACGACATGGACAAAATCGAGGGTGGTAAAGGGGGGGTCTAGATCACGGAAAATAAAACGGTTCTTTCACAATTCACGAAAAAAAAATAGGCTTTTCACCCTTCACGGAAAAAAGGAGAACATTTTTCTTTAAACAAAAGTTACATACTGTTTCATTTTGAATAATTTCGTCCAAAGCAAAGCCTTGTTTGTTGTTTTCACCATCCGTCCACTTCGCGTTCTGCACGATGCAAAAAGGAAACCGAGTTCCTCGTTCTGCATATCACGAATGGCACCATCTTCCTCCACTGCAAAATTATCAGAGTCGTTGTCGGAGGAGTTGTCATCGTATTCGGAGAGCTGATCGTCTCCTGGGTCCCTCGATGTAGGCGCCCCTTGTCCTCCCTCTTCCTTTGAAAATTCAGGTTGTTCTACGTACTCTTTCAACTGGTGCAAACTCTAGCCGTTCTCCCCGGTGGACAGCAGTCTGATACATGTTCAGAGGAAGAGTACCAGCCTTATACTTGGTGGTTTCTTGTCGGACAGTGCGTTGTCTAACGCACTTACCGTGTGTGTTTGCCCAGTTTCCCATCAGATCTTGGTCAGCTAAACTCATGACAGGCAGGTTTTGTTGCGTCATCCTGGGAAAATCTTGAAGGTGATATTGTGTCGAAGGTACAGGATAATACGATGTTGAGTGTGTGAAGTAAAAAGAGGACCAATGCGTCATTCTTTTTGCTGATTCCAGGGCTGTAGTCCCAAAATCCTTGGCATAGTGTAACTGCGTACATGTTGGATTTTTGAAATGGGAAACTGCGTGGAGTTTCTCGACTTTCACGGTGAGGAGAGCTTCAGGGTTAACTCTAAGTTCTGGATTTATTTTTGCAATGTTGCTCTGTAACCTAGCCAGTCCCTGATTTATCATGTTAACAGACCTGATTGTCTTGCTTGCAACAGTTCCTTCAGGTCCACTGGTCTCCTTGCTGTTGCCCAGTAATGTCTGCACTGATTGAACAGTGTCTTGAAGGTACCCAGAAACGGATTTCATCATCTCTCCAGGTTGTCGAAAATAACAAAGACATAATGAAAATCACGGTTCAGGGTGAATTAAACATTTATTTCTCGTTTCACGGAAAATAATTTTGCAAAATCACGCTTCATGGCCGCTATGGAAATCACGAATCACGAGGAAAAAATTAGCCATTTCACATTTCACGGCACAAAAAAGGGCCGATCACGAGTCACGAAAATACCCTTTCAGTTTCACCCTCAAAATCGGGTTGATCTTTATGGCTAGACTAATGGTAAAAGAGTTGACGATAATATATTCGAATGAAGAGGAATTTAAAAATATGTAATAATTCAAATAAATATGTCTTTACTATTGTCTCTTTACCAATGAGTGCAAAACTCAACAACCGGCCAGGACCGACAAGGAGACCGGGTCAGTTGAAGGTATCAGAGGTATGTTAGCTTTGTTTATAAAAGTCAATTTAAGCTTTTTTTCGTTCTTCACAATAATTTCTAACATTGGACAAGAAAAATAGCTTGAAACTTAGCTTTAAAGAGTTGCTCGCAAATATGGGACAAAATTTAAGGATACTAAGTAACTATTCATACGACAACAATTTTCTCTATAATTGAGCAAAAAGCTTACATTCAGGATTTTATTGTGTTTATTCACGTGCACGTGCTTACTGCGTTTCAGGCCTCTTTGGCAGGTTTAAATGCCTTTTTAGGCCTGCGAAACGTGTCAAGTGAATTAGGTTAAGTGTTCAAGAGAGGACAATCCCCTCATGACATCGCACAATTACATTGTTTTTCTAAACCTATATATTTTGCTCTAAAGTTGCCCAGAAAGTCAAAACATTGCTCGAGGTTGCTGGAACTGCAAAAAATTGCTCAAAATTTTCCGAGCACAATAGGGACAGGCCTAGCTTCATCGTACTACTTTTTGGCCATCTTATCTTAAGAAGGAACAAAAAGCAAACTGCGGAAAGGAAAAAAAGACTTTAACTTGACGTTTCGTATGTTCCAACATACATCTTCAGACAAGGCCCATTTAGTTTATTGGTTTATTTAATTTAGTTTATTACTTCTGAAGATGTATGTTGGAATATAACGTCAATTTAAAGTCCTTTTTATTCCCAGAAATGCTTTTATACCTCCTAATCGGTTATCACTTTTTGGCCTAGCTTCAGTCGCCCGGGATATGGCTGGCCACAATGCACAGATATAAGCGATCACGGTCAAACTCAAGTTCAAAGTGGAAATAATGCATCAGTCAATTCCACCTGCGCCCAGCTCCCCCCCCCGGCTGACCCCCGGGCATTTAATAGCATTTTTTTTGCTTTGGATGGCAAATTCCCGGGGGTGGGGGCTCTTGAGCTGTCAAATCCCCCAGGGTGGGGACGAAAAAAGAGGGCAAATGCCCCGTCCTCCGTCAACACTGCAACATTTTTCATTGATCGCACAGTCAAATGGTGCCGTTTTAAACATTTTGATGTGCGATTTTTTGGTTTAATTAACGTCTTCCTTTGTAATAGCGCGAGGATTCTAATTAAGACTTCACGCCGCGACGACATGCACCAGTTTATGGTTTTAGTATTAATATAAAATATGAATTTTTATATGAATATGAAAAGATGTTCTTCAAATAATATCAACAGAAATTTGATTCAATAACCAAAAAAACGTTGATTCACAACGATAGCTCCAATTTCGCTACGTAATTCTGGCTTGGTAAGCAATGAAGAATTGCATGCATACATGTAAAATCGAGAGCATGCTGTTACAACCCTCTACAATTTATTCCCGTCCTTGACAAATGAGCCAATCTGCTTTTCTTCCAGTAAAACCTTCTTTGTAGTTATATTCTGATAGGAAACCGCGTGCGTGTCAAAAGCTCGGGATTGGCCCGGGGGTTGGCAAATGCCCAGCCCCCGGGCAGTGCAACATTTGCGAATGCCCCACCCCCGGGACTGACAATGCGGGCAAATGCCCCGCAGTTGCCCGGGGGTAAGGCGGGGGGGGGGGGGGGTGGGGGTGCTGGGCGCAGGTGGAATTGACTGATGCATAACGTATTGGCTAGAATTTAACCTGAGATCAGGCCCAATTTTGGCGGTTTTCATACATTCTCTCTGTTTCGCCTTGCCCGCTTGAATGTCATTTTCAAAGTGAAACGAAGGGTGTGTTCCTTTCGGTGAATCCAAAAACGGATTTTAGATCTAAGAACGGATTTCGTGTTCCTTTCGGCAAATCCAAATCCGGATTTTTGATCTGGTGAATCCTTTTTGAAAAAGGATTCATTAGATTTGAAATCCGAAGAATCCAAATCCAGATTAACGGATTAGTGATCTACGCTGTTCCATTCACAGTGGATCCCAAATTAGTCAGATGATCCAGCGGTATTTCCAGTTGAAGTATTCCCATAGAGGCCGTAGAGTTTCCTCGTTGCTGTCATTTGTGGCAAAACATCTGAAAACACTAGAAGATTGTCCCTGGTACGTTAAAATATCCATATACTAACCATTTGTCTCTAAAAATTGCTTGAAATAAGAAATAAGTACAAGTAACAAAAGAACTGCTATCTTACTACAAACTCGCTTGTAGACGCGACAGGCACTCGATCGTGTTACATAAAAATATCCGAGCTATGTAATGGAACTGGATCAAACTGGCCGACATTCTTTAGATAATTTTCAATTTTAATGCGCTTCTTTCTTTGTCTGTTTTATATGTTCCATCGTCGCTATTCGAACTGCCGACCACTATATTCTGCACGGTATAATCGCATAATTTGTCAAACAGTAGAAAACACGCCATTTCTAGCCTGTTCCAAGCGTTCAGATAGTGGAGAGCGGTGCGAAGTAAAGAAAGGGATGAAAAGTAGAGGGGGGCTGGGGAGAGAGGTACCTCTCCCCCTCCCTCGCTTTTATTTTTTCGCGCTCCTTTTACTTCGCACCGCTCCCCACTATCTGAACGCCTGGGACAGGCTACGCCATTTCTTGAGAGGCTGTCGTGCATATTGCACGCGTTGGCGAAAGGTTACCAAGGTTACAAATCCAATTTCGGATTTCACGTTCCTTTCGACCGCGAAATCTGGCAAATCTAGGATCCAAAATCCGTTTTTGGATTCGCCGAAAGGAACACACCCGAAAATAGAGCCTGATCTCAGGTTAGGTAGTATTGGTTTCTCCTGTCTTTTGCACGCGGACAGGTTCGATTCACCACCCACGCAAACACGCGCAATTTCCAGAAAAGCATCATGGGCTTTCAACTTTCTCAAAATGGCCGCTCAATCAGGTAAGATCCTCTTCCTCTTAGTAGCGTCATATTAATTTATAAGACTGTTACTGAAATGAACTGTATAACGACATTGAGATAAACTCCTGTTTTGTGACCAAAATTTCTTAACGATTGTAGAGCATTTTCGTTGAACTGTAGCGACTAAAAAGTAAACAGAAACTTTCAAAATAATAAAGCCCGAAAATAAGGCTGATAGTAAACAAAGACCCTGGCCTTGACAAAATCCTTGAGATTACATATTTTTTTTCGTTCGTTCTCTGAATTATTTTACCTGATATTTGAAACATTGGTTTGTAATGCTTGCTAATAGCCAGGAAAAGGAATTGACACGCTCGGAGCCAAAATCATGATGAGTTTGCTAAAATTAGAAATAGTTTATTTTGTGATAACATTTTAATTCGTGTATTCTGTCTCATTTTGTCTCAAATCAAGCAATCTTTGTATCATCTGTCACCGTTTTACATGTATGTCTTATGTCTCTGTTTCAGAGCTTGTTACTTGTTGAAATTTTACCTTAACAGTCCCTTTAAATAACAGGGCCTTGTTGAAATGTGCAATATTATTAATACCTCCTAATTAATTGTATTTTTTTATTTTTTAATATCAATGCAAATGTTACTGGTCAAAATTAAATTCAGTTGAAAATTTTTTAACCTAGGTTGATTCTCAATTCCCTTTGTCTCCTATCCCTAAAAAAGCTATATATTAAAAATTATTCGTGAATTAGAGCTACGAGACAAAGAAAATTGAGTATCTACGTAGGTTAAAAAAGTTTAACCTGAATTTAATTTTGACCTGTAACTTTAATATGCACTTGCCAACTTTTTTTAGTCAAAGGTGTGAGTTTGTTATCATCAGCACCAAAATTTTTGTACAGGACCTGAGCATATCCAAGATGTCCAAAAACGTCCAAAGACATTCTAAAATGAGAGTTTTCTGGAAAATTATGTCGACTTTTCTTTTCTCGTTTTAGTTTTGATTTATTTTTCTTTAAATATCTTTTTAAAAAATGTGTAAGTTAAGGCTATTGAACAGCTCAGACATCCCCATCAAGAGGCAGGAGAAAATGGTCTTCAGGCATAAGCTGCCATGAGATCAAAGTGTTTGATTTCTAGGGGTGAGAGCTGACTTGTAAGGTACAGTAGTTGGTAGATATACAAATAGACTTCTGATATGAACACCGCAGTGGTGGATCTAGGGAAGGGGCACGGGGAGTCCACTCCCCCGTTATTTTTGGACCAAACTGAGACCCGAAGGGCTGAAAAAATTTTTTTAAGAGCAGCCCCCCCTTATCTTAGGGTCTGAATGACTGCCCTCCCCCCCACCTTTATTGGCAGGTCTACATCCGCCATTGCACCAAACACTCCATCCAGGCTAATTAATTATTTCCTGTAGTGTGAGATAGATTTGTCATGTTGCTGGGTTAATTTTTCATCCCTAGCTCAAACAACTTCTCGGGGAAATGTAATGACTGGGGATTTGCCCGAAGACTTTTTGCGCATATCGCCAGCAGTTAATCAAGGGCAGACAATTCCAGTTCAGCCTATACCATATTATCAGCCAACTGTATTCATGCAGCCATATCAACAACAACCATTAGGAAGATTAAGTATCACACTACAACAGGTTCGTAAGTTGTTAAATATTATTAAATCTACTAAATCAGTAAAATCCTATTATCCAGGGACCATGGAGCTATGGGACTGGGTGGGCTAAAGCCTTTCCAATAATTTTGCCACAAATATTTTTTGGATGAATTTCCAAAGGTAATTCCAATCTTTGTGTTAAGAGCAAACACAATTTTCATTGTTAAATGTACGTTTTTATGCAAAACACTAACAGAATGGTGACAACAATTTGACAAAATTTTCTCAGGGTTAACAGAAATAAACACCTTTCTGGTGATTCAGAAGCTCTAAGTTTCAAATTGGCTAGTCTAGAATTTCATGCTTTTTTAATACTGTATTGCAGCCGACGCATTTTAAAATCCATGATAAGATTCTGATACAAATGCTTCTGAGAAAATTTCTTCTTGCACCCTGCCATTAATTGAAGGAGTTTCAAGCTATGTCACTCACTGATGAGAACATGGTTCTTAGTTATAATTAGTAAAGTTGACTTTTGCAGGCCAAACTTGCCAAGAATTATGGCATTACACGTATGGATCCCTACTGTCGGATTACAGTTGGAAGCCATGTATTTGAAAGTCCAACGGCCCACAATGGCTCAACAAGTCCCCGATGGAACAAGTTAATGTCTATGTATGTATCATTGCAGATAGTGTTCCAGATCTCACCATGAAGCTGTCTTTCTTGCTTGACTGTTAATGGTCTTTTGTTTTCCTCCATTAATGTGATATTTATGTCAGTTATGTGTGTGTCAGTGGCAAGCTGGAGCTGCACTTTTTAAGTTGTTTTTATTTCCAAACAGTTCCTTGGTTTATCCATTAGAAAAATAACTAAAAATTGTTGGAAGAATTGTTACACTGTACTACCATTCTAAAAAAAGCTCATATTAGAGGACTTGCATAACTGAGATTTAATGTTATTTTTAAAAAGAGAGAATATATCTGAAAAACAAACTGCTGCACACACACTCACAAAAAATGAACTCCTTAGTAGGTTTATTGTATATTCTTTTGGTTTTGTTGGTAAATAAGACTAGTTTTGCTATTCTCTTTTGCAGACCTGTACAAGAAGGTGTTACTAACATATATGTCGAGGTCTTTGATGAGGTATTTTAGTTTTCTATCATCAATATAGACCCGCCCAGTTTTAACAACTCCTTACAGAAGCTGATTTTTTGAAGTTGTTAATATATTTTAGTCCAAGCGAGTTGTCCAATATATGTCAGCCGAGGATCTCAATCCACACGAATACCAGTGCACAATTTACTTCTCCGACTCATTTTACCAAATGTCATTTCTTAAATGGCTACCTTTGTTTAAGGCCGCTGGAAAAGAATTAATTTTGTGGCCCTCTTTAGACAGAATAATGGAATCTTAATACAGCCAGTACAGTTGAACCTCCACTAATGCAACCCTGTTAGGGTAACATTTCAACAAGCAGCATGGCTTTGAAACAGAGGTGTAAGACAGCTGAAATGTTGTCACACAACACAAAGATGGGTTGAAATGGTGACAGCAATGAAGAAAAGTTCAAAAATCATAGTAAAATACATTGTTCATACCGTCTTGGAAACCCTTGAAAACCCGGGAATTTTAACAGTCCTTTTTCAAGGCCTTGAAAGTCCTTGAAATTCTCTTTTGCTCATTTTGGTCCTCGAAAGTCCTTGAATTTTAATTGAAGAACATTTGATAAGAAGCATCATCACTATCATTATCTTGTTCATTATGGAAGGTAATTATTTGATAAGCACTCCCAAACGAATTTTCATAAAAAACGGTTGCCATTAAGAAAAAAGGCCCATTATTATCAGATTATTTTCATAGTTTATGTGGAACCTGTGTTAAAAGTAATAAATAAGGCCCTTGAAATTTAAAAATGTGGTCCTTATAAGTCCTTTTAAACTCATCACCAATAGATGAGCTTAGGAACTGGTGCCTTAAAGGTTGGAGGGGAGCCTGAACACCTCAGGCATAGCAAGGAGGTATCCATGGCAACCCTGCGAGCGGGAACCACCCCTGCAAGCCGCCGCCAACTGACACCATCACGCTGAACGAATTCGGTGGAAAATACTCACCTGACCTAATACTTACCATTGCACAGAAGGGGAGGGACGGGCTGGGAGCCAGAATCTGCAACAATTCGCTAATCCACAGATCTGCAAAGATCAGCTCAAAAATGCCAGCGTGAGATGCAACGTGAGTCACAAGTAAGCAAAAGGCCCCTGCGGACACCCCTCAGATCATGTACGCTTGAGGAGGAGACCACTGACCACATTGGCGTGCAATTTAACTTTGCCTAAATTACATTTAGCCACATGAAAAGTCCTTGAATTTTATGGCAGAAAAAGTGTATGAACCCTGAAAATACCAACAGGGATGTGGCTTCACAGCCTCCTCAATTATGTGAATCATTGGGTTTTGGAATTCAGATTAGCAGAGACATATTTACCTTGCCCCCCTTGGAGGGCACCAGTAATGGACACTTCTCTTTTATTGGATCCAATCATGGTCCCAGCCACCAACAAACACTACACTTTTAACCTTCCTTATGAGGACATGGGGTGTCTGCTAAGAGAGGTTTGAATCACGTATTTTATCGATTTTCATTTCAGCGCGCATTCTCCATGGATGAGCGTATTGCGTGGGGTCTTATTCCTATCAAAGAAGAAGTGTTTTCAGGAGAAACACTTGAAGACTGGTACCCGTTAAGTGGCAAACAGGGAGATGACAAGGAAGGAATGATCAACTTAGTTTTTGCTTACAGGGTAAATATTTCTTTGTAGTAAGTCCATAATCCTCACAACTTTCTTAAGGTTCTTAAACAGTTGAAACATTTCTCAGGAAACACTTTGCAATTTATTAAGTGAAACTAAGGCAAGGTTAAAATCCATCCAAAGGGTTAGTGGGCTGGTAGCGCACTAATAGGTACCTTTGCATTGCCATTTTGCTTGAGGGTTGGTTGGTAGGGATCTTTAAGGGTGTTTGATTACGCAAAAGCCAGAAGGAAAACCTGGAAGTAGTAAATACCAGTTTTCTTGATTTTCAGTAAAAGAGAACTTTTGAGCCAAAAATTGTTCAAGAAAGTTTTGGCCGAAGTGTAGGGCCATAGCTAGTAGGTGGCAAGAGAAGACACCCACTTAGAACTGCAATTTGTTAAAAATGATTCTCAGAAATTATTTACAATAGCATGTCACAAATGCAAAGGACTGATTAGTAGTTTTATACATAATATTATGATGTATGTTGCCTGCTCCAGTAAATCCATTGCTGCTTGACGTGATTAATACTCAGGCTTGATATATTAATGCTCAGGCTTTACAGCTCTCTCAAGTGAGTGACTTCTTCTTTCCCTGTGTAGAAAGTACCTGCACCACCTCCACAAGCAATGATCTACCCTAACATGCCTGTCATGATGGTACCTCAGCCAGTGGTTCCAGGAACACAAGTGGTTTATCCAGGGGGGTATGGTCCTGGGCAGCCAGTACCTACTGGTCAGCCACCACAACAACCCCAACAAAGGCCCATTAGTGAACAGGATATAGCAGGCTTGAAGGACATGTTTCCTAATATGGAAGAGGGGGTCATCCGATCTGTTCTTGAAGCAAGTGGTGGAAGTGTTGATGCAGCAACAACGCACTTACTCAGCATGACAGACTCTTGAGTTAATTAAGGCATAAAGAGATAAGCTTGTTCCTTCATGAAAACTGGCTTTGAGTCACTGAAGAGTTAAGTGGAAGAAACTGCTACTAATGAATAGTTTTAGAAGCCACATGATCATTATTTTAATGCTGAACAATTATAGAAGCATTATGTTAAGTCATTTCAATCCACAAAATGACATTTCACCGTTTACAGGTGATGAAAATATTCATTTGGTTACTTACTTATATTATTGCTAGAATCATAAACGATATCCAGACTGTAGTGGGTTAGTTTCCTAGCTAATCTTTGCAAACCACTGCTTCAGGGCCTTATGAAATTTTGCCTAAATGTTTGGCAGTGGTGACCGCAGGGGTGACCATATCTGGGAAATTAGCTGCCAGATTGATGACTAGAATTCTTCATCACACGTACTTAAAAACGTTGAGAATTGTGAAGCCAGAAGGTGAGTTAGAAATTAAATAAAAAACTGAAGCAAAATTGGGTATTGAAACATCTTCACTTGCTACCATCTTGGATGTCAAGTGGTTCAACCCCCATTTAGACTACGAGTAGTCCCCCATTTGTTCTCAGGGATAATAGAGTGAGTGAAACGCAAGTGCGCGTGAAAATCACCCCACGCGAGAAAAAGCGACACCCGCTGCATATTGCCTTTTCTCACATGGGGTGATTTTCATGCGTGCTCACGTTTTGCTCGCTCTACTATCCCTGAGGAAAAATGGGGGACTACTCGTAGTCTAACTCCCATTATGTAATGTAATCTGTGGCATACTGTATGTTTCTAATGTACACTATGCAACTAACATCATTTTCCAATTCGCGGTTTAAGAACCTGGGCCGGCTTGTTCAAAAGAGGGTTAAGATAACCTAGGGTTAGTGCAAAGTTTAAATTCAGATATGAAGGCTTAAAAAGCAAGTTCAGTTTAATTCTTTTTGTCTACAATGCAATGATTTCATGCTCTATAACGAAAAGAGAAAATAATCTGAGAAAATGCTTTTGAATGGAAGAATAAGAAACTCAGATTTAAACTTAATCCCGGGATACTGCTAATTGACCTTTGAACAACTGGGCCCTGGTTATAGCCAACTCTCTCTTGATAAACACCTCACTAAAAAAGATGCATAGAGTTAGTCCTGCCTATCTTCACTCCTCTTAGTTGACTCTCAACAAGACAGACATCTGTCTAAGGTGGACTCATAGTGCGGGTCCCAGAGGTGTCCATCTTAAGCCTGGTTCTCTTATGCAGTCAAGCTACCTGCGACATAGCTGCCGGTACTGCCTGTGACACAATTCCGCTGTGAGTCAACAGCAACAGAAGCTATGTCAGTCTTTACCGCCAGTGTGCTTGCCAAGTTGGCTCAAGTTCGACTTTGCAGGCATGCCGGCGGTAAAGACCTGTGATGTTTCTTGTTGCCGGCGGCATAATCCTCATATGTTGGGGAGTAGTATTGAAGGCAGTACCAGTGGGTATGTTGCAGGTACTTTGGCGGCATATGAGAACCAGGCTTATAGAGAGAGTTGACTGCACTGACTTTTTCAAATGGCCACCACTTTGAAATTTTAAGATCCATTAGTGGTTCCTGGAGAAAAAAAGGTTCATTTTGCATCCTGCACTAATGTTTCTGGATATTGGATGAAATGTACCTTCAGTTGTTTGATATAACTTCTCAAATGATTATTAATTCTTGAAGAAATTCAAAGTTAAAGTTTGAAAAATGTTAAGGTAATTTTATTATGAATTTTTTTAAAATAAAAATCTGATATTCAAACCTCCTTTATGGTGGGGATTTTCTTTGTTTTATCTTCATTAGTTATTAATGAGTCTGGGAAATATTTTAGCATCACTTTTATACAAAGCATAGAGCATCTTCATGTGACATCAACTCGTCCACGTTGGTGTAACAAGAAAATGAAGTGTAGGCCATGTTGGTGTGCAAAGGCAATCCTAGCTGCCTATAGCCTGCATAGCTGGCGGGATTGTTAGTGCGAGCAAAGTTTGGGCAGAGGAACTGTGAAGCCATGTGGGGAATCAAGAATGGCAGCTTTTCTGCCAAAATTCTCACACGTGCAAAGACAATTCCACCTGCTAGGCAAGCTAAGCTGCCTGTGGAGAACTCCTTTCTCATGTAAACACCTTCTTATGTTCAAAGAAACTTAAGAAGCTGTTGGTCACATGGTTAAAAATTCTCTGTAAGGTGATTTTTAGCCTGAGTTTCACCTGACTCTTGGAATCCCAGACTCCTGAGACAGACGGAGCTTGTGACTTGAGGAGACAGCAGAAATTCAGGCTAGGTTATTTTAGGATTTCCAGTCTGCCATATAAATAGATAGAAACCAGCCCCAGCAAAGTCTTTATAATGGTAAAAAGAATAAGCGATTATGTAACTATCTGTAAGTCATATCTAGAGGCTTGCAATAGTTCAATAGATTTTTTAATGAAATTTTCTCAAAGTAGTCAGTTTGTTGTTTTGATTTTTCGAAGGAAGGTAAATTATTTTAAATTTTTGTGTCTACTGCGCTTGCGCAGAAGACACTAAGCCATGAACATCATGAAAAGTGTAGAAAAAGTTTGTTAAAATCGATAATCCGTAGGTAGTCAATAAATTATCGCACTTCCAATCTCAACCAATCACAAGTGAAACAGAGCGATTAAATATGTCCGAACATAAATCCCTATAAACTGAAGTCATGGAACGAGGTAACTCAGTGCAGTCATTGTATGTTGTTCGGGCGTGCGGTGAAGACTTCAGAGCAGTGGGAATATACGGAGCGTGTTTGCTGAGGGTAAGTTTTAGTTTTGTAATTTGTTTTTGTAATTAACTTTTCACGTAAAAAGTTGGAGAAACAATTTAATGTTTTGGAGCGTCATTTACTTCCCAGCAGTTTAATCGGCCAATGAATGAGACATGCATCGTAATTGCTTTCTTCTAGCACCCGATGAAACAACGCTGTCTGTTGTTCACAGTACCTTGAAGATGTTTAGATATTCACAAAGCGACCCACTTTGGTCAAAAATAGACCCACTTCGGGCACAAATCGACCCACTTTGGTCTCAAACTCGAGGCACACTAGCACGGTTACAAAAGCAGAATACAAATAAAATGTCCTACTCATTAGAGAAAAGCAAAAAAGCAGTAAGCTTACTAAGAGTTGTGAGCTCTCCAGAACAGTATGTTTGTTTCTTTAACTTTAATTTTGGGCTATTTTCATATTTATTGTCTTTTAGTTACCGTTTTTACCTTCCATATTTTCTCGATCTCGCCAATTGTGTAAGTGATCAGGCAGAGTTTTGTAGTCGGGAAGGAATGCGGGCAATTGTAAAAAAATATCTTCATCCTGTCCACAAGAATAAATTGGATTTAAGAGATCTTTTTTCCTATATTCCTTTCCCTAACCTTCTACTTTCTTCTCTATACCTTGGGTTGTTTTCAAATCTACTGTCTTTTAGTTACCGTTTTTACCTTCCATATGTTCTCGATCTTTCTAAATGTGTAAAAGTAACAGAGTTTCGCAGTCAGAAAGGAATGCGAGCAATTGCAGTTTTGCGCAACAGCAATACAAAATATGTCAATTTGATTTGCCACAAATTAGTTTGCACATTTCGCAAGAATAAATTGGCTTCAAGAAAACTGTTTTTATATATTCCTGTCCTAAATCTTCAATTTTCTTTAAACTTTACAGAAAGTGTTAAATACAAGTATCGTATGAAATTTGTCGATGTTCTCGAGAATCTGTGTGACAAAAGTCAACATATGGTGAGCATGCACTTGACAAAAGGCGATGGAGGTCGTGATGTATATGTTACATACTTGCATCAAGTAGATCTACATGAGAATAATTGGAGGAAAACAGTAAGACAAAGAGAAAGAGGTTACAAAACGTATAAAAGTAGGAGCCGTGAACCATCTAGGATAAATTTGAAAAAGATTTTAAAGTCAATGAAGAAACGAGTGCTTCGAAGAACTCGAAAATTAACACTCAGGAATTTGTCTCCCCCATCATCTAGACTAAGAAGCATAGCAGCTAACTATAAAACTTACTATGTGATGCATAAATATAGAAAAGATTGTTTCTTCAGCAAGTTTTATTGTAAGCGTCGTAATATTAAAGTAGTCTGCTTGAGTACCTCAGCGAAAAACAAAGAAATCAAAAACAGTTCATTTGATAAGATTAGCTCCTCAGGACGAAAGATTTTAAAGAGATATCCAATTATTTCTTACTCAAATTCCTTTTTTTTTCAAAGAGAGAGTAAATTACATGTCTCATTAAGGTCATCACTACTTCAAGATATATTTCGTGTAGCAAGAAGGAAACTGTTAATTTCCGGTGATATTGAACTGAATCCAGGACCCACACAATTGGCATTTGCTGTATTAACACAAAGATTAAGAACGATGGGCTTAAGGCCACTAGATGTTGGTGGTGATGGAGATTGTTTTTTTAAAGCTGTTTCACATCAGTTGTGTGGCACTCCAGATTGTCATTTTGCAATTCGAGATGCTGGTATTCAGTATCTTAGGGAACACCCAGAAGAATTTATTGAGAGCAATG
Source organism: Porites cylindrica (assembly GCA_964035525.1). NCBI lineage: Eukaryota > Metazoa > Cnidaria > Anthozoa > Scleractinia > Poritidae > Porites > Porites cylindrica. The sequence goes on along the minus strand of OZ037778.1, from coordinate 12,582,844 downwards.
TTGCAAATTCATGGTTAGGCTATTTAAATACTATGTCCATGCAAGGAACATGGTGTGATGGTCTCATAGTGCAGGCTGTAGCAAATGCACTAGGTATAACACTGCATATCATAGAATCTCATCAAAATTTTACAGAGAGGACAATAATTGAACCTGCCGTGACCTTACAAGGAGAGCATAGGACTATTTACTTAGGTCACATAAATGAGGTTCATTATGTCTCTACAGTTCCAGATGTTCCAGAATTATTTAGAACACAAATAACAAACAGTTGCAGCACTAGCATACATGAATCAAAGAGTTCTTCCGCAATTGAGTATCACAAAAATGATTATTTCAGGACATATATGAGAAAAAGAAGGGCCAATGAAAACGATGAGTGTAGAGAAACACGGCTATCCAAACAACGTAAATACAAACAGCAACGGCGAAGTGTACAAAAAAAATCCACAGCCGAGGAACTTGCACAATCCAAAAACACACTAAAAAGAAACGCCAATAAAAATAGTGACTGTGGAGAAAAAAAGCTATCCAAACAATGTAAATACACAAAGCAACGGCAAACTGAACAAAGAAAAACTACAGCAGAAGGACTCCCACAACCCAAAAACACACAACGGTTTATTGCTGCACAAAACAAACATACATCAGGTGCACTTCCACAATCTAAAAATTTACAGCAACCAGTATTTGCAGAAAAGAATGATACAGAAGAAAGACTTCATGAAAATAAACAGTATGAAAGGTCTATTGATAATCTAATTTCCAATTTTCATAGTATTGTCTCCAAAGGTCCACTTTACATCTGTACTTGTTGTGATCAATTATGGTATAAACATAGTGTTTCCCTTGCGGGCAATTTTAGATTAAATAATCCAAATGTTTCCGAATGTCTGTTGAATAAAACAAGTGTGGACAACAAAGAGTGGTTATGTAACACATGCAAAATGCATTTAAAAAAAAATAAAGTTCCACCATTTGCTGCTGTTAATGGGATGCAATTTCAAACTAGACCGCCATTTTTGGACTTAAATGAGTTAGAATGGAGATTACTTGCCCCACGATTAGCATTTGTAAAACTAATGCAGGCTCCAAGAGGAAATCAATTGAAAATAAATGGAAATATTGTTAATGTACCAGCAGATGTCAGTAGTACAGTCAACCTACTACCTAGGTTAGAAAATGAAACTGGAACAATTAAAGTACAGTTGAAAAGAAAATTGCAATATAAGAGTTTTGCATTATCGTTGAATGTAAGACCGCATAAAGTGGTGCAAGCAGCCGATTGGCTTATCACTAATAGTGATCTTTACAAAGAAGAGGGAATAATTGTTAACTGTGACTGGCAATCAAATTTTGTTGAGAATATTTCGAGAACTCAAGATGAGCCTCACAACAAGTCTTTAGAAAATAGTGACAATGTGATCACATGCAATTCTGAAAATAAAACTGCAGATAATCAGTTATCATGTATAAATGAGAATAATTGGAGTGAGGATGAAGATGAAATACCCGCAGGAGTTACAGACACCATGTTAACAGCTACTGACTTTCTGGACGAAAACGAACGCGCGAATATTCTTAATGTTGCCCCAGCTGAAGGCTCTACTCCTCTTAGTATTTTTAGAGACAAATTTTCTGAGGAATTAGCATACCCTGGTATATTTTTAGGTCAAAAACGAACTGAAAATGACAAACGACTAGTACCAGTTCATTATAGTGATATATGTAAATCTGAATTGCGACGTTCCGATCGAAGAGCAGCAATGTGCGTCGAAAATATTTTTTTTAAAGCCAAAAAGTTACAAATGAAAATTCTCTTAGGTAAATCGCAGATTGCAATGCGAAAATGCAAAGGTCTCAACAGTTCTCTTACTGCTGGGCATTTAAAAAAGCAAGGAGCTTTAGAAAAATTAGTTCATCTTGATGAAGGGTTTAAATTTTTAAGAGCATTACGAGGTTCCCCGCCTTATTTTGAAACTGCTAAAAAAGATCTCTTTGCAATGATAAGACAGCTAGGCCCAGCAACTCTATTTTGTAGTTTTTCTTCTGCAGAGACACAGTGGATACACCTATTAAAAATTCTTGGTAAATTGGTGGATGATAAAGAATATTCTGATAATGAACTTGTGAACTTAAATTGGGAACAAAAATGTAGATTAATCCAAAGCGATCCAGTAACATGTGCAAGACATTTTGATTACCAATTCAATCAGTTTTTAAGCACTTTTCTCATGAGTAATGTTTCACCGTTAGGATCAATTTCTGATTGGTTTTATAGAGTTGAATATCAGCAAAGAGGTTCACCTCATATCCACATGTTGCTATGGATAAAAAATGCACCAATATTTGGAATCGACGATGATAATGAAGTCATCTCGTTCATTGATAGCATTATTACCTGCCAAAAGCCATCTGGCAATTTAAACCTAATCACCTTAGTGAACAGGCAAATTCATCGACATTCACATTCGTGTAGGAAAAGAAAAAAAAATGAATGTAGATTCAACTATCCACAGCCTCCTATGGAAACAACTCAGATCTTGCATCCTCTTGATAAGGACATTAAACCACACTTGCTTAAAAATTATAAAGAAATGTGGACACGTATTAAGAAAGAATTAAATGACCTAAAAGAAGGTCAAAGTATTACTTTTAATGAGCTTCTGTCTCATCTAAATGTAACGGAAGAAGATTATCTACTAGCATTGCGTTCATCACTTAATTCTCCAACTGTATTCCTAAAGAGGAAGCCAAATGAGTTAAGAATTAACAACTACAATGCACCGTGTCTCAGCGCGTGGAGAGCTAACATGGACATACAATTTATCCTTGATGTTTATGCTTGTGCAGTGTACATTGTATCCTATATATCAAAAGCACAGAAAGGTATGAGTGAATTACTTCGAAAGGCATGTGATGAGGCTAAGAATGGAAATGCTAGCATAAAACAGCAAGTAAGAGATATAGGCAATAAATTTCTGAACAGTGTAGAAATATCAGCCCAAGAAGCAGTTTATTTAGTGCTTCAAATTCCAATGAAAAAATCATCACGACAAGTAATATTTATACCTACTGCGCCTCCCGATGAAAGAGTTGACCTATTGAAGTCTATGAATGAAATTGAAATGATGGAAGATGATTGTGAAGACATACACACCGGAGGTCTTCTCAAAAGATATACTGAAAGGCCTCATAACCTTACTCACGTGACTTTGGCAGATTGGGCAGCATGGTATGATTCAAATGGAAAACCTTATAGGAAGAAAACACGAAAATTTGATGCTGATAGTCTACTACAGGAACACTGTATTGATGAAAAAAATAGTGATGATGACTCTGAGAATAATAATGAAGACGCTGATAAAAGTAAGAAACGGTCAAAAGCAAGGATTATAAGAAGTGTTTGGTTTAACAAAGAAACTAACCCCGAAAAACATTACCGTGAATTAATTATGCTTTTTTCTCCATGGAGAAATGAAAAGACAGACCTCATACGGAATTGCTCTACATTTGAAGAACGCTTCTGCCTTTTAAAAGACGAAATCTCAAAACAGATGACCCAGTATGCATTTTTCAGTCAACAACTAGATGAAATTCAAAAACATTTGAAAGATGTAAACGACAATTCCTTTGATACAATTGCACCAAACACACAACATACAGAGCTCCAAGATCAAACTGAAGGTCTAAATGACTTGCATCCTGACTTCAATGAAACGTATGATTTATCAGAAGACATTGGCATTACTCCACATACAGCTAATGATGATGTTCTTATATTAAACGAACTGCCTGATCAAGAATACCGACAAATGGTCCAAAAGTTAAACAAACAGCAGAAAGAGTTCTTTTATCATATTTTACATCTCATTAAAACGTCTGACAAGCCATTTTACAGCTTTCTAAGTGGAGGGGCTGGCGTTGGTAAATCTTGGCTCGTTAAAGCGCTATATCAAGCAGCTCTAAAATATTATAACCATAATGCAGGAGAAGATTTCCACGACATAAAAGTGTTATTACTAGCACCAACAGGGAAGGCAAGTTACAACATAAAAGGAAACACTATACATAGTGCTTTGGCGATACCAGCAAATCAATCACTAAAAAATTACAAGCCCCTCGATTCTAGTAGACTTAATACCCTTAGGTGTAAACTCGGAAAACTTAAACTAATATTTGTGGATGAAATTTCTATGGTTGGTAACTGCATGTTTAATATTCAGATAAACTGCAGATTAAAAGATATAAAGGGCAGTAAAGATGATTTTGGAGGAGTTAGTATCATTGCAATAGGGGATTTATTTCAGCTAAAGCCAGTAATGGATGGTTATATTTTTAACGATATTGAAGATTTGCAATATGGGGTACTTCTACCAAACTTATGGAAAGAGCATTTTAAAATGTTTGAGCTTCATGAAATCATGAGGCAAAGAGAAAGTAAAGCATTTGCAGAAATTTTGAACAGACTTAGAGAAGGAAATCACACAAACGATGATCTCTTAAAAGTAAAAGATAGACTTATTACACCAAATAGCTCAACATACCCCTCAGATGCACCTCACTTATTTATACAGAACAAAAAAGTTAATGAGTTCAATGAAAAAGTTCACAATGCGTCTTTAAACAAAAAGTTTAATGTCAAAGCACAGGACAGTGTAGTTGGAGCAAATTCTTTAGAACTAAGGAGGAAAATAATGAACCAAATACCTAACGATCCAAGAAAAACTAAACAGCTACGATCAAATCTTAAACTGAGTGAAGGTGAAAGAGTAGAAACAGCCATAAATGTACGGACAGAAGATGGCATTACAAATGGTGCAGCTGGAGTGGTTAAATTCATTCAGCTACATCAAATACAAAAACCATCTGGAATAATTTGGGTATTATTTGACCACAGCAATGTAGGGCAAAGAACAAGACACGAAAATAAGCATCTATATACGCAATCAATTCAACACACTTGGACTCCAATAAAACCTGTGACTGTGCAGTTTGCTGTTGGCAAAACCAAAAGTGCTCGGGTTGTTCGAAAGCAATTTCCTTTACGGCCAGCTGCTGCTAAAACTGTACATCGATCTCAAGGGGATACTGAAACAAGAATAGTTGTAAATTTAGAAACAAAAAGAAAAATACCTCATGTACATTATGTTGCGTTAAGTCGAGTAACAACTATTGAAGGATTGTACATTACGGACCTATGTGAGAGCAAAATTCACGTTCATTCGGATGTTAAAACTGAAATGGTCAGATTACGAACAAAAGCCTCCCTTAACCTTTGTATTCCTCGCCTTTATGAACTTAGTTCATGTTTTTTCAAATTATGTTTTCTAAATGCAAGATCACTTCATAAACATATTGACGATTTACGCAACGAACACAATTTCAACAGTGCCGATTTAATTATCTGCTCAGAGTCTAGGTTCAGTCCACTTGATGATGATAACATGTACATCATACAAGGATATCATTTGTTTCGAAATGATAACCAGGTTTTTAACACAAGACCCTATGGTGGTACTGCAATTTATAGTCGACACTCTTTTGCACCTGGCTTCCCCTACAATTCCAATACAAATGGCATTGAGATAACAGTTGTAAAAGTATCTACCCTGCCAAATGTAACAATAACAGCAATCTACCGTTCACCAAAAATTTCTCTCACACTTTTATGTCGGTCGCTTATTCAAGTATTGGACAACATTTCCTTCCAATACAATATTATCATTGGAGATTTCAATGTTAACTGGATGAATGAAATTGAAAGAAGACCTCTCTATAACCTTCTTGTGACAGAAAGAAATTATAAACAACTGATTTCACATTATACAACTGATAACAGAACAACAATTGACCACATATACACAAATTTCCTACCACATTCACATGCTGATACCACTTCAGGAACATTAGAAACATATTTCACTGATCATAAAGCCATCTGGTTAGCCTTCCCATATAATATTTGTTAATGAAAACCATTCCTTAAACACACGCCAACAAGAGCCAATTATTTACTGTAAAAATAATAATTCTTGTTTCCCTTACAATTATTTGGCTAAAACTTTCACCTACAACAAAAACTAAATGAAAAAAATCTTTCAGAAATCGCATGTTGTAACTTGCCCAAATTATTCCATGTGTTACTTCCAAGTGGTGGTATAATAACATCTCACATTTTTTTTTTTTGAAACATTTTTTTTAAACCCTTCCCTTCCTTTTTTTTCATCAGCTGAGAAGAATGGCTGAGAGTTCAAAGCGAAAAGGTAAGCGGTCAAGTAAAGTATTTATCACTTTGCAAACTCACGAAGCGTTTCGTTAAATAAGATACATACAAAAGTACCTAATATATAGAAACATTAGTCTTAGATATTTACTATTGGTCAATATCATCACAACTTACCTAAATTACATTCAATACAACTCAATACATTTTCATGCACCGAAGGTCTTCTTTTACTAAAAAATTCAAAATCTGCTACTTTTTTATTACTGCAACTAACGTAATATATTAAACTATTTTAATTTAATAACAATTATACGATTTATTTGTAAAAAGACTGATAAAGAAAAATTCCGTCAATTTTGCTGTTTACAAATCAATAATAACCAACAGCTCCATGTGCATAATGCTACTTCCACTCTCATTACATTATCTTTATATCCTCTTCTCCACTTCTAATATGTGTTTCTCACATTATTATTTCTCTATTGCAGATAGTGACGTTGGTTACGTTCACTCATTATCGCCCATTAAAAAAGCAAGGTCTGGAAAATTGTACTACAATTTTGACCTTCAAACATCACCAACAAAATTCACAAGAGTGGTTGGATTTGACAAGAATTCACATGCTCAAGCATTGCATTACCAAGTTACAAAAAGTCCAGCTAAAATTGTCAATATTAATGAAAAAGAAGATACCATCTTTGTCAACCAAACAAGCTCAATTGTCCAAGCTAGCAGCAGTGATGTCAACTTTCTGTGCACAGCTCCATCGACAAAGCAAGGGGAAGCCAAGGAAACAATCTCCAGTGCGACAGATATAACACTGAATGAAATCCAAACTCTGACAAGAAATCAAAAGGTCAATGTACAAGGCCACCTAACACTTGGTCAAAATCCAAGCAAAGAAGTTATTAAACGCAATGGCGAAAAGGGATACGTAAAAGAAGACTGTGTGATTGAAGATCGCACTGGTTCTGCCACTATACACATCTGGGATAACTTGCTAACCCAACTAGAGAGTGGAAACACTTACAGCTTCCAAAATCTTAGCGTGAAGAATTATTCAGGAATGACATTACTGGGTACCACACCAACAACAACATTCCAAAAAGCAGACCTCCAACTAACTGAAGTGAAAGGCCCACAGCTTCTTTCAAATACTGAGAAGGAAATTGTTATCCAAGAATTTAAATTTGTTGACAAAGTAAATGTCTTCATGACATGCCAGATAAAGTCTTGCAAAAAAAAAATGCCGCATGCAGTGGGTTCAACTGTTCTCAAATGCACTTCATGTGGAACAAGTCAAAAAGTTAAAGCCGCACAAAACGGAATGTCTGCACGCCTTTGCGCTGAAATAGACGGAAAAGATTGCTGGCTTACTGCTCTCACAGATGTCATGGAAGGCTTATTGTCCAAAATAAGCCTTACCAGAGATTCCAACACGGATCAAATAGCAGAAAGATTACTTCAAATTGAAAATATTAAAATAAAAATCAATACACGGTCCAATCACATAATCGAACTTCTATAGAATACTAAATAGTCAGACAAAACTTTTTCGCTTTTTCTATACCATAACACTTCAGTGGTACGCAGCGCAAATCTTAAAAGCTTACAAAACTGATTATAATAACACTTTTATGATAGTTCTCAAAATTATAGAATGGAGTAATCGGAATTAGAAATGTCAAGTAAAGATTATGTTAATAGTCTTTCAAAGGTTGCAAACAAAATACGATAGCTGAAGCTTACATTTACTTTGTACAACTGTGTAATATATTATAATAATCAAATATATTTTCAACTATTGGTTTTCTCGTATCTTTAATTATTATAACTGAAAAATTAATACAATAGTGCGTCAGGCGAACAGCAGAAAACAGATTGCACTACATAAAGTGTATCATCTATATTACAATAGCAAAAAAAAACGCTACCTTTATAAAACAAAAACAAACACACGGTACACACTATCACATTGACATACGTCTCAAACAATACGATAAAATAGTAGAAATACCCTCTCCAATTTTGGATAAAAGGAAACCTAAATTTCAACACTTATTTTGTTCTATTACCTGAACTTTCGCAGTAGACACCTGTACGCATTGCGTACCTATTTTTAAAATAATCTTTTATTGGACTGTCATGCATTTGCCACTCTCTACTTCAATTTTTTAAAATATAAATAGAGGCAATGTATGAAAGGTCGTGCATGAATGTAAAAGTTGAGCGAGGTTCAACTTTCTGAAACGTTTACGTGCTACCTTACACACATTGTCTCCTTTCCCAGTGGGTGGGGAGGGGGGGGAGGGTACTGTACTCCAGATTTCAAGTGACGGGGATGATCGAATGGGGCCTCTTTTTCACGCAAAATTTACGTGGCAGTTAAGGCCATTGCTTGCGTGGTAGAAGTTTATAAAAGACCTGCTGCGCTGAATTTATTTTTAGTACTTTGCTAATTTCACTTACTGCCTAATCATGCCTAATAATCACGTTAACGCACGCGGGTAGCCTCACTGACGAGCACGCCCTAAAAACAGTGCTCTCGTTGAGTACCCGCTTGTTTGCCCGTTATGTACTTTAAATGTAAATGTACTTCTGAATTTTTAAAAAAATTCATGTGAATTAGTCCATTTTGAGTTTAAGTGCACGTGTGTGTGCATTGATGGTGTAGCAATCAGCATGCGAGGGTCATAAGGTGGAAATGACGTGTGAAAAATTGCACACGTTACACGTTGATCTATTTATGTCATGTTAAGTCACGCAGTATTAAGAAGTAGCCAAGCCTTCTGTCCAGCAAAGTCAGTATATATACAATCCTTTTTCTCCATTTTCTGCTGGAAGGGTTGCATAACGCTTCTATTGAGCGTCTCTGTACACAACTGTCTTTAGGTATTGGTGAGCTATCCAAAAATTCAGCAAGATGACGTTTTATAGAAATCTAGTCTGGTTCGGCAAAGGATTCCGTGAGTACACGAAAAATGGCTATCTCGCTGCTGAGAAGTCCTTCGATCCCAAAGCTCTCGATGTTGACATTTCTTCTCGGTCGTTTATGATCACTGGAGCTAACAGTGGAATTGGAAAAGATGCAGCTGTCTTTTTAGCGAAGAAAGGAGCTACAGTTCACATGGTCTGTAGAAGTGAAACAAGAGGCGAAGAGGCGAGAAAAGAAATCACTGAAGTCTCTGGAAATGACAGAGTGAAACTTCACCTTTTGGACATGTCCCACCCAAGAAAGGTTTGGGAGTTTGTAGAAAAGTTTTCATCGTCTAGTGAGCCTATCCATGTGTTAATAAACAACGCTGGATGCATGGTGAACACTAGAGAAGTTGACGAGGATGGTTTGGAAAAGAACTTCGCCACTAATGCTTTGGGCACGTACATTCTAACCAGTGGACTGATTCCAATTCTTTTGAAGCAGGAATCACCGAGAGTTGTTACAGTCTCTTCAGGTTTGTAAAAGTATATCAAAATGTTGCTCCTAACATGGTAAAAGATGGTCAAAGTTATTTCCATTTTCAAGTTTAATTAAGCTATCGCCATATGCATTCATTGCATTACAGATTACGTAATCATAGGTAAGAAATCTTGCGACTTGTCATGGGAAAGTAATTAAATTACGTTTTCGCATGTAAAAAATATCTCTCATACTGTATCCTCCCTCAAGTAACAAATTTCTTTGAACAGGCTAACCTAAATCTGAAACAAAGCGCCACATGGGGGAAACGCCTTCCCTCCCCTCCCCCCGCTCTCCAATCCTTGCAGTTCACAAGCTAGTACAAGCTACGATTTGAATGTCATTTATATTTAAAAACGTTGAGGCCATTTGTCAGTAATTGCCTCATTTTGAACCCCCATTGATAAAGTGCACCTCTACTTCCCTCCACCCCAAACCCAACTGCTAATATATGAAATAACAGTAGTACTCTGTCAGAGTGCTGCCAAACTGAGTTAATTCACATTTTCTTCACCTTTAACCATCTTGTAAACAAGGGGGGGGGGGGGGGGACTTCAGGGATGTTTGGATGGGGATAAACTGCTGTGACAGCACCCCAGAACCCTTGGCCTGCAGTAATACTAGACCTGGTGGAGATAAACTTTGCAACCCCATACTAGACTTACTAGAATGAACTCCCAAAATCCATTGAGTCACTACTTTCTGGAAACATCTAAGCTAAAAGGTCAAGTACGCTCTCCATACTGAATTTCAGGCAAATTAAAATTTCTGAAAGTTGGACAAATAAAGGATATATTTTTGGAGAAGGTGAAGAGCTACCATAAATTTTTCACGAAATTAACATGGCTCAGGGCTGCCTCCCTCATGAAATTTTATGCCCGATGGGGCTTAGCTAGGCCTGAGCTGATCAACGAGGGAATGTCAGACCAGTAAAATAAACCCTGTGGGGAAGTATGTGTTATTTCTAAAAGAAGTGGAGTCACTTAAGGCATTACCCTTGTTTTTCTTTCATTACAGGGGGTATGCTTGTGCAGAAACTTGATGTCAAAGACCTTCAGTTTGAAAAAATGAACCCATTTGATGGAACCATGGCATATGCACAAAACAAACGGCAGCAAGTTGTCATGACTGAAAAGTGGGCAGAAAAGTACAAGGAAATCTTCTTTTCTTCCATGCATCCAGGTAACATTGTTCAACTAATAATGAAGCTATCTCTCAGACACCTTGCTATGTTACAGGCACCCTAATATGATTTGAATAGTGGCTATATCCCCAGCAAAAGTAACAGACATTTTGCCTGAAACGGACTCCCATTATTATGGACTCTGGATCAAATCTAGCCTGTTCCAGGCTCCAAGATAGTCGGGTCCACGAAATTGAGAAAGCGAAAAACTGCCACAGCCCTCTTACCCAGATCACGCGCTGATATTTCCATGTGCGTTTCACTCATATGTCATCCGTACTATCTGAGAGCCTGGAACAGGCTAGATCAAATCATGTAATGCTAACTGCTTTTTTGGTTCTTCACATTCAACAAAAAGTTTACTTCAGTGTCTCACATACTCACGAACATTATTTTGTTGGTGTGTTTGTCTGCCAGTGAAGGGGCATCATTGATGATTCCAGATCCAAAGAGCTTTAATGAGTTCTGTTACAGAAAATGAAGATAGAACTCAAGAGGAGTATGGTTACAGTTTCTCTTTCCCATATTATGTAACCATTGAAAAGGTTTCCCCCTATCTTGAAGAACAGTGCAAGCCAGTAAGTTGATCAAGATCACTTTAAAGAGTGATAACTCTTTTAAATAATTAATTATTATTACTTTGTAGGTTGGGCTGATACTCCAGCAGTGAGGTCATCAATGCCAGGTTTCCATCAAAAAATGAAGGATCGTCTTCGAACTTCAGAACAGGGAGCGGATACAATCGTATGGTTGGCTGTTGCTGATATATCTAAGCAGACCAGTGGTTCATTTTACCAAGACAGGAAAGCCGTTGCAACACATTTACCACTTGCATGGAGCAAAGCTTCTGATAGTGACAAAGACAAACTGATGTCTGAACTTGAAGAAATGGCATCAAAGTTCAAATAAACATTAAACACATTCAGTTGTAATTAATAGCATTTAAATGGCACGTGTATCTAAGCATTTTGCTTGAGTATGTATTAAACAGCAGATAAAAAAGGATAGGCTGACTGTTCTAGGTACTGTACTTAAGGGAAAGTTCATTTAATATGACAAGGGGGGGGGATGAAGATATTGAGGGGGGGCTCCGAAAATTTTTAGACACCCGAAGGGGGGGCTCTGAAAAAATTGTTGCGCTAGGCGGGGGGGTTCCGAAAATTTGTATACTTCAAAACCAACACATGACATCATCATACAGATCGGATGGTTTTCAACTCAACAATTTAATGACCTGTGCAACTCAGCTATATCATGTGGTTTACAGATATAACAAATGTAGTCTCAGTAATTATTACACTCTTGTTCATCCCAAAAATGGTTTAGAAAATTGTATCACAACTGTATCTCAAGTTTGTCATAGTATAAACCATTGAAGACAATAACGGTAAATATATTTAATACAGTCTAGCGATCTTTTTCAGGGGAGCAAAGGAATTGAAGGAGGAGGGGGGGGGGGCTCTGAAATTTTTTCGACTACCAAGGAGGGGGCTCCTAAAAAATTGAACCGCTAGCGAGAGGGGCTGCTAAAATTTCAACCTTCGAGTTTCAATATCTTCATCCCCCCCCCTTGTCATATTAAATGAACTTTCCCTAATATGGTTAATTTAATCCAGCATAGTGTAACAGTTTTATTATTATTATATAGCTTAGGAAGACCAAAATAACAAACAAACATACATAGAGACATTATAATATTAATATTGTTGACCATTTACAGCTAATCTAGTGAAGAAAAAATTACATTAAGTTATGAGAACTAGCATCCTGTTACAAATACAGTTAACAAATAACATAATTTTCTTGAGAGTGTTAATTTTTATAAAGTTTAGTTTGAGGTTTCATGGTAGGAGTTATAGAAAATGTCATTAATAGTTTAATAGATATTGGATGTAACTTATTGATAGTATTGTGTTATTTTTATTACATCTCACATTGCCAAACAAGTAAATAACAAGTGAAATGCTTCTGAAATCATCTGCCAATTTTTTCATCACTTTAAACCGCTTTACACTTTATCAAAATCATACGAATAACCTTAACCTTGACATCAATAATATTGTCCCAGGCCCGGTTCCTTGAAAGATGGTTATTCAGTGTACCCAGGATTAAGCCAAATGTTAAGCAAGGTTTTCTTGTCTAAGTACATGTCACTCAAGCTTACAAAATACCCATTCAGAGATGATAACATAGAATTTTACTCAAAGAAATGAATAGGAAGCTAAATACAACAATGGAACAAAATTTTTAATCCAGGATTAACGCTAATCGGCCTCTCAGGAACCAGGGCTGGTGTTTCACATCCAAAGCACGCAGCCATTTTATCACTCTTCTCATTTGCATATCATTGATTTCTCTGATTTGATGCAGTACACACAAAACCTTAAAAGGTCATTCTCAATCACCACATCTGGCTTAGCAAATAATGGCCATTTGTTCAGGACTGGTAAAAAATAAATGTCGTTAAGTAAAAAGTGATCATGGAGACTTGTATCCTCCGATGCAGACATTCTTAGGTTTTTTTTATGCATTCCTTTCCCGCAATTCATGGGGAGGAAACAGGCAGCAACACCTAAGAACATCAGTGTGGCAAGCTAGGAGAGTTTTTTGTTGTTTTATTAATACCAATACTAATATTATTACTAATAGACTAGTCAGATCAGTACAAATTATGTGGTGCTATTGATAGGAGTTTACAGTAAGCACTTATAGACGGCAATTAGTAGAGAGAGTTGGAAAATCGTAGCAAGGAACAAGGGATTACACAACTTTCTAACTATATTTAATGGTAAAGAGAGGATGTAACCCTTGGTTTGGACAATGCTAGAAGACAGAAAAGATATGGTGCAATAAACACTTTGGCTGTTTCATTTGAGTACTGTGATAGCATGTCCTTGAATCTTGATATTATATCAAACCCAAAAGAGGAGTTCATTTAAAAACTATCCTACATCCACCCTCCCTTTGAAGAAAGAAAGTGGCAAGAGAAGGGTATATGGCTATGTGTTGGCTATAAATATGTCACATCTGACTCTTGGTAGTGATATTCAAATATGCCCTCGCCACTTTACATCCTGCTAAAAAATGTTACAACCCTGGCAAAATCGTGGAAAAAAACAAATTCAACTCACAGGGAAGATGTGACTAGCATTTACTAACCCAAGATTCATTTAAGCTAGCCCAAAAAATCTTTTTCATGAGAAAAGTGGATTACAGTTATGTTCTTCTGTTAATTCACTAGCCCGATAGCAAAATCCACTAGCCCCAGGCTATTGGACCTTCCCTCCCCTAGTAAAATCCATTAGTGGTCTATTAACAATGCTGTATTCTGATTGGTTGAGCTACTACTAGGCTATATGTTATAGCCCACTAGTAGCGAAAAGCACTGGCTTTTTGGCGGCAAAAAAGGATTAAAGTCTAGCTTTAACTAGCTAAAGTTGTCTTGTCTCCATATTTTTGACCAACTAGTCGGATTTTACTAAAACAATTATTCCTCTCGCCCTTGTGGCCTCTGAGTCAATTGCCCATTCAGCCTTCGGCCTCATGGACTATTGACTCGGAACCCATTCGGGCTTGAGGAATAATTTTTTTATCGTTAAATATTCACATCACGAGACAGGGTACTGTGGGGCCTTTGTTTCAATATATGCCAGCTGTCTTTTACGCGTCAGTCATGAGTAAAAGCTGGCACATCCATAGGCTCAGTCTCCAGCTGTGAATGTTTTAAAGTGCCTGCAACTCTCCTCATCTGAGATAAGGAGAATTGCTGGCAAATTGAGACACTCACAGCAGCTGACACAGAGAGACCTGGAGAACGAACAGGCTATGAAGAAACCTGCCCAAAATCTTGAGTGACTCCTAGCAGTATACCACAATTCTATTTCATTTAGTTTAAAAATAACAAAATCAGTCTGACTTGGATTCTGAAAACCTGATGTCATTGCCTAAGGTTTTGTCCCTCAAGTGTTTCCCCTTCATAACATAGCAGAAAATGTTCCACACAGGGATGAAAAAGGGAATCTGAAGACAGAGTACATAAATCATTAAGACCCTGCATCAACCCTGCATGGGAAACGTCGTGACTTTCAATAGTAACAAGAGCAAATTTGGTTGTCTGCCACTTTCACTATGTTTATTATAGTCATAAAAACATTACATTTTTCCAACAAAAAATGTCTCAAGCTGCTAATGCTAATTATTCTGATCACATTATATCATTATTTCTATAATTAGGAACATGCAACACATACTGCTATGCTACTAACTAGATATAGGCCATTTCTGATCCAAAACCCCACATTTTTTAAAAATGCAGCTCCACACTTGTTTCAAACAAAGGCTTGAAACAACTAAGAAATGGCATTGCAGTATTTTGTTTTGACTTGGAAATATTATTTTTTTGGTACCTTTTCATGTAATGGTTATTAGTTTTGATGGTATGAACAGAGTAATAGCTGTGTAAGATTTAATGCCACTTGGCACATATTTGGAGACAGGGGATATTAGACCACAAGTTGAAATTATTGTGATTATAATTCTCCATCAGAAAGACTTTATCAGATCGACACCACTCAACAGCAAGGTTGTTTCAAAACAAGGACTACCAAAGAAATATTTAAAAGTGTATCTATTATTATTTGTTTACGTACGATTAGACTTGAAAAATGCAAAACAATGAAAATCAACTAAAGAGAAGAATGAAAGTTGCAAACAAGGCAAGCTTTTGCATTATTTGGCAGTTTCACTCTTGCCCTGCTTAGTTGTGTCTCATAAATTTTATAACAGTTTTTTTTACTTAGTTAACACATATGTTTCCTCCACCCTGGAGAAAAGAAACATACGGTATCTCCCTTTTTTCTTTAGTTTGATATAAAAGGAAGGAAGAGTTCTCCATATGCAGATGTCCCCACATCTTGATGGATGCTGACTAACAGCTTTGCTCTTTAAACATCAAATTAAGCACTTCTGGTAATTTAAAGTATTGGGCCTAAGTTCTCCTCAACAACTTCATCTGAACTGCAGTGGGCTCACTCTGAGACCAATAGCATCTTTACCGACCTCTGCTACCTTACAAACAGAGCAGATGGTTCCTTTAAATTCTGGACAGTATGAAGCTTGACAGAGAGGACATTTCTCCTGCGGCTTGCCCCTGAATAGACAAACAAAAGCTGGTTTTTGAGAATTCAAAGAGAAATATGTTGTTCACACCTGTCACCCCTCCAATAGAGAAAAGCCATGGTATCAAAATTTCTGGATCTTAACAAACTGAGCTCCGGCAAAAATGGCAGCAAAAAAAAAAAAAAAAAACGAAAAAAATTGACATTTGTGACTTTCCTGTGTATGATTGCACTCAGGAACAAAACAGTAGCCCATACTTTTCTTGCATCATTTGAAAATGCAAATGGCCTTCTCCATCAACAAAGACTGTTGAGATCCAGACATTTTGCTACCATGGTAGTGGGATATCACACCCTTCTCTCTATAAATGATGACCAGCACCTCAACCTGTTCAGTGCTTTAATAGTCTGACATAAGTGAAGACTGAGAAGTGATAGTTCTGGATAGAGTTGGGGAACAATTTTCTGTGGTGTGACCATTCAAAAGGGTTTGCTAGAAGCTCCAGCGACCTGCGAAAATATTGACATCTAGTTGTCACTGAAGCATAGTCTTCTCACTGAAGGTAATTTTAAGTGGGAAAATGCATCTGCCGTAATTGTTTCTCAACACATTTGTTTGATAAAGACAAAGAAATACAAAATACACTGGGCAAATGAGGGTGTCATCCTCAGGACTAAAATTAATTCAATCTCTGGTTGCTCAAAATGTTATGTAATCTCTAAGAGCCGAATCCACTGATTGTGAAAGGGCTGTGCTCATCACACTGAAGCCCTTCTCCATTAGATTGAGAACCCTTAATTCAAATCAACCTCTTCGTGCTGGTAGTACTTTTGTATAGTATTATAATTATTTTGCTTCTTTGCATTTTAAAACGACATTTGCATTTTGATTCGCATTTTGATTATAAATCTCTTCAGCATGCAAAGAAAGTTGTGTCTGATAGCCTGGGACTAGCGGATTTTGCTATCGGGTTAGTGATGTTTGTTTTTAACATGGCCAACGGGTAAGTGCTGTTTTGGGGGGAAATTCAAATTAGAAAGGATTGTAATCAATCCTGCTAATCAAAAAGGGTTTTGGGGCTAGTTGAAATGACTTGTGGGCTAGTACATGCTAGCTACAGCTTGCCTGAATGGCAGGCTGTAAAACTGACTTTCTTTGCACCCTGCCTCTTGTTGGTTAAAGGCTAATCAACTTTTGTGCACCAAAACAAGATTGACAAAAAAGTTTCAAACACACCTGTAAAGAGGTTTGTAAGAGGATCCACAGATTGTGAATGGGTTGTGTTCATCATACTGAAGTACATGTGCATCAGTTGGATTCTTGTCACAGGCTTGGAGGATCTTGCGAATCTATAACAACAACAAATCATTTTCAATAGCTGACAAACTATGCAAGATTAATATTTTGTACAAATCTAAAAATCTGTTAATACTGCTTTAACAATATAAATTCTCAAAAACAACAACTGCACAAGTTTAAAGGGCACTGTAATAAAGTGTTTTCAAAAGAGTACAACACCATTTATACATTTTGCAGCTTAAAAATGATGTCACATACCCTATAATACTGTAGCTTATGGAGTGTTTTCATTCCTGGGCCAGGACGTATGCAAATTTATTTATTTATTGTGACCACAGAAAGTGTTTACAAAAGAAAATAGTTCCACTCCAACAGGATTAGTTTGGGACACCAACATGGCTGCCCTTTTATTTTTCTGGGACACCAACATGGCTGACATGACATTATGTGAAAAGGCTCCATTGCTACTTTCAAAGGCAATAATATTGCATTCCAGCTAACTCTTAACAACAAATGCAATGAACTATTTACATCTATGCATCACTTGCACATTTTAATAGTACTCAACTAACCTGGGTTGCCACATCAGGGCGTGGTCCAAGTTCCAACAGCCGGCGTGCAAATGAAGCAGCTGTCTTGAAGTTCTTAAGCTGCAAAATATAAAATGATAAAAATTTTATAATAACAATAATAATGATAATAATAATAATAATAATAATAATAACATTAATAATATTGTTATTATTATAATAAAGAAAGAATAATAATTAATGATGACATGTTTATCCAATAAGTATGAACAAATAATGCATTGTTTTAATTCTATCAGGTAGAGTGCTACCATGGAAAAAAAGAAAAGGCTACATGTACATCCCATATACACTGCAAGTAAGGAGCAAACAAAAAAAGGAAAACAGCTATGAAAAAAAGCATAAATAAACATACAATAGACAAAAACATATAAATAAACAAATAAATAAAAGAGAGTAGTCAGGATGGAGGTTCAGACCTTGAAGAAAAGATTGACAGCAGTTCTGAGTGTAAGGATCTGATGCACTGGCTGAAGATTACAATGGGTGAAATAAGCAGCCATCTGCAATAAATTTTATATAACATCATGGTCAGCTGTCATTGTGAAACCAAAGTAGAATATGATTTGCCATTGTTCCTACAGTGAGGATCTTACAGTAACAAGTGGCAATCAGGGATGTAGCTAAGGAAAAGCTAAGCAGGCTTTTCTTATCAGTCAGGCCGGCTTTTTCACTCAATTACACCTTTTCCAGGGTCCTTTTCACCTGGTGAAATAAGCCGGCAGCTGGCTCTTAAAGACATTCCTGGGCGTTTGGTCTACTAACAGCAGTCACATGAGGCTCTTCAATCAAGGCTCTAACCTCAAGGATCATGTATAAATATCATAAACAAGTGTCACATAGGCTATATCAATGTCAACAATCAGCCTATCACTTATCAAAAAATCTCACACCTACTACTGTTACCACTCCACAAAGTTTTTCACACAGTTTTTCTCGGGGATTTTTGAGAAATTTAAGGGGCTTCATGAAATGCCAATCTAATCAAAACGCAGATGTTTTGGAGGCAGAATCATGTAATTCTCTAGTACCAGAAATGAAAATTTCCAAATACATGGCACTGCCCTCAGAACTTATATTAATTCCAGAAAACTGTTTTATTCCTTAAAAATATTTATTTGTAACATTAGTAAAGACTAACCTCACATATCCTTTTCTGTTCTTCAAGGGTGGACTGTGGAAAAGAGAGAGTTGTTTTAATTTATGCAATCTTTGAAGTTAGTGCCCAAGAGGCTGTGAATTCCCAAAGGGGAAAAATAGAGTCAGTTAGCAGGGGATTCTCGTTAGCAGGTTGAAAAGTGATATTTTACTGCAAATTGAGCAGAAGGAAAAGTTAAATTACCGGTAGTTTTAAATATTGGGATTCAAGTTAACAAGATTCTATAGGGTGTAGTAATTAGGTAATCATTTCAAAGACTGTCAGTGATTTCAAGTGTTTCCACTTCTTCCACAATAATAAGAATCTATTTCATAGTTTCTTATGTGCCTAATTACAAGTCCAGGTAATCACGCAATAGAAAAATAATAAATCACAGGCTAACTAGAAAAAGAAAATTCCAAATGAGAATCACACCCATGACCTTTCAGAATACTGTCACAGGATTTTTTGATCAAAGAATTTCTCAGTGCTCACCTTAGGCAGTTCCTTTCTATTGACTTCCATCTGTAGTCCAACAATATACTCACGGCAGATTCCTAACAACTGCTGAGCTTCACTGATCTCCTGTTTGCTGTCAACAACCAGAAGTGTGATGCTCAACAAAATTGCATGGAACTTTTGGACTGCTTCCTGAAACTTTCCACCTGTTGTCAGTTGATAGGCAGCCTGTTAGAAACAAAAAGGGTTGATTCAGCAGTTAGTAACCGTGTCAAGTCCTAAATAAACCTAGTCACGGTTTCAGAAGCCATTGTGACAAGCAGGCAACCCCGTGAGAAATTACAGTGTTTGTATGAGAATCTAATGTCGAATAATTTCCGTAAAACAGCTGTTCTGAAAAAAATATGAACTGTATACTTTAGCCTCACTCCTATGGATTCTGCTGAAAAATCTTTAGGGTGTTACGTGCAGCTGCATGCAGCTGGGAAGAACTAACCTGTAATCTCTGCACAAGTGTGTTTAGCTTCAGGCCTACGGCTGGTAGGCCACCTTTGGCTCCAGCCTCTCTCCTACATAGAGAAAATCAATCAATGGTGAGTAAGACCTTTTTGACACTAAGCTCTGAATTCAGGAATAAAGTAATATTTAATTAGACAAAGCATAGACCTATGCAACGTATGCAAAATTCATTCTTAAAAGTAACCTCACAGCTGCCTAGTTTGGGTTTTGAAAGCAAACAGAGTATACTTTTTTACGGGCTCTGTGAGAATTTTTTTGTTCTTATTTTGTTCTTCTTGTTTAGCATTGGCATCTACTTGGATACAATAACAGAGTTTCACAATAATAGAAACCCACAAACTTTCACTCCTAAACCAAATAATAGAAGAATGATTGGACTTTCTTACTTTACAGTGCGACTACTATAACTGAGGCCACTTTGACAAAGTTGACCAATTGGATTACAGGAAAATAGCAATGCATTCCAAGAAAGTTAGTTGTCAATCATAATATTATCACCATCATACGGAATCAACAACATGGGTTGAAATCAACCAATAATTGTTGATTGGTTGTAATAATATTATTATTACAACCTGAAGACGTGATCTTTGAACCCACTGAAGAAAGCCTGTGTTTCCTGAGAGGTCCATTAGAGTGAATGACAGAAGCAAAAAGCATAAACGTTAGCTATATTATTGACTTTAAGGAGCATGTTATTGCAAAGCGCAGCAATTGTAGCAAAGAAATTGCTAGTAGATGAAAAAATAACAGCTTGTGTCAAACAAATATGTCTCCAGGATGTTGTTAGTATGTAAAGTTTCGAATAGAAAAACATTGTCGGCTGAAACATTTTGCTTTCTTGAATACGTTTGTATCAACGTCTAAACATTGTGCTTCGAGTAACTTATTGTTTTTTTACGAGCTGCTAATTGGCCCACAACCAACTTTCTCGGAATGTATTGTTATTTCCAAAAATCTGATTGGTCAACTGTGTCTTAGTGGTCCCGGTTACAGTAGTCGCACTGTACAATGAAAAATACAAAAATGCAATTTAAATTTAACAAAAAAATTTGAAATTTTTGAAAATGTTTAAAATGTATTCTTTAAAGACACCAACATCTTACCAGTTTCTGTGAGGATGCCCCAACAATGGCGGGCCTCCAGGGTTGGCTGGAAGAGCTGTTCTCCCCCGACCAAAAGCCAGCATG
Organism: Porites cylindrica; assembly: GCA_964035525.1. Taxonomy (NCBI): domain Eukaryota; kingdom Metazoa; phylum Cnidaria; class Anthozoa; order Scleractinia; family Poritidae; genus Porites; species Porites cylindrica. The sequence goes on along the minus strand of OZ037778.1, from coordinate 12,561,662 downwards.
AAAAGTGGCTTATAAGGTTCAAATAAAACCACACCAACTTGGTCATGTAGAAGCTGCACGAAAGGAAAACACAACTGTGGTCAGTATAATTTGCGCATCACACTCCCAGGGTCAACATGGAGATGTAAATTTATGTTGTTTTGACTTTTGAGTCGGTGGCCGAAACACCTTTTGAATTACTGTTTTAAAACAATTTAGGACTTTGGATAAATTTCGCCTTTGAACACTTGCATGCCTGACAGAGTTTAAACTATTCCCAAATCACTGCCATGGGATATCGAATGCAACAGTGTTTCTCTACCAATGGGCATATGAGTGAAACACATAACAGGGTAGTTTAACTTTAAAAGAATTGATGTTTAAGTCTGAAGACCCAGTATGTTATAAGAAAACAAACCAGGTGAGTAAGACTTTTGTTCATGTAGCGAGCCTAGGAACTTGAACCAGTTTATCAAAATTAAACTGGAAACTGTGACGACTCGCATTAACAGCACGTGATTTTCGCAATTCACTCCATAACATATCATTTGAGGGTTTAAAGATCACTACCGTGCCTTTTTAAAGCCTTCTTTGTTTGAAATAAGTTTCAGTGTAAAAGCTGAGTATTTGTACCAGGCCTTTTAACTATAAAATATACATGTGTTTTTGCCTGCCTTGCAATAACCTTCTTCACTCAGACCACCACACAAATCCATGTGAAAGCAGTAAATTCTGAGCTAAGACACCAGTATTTTTACCCTGTGGCCATAACGGTCTTATGGTTGAGTTTGTCAACAAAATCCTATGGTATTACCCTTTCAATGAAACCTTTTCGGCAATGTATTATTTTTTCAGTACTTTACAAAATGTCAAATACATAAACACATCTTGCATTATCTTTAATTAATTTTGACCTTGAGCACTGTTTGTTTTACCACCTACAACAAACTAAGGGAGAAAACTCACTCTCATGGCACTCTCATATGATCCAGCCAAAACATGGTCAACAGCAAGCTGGGAGTTGGTGCACCACACCTGTGTAAACAAATGACGGTAAAAATGATGATGGCAGAAACAAACATCCAGGCTTTAAGAAGAAATGAAGAAACCACTAGAACAAATACTCACCTGAGACTGGCTGGTACCTTTGACAGGTGGCACAAAGTAGCCCTCATCTCCAGTGCCAGCGGCCGGGCCAATGTCCTAGCACAGGGAAAATACATCAAGCCCCGGTTTTTCAATGGGTGGACAGTGCTATTCACTGGATAAATTACTGTCCAGTGGATGGCACAATTGGATTTCAAAATACTCATCCACTGCATACCAATTTATAGGGTGGATAGTGCTATCCACTTTAAGTTCATACTTGGATTTAGCTAAACTTTACACACAAAGGCTCATATGTCCTTTTAATCCATATATATAGGTAGCCATCAACCACGTTTCAAGCTCTCACAGATCAAAGCACACCATAAGGACATTTAAAAAAAATCAGTTCAAGCCTTTTCCTAAACTTTACACAGCATCGACTAAAGATCACAGAGATAAAGTCTTCTTCTCAAAAAACATTACAGAGCAGGCTTTTTTGCTAAATGTGTACTCTTCAAACTAAAACAATAAGCAACCTTGAATAGGGGAAAAAATTAAGTCATGCTGAACTGAACAGCATTTAAACAAGTTCTAGCATTATTGGTACAATAATGTTGTAGGTAAAATCCGTTGTAACCTAAAACTGGAAGATTTCCTGTTTTTCCTCAATCAAGTTAGGCTGAATACAGGTTTAACCTGAGGCTGGATTTTACATGCAGCACAACAGTCACTTAAAATGTACGCATGGGCCTTGTATCAGTACCATTGAAATAGTTATTTGTCATCTAACTAAGCATTTAAAAGTTCTTGAAATGACTTACCAAGTCAGGAGGAAGTACAAGATCTTCATCTCCAACATCCCAGCCACCACCTTCTTCATCTCCACCAAGAATATCACCATCCAGTCCATCATCTCCAAAACCACCCTCTGTATTCAAAGAGATAAACAACTAGATTCAAGAGCGCATGGAGCTTCCAAATTTTTCTCTCGTTTCTCAAACAATGTAAGGCAATATGAAAGGAGAATCTAAATGTTTTTCAGAAGAAACTTGGAAAATTTTTTTCGAGATAACCCCTTGGAGAGACCCTTCCCACATTCCCGTGAACAAAGGCACTGACTCAAGCTTTGGTTGACAAAATACAGTGATTTGTGGGAAATTGTCCAACCAAGCCTTGACCTTGTCAAATTGTGTTTGCTCACTGAAAAGGAATGTGGTAAAGGTCTACTACTTATTATAAAACAACGCAAAGTGAGTTGGAATGATTAAAAGAAAACCTTTTCTAAAGTGAGACTTTCTGGTACCTTCATCAATCACAAGTGCAGCATCTTCTCCCCAGCCTTCTCCTGCTCCCTCATCAATGTCAGCAGCCACCATTGCAGCAGCTCTATCTCCTGCTAAAGATAGAATTCAGAGGTATAATGAGGATGATGTAAACACCGCGAGTACTAGAATTGAGGACACTGTGCAGAGAAACAGTCAGGCCATAGCACTGACCACTGCTACATGGAATTTGTTTCTCAAACAAAGTTATGTTTGTCGAATTAAAAGTATGTTAAAGATAAGCATTTACACCTTTATGGCAATTATTTCTAAGACAGCTTTCTTATGTCCAGCCGTATCAAAATAGTTAGCTTTGTGGGTAAATATGTGCTTCAGTTGTGAAATATTTTGATGCTGTGGGAAACTAAATTGTTCCAAAGAAAATCTGTACTCCCCTCATGAAGAGTTAAAATTGGTTTGAACTTTTCTCTCCTCTAGAAATTACAATAATTTAAAAGGTGGAACACAAGATTTAAAATCAGTCGACAAAATCCCATGGTTTTCCTATTTCAATTAAACCTCTTTTGTGAAACATTTGCATAATAATATTTAAATCTTACGACGTTACAGAGAAAACTTTCAAGCACTGGGGTTTTTGTTAGAAATTTTTACTCTGGCTGGATGTTTACTTTGGCCACTTTTAGCAGGAAGGGGTTAAGAGCTAAGGATTGTGGATAATCAAGGCAAAAATCCAAAACATATAAGTAACAAGGATATCACTAAGTGGTGGTATGCTGATCACTGATTATAATCGACCATCAATGGAAATCTTTACACTATGCAGTAATTGACCATAGAAAATGTTCAATCCAGTATAGCAAGAAAAAAATTATTGTTGGCAAATCATGTGTTGTTTTTTTAATGGTTTCAAAATTATGGAACAAAGAGAATTTGATGACCGGAAAGCACAGAAAAAGTTCTAAGCTCCAGGCGAGAACTAAACTCACAACCCTCCGAGTTCTAGATCAGACATTCTTATCACTCAGCTACTGGAACTCGCTGGCGAGCAAGGTCAAATCCACTGAAGTTCCTTTTCTCATACATTTCATGTGTTTATCAGGTTCTAAAACATGGTACAGCAGCCGTCCTGAATGGAATTCTTATAGATATTTTTCCAAATAAATCATATCAACAATTGACTGGGTGGGCCAATCTGATTATTTCTGATCATCAATTATGAAATCTTAGCCAATTCCAAACCTTCTCCCTTTGCATGTGTTTAACTTACCTTTGGCAGCCATAGCCCCTTCAAAGAAGGTCTTAGCAACAGTAAGTAGAGGCCAGTTGCCTTCATTCTGTAGGATTGGTAGTGGTGGTTGTAAAAGTTTGGCACTTGGGTTAACAGGAGGCAACTGAACAGGAAAAAAAAATTCAATTATTAACTTGTTTAGGAAAAAATTAATGTCAAATGAAAAGAAAAACAATTAAAACTTGAGAAATCGCAAGGAAACTAGAGTCCATCAATAAAACACCAACAAAGTCCTGATCGTTTTGTTCCAATTAAGGAATACCAGGAGGATCATTTCCAGTATTCACTTACAGTCTCTGGGTCCAGACCAAATGTTTCTTTGATTTCCTCACATTCCTCTGTTAGTCCATGTGTAGCTGCGGTTAAGTAGGCCAGTGATCCTACAGAAAGATGTCAAAACAAAGGAGGTCAAAGGAATGAGATAATAATGACCTGCAGACAATAAAAACATGCTCGGAAGCTTATTTGATGTCCAAGTATTTTTTTTTAGGGGGGAGGGGGGGGAGTATTTCTAAAATCAAAATCTTGAACTCATTAAAACTAATAATAGGAATTCCAGTTAAATGAAACTACATGTACCTTGACCAAGAGTTTTTAGGATCTTGATTCTCTCCTCCACATCACCAGTGTACAAGGCATTGTGATACTGGCCACTCATGTCCTTACGGATTTCAGCTTAACAAACAAACAAACAAAAGGAAGACATTACAAAATGAACAAATAATAAGCTCAAAGACAGAAAACGTCAATTGCCCAATTACAGTCTCTGGTATGAAGTAATGATGATAAGGAAACTTGCTCAAGAGAAGAATGCTATGTCATTTTTGGAGTTTCCAAAAATTGTTGTCTACATTTTGCAACAACTTCCCTGCAAAGTGGTCTTTATACCTTCATAAATTATTTAGTAATATCTTTTCATAGTAATGGAGACATTTTCAAAATCAGTAGCATAATCATACACTGTGAGTCCCTGCATTGCTTGTTATCTTGGGCCTTTGGCAATTGTCATGTTCTTTCCTTTTTGGGTGGTGGGGTGGGGTGGGGTGGGGGGTTTGGAGATGTCCAGTGCTACAGAACCACATGCAGTGCGAAACAATAAAAAATGATCCTTACCAATCTTAGTCATCTTGCTGAGTTTTTCAAGGTTTCCAGTTATCAGGTAGAGGAAAGACAACTTGTCAAAGTTCTTTGTCCTTTGGTAAGCCATTTCTACAACCTGTTAAACAACAAATTAAAGAACGTATTGCTTGAATGAACTGATGCACCATAGCAGTTAATACTTCATAACAACTTAGGGACAGAAAGCAAAGGACCAGGCATAGGAAAAAAATCCATCCAAGAAAAATTAATTTTAATTTTAAAAAATGCATATAGCTGGAACATGCAGAAAAACTTACATACAAGCAGGCGGGGGGGGGGGGGGGGGGGGGGGGAGGGGGGAATACAAACACGGTGAAACAAAACAATTTACTTGCAAAGCAGAATCTCCCCCACCCCCATCATTTTTCTAAAGGACCTTCCCTTATCATACTGCTCAATCAATTAAAGCATGAAACCAAACTAAACTTGTTATGAATTGTTCACACATTTTGCCACACTCTGAGCAGGCAACATACCATGGGACAATGGGACAATCCTGGAGGATAATCCCAGAATAGAAATGGGAATAGGAATAGGAATAGAGCAACTATGGAACTATAATAGGATTTTTATTTGTTGTACAAGAGTGTACTGGAGTTTACCAGTGCTGTACCTGATGGTTTCCCTGTGTCAGAGCAGCAGCTCCTAGTCTCTCCCAACAAGCCTTATCATCAAGACTCCGAGCTGCTTCCAAAGCAACCTGCCAAAAAAACACAGATGTATAGTTACACTTTATTAAATCTATGTAACTTGAACAGTGGTGTCCTACACAGCTGTCCCTTTGGCTCACCTTCCAGCAGGGATTAGCATCATATATTTTATTTATTTATGCTAAGACAAAATGTACAAAAGCAATAAACATAAATTCATACATGTATTTTAATGCTGGAGACTAAGTGGTAGACAGTAAAAGCCCAGGTACTTACCTCAATGTTACCACATTCCAGGGCCAATCCAAACCTAGTTTTCTCATCTTTCACAAAATGTAGAGCAACCTTGAAGAACAAAACAATTTATTTATTTATTTTTATCTATTTATTTTTGCCACACAAAATGTACAAAAAAAGAAAGAAAAATACACTATAGAATATAGTGGGGAGGAAACCTTAAATAGAAACCACAAGGCTTATAACATAAGGCTTCCTCAATAACAACTCATGATGGCTACACATGCACAGCTATGACAATTTAATTCCAAAAGAACACATGAAGATATAGTAAATGAGCAACAACAATCAGAGTGTAAATTAATAAAATACTAAAATTATGGCAAACATATATTACAAACAACAAATACTGTAATTAGAGGACAGGTAAACTTCTACGATAATAACACTGGCATTACTACCTGCAAATTAAAGCAATTACTAAAGAAACCTCAGCTACAGAATTCACAAAACCATAAAAATGCAGCTTTATGTGAATCAGAATGATGAAAACAGTCAAGCCTCTCCATCTGGACAACTCCATAATACAGACTCCTCTCTATTACAGACAGTTCTGTGCGTTACAAACTATGATAAGGACATATCTGTCGTGTGAACACTTGACTCTGTCCATTTGCTGTCCATATTTAGGAAGTTTGAGTGTACAGTAATTGCCAAAAAAGTGAGAGAAAACCACTTACTTCTGGATAGCCTTTTTTCTGCAGGTAAGAGATGATAGATTGTCCAACAAGCTTTGCATTTCTCACCATGTGCAGCACCTAAAGAAGACAACACACACTCTTAATTCACTAAGTGTACTGAATTCATCTACAAGATAAGTCACTATTTCCCTAAAAAAATAGTATCAAACTACCGCCACGCACTTACCTCATCATACTTGCGATTAATCAGAGCAAGTTTGAATTTGAACTCTGTGGGATCTATTCCAAGAACTCTGGTTTTACACTCACGGTCGAGACAGTAAACACTACTTCCCTGCAGAGGTAAAAGACAGAAATCAATATGGGTTACAATCTGTTATGTTTCTCTACACTGATGAATATCACTTTTCACTTTAAACTCCTAAATAACTTAAATAATATATTTTTAGCTTAAAAAGGAACAGTTTTTCTCAAGACTGCTGAAGCTGAGATATGGGACATACAAAAGAAGACTGTCCGTAAGCAGCTGACATACTGCTTTCTAATCTAAAGAGACTACATCATGAGACTACCATCATGAGAATATGACAACTACTTTGTCTTTGTTACAAGAAATCTACATCAAATAAGGTCCTTACAAATCGTATACTTTGGACAAACAACTCTCTGACGATCTTCAATAAGGCAAGTAAAGATGCACACAAAAGAATATATAATAAACTTGACAGACAAAAAGACACTGTAATTATTTCCTTTCAGTAACTATGCAAGGTTCATGTTGAAGTCAGAAGACCCAGCATGTTACAAGACAAACCAGGTGAGTAATAGACTTCAGTTTATCTAGCGAGCCAAGAAACTTGAACCAGCTTATCAAAGTCAAACTGGAAACGCCGGTGACTCGCATGGTCAAGGGTTAGTGGGGAGCTTTAGCAACGACTACAGCAATGGCAACAACAACAGCAAAAAAGCAATAGGTATAGATTGGCCAGACAACAACTCTGCATGTGCATCACACTTTTTCTGCATTTCTTTGCCGTTGTTGCAAGATTATGACATGAAACATCCTAATTTCTTGTCTTACGAAAGACATAAAGACAAGAAAAGGACAATTTGTTAACATCAGAGACTTTGAATGAGATGGAATAAGAGCGAAGGAGTTTGAAGCAGTGCAAATTCATTTTTTGAGTGACGTTTTTGTTTCCGTTGCCGTCGTCAAAGCTAAAACTCCCCTGTACCAACTAAAGTGGGAGCCACACCTATGACATTTTCTGAAAAGCAATCTTACCTTGACTCTCGTAATGTAGATGGGAAGGTCAAGAGTACGAATAATTCCATGATCACTACAAAAGTACCACACATCATGTACACATTAGCTACAGAGGGTCAATATTAAACCTATTTTTAACACTTCTTTAAAGTACGGAGGTTGCTTGTAAAACAAGGATTCATCAATTCCAGTGGCAGGTGATAGCAAAAAGTAATTTTTAACACCTGAGCTTAAAGTTTCGCATTGATAAAGTAACACTGCACATGACTATAATTATAGCCTGCAAATATAGGCACCTCTTATCACTTTCTGCCACTAAGGGCAAAAAGTCAGAGATGAGAGAACTAATGAGTGGCAGATCTGAACTGCAAGTGGATTTCAGAGTAAACGGTTTCTCACAGCAGCATCAATGTTGGACTCTAAATAAACTCCAGGTCTAAAAGAGGAAGTTGCAAATACGACTCATGTACTTTATTTGTGGTATAATAAGCACAGGTATATATATCCAGGGCCAATAAAAAGAAAGAAAAACCCTTTTCCCAATTAAAAATAATAGAGAGGAAAAGTCATGGGATCCAGGGGATTTTGCTACCACGGTAACATGACCTCACACTTCTATCTATAGCAGGCTGAAATAACAAAATTGCAGATTTAAACAAAAAATGGGTTCACCAGGCCACGTTGAAATTACAGCCAGAGGTGTGTTATCAACCTTAATAATAAAAACAGACACAAACAGAAACAACATAATTAAGCTCACCCATTAGTTAGTGCATATTTGATATGGTTGCTAGTGGTGTAAACAAACACTCCATTTTCTTCCCATGCTCCACTCTTTACACGGATGTTCTCATGGATGGTACATAAGCACTCCAGTTTTCGATTACAAATGGCAACAACTGCAAAGTAAGATGAACATGTTCTACCTTGAGATTTCTACATTTTGAAAAACTACCAGTAAGCAGCAAATGTTGTTTATGCAAAGTATAGACGAATCTATCACGTGCTGCCTAAGACAGAACCTACAGACAACATGGCCTTTCAAAAGGGCAACATCTATCAAGTGAATTTCTAACTTGGACTTACCATGTTTTCCTAACAAGCTGACATAAGCCATGTCTGAAGACCACACAACATATCGCACCTTGTTCACTTTCACTGATGCAAGGGACCTGCAAAGATAATAGAAGAAAAAAAAATAAGACAAAGTTACTACTTCAAGGTCTGCAGATTGTACATGTATTTTTACTGGGATAAAAGCTGCGATGATCATCTTTGTATTTGTATTTTACTGTTATCAAAGTCACAGTGTTTAAATGCACAGAAATAATATTACTACAACCAATAGAACTGACTAAGAGCATCACCAAGACCAACTGTAGTTTCATATTTTTTCAAATGTAATTATTACTGACAGAAGTGAAGAGTTTAAAGTGATAATTTAAGTACAATTTACACACCTCTTCTGCTGTACATCAAACAGGGTAACAGAATCGCTATCTCTTAAAAGAAGGCTTCCAGTACCAGCATAGAATATCATCTCACAAGGAGGAGTCTGAACTTTTTTAGTTACTTCATTCTTCAGATTCTTGATAAGCAGCTAAACGGGAGAGACAAAACAACCATCTTGCTACTTAACTCTGTGACAAGTCAAATGAAACTGACAATGTTTTGCTTCTGTAGAGTAGTTAACCTTTTCACAAAATTTCCCTGAATTCTAATTTGTGGAAATTACCATTGAAACCTAATGGTCCCATTATCTGTTCAGAAAGAGGTGATGTTTGAGAATGAACAACAGTGATTGTTATACTCCCAGCCTCTCACTCTACTAAGCAGAAACTGCCATTGGGTGATTCTTGGTCATGTGGCCTTGACTAAAACCAAATGTACCCAGTTGTGACACATTTGAGTACTTGTACCCTGCTTGGGATACAACAGCATCTGTTCAAAGCATGATGGAAAGTGCTGTAGCAGGAGGCAGAAAAACAGTCTGCCAGTTTTCAGTTTTGTGAATAAACACAAAATTTCCCTAGGAAAAACTGAAATAATTACAGGATCAGGAAACCAATAACATCTACCTAAGGAAGGTGACCACCCACACAACAAAAGAGTATCGTTTTTCAAAGCGCTCTATGGATTTGCTAAGTCGTTGTAAACACTGAAGAGGTTATCTCAAGTGACAAACTGATCCAGGATTGGATCTTTGTTTAAAAAAAAAAAGGTTTACTATTTCAGTATTGAGCCTAAAGAAACAAGTTACCATCATAAGAGTAAAGACCCTTACTGTGTGTGTCCTGTCCAACACTGCAAATCTATTGCGAGCCACCCATACTGCTGTCAATCCAGATGCTCTCTTGCCTTCTGACACTAAAACAAAGAGAAGCAGTACAACAAGTCAAACACACTATGACTTAGGAGTGCCTGATTTTAAGCAACCATGTTATCCACTGCATATAGAACTGTATTTCACATGTACATGTACTTCCGTATTAATTCAAACCTACCTTCTGGGTTGCTGCTATCAATTTCCTTTGGAACAGCATGCAGCTCATAAACACAGTTTTCTGGATTACTTGCATTCTAGTGAAAATAATAGGATGCATTTACAACAGTGTACCAGTTGGTCAAATTTATCCTTGGTTTTAAGTTGACTCTCCTTTGGTTATGCAAAACATAAGTTAATTGTATGAGGACACCTCAGAGAGACAACTACATCCAGCAAAAAATAAAATTGCGAAGGTAATTAAATTGTAAAGGTACAACATCATCATCTAATGCAGTTTGACATACCGTGCAGAGGAGAACACAGTTTTCTGCAGGATTGTAAGACATGCTGTACACAGGTGTTCGGGAAGAATTGCGCTTAAACTGCATAACAGGTACATCTTTTGAGGTTCCAAATTCATACATCCTCAAATATCGGTCCTACAAAGCGTTTAAACAGAATAAACGTTAGAGGAGCTAACACTTTAAATTATTAATAGTGAAAGGTGACCTCTCTTCTGGAGTGGTTTTCCAGTAAATAAGGAGCTTTACACTGTAGCATCCGTATGATGGAGACGGCAATGAAAACGTCAAACAAAAAGTGACTTCAAACTTCTTATTCAAACTTCTTCATCTCATTCAATTTATCAAATGTTCACAAATTTTTCTGGATTTGAATTCTAAAAGACTGTATCTAAGTTCAGAAAAAGAAAAATTGAATAGTATTCCCATGTTTACATCCTCCATAAAACATGTAATCAGGGTGAGTGCAGAGTTGTTTCTTTGCCAATCTAATCCTACTGCTCTTTGCCGTTCTCCTTGCTATGGTAATAGTTGTTGCTTAAGCTCCCTAATACGTTCAACACACCTTGGTGTAATACAAAGTGTTTCCATGAACAGCATAGGCTGGTCGCTCTCTTTCTAATTTGAAGACAATCATTCCACTGTCATGACCTAAAAAGAATTTAACAACAGAAAAATTGAAATTGTTATTAAAGAAGGAGGACTGCACCTCTTACAGTCAAGCTAGATCAAGTGTACAGCCATAGATTTCATTAATGAAACAACTATCTGAAAAAATGAATCCATTTGAAATTGCTACAACCAGTATCAAATTTAAATCTATATTCAGCAGGCACAATGAGTAATGATTTTTTTTATGATAACCTCTCTGTATTTGGTCAATCAAATCTTTGAATGGATAAAATTGCTTTGAAGACATTCACATCAACTCCAAGAAAATGGAGCTAGCGGAAATTTTACAACTGCCTTGTACGTGAATTCACTGCTCATTACACAAGGAGGAATGCAGACATGAATCTGAAATCTACAACTACCAACGGATTCAACTTTCGAATATTGAATTGATGATGGCATCTTGTGGGGTGAGCTTGACCTGGATTGACTGTAATTCCATAAACATACCAGCAGCAAAGAGATTGAGTGTGGGGTGAGCAGCAGCTACCCAGAACCTGTCATGTTCTCTTCTAAACGTCTGGACTCCAGTTCTGAAAAGGAAAGACATGAAAAAGTTACACAACAGTACAAAATGAACTCAACATCAAAAAAAGCATTTCAGCGTGCATATACATGTCCACTTCTAATTCAAAGAGACAATAAAAGTGTCTGTGATGGGTTGGAAAATGTCTCACTGACCAGCTATTGACATCAACAACGGCTGCACTAATCAGGGTGTTCATTATGCATTGGAGATCAGAGAATTCTCTGTTAACTGTGCAGAATTCTCTGGCAAACGTTCAGTAGCCTACGACTATTATCTATTCAGACGTGGAGCCTCTTTCAAAATATTCTCCTGTAACGTTACACCTTTCTCCTGCTGTACTAGAATTCCTATTGAAAACCCTGACTAATACTTATTTAGCCTGAGGAAACAGCCATAATTTTGCAAGGCCACCACTGGCTCCCTGTGAAATGATGTCTGAGGAGCGAATGCAGAAATTCCATACTGATGGTAGAGCTTCTGTTTGGTCGTACTGCAAGGGAAATTTGCTTCAACCGATCAGAAGCACTACCCTGGTCTGGGTTGTGACACATCATCAGTATCGAATTCCTGCAGTCATTCCTCAGACGTCATTTCTCAGGGAAACCAGTGGTGGCATTACGAAATGTCGGCTGTTTGATCTCAGGCTAATACCTGTTGATTTTTAAGAAGCATTCAACCTTAAATATACCTTTTTGACATGTCCCAAACTCTGATGCTTTTGTCTTCCGAGTTACCTGAATAAAGCCAAAAACAAATAATGCACATTGCATTGAGAGTACCTCTATAAAAACTTGTCAAAATGCACAAGATTACTTTGCATCATCATTTCACTGGATTATGATACAACTGTACATATTACAGTAAATTCTAACCAACTTTCAATTCTGGCCACTATCACTTATGAAAGGATTGCTCAACTCTCTACACCCTAATATTCATTTACATATTTTCCAGAATGATCTCCAGACATTTTTCTCAAGAATTAGTTGAGAGTATTTGATAGAGGATCAAGGCATTGTGACTTTAATTTGGTGAGCATTTTTTAAATCCTGGTGACCTTTTCCCTTGCTGATGCTCTGATGTTGTTAGGAGAAAAGGCTTAAAGCGTTAAATCAGGTGAGGTTAAATAATCCACATATTCACGTGTACACTCACTGAGAATAAGTTCCTGTCTAGGGTGGAACATAACACATGATACATTGTTGTAGTGACCGCGACATGTGTCAACTTCCCAGGCTTTTGAATCTGAAATAGATGGTAAAAAAATGTTAGGTTTAGCTTAACATCTGTACAATACTATTTTATATAATACCAGGATAGCACCATTCTTCATGTGGGACACACTGTGCATTATTGTAGGAGGAGATCAGAGCGTTCATTAAGGTTTTAAGTGGCTGGGCTCTCAGAGGAAAGTAGGTGGTCATTTATCCCACAAATCCTCCTATATTTGTTATGTTTGACTCATTTTCACACTTCGAGTACAAGTACATGTAGGAGGCTGATTTTTATGCAGTAGTGGGCTAAAAGCTAATGACAGCTGTTGGAGGGAACACATATACCAGAATGCACCAGACAAAGGCCAAGACTGTTATAAGTACCATTCATTCTCCAGAGCTTGACCTGTCTGTCATCAGCTCCAGATACAATAAGTGGCATTGTAGGATGAAATGCAACCCAATTCACACCACGATCATGGCCCTGGGGAAATAACATTGAAATAAACCTGTTAAGCTCCATGCTAAAACTTTTAAAGGCAACCACATTACAAACTATCATTTCTTTACCTCCAAAACATGCTTTACAATTGCATCTGACTGCCCAAACAGATCTGTGTGACCTGGTGTTTTGAGGTGCTCCTCCAATCCACCAGCTCCGGGGGCAACAGTTTTCTTCCTCAGACCTAGAATAAAGAAGTTGCGGTAAAAAACAATAAACTTCAAATACACGATATCTTTATCACACTAGTTAATTAAAATCAAATTGCTGTGTAGTGTTAGGTTTACTGTTAACCAGTATTCAAGTTATAATCAATAAAATTTAATCAAGGGAAACTAAACTAATTTAATTTGAGTTAACAGGGAAATAAAGTTATTCGAGCGCAAGTTCGCTTGAACCAATGTAAGAATGACTGAAACGAAGGTTGAAATCTAAGGGAAATGGGACTCAGTTCGAGTTAGTTGGGAGTGCAAGTCATGAGAGTTTAAGTCACCAGGTTTCTACTGCACTTTCACTCAAACAAAGTGCCCAAACAAGGAAATACTACATTGCTTCATTTGTTACAGTAACACTAATAAAGACAGGCTCTCTGATAGAGTGCGATAACAAATCAGAAATTATATGGCATTTTCAGGGCAGATTGTGGGATAAGAAAGGACTGTAACGCGATTAATTATGCATTTTTTCAAGGCTAATTAACATTATTTACCAGGTTTCAATAATAATAATAATAAAATAATAATAATAATAATAATAAAACATCTATTTTAAAACAAAATAATAGTTCAATTTGTCCAATTATCTTGGACCGGAAAAGAAAACAAATAGAAAGAAAGAAAAAGGTCAGTTGTTTAAAATTACGTGATGCCGACACACCGCTGACCACACTGCTTGTCTCTGAAATCAAAACAGCTGCCCAAAGATACTACGATCGAAGGTTTCAGATGTCTCACAAGGCTTTCTTTAGTGGTAAATCACTTTAAATAACATTTAGATTAGGAAAATGTTTAATTAACATTAGAATTTATTGTTTACTTTACTTGAATTTAGCATTTTTTTTTTACAAATTATGGGATTTTCCTCAAATTGTGCGATCTGATGCGTTTTGAGGCCATAATGTGATCGCACCATTGCACAAAATCAGAAGCCCTGCTTGAAACATCATTTCAATTTGTTGCAAAGAACCTTAAGTTAAAGCAAATATTTCATTTCAGTTTTCTCAATTTTTTACAAATTGTATGATTTTTCACGAATTCTGCGATAAGTTGCAATTTAAGGTCAATTAAGCAAAATCGCAACATTACAACAGCTCTGTTAAGAGTACTTGAAGGACAAAAATGCAGTATAACTGTATCAATGGAAAGGTACATAAGATTGAGAATGGTTACACAGCAAAATCTTAAATAATCACAGACTCATACCGTTATACATGTGCAACATTTATGCCACTGTAACATTAACATGGGCTATACAAAAGGACAATACATAAATGACCACTGCATTTTTGCACATAAACATAGGGAGGCAGCTTACCGGAAATATCCCATACTCTGACTGTCTGGTCTAGAGATGCAGAAACCACCATGTCCTCGGATGGATGAAACTGTGCACACATCACATAATGATTGTGGCCTGTTAAAACACTAAAGGAAACAAAAAAACTCAGTTAAGCAGTTTGGTATGAAATCAGCACTCACCCTTTCTTCTCAAGTAATAAGTTACATGTAGTTCGTTAATAAGGAGATTCACTATCGAAGATGGCGACAGCAACAGAAATGCCACTATTATTAAGACTTTGCTTTTTTCAGACTTTGTTGCAATTATTTTGACTTGCTTAAAATGTCAAATGCAAGTGAATTTTTTCGGAATTGAATTCTTGGAGACCGAACCCAAGTTTGAATGAGAGGGAAAAATTTGCCATGTTGTGTTTACATCCTCTGTAAAACATTGCTTGAGGGTATTGTTAACAATTATTCCTCAAGCTCGAATGGGCTCTGAATCAATAGCCCATGAGGCCAAAGGCCGAATGGGCTATTGACTCAGAGGCCATGAGGGCGAGAGGAATAATTGTTTTAGTAAAATCCAACTAGTTGGTCAAAAAATATCGAGACAAAACAACTTTAGCTAGTTAAAGCTAGACTTTAATCCTTTTTTGCCGCCAAAAAGCCAGCCCTTTTCGCTACTAGTGGGCTATAACATATAGCCTTGTAGTAGCTCAACCAATCAGAATGCAGCATTGATGATAGACCACTAGTTGGATTTTACTAAAATGGCATAGTCCTGCAAAGATGACAAAGAAATGCATAAAAATTTTGCTGCATGTACAAAGTTGTTGTTTTGGTTGCTAAACCTATTGATTTTTGACATTCTTGTTGCTGTCACTGTTGTACATGTACCTTAATAAAACTAACAGAACTACTAACACTAAAAACAAAAATGTGAGTGAGTGTTAAAGGCATCTGTTAGAATAACATTGCTTTCCTCCCAGCAGATGTCATCAAGACAATTGTACATTCTATGGCTGATCATTACACATAATGTACAAATCTCACCATACACCAAAAATGTGCATGTTAAAGGCATCACTTAGAATAACATTGTTTTCCTTCCAGCTCACATCCTCAAGATATTAATTTATTACATAACCGATCATTACACATAATGTACAAACTCACCATATACATGTTCGGGACTGCCAGTTCCAGATGCGAATAGTTTGATCATCAGAAGCACTGATTATCCACGGGTATTCCTTTAAAACATTTGGCATATAAACACACTGAGCATAGAAGCATACTGCATTATACCATTTACTCTACAGCCAAATTTCTCAAAAGGACAACTCTGTAAGAAGGACACCACCTTAAAAAAGGACACCTAGAATTCCTAACAGTGAAAATTTCTTTACTCCTTTTAGTTGACTTAGTTTAGGATGGACACCTCTCTAAGATGAACAATTAGTGCTGGTTCCAAAGGAATCAGTCTTTAAGAGAGTTGACTGCAAAGATATTTCATTTGAACCTCCATGTCCGACCACCTCTCAAAAGCAACCACCTCCCACGTAAGAGACAACCTATCCAAAACACCAAATTTTCCCCTGACAGTTTTATAGTTTTCCACAGTTTTTAACCTCTTATAGGGGACCACTTTTCCCATGGTACAGTGTCTTTCTTTGCTATAATTATGTGCTACAGAGTGTATGAAGAACTTTCTGTAGACTGATACGCAACTTAGAAATGACGAGCAATAAATTCTCTGCCAAAAAATAGATGTTTCTGGACCTCTTCTCGGAAGAGAACCCTGTGGTTCAATTCTAGTACAGCTGTACATGTAAGTGACCTCCTCCTGGAAGAGACCACTAAATCTTCACATTTTGGGTGATTGCTTAAGAGAAGTTAAAATGCATTTCAAATGACTGTTGAACCCAAAAGAACGTGACAAGGTAAAAAACCGTCAACTGTTTTCACCAGGATTTTAATGAGACTTGACCCTTGACAGGGTTTTCAATGACATCAAGTAATGGTACATGTCATAAAATTTGACCAAAGGCTCAAAGAATCTTATCCTGATTCCAAGGAAGAAAACATCCACACCCCATCCCCAGTCAAATAAAAAAAGACTAATAGTCTGGCAGAACTATTAACAGGGCTGTCAAAAAGTTTTTCAATAGCAGGCTGATAATGAATAGTAGGCGGCTTTGGAACTCGCACCAAAGGCGCACGTTTTTGAGGGTCGAGGCCTCTAGGGACATTGTGAAATTTAGAATCTCGGAAATCGCGTCTCCAGGGGTGTTCAATAGGTATTTTCCACCGCGGACGCCATGTTGTTTCGTCGGAATACACGCAAGACTGGAAGCAATGCCTTCGAAATGTCCCAGGCGTTCCACGACGTCGCACGGTTCGAACGTTTCACAGGTCTGAAGCTGTTTAAATATGCGTTCAATGTCATTCAAAACTGGGAAACGGATGCTTCACAATTTTATTCGATGGTGCTTATTTTTTTTAGCAGTCATGACTCACTTATGGTAGAAGGAGATAGAAGTAGCCGGCTAAGGATGGCGAACTAGCCGGCGGTTTTGGCCGGCTACCGGCCCTTATTGACAGCCCTGATTAAATTCTCTTACGTGATGGAAGAATGTTGTTCTGATGTAATCAAGATGACCCAGAAGAGTAAACAGACATTTCTTCTGCTTGTAGTTCCAGATCTGCAAGATTAAAATCAAGTTCAAAAATTAATATGCATATTTGACTACATTCACAAAACCAAGTACAGTGGTCCAGGGTTCATGTATATATGTTACAGGTCAAATTTGATTTAACTTAGGTTGATTCCCAATTCCTTTGCCTCCTACACCTAAGAGACAAAGGAGATTGAGAATCAACCTAGATTACAACAATTTAACCTGAAATCAAATTAATTTTTACCTGTAACATATACACATGTAACGGTCCATTCTACATTTTGAGTGCTTGCCTTTAACAGCCTTTCATTCCAAATTTCAAAAAAGACCTTGCAGCTTGTGGGACAATCCTAGTCAAATAATTTTTGTCCAAGGGCCTCAGGGCTACTTGCAAAGCAATTTTCTATTACCAGCCACCTTTCACTTAGTAATACTATTACTTATAATCATTGGTCTTTGCTAAACCAAATGTGCACTTCAAACTCTACCTTGACAGTGGCGCTGAGAAATGGAAGACTTGTTCATTGACTACTATAACATGCATGATCAGGCTAAAACATAAGTATCAAACCTTGATTTTGTAATCATCTCCTCCCGAAACAAAGAGAGGCTGATTGTTGTGGAAATTAATGCCTCTTACAGGACCTGCATTGTAGGAAAAGTAGCAATTTATTACGGTGCGAGAGTCATGCTGACTGAAATAAAAAGGTCCCTCAATGATGTCAAAATGTTCAAAACACAAGTGGACCTATATGTAAGCTGCAGGCAAGTGGTTTCACTGCAAAGTTTGACCTCATGTCAACAGTCTGCAACAGTGTAGACAATAAAAAATTATTGTCGTCTACTTTTTTACAACACTGACAGTTTTTAACATCCCTTTCCAGCAAGTTTCTTGGAAAACCACATGCAAGAGGCAGAAAAACAAATTGGGCCATCATCATGTCATTTCCATGGTCTATTCATACTTCCACAGAACGTACATCTCAAGCAATCAGCATGCGAGTAATCTCTCAGTTATTATATAATAACAACAATCATAAATATAACAAAATTCATCAACTGTCCTGATTTAAGCACTAATTGGACAGTATAATAGGACAGTAGGCTTCATGCCTATGTAATTGGACAGTATGCTTCAAGCGCACACTTAAATGGGTTTTATTTTTACTTCTACCAACAAAATCTTGGAATATCCTTTGTTTTAATTTTAAAAAAGGTGAAGATATCACAAATTTTATTGCAGTTATGAAACTAACACATACATAACAGAACTTTGTGTCACCCAATTTGGTCTGTAATCATGTTCGTGATAAAACAAATCTGACTCCCGCACAGTCATCCAATTTTGTTAATCACTTGTATAAGTACAGACCGAATTGGACTCTATTCAGTTCTATTACCATGATAAATAATAATATTAATGTAATCATCCAAAACAGTATACAATATGCTCACCATCATGTTCATCAAATCTCTCCAACAAAGTGCACATGCGATAATCCCAGAGCTGAATAACACCATTGTGAAGACTTGCTAGAACCCATGGCCTCTTTGGGTGAAAGGCAATGCCTACAAATGCAAAAAGCAACAATAACACTTTAGTTAATAGGACTGGTAATAACTCTGAAAAGTTGTGCCTTGTCAACTACAAAAGGCCTTATGTTTGCTGTTTCCAAAAAAATAAGAAAAGCTGTGGTCTTCTAGACATTTTCTTCTGTCATCTCATTGGGCTCTTACTTATCTACTTCTGCTATTGTCCAAATATCTATTCACACTGCAACAAAGAGTGAAGAAACCTATCTTGTATGTGACAATCCACGGGGTTTTCAATAAGAGCCAGCAGCCGGCGAAATTCGCAGACTATTTCTAGAGAACTTGCCACCTACTTTTCTTTGGTAATTACTCCAGTTTTCACAAATAACATAAGAAACATTTGCCACAGAACTCAAACCTGGAATTGGCAAAGTTTTGTTCTTGAAAAACCTGAGAGTCTTGCCTTAATTCTGAGTAGCTTTCATCATTCAATCATCAAAGCCAAACACTCTGCTGAGCAGTCTTGAATTTCCCCAAAACTGTGGGGTCTGGGTGCCAACGCAGCACAATGCATACGAAAATTTCCACACATTCTCTCGATGAATGGCAAGGTCAAGCAGAGTTCATGACATGTCCATTGGGAATGAATTCTAAGAGGCCCAGATAATTTTCAAAACTTTACCGGGAGAACTTGCCCACTGACCCCCCTAGGAACTCGCACCTTTGGCGCAAGTTTTTCCTTCTCCACCTACTCCATTTAGCTTTTGCCACCTACTTAAACCTTATTGAAAACCCTGAATCCACTTTCAAGATCGGCACAGTGCAGGTTTGTTCTGTTATGGAAATCACCATTCTTATGTGTGAATTGAAGCTCTATCCAGTATACAGCTGTAGTTTTCTTGTCAGCAAAAGAGCTACATGACAGTTTGAACATACCTAATGTCAGACTCAAACTGAAATTGACTAGTAAGTTATGCCCATAATTTTTTAGGTTAACATTTTTGCACAGCCCAATACATTTATTATGCATAAATGTTTCCAATCTACGCACATTAACTTACTTGTGTGAAATAATGTGAGATTACTGCATATAGAATAAATGTATGGCATTGTGCAGAAATCTTAACCTTTTGTACATGTTGAAATTTTGTTATGAAATAGAAATTTTGAAAAGAAAGGGTAATTGTGGTCATCGGCATGCTACTTTACATGAAGGTGAAGTGAGACCTGTTGCGTCAGAAAAATAAGTGTGGCCTGTACTGTTGAGTCAAAAAAACTATTTTTCTCAATGCAAGAAGTCACATTTCATTTTTTCTTCAAAGGACGCTAGTCATCGGTGTGCTATACTTCAAGAAGCTTAACATGTAACTTGATGCATCAAATAAAATAATGTCAACTTGAGCATCGCAAATGTTCCCTTCAATGCAAGAAATTAAATCACGCTGTTTTTTTCTACAAAACAGGTTACGTTTCATGTTTATATGACAAAGCAAGTCGTTAACATCACAAGTGCATAACAGACAAAACAAAAACTGTAAACACGTGCTCTGTCCATAGAGAGCTTTTTAAAATATTTTTAAACTTCTAAAGCTCCAGTTCAATATTTGAAGCTTTGCAAAATCATATGTACGGCTTTCCAGCTTGAGCTAGCTTTTGAATAAAACCTCAAACTCGCTCACGTTAAAAATTTGACTGTAAAACTCTTTAGGGATAATCAAAATGTTCTCTGGCTTGAGTCGAAACAGGCTAACCATAAAAGCTGATAAAGAACTGTGCCAAGACAATAGTTACTTGTGTAAAGAACCTAATCAAGCAACGAAAAGATCAGATATGGACAGAGTGAAATAAATCTTACATAAAAAAATCGTGAGACAAAATACTACCATTTCAAAAGTTACAGCTTTGTGCAAGCATGCATGCCACAAAATGTTCGAAAGGAACTTAGCAGCCTAGTGGTACGTTGTCTTACCTTTCACTCTGGCTGATTTCGTCTCGAATTTCGTTAGCATAGCAGCTACAACTTCTTTGCTTCAGAAAAAAAGCACATAAATCCTATGTGCCAATAAGAGATCGTTTAATCTAGGCAAAGACCGCCAATATGCTGTAAAAATTGTTTAGAAAAATACACATCTACCGGGAAGAACAAGATGGCGGTCGCCACGTCATTTAAGACATGTGTGGGCGCCTCGATTTCGTGCAAGAACTTCCCTTCCCTCCCCTCCCACATGGCAGACTCTAAACTCGTGCCCAACTCTAAAATCATGTCTCTCGTTCTCCCTCTTCCTCTTTCCCCTTGTTGACCGCCATCGCGGTAGAAGTCGGTGTTGAATCCGCCGAAATCGTTACGTTATTCGAGACATCATGGCCGAGGGATTAAGTCTTCGTGGAACTTTAAAAGGACACAATGGCTGGGTAACTCAAATTGCCACTAATCCGCAAGATCCAGACAGGATTTTGTCCGGTTCTCGGGGTACGTATAAGAATACGTAAGAAGGATGAACGTAGAATTTTACTTAAACTTAGTTTGGTGTGTTTATTGGTATTTTTGTTTAGAGTCCCATATTGGAGAATGACCAATAATTTCTATCCCCCAAATTTTCACTACAAATATTTCAACAACAGAATTCGATTGATAATACAAACTGCACACACATCCTCAGCTGTTTATGTTTGGTACTGCCAGGCATTACGAGTCAACCCTTGTATCTCTTCACATCTTGTGCAGCCACTGTTACTGTTATGCAGTACGTTTTAACCTGGCCAATTATTGGTATCTCGTTGAGTAATAATAAAAAACTATTCTGTTTATGCTTAGTTCTTTAAAGCGTTCCAACAAGTGGTTGGGTATTCTGAAATTATTGCTGGAACACCAATGTTGGTCAAACATATCAGTAACTGGTCTGTTCCATTGTGGATGGAAATAAACCGGATCTGTCTCAATATCTGTCGTTATGTTAACATGTGTTTAGGCAATTGAGACGCGCCTAGGAAATCATTTCTGGTGTGATGGGGAATGGTCTGTCTGACTGGGTGATCACGATGACGTGAATACAAACAAGGTCTATGTACACTATACATCGGCGGGTTTTCAGATAATCATCAGTATCATCTTGATTGTCCCGAAATTCTTTCCTTTTTTTTTAAGTTTTCGCAAAATGTCTTTAATTGTTTATCAGTTTTGTACATTATTATTACATTTTTGTTGGAGATTTACAGTCAAACCTGGAAAAATTTCTGGAATGTTTATTATTGTGTGCACGAAAAAAGCCAATCAGGCTTGAGAAAACTAAATCCAAGCATGAACATTAATTAGGTTGTGGTTTTGTGGTTAGTTCACCTGTCCTGATCTTTGCTGTGATGGGTCATAACATAATAAACATTCCTGAGGTATTTCAAGTGTTCACGGTTTTGCCGGTTTGCCTGCACTTGTTTCATTGTGTCTTTGAGCCTCATATTTTAGCTTTATAGCGATAATGTAGTTGTTGTGGTTCAGTTTTATCCTTGGTTTAAATTTTATCTCCCTTTGTTTTAAACTATTAACATACGTTACCAAACCCAAAAACGAAGGTAAATGAAATTTAAACCAAGGATAAAATATAAAATTGAACCTCAACATATACAGAGGATATTACATGGCCGCATGGAGATACGAAATATTTTTCAACACAAGAAGAGAAATTTTGTATCTCCAAGTAACCATGTAATGTTGTATTTATTATATAAACACCAATGAAATGCCAAACCATTTCACTTAAATATTTTTTTGCTGCAAAATGTGCAATTTATTATGCAGCCATAGCAACCGTGATTTTTTTAAATGTGAAAATAACATGTTATTTTCTCATGTGAAGATATCATGTTTTCGCACGAAAGCTAATGTGGTTTTTTATTGGTGTTTATATAATAAATAGCCATTTTCCAACATTTTTAGTTATCTCAGCCATACATTAAATAAATGATCCTTGTTACCAAGGCAAACACTGAGGTTAAACTGCACAATTGATATGTGACTTTTCAGATAAAACACTTATTGTGTGGAAACTAACTCGTGATGAGACTAACTATGGTGTAGCTGAGAGGTCTCTTACTGGCCACAATCATTTCATTTCTGACGTGGTCATGTCCTCTGATGGTCAATTTGCTCTCTCTGGCTCTTGGGACAAAACTCTCAGACTTTGGGACCTGAATGCGTAAGCTATTGGATTTTTATTAACAGATAATGTAAGATTTGTACCTTCCTAGGGGCGGTTTTACATTTTCAGATCACAAGCTACATGCCAGCAAGAGATCACAAATTTAGGCAAAGATCACCAAATTTAAGGAACATTTATAATAACAATTAAGGCCTCGGTATAACGAATGATACTTACAACACTCCAGTAATATTAAAATGTATAGAAAAGAACCTTGATATAACAAAAGCCTTGGCAGAGATATATTGCCAATCCCTTGGCCATAGTTACATTGAGGTTCTAATGTACAGAGCTAAATTGTTAGCTGGTCTGTTTTCATCCATGATTATGCAATGGGAAATCAAAGTTTTTAAACCCTTTTAAAGAAAATACAGTCATTTTCCCATGATGGACCACCCAAAATACAAAGGTTAAGTGGTCGCTTACAGGAGGTCCAGGGGACCCGTGCTTACGAGAATTAAACCACCTTGGGACTCTTCCGAGAAGAGGTCCCCATGCATCTACTCTTTTGGACAGAATTTATTGCATGCAATTTCTGAGCTACCTAGGTGTAGTTTCATGTTGTCACTAAAAGTTCTTCATATGTTCTGAGTAGTGTAGTACATTTAGCGAACTAAGAGGTCAGACCATGTGAAAGCAGTGAAAAATTATAAAACCATCACCCCAAAAGGTGGTTGCAGTCGCTCGCAAGAGGTTCCAACTACAGGGCTTAACTGAAAAATTTGGTGTTTTGGATCTGTGGTTGCTTATGGGAGGTGGTCACTCGTGAGAGTTGGTCACACATGGAGGTTCGACTGTACATCAATGACTAAATTTTTAACAAGCTCCCGCAAGCAACTGTTAGCTAGGCAAAGCTGATTTCTTGTGTTACTCTCGCCCCCGTTCATAACTAAAAGCTATTCCAAACTTCTGATTATGTTACCAGTGAAAGAAAATTTTAATGTTGTAGTATTAAAGTAATTCTCTGTCCAACCTTTTTCATTTAAACAGTGGGACCACCACCCGTCGGTTTATTGGTCACACCAAAGATGTATTGAGTGTGGCATTTTCTGCTGACAACCGTCAGATCGTGTCGGGATCACGCGACAAGACCATCAAGCTGTGGAATACTCTAGGCGTTTGCAAGTACACCATTCAGGTACTTCATTGAATATCAAAAATGTTATTTCTTCAATAAACCTTAAGTCCTTGAAAGGCCCTCTAAAGAAATTTCAGATTTCAAGAGCACTTGAAAAGCCATTGAAAAGGACAATTTCTGCTGAAAGTGCTTGAAAACTCCTTGAGTTTTGTTGGGGTGGAAAAGAATATGTATTATGACTTAGTAATTCAAAGGTAAATCACAAATGTGAGAATCGGGAACAGATAATTTTTGGGAAAATGCATCTCAACCTGTGCTAAACACTCCTCGACAGACTGGTTTTTTTGCTTTAACGTCCTTAAAAACTCCATGAATTTTATGTCTAAACATTACACTACACTACACTTGCAGTACGTCTTGGCATATAAACACCAAATAAATCACCCAATTTGTGAATTTCACTGGAATTTCAGTTGCCAAAGTTTTTCTACCCACCATGGCGACCAAAATCAGGGAACTTAAATCACTGAATACAGTGCAACCCCTTTAACGTGACCATTTTTGGCCCATAAAGTCCTTGCCATAATAACGAGATGGTTGTATTAACAGGATCTTTAAAGTAATAAATTGACCAGTGTTTCTTCAATCGGGGGTGGTGATAAGGCGGGGATCCACTGTACCTTCAACCATTGACAATACACAAATTCCTTGACTCTAATGATGACAGCGGGGGTTGTCAAAAAGTAGACATGGTGGCCAATAGTCCTTCTCAAGACTACATTACCCCAGACACTCATATTCAAACTGCTTTTGTCTTTTGTCCACCAACAGGATGAGGGACACACTGAGTGGGTGTCGTGTGTAAGGTTCTCTCCAAACTCCAGCAATCCCATCATTGTATCTGCTGGATGGGACAGAATTGTCAAGGTACTGCTCGTTCATTTTGTATTGACATTGGAAACCCAATGTGTTGAACGTCTGGTAGTGTTTTTGGGCTTGAAGACATCTTAACATTGGTTATTATTAAACCTTCTCTTTAAAAGACAGTTCTTTTCCAGACACCCCACATGACAGTTGCTCCAAAGTACTGAAGCAAAGTCATTCAATTTTTCCGCAGAGTCTTGCTTGATTAACAAGGATTGCGCATTGCATCTTTTTAAATATCAAAGTACGGATAGACTGACAATGACAACACAATGACTCTGAATGAGGATTCTGACATTTTAGTAAAGATTTGAAAGAGCAATATGGAGTTCTAGATAGCCTAGATGTATCAATGGATGGACTAGATATTCTGCTGTTCATAAACTCTTGTGATATTTTTATCAAAAGCATATCAGTTTTGTGGTAGCCTGCAAGAGGATCAGGTTTTTTCCGCTGAGGTCGCAATGAGTCACTCGAGTTGCATTCTGTCCTTTGTTCTGATTGGCGAAAATCAAAACAAAAGGTTTTTACGTCATGGAAATCGTTTTTGCCGCTCATATTCACAGCCCTTTTTTTTCGGAGGGAGAGAAGCGACAAGGTGAAATATGTCTGCAGTTCACAGGCTAGTGTTGTAGGGACTGTTACAAAAATAAAAATAAACCCTCTCTCTTTTAAACACCTCTTATCTATTAAACTCCCCCTCTTTAACCCCTATGATTAAATCATTTATAGTAACTCAATTTATTGAAGAGCTAAATCTAAGCTTTACTCTTGCGGCTCAACAGGTATGGAACCTGACAAACTGCCGTCTCAAGACCAATCACATGGGCCACTCTGGATATCTGAATTGCGTGACTGTCTCTCCTGATGGTTCACTGTGTGCTTCAGGTGGCAAGGACGGCCAGGCTATGTTGTGGGACTTGAATGAGGGAAAGCACTTGTACACCCTCGAAGGAGGTGATATCATAAATTCAATGTGCTTCAGCCCCAACAGATACTGGCTGTGTGCTGCAGTAGGACCGTCCATTAAGATATGGGTACGTACAGCGTAACAAGGTTGAGCCCAAGTATTTGGTTTTGTGGATTGACCCTCCTACCCCACACCCTTAACCATTTAAGTTCAATTTCATAAAGACTCCTGTGACTGTTACTGGTACAGGAGAAAAATTGGCCAAGGGCGGATTAAGGGGTGGGCCCCGGGGGGGCCCCAGCCACCCACCCCCCCCCCCCCCCCCCCCCTTGTGTCTGGGAATATTTTTCTTTTGTAAAGATGTGTCGGATGGTACTTCAAGCTTTGTTACTTACATACGTTTTCTTTGATAAACATTGTTAATAAGAAAGTTTATAGAACGTTGTCTTCGCCGGGAAGTTATCTTCTCGCCGCAATCGCTTCAGCCCTAGACTTTCCAAAAAGTCCTTCATCGGAGCCAAACAAGGCTCGCTCCGCTCGCCAAGAGGTCGACTTGAAGCAAGTCTACTTCAGTCCTTGCTAGCATCATAAAGTGTTAATTACTTCTTTGACGACTACCACACCTCTGGTTTATTAAATATTTCAGCATTACATGTTCAATATGGAATCCAGACATTTGCTAAGGGCGCTAGATTGCTTCTCAGAGAACTTCAATCTCAAAAATTTTCCCGGAGGAGCATGCGCCTGAAACTCCCTAAAAGGTGCACCCTTAATAGTCCTGATGGGCACTATGGTGCCTATATTGCCACTGTGTACTATATCTCTAGGCCCCATCTATCCTCCGTCCGCCCGTGTTGGCCGTTAACTGACCGACAAGTCCCCAGTAAAGATCGTAGGAACAATTGCAAGACACATTTTTGCTCCAGTTTGAAAGGTGACTACTTTGTTATTATTCTGTCCTAGGATCTGGAGGTCAAGTCGGTTGTGGATGAACTAAAACCTGACGTCATCAACATGGGAGGTAAAGCTCCGGCTGCTGACTGTATCTCTTTAGCCTGGTCAGCGGATGGTCAGACACTGTTTGCAGGCTACACTGATAACGTGATCCGCGTGTGGCAAGTTACTCGAGTTTAAAACTGTAATACCTGTTTGGCACCAGAGGAATTTTACATTAATTGTAAAAAAAAAAAATAAAGACACTGCTACCTAGTAACGCTGTTTGCTTTGATGTTTATGTTTTTGAGAATACTACCTAAAGCAAACCAGGAACTAGCAACGACGGTCACGGTATGTCTCCTTTCGCGTGCGGCGCACGTTTGACTTATTGCGGCCTCCCCAAATGGAGAGCTTCGATCTTAATAAAATGGAACAACAACTGGCCTATCCCCCGCAAATCAATGATGAAGCCGCGCGAAGGGCAAGACGCGCCATTTTCCCATCTTTGATTTGGGGGGAGGAAAGAGTTTGTTCTCAGAAAACGCAATTCTTCTCCTCTTTCATGAGAGGGTGGCATGAAGAGATGCACGTGTATTGAAACTGGTTTTTATCAGTTTTTTGAAATAATTTAATGTTGACTTTATCCTGAATTTCCACAAATGTGGCGGAATATTTCCTTGAAAAAGAAGAACAGTAATTGGAGACTCTCCTTTTCAGTAGGCATTTAATACAATTAGGATTTCTGTCTCGCGAGCTGCGTTTTTCCAGCATGGCAATGCGACTTTGCAGTCAGTGGTGGCCTCGGTTAAGAACTCAGGGTTCTTTTAACTGCCAGACTGGATCGAAGACTTTAATGCCTTTTTTCCTACGGCTACATTTCAATAATTATTTTTGTGACTCTTCGAGTATAACTAAATGTTTCAAAACAGTGCTCTTAATAACTGCAATAAATTTATTTTCTTGCAGAGACCGAACTTTCACGTATCCGCGTGGATATGAAAACTGTGTTTTCTCTGTAGCATTATCAATATAGTTTACTCAATACTGGCGACTTCTACATTACAGTCCGTTTTGCTTTGACGGTTAATTAAGGCCTCCAAATTGAACCTTTGAAAACACCCACACAGTCAACAGTACGTAATCTCTCAATGAGCGTTGCTTGCGTTCATGATATATACGTTGCCAGCATTTCTCGCGGCACGCTTCGCTCTTCGCTGGAAATGAAGAGCTTGCTTGCAGACTAGTGTATACACAACTCAAGCAGTGGTAGGGATGGGAAGTCCATGAGAGGTCTATACAAGACGTACAGCGTCAGGGAAAATCAAGTACATGTAGTTCCTGTTATGGCCGCCTTATCTTCCGAGCAGTTGATCCGATGGAACTGTTCATCGGTTCAGGTGCATCTACTGCACCGGATACGGTCAGTGAAAAGGGTCGACTTGGTGCACCAATCTTATTAGTCTTTTGACTACGGTAATAGAGAGTCAAAGCCTTCACGTATACGGCAAAAGTCAGATGCAAGTTGAGAATTTCGCAAAATAGAAAATGAGCATATAAAAACAGCTCAAAACAATTCTTATGGATTAAAAAATTGCGTGAAACTACTAATTTATGTGTAGAAATAATGAACAGTAAACGACAAGTAAATGGGGAAACTTGGTCACGTGGTACAATTTGACGTAAACGTGATGCTTAACCTTTCTAATGAAGAGTTGAGTAACACATAGCGCTCTATTTCAGAAAACTCTCAAGCAACAGTAAGGCCACTTCAAACACTGTACTATCCTTAGACAAGAGAGATCAAAACACCCAATGAGACCGCTCTGTCTTTAAAAGGAGCGAAATACGAGCGTTTTGAAAGACGTTTTCGTGCCATAGTCAATCGAATGGTTCCTGTCTAGTGCTTAACCAATGTTATCTTTACAGAATGTTGTATTTTCAGAGAGCTATATATATTAAAACTTTATCAAGACTTCTTCGTTTCTAAGTCACTTCGTTGATAGTATACTCTTTGGGCAACTTCCGGTTTAGAGCCTCGTTTTCATGCTTTAGAAAGGAGGGAGAGTTGTTTAGAGACTTGTAGTATGTTCATTAACAGGGTTAAAGTAACTGTTTAATGATGAGAAAGCGGCAATTAGTAACAAGTCTGGACCACTGCTGAAAATTCATGGTTTCGGTGCAAACGGTAAAGGAGATTTTGACCGTCATCATATCATAGTTAATTGAGTGGAATAGTTATGAAACCCGTCAGACTCCTTTGTTATATGTTTTTGTGGACCTGAAAGTGCACAACGTTCAAAAGAATTCCTATCATTTTGATTGTATTGACCAACAAAAACGTTGCATTAATTTATTTCGTAGCAATTTGCCAACAGAAAACAAAGGATTGTGCACTTTCAGGGTGCTTCCAACATAAACTGCAGCACTGTTGTTTTTATCATTGATGTTTGCCGCTTTTCATAACCAGTCTCCTCTAATAACTATGATCATATCATGGTCATAAAGGCGCTCAAATCGTGCACTGCGGGTTTGTTGAAGGATAAAGCGTAGAATAGAAAATCTAACGAAGTGTTAAAGCTGTGCTTGAGTTCCTTTATAGGAAAAGGAGGAATGAAGCCCGTTCAAACGTTGAACTTAATATGTACCGAGTCTAATGCGCATGCAGATGAGCCAGAATGAACAACAGATTTTCTTCATAAGCCATAATGCTACTCGGTAAGCCCTTGTTTCGATAATCTCAAACGGCCTAGCTTGTTCACAGACCGTTTATTTTCTCTTCAAAGTTGGTCGGGCAGCGCGTGATAAAAAATAAAAACTACGGGGGATTTATTGACCGCCAGAACAAGGGGGGTAGGGGTGGGGGAAGAAGACAATAGATTTCCTTTCTCGCGCGCTCGCCGATGTTTTCGAAAGAACGGAACGAAAAATAAAACAATGTCTGTGTGTAGGCTAAAACAGCCCTCTTCCTCTCACTTACACTTACATAAAATTTCTAAGTTCCTTGACTCAGAGGCTTAGTTTCTGATCAACAAATGTTTTCAAAGTGTCTCTCTTCAAGTTTCAGGAAAAAAATTCACGTTAGCATGAGCGAGATTCGATCCCAGAGCTGCCTCGTACCCAGACGTCTCTCTCTCGATGAAAATGCACTGTCGTCTGTATCCTTCCCATGGTCCCTTGCGGTTCATCACCAGTCACTCGCGTTTCGCTCTCGCCTCCACCATGCGAAAAACGAAGCGCCTGAGGAGGAGGCTGATCCCAGAGCATAGGGACTGTAGTGTACTACCAATTTGATTGTTTCCGGGATCAAAGAGTGGTTTTTAATACGCATATTGCACGCATATTGTTGCTTTATCGGTGATTCTTTCTAGCTTTTGCTCCAGAACAAGATGAAAAAACAAACAAACAAATAACTCAACCAGTGACATTTCTGAGAACCTTTTATTACGTTCACCAACAATTGTAAGCTTTTGCTAACTGCTCTTCTAGAGAAAAACCAACCACTCACGGCTCTTTAACATCTCTTTGTTCATTGAACCTCTATATCTCGCAGCTCTTTTATTTCAAGCTGTTCGTTAATGTTTTCCACACGATCTAGCCTGTTCCAGGCTCCGAGAAAGTCGTTCAGTAAAAAGAAAATGCAAAAAGCGCGCGGGGGCTCGCGCGCGTCATATTTTCGCTTTGCTCGTTTTAATACGTCCCCTCTATTCTATCTGAGAGCCTGGCACAGGCTAGAAACGATCCTGTGAAGTCTAAGAGCTTCGACATCACTTTGAGAAACCCATCCTAACTACATCCCAATTACATTCCCCCCTCTTATTTAGGAGCTGACTTCTCGGTTGTCCGATTTTGTCTACTCGCACTTTTTAATACATACAGTGTCCACTCAGTAGACACGTACAATTTATCATAACTTTTTCCCGATTTTGTGAATCTACTATGTCACTCAATTCTGTTCATTTCGGTCAAAAATAAAAATAAATATATCAGGAACATAACCTTCGTTATGAATTCGTTACCTGTTATGCTTAAGGTAACTGAACGAGAATTTTACTACTCATGAGTTTTAGTTTCTTCATGGAAAGACCATAAATTTGCCCCGTGTAGGTAATCCAGATTCTGGAATCCGGAAAATTGCTCCTTTTGGAATCCGGAATTTGAGAAACTTTTTTTTGTGGAATCCGGAATCCCGCTAAAACGATTGGAATCTGGAGTCCAAGTTGCACTGAACCACAGTGTGGAGTCCAGAATAGATCTTTTTAGCTTGTGTGTTTTGTTTTCCCAATTCAGGCCACGTGATGTTCACAAGGGACTTTTTATTAGTTATGCAAGCATATGGCCGAAATTTGAAAGAAACAGTTCTCTGGGGTAACATCATGTGGTCTGCAATAAGAAAACAAAAACCTACACCATTAACGAAGCCGATGTTAAACAAGTGAAAGTAATTTTATGCTTTAGCAGAACAAACGGACGAACTCCACTTGTACGATTTGTGTCTGGTAAAACAAAGTGAAGGGTGACTGGCGATATGTGAACAGTGTTTTCTTAAAGCTGGCTCCACGGCAAGACCAACAAAACTTGCAATCAGAACTCCAGCGGACTCACCAATGGTTACCAGTCCCATGCAGAACTCCTTGTATTTTGGCTCTACGATAAGCGGTACCGCGCAAACCGTATTAGAAAAAACGACACCTGACAACGAACCAATGACAAAGCACAGAAACAAAACTGACCAGACGTTATGGAAAAGCCTGTAATAGGAAGCGCTGATGGAAAAAGCCATAACAGCGAGCAACAAAACCGAAAAAATCCATGTGCGTTTTATGACAAGGCGAGGCACCAGCGCGGGTCGGGCCCAAGCTACTATGCTTAAATAGGAACGCAGTAAGAACTCGCCGATGCCATTGAGAAGTACATAGTACACATAATGGTCTCTTGGTGCGAAAGGCGCGTTACCAAACGCGATCGTCGTGAATACCGCTTGTATTGTGATATATTGCGATATGTAAGCAGCGCAAAGGGCGGCCATACAGGGCAGTATCTGCCATGCCGCCACTGCCTTTTCCCGCCAAGACAGTTCAAATGGATTCTCTTTGTAGAGGTGGTCCACGTTTGCTGAGGTGTCGGTGTCACTGGACTTGACTTTCTTGTAGGTGTCTAACAAGGCAAAAGGTTTGAGTCGATCTTTGTCAAGTATGTAGTAAAACAGCAGGATCAGAAGTATTGCTGGTGAAATGATAGCGATGGTTGTTTGAGGCGAAATACAAGCCCAGGAGGTCATAGCTGTTGATTAAAAATAAATTATTATTTAAAACTTTAATTCCTAGAATCTGTAGCAACTAGTAGCATACATCTAGGGCGATATTACTTTCAGTAATTGTAGATAAACTTCTCTAACTCATGATAATTGACAACGCAAAAACAAAGAAACCGAGCACAGTTAGTGACATATTTGAATATCTGATGAAAACTCCTCGCTCTTGGACCTTTTTTTCTTTCAAAATCATTTTGTTTGCGAAGTTCACTATACACTCGAGACAGTGTCTCATCGCAAACCATCTTTTGTCAGAGAATACTCTGCTACGTGTCGTATTGTCAACTTTCCTTCCGGTGTTTTAAATGTGATTAAACAATGCCTCTCGTGTTTTCTGTATTTGATGTGATGACTTATTTATTTCTATGCCAGCTTCTGCTAACAAAGTGAACCCTACGTTCCCGCCCTGTTCACACGGTAAACGCTTGCTTCGCATGGTTCTTAAACGATACTGCAATCACGGTGCAAAAAAGAAAAAACCAGTGTGAACACAGCGGCATTGTTCTAGCCTACGAGCAGAAGTCGCAAGCGCCAGGAAAAGCTAGCGGTATCCGCTTTGCGAGCCACCGAGTACTCGTACATCCTCTCCACTCTCGCCCGGAGCCTCAAACATGGGCCCTGTATACATGAGATCTTGTTCGCTGGCACTACGACTTAGAGACTACAAAAAGAAAGATCGAAGAAATATGCGATTACTTGGAAAGTCATTCCGAGTGGAGTACGTGTACAAGGATATCCATTTCATATTTACAATTTACTTTATATTCGTCAGTCCAGTAAAACTCCACAAACTCCCAAGGGATATATCATTTTCCAATTCGCTGGCTGCTTTTAAAAATGCAGTTTCAAACATTTATTGACAGTTTTATTACTCTGCGCTCATGAGCGCCATTTCTGCCACTTTTGTTTTCCTTTGTTTGTTTGTTTTCTTTTTTCTAGAGCGGTCTAAAATGCTCAATATTGAGTGAAAGATCTAAATGGTAAATAAATGGTAAATAAATAATGTCCTAGCAGTGATGAACCTTGACTTTAACTAACTCATCAAAAGAAGTCGCGGTAAATTGATTTCCAGTCATTTCTGCATGTTAGGCCTTCCTGAGATTATGGGTAGCAGTGAAGCAAGAATAGGCACAAAGACTTTCATAAGGAAAACTGAGGCCATGTTCAGAAATTTCTCTCGCATAAATTGGCCTGAGGGCGAGTTACTCAACAACTCCCTTAATGGACTTTATGAGTGCAATCATCGAACAAAGACGAACAAAGAAAAAGGGAGACATCTGTGCGCTATTCTTCGCCACAAACGCCTTAGTATTGTCAAAAAAAAAAACCTTCACTCAAGTCTGTCAGACCCTGTCACATCTTTGCTATTTATTTTGAAATAAATATTGTCTGTGTATTTGGGGCCGAGCTAACAATCAAACCGCCATTTCTTACGAAAAACGTTGTGTTTCATCCACGCACAAGAATACCCTTGGTTCTAGCTCGCAACGCACGCAGTAACCCGCAATGAAGTAAAGTAAGTCGACAAAACGGACTTAACAAACCTCAGTGATTTGGTCATCGCTTTCCGTTTTGTGATAAGAGGAAGGCTGACGAGAATATATTCGGGTTTACTCAAAGAAAGCAATCAATCATTCGTTGGTTTAGTTTGTTTGTACTGTTGCCTTTGTCTTTAATAAAGTCAATTTTCACCGAGTCCTGAAAAGCATTTAAGTGATCTTAACTAAACTGAACCGACTTCAATATGATGATAGAAAAACACTGGCACTGTATTTTCACTCATCTTCTAAAACCTCTTTGCGAAGGAGATCACAAGATTTGAATTAATATTATTTTGTGAATTTTAATTATAGAAGGCAGAAAAACAGATCGCTCTTAAAGAAAGTTTTGAACCGTTTTTTAATAATACAGATGGTATCTCCCCGGTCAGAAATCCATTATGGTTAATTTCATCTTAAAAACCGGTTGAAAATTACATTTTTTATCAGTGGGGTACTTTAGTGCGGATCTACATAGCACACGTAGGGCTTTAATACAGTTGAAAGCACTGATAGATTATTCAGTGCTGCTGTCGTCGATATAGTGCCGTATTACCTACCTGTGTAATAAATTGGTCCAAGTAGGATCCCCGCGCCACTTCCAGCGGCAAAAGAGGTGATGGAGAACTTTCCATAAAAAGCGCTCAGCGCCAAAAATGAAATTTCCCCCAAGCTGTGCGCCAGCGCGTTTAGCGACACTCCGATGATCTTCACGTAAACACTTCTAACTGCGATCAGGACAAGCGTTCCACTAGCCATGGCTAAAAACACGATCAACGTGCGCCACAAGTAGGGAATTCGTTGCATACACCACGGCAAGAAAGATGTGACGGTCACCATGGTGGCTACATGTGTCGCGAGGATGGTTGTAGTGGGAATGTAAGTTCCTGCCAAGATATCCTGAGAGCCCGAGAGTACGATGGTGAAGAACGAATGAAGAAGCATCGAGATTCCGCCAAAACTGATACAAATTTTGATGTGGTCAAGCTTTGTGAAACCTTCTTCGTCGACCTCATCTTTGGCAGATTTTGACCCAAGTTCTTCACCACCAGAATCGTTGTCATCGCTAGTAAAAGTAGGCTCCATTTTGCCACAGAATTGAGTTCACAAAATGGCAACCAATTCCGGCCGGCCGGCACTCAAACAACTTCAGTTAATATGACAGAATAATACCTTGAATTGCTGAACCTCAATAGAAACGGGAGAAAACAGATGACATTAATTTT